>CP125978.1:507787076-508506080 GCA_030063025.1 Avena longiglumis
ATTACAAAACAAGAAAACGACGAAGCTCGTCATATTTCCAACATGTATCAGTCGAAGGTCATCAGAATCGCCTAGAACCCCAAAACTGTGGACAATAGCTCATGAAAACGGCCATAAAACGCGAGAACGGCGAGTATCTGGTCATATCTCTCAAACATGTCAGGGTTCTTTCGAGACATGCAAATTCGGCTAAAACCCAAAAACTGTGGGCAATAACTCATGAAAATGACCAAAAACACGAAAACGACGAGTTTTTAGGCATAACTCTCAAACAAGTACCGGGTCTTAAGGTTGCTTTAAATAGCCCTAGAACCATAAAACTGTGGGCAATAGCTCATGAAAACGACCATAAAACAAGAAAACGACGAGTTTCTGGTCATATATTTCCAACATGTATCAGGTCGGAAGGTCATCAGAATCGCCTAGAACCCCTAAACTGTGGGCAATAGCTCATGAAAACGGCCATAAAACGCTAGAACGGCGAGCTGGTCATATCTCTCAAACATGTCACGGTTCTTTCGAGACATGCAAATCCGGCTAAAACCCAAAAACTGTGGGCAATAACTCATGAAAATGACCATAAAACACGAAAACGACGAGTTTTTAGGCATAGCTCTCAAACAAGTACCGGGTCTTAAGGTTGCTTTAAATAGCCCTAGAAACATAAAACTGTGGGCAATAGCTCATGAAAACGACCATAAAACAAGAAAACGACAAGTTTCTGGTCATATATTTCCAACATGTATCAGCCTCAAGGTCATCAGAATCGCCCTAGAACCCCTAAACTGTGGGCAATAGCTCATGAAAACGGCCATAAAACGCGAGAACGGCGAGTTTCTGGTCATATCTCTCAAACATGTCAGGGTTCTTTCGAGACATGCAAATCCGGCTAAAACCCAAAAACTGTGGGCAATAACTCATGAAAATGACCATAAAACACGAAAACGACGAGTTTTTAGGCATAACTCTCAAACAAGTACCGGGTCTTAAGGTTGCTTTAAATAGCCCTAGAACCATAAAATTGTGGGCAATAGCTCATGAAAACGACCATAAAACAAGAAAACGACGAGTTTCTGGTCATATATTTCCAACATGTATCAGGTCGGAAGGTCACTGTAAATCGCCCTAGAACCCCTAAACTGTGGGCAATAGCTCATGAAAACGGCCATAAAACGCGAGAACGGCGATTTTCTGGTCATATCTCTCAAACATGTCACGGTTCTTTCGAGACATGCAAATCCGGCTAAAACCCAAAAACTGTGGGCAATAACTCATGAAAATGACCATAAAACACGAAAACGACGAGTTTTTAGGCATAACTCTCAAACAAGTACCGGGTCTTAAGGTTGCTTTAAATAGCCCTAGAACCATAAAACTGTGGGCAATAGCTCATGAAAACGACCATAAAACAAGAAAACGACGAGTTTCTGGTCATATATTCCAAACATGTATCAGGACGGAAGGTCAGTGTACATCGCCCTAGAACCCCTAAACTGTGGGCAATAGCTCATGAAAACGGCCATAAAACGTTAGAACGGCGAGTTTCTGGTCATATCTCTCAAACATGTCAGGGTTCTTTCGAGACATGCAAATCCGGCTAAAACCCAAAAACTGTGGGCAATAACTCATGAAAATGACCATAAAACACGAAAACGACGAGTTTTTAGGCATAACTCTCAAACAAGTAACGGGTCTTAAGGTTGCTTTAAATATCCCTAGAACCATAAAAGTGTGGGCAATAGCTCATGAAAACGACCATAAAACAAGAAAACGACGAGTTTCTGGTCATATCTTTCCAACATGTATCAGGTCGGAAGGTCACTGTAAATCGCCCTGGAACCCCTAAACTGTGGGCAATAGCTCATGAAAACGGCCATAAAACGCGAGAACGGCGAGTTTCTGGTCATATCTCTCAAACATGTCACGGTTCTTTCGAGACATGCAAATCCGGCTAAAACCCAAAAACTGTGGGCAATAACTCATGAAAATGACCATAAAACATGAAAACGACGAGTTTTTAGGCATAACTCTCAAACAAGTACCGGGTCTTAAGGTTGCTTTAAATAGCCCTAGAACCATAAAACTGTGGGCAATAGCTCATGAAAACGACTATAAAACAAGAAAACGACGAAGCTCGGGTCATATATTTCCAACATGTATCAGTCGGAAGGTCATCAGAATCGCCCTAGAACCCCTAAACTGTGGGCAATAGCTCATGAAAACGGCCATAAAACGCGAGAACGGCGAAGCTTCGTCATATCTCTCAAACATGTCGTGGTTCTTTCGAGACATGCAACCGCTAAAACCCAAAACTGTGGGCAATAACTCATGAAAATGACCATAAAACACGAAAACGACGAAGTTTTTAGGCATAACTCTCAAACAAGTACCGGTCTTAAGGTTGCTTTAAATAGCCCTAGAACCATAAAACTGTGGGCAATAGCTCATGAAAACGACTATAAAACAAGAAAACGACGAAGCTTCGGGTCATATATTTCCAACATGTATCAGTCGGAAGGTCATCAGAATCGCCTAGAACCCCTAAACTGTGGGCAATAGCTCATGAAAACGGCCATAAAACGCGAGAACGGCGAAGCTCGTCATATCTCTCAAACATGTCGTGGTTCTTTCGAGACATGCAACCGCTAAAACCCAAAACTGTGGGCAATAACTCGTGAAAATTACCATAAAACACGAAAACGACGAGTTGTTAGGCATAACTCTCAAACAAGTACCGGTTCTTAAGGTTGCTTTAAATAGCCCTAGAACCATAAAACAGTGGGCAATATCTCATGAAAACGACCATAAAACAAGAAAACGACGAGATTCTGGTCATATCTTTCCAACATGTATCAGTCGGAAGGTCATCAGAATCGCCTAGAACCCCTAAACTGTGGGCAATAGCTCATGAAAACGGCCATAAAACGCGAGAACGGCGAAGCTCGTCATATCTCTCAAACATGTCGTGGTTCTTTCGAGACATGCAACCGCTGAAACCCAAAAACTGTGGGCAATAACTCATGAAAATGACCATAAAACACGAAAACGACGAGTTTTTAGGCATAACTCTCAAACAAGTACCGGGTCTTAAGGTTGCTTTAAATAGCCCTAGAACCATAAAACTGTGGGCAATAGCTCATGAAAACGACCATAAAACAAGAAAACGACGAGGTTCTGGTCATATATTTCCAACATGTATCAGGTCGGAAGGTCACTGTAAATCGCCCTAGAACCCCTAAACTGTGGGCAATAGCTCATGAAAACGGCCATAAAACGCGAGAACGGCGAGTTTCTGGTCATATCTCTCAAACATGTCACGGTTCTTTCGAGACATGCAAATCCGGCTAAAACCCAAAAACTGTGGGCAATAACTCATGAAAATGACCGTAAAACACGAAAACGACGAGTTTTTAGGCATAACTCTCAAACAAGTACCTGGTCTTAAGGTTGCTTTAAATAGCCCTAGAACCATAAAACTGTGGGTAATAGCTGATGAAAACGACCATAAAACAAGAAAACGATGAGTTTCTGGTCATATATTTCCAACATGTATCAGGTCGGAAGGTCACTGTAAATCGCCCTAGAACCCCTAAACTGTGGGCAATAGCTCATGAAAACGGCCATAAAACGTTAGAACGGCGAGTTTCTGGTCATATCTCTCAAACATGTCAGGGTTCTTTCGAGACATGCAAATACCGGCTAAAACCCAAAAACTGTGGGCAATAACTCATGAAAATGACCATAAAACACGAAAACGACGAGTTTTTAGGCATAACTCTCAAACATGTACCGGGTCTTAAGGTTGCTTTAAATAGCCCTGGAACGATAAAACTGTGGTCAATAGCTCATGAAAACGACCATAAAACAAGAAAACGACAAGTTTCTGGTCATATATTTCCAACATGTATCAGGTTGGAAGGTCATCAGAATCGCCTAGAACCCTAAACTGTGGGCAATAGCTCATGAAAACGGCCATAAAACGCGAGAACGGCGAAGCTCGTCATATCTCTCAAACATGTCGTGGTTCTTTCGAGACATGCAACCGCTAAAACCCAAAAACTGTGGGCAATAACTCATGAAAATGACCATAAAACACGAAAACGACGAAGTTTTTAGGCATAACTCTCAAACAAGTACCGGTCTTAAGGTTGCTTTAAATAGCCCTAGAACCATAAAACTGTGGGCAATAGCTCATGAAAACGACTATAAAACAAGAAAACGACGAAGCTCGGGTCATATATTTCCAACATGTATCAGTCGGAAGGTCATCAGAATCGCCTAGAACCCCTAAACTGGGCAATAGCTCATGAAAACGGCCATAAAACGCGAGAACGGCGAAGCTGGTCATATCTCTCAAACATGTCAGGGTTCTTTCGAGACATGCAAATCCGGCTGAAACCCAAAAACTGTGGGCAATAACTCATGAAAATGACCATAAAACACGAAAACGACGATTTTTTAGGCATAACTCTCAAACATGTACCGGGTCTTAAGGTTGCTTTAAATAGCCCTGGAACGATAAAACTGTGGTCAATAGCTCATGAAAACGACCATAAAACAAGAAAACGACAAGTTTCTGGTCATATATTTCCAACATGTATCAGGTCAGAAGGTCACTGTAAATCGCCCTAGAACCCCTAAACTGTGGGCAATAGCTCATGAAAACGGCCATAAAACACGAAAACGGCGAGTTTCTGGTCATATCTCTCAAACATGTCAGGGTTCTTTCGAGACATGCAAATCCGGCTGAAACCCAAAAACTGTGGGCAATAACTCATGAAAATGACCATAAAACACGAAAACGACGAGTTTTTAGGCATAACTCTCAAACAAGTACCGGGTCTTAAGGTTGCTTTAAATAGCCCTAGAACCATAAAACTGTGGGCAATAGCTCATGAAAACGACCATAAAACAAGAAAACGACAAGTTTCTGGTCATATATTTCCAACATGTATCAGGTCGGAAGGTCACTGTAAATCGCCCTAGAACCCCCAAACTGTGGGCAATAGCTCATGAAAACGGCCATAAAACGCGAGAACGGCGAGTTTCTGGTCATATCTCTCAAACATGTCAGGGTTCTTTCGAGACATGCAAATCCGGCTAAAACCCAAAAACTGTGGGCAATAACTCATGAAAATGACCATAAAACACGAAAACGACGAGTTTTTAGGCATAACTCTCAAACAAGTACCGGGTCTTAAGGTTGCTTTAAATAGCCCTAGAACCATAAAACTGTGGGCAATAGCTCATGAAAACGACCATAAAACAAGAAAACGACGAGTTTCTGGTCATATATTTCCAACATGTATCAGGTCGGAAGGTCACTATAATCGCCATAGGACCCCTAAACTGTGGGCAATAGCTCATGAAAACGACCATAAAACGCGAGAACGGCGAGTTTCTGGTCATATCTCTCAAACATGTCACGGATCTTTCGAGACATGCAAATCCGGGTGAAACCCAAAAACTGTGGGCAATAACTCATGAAAATGACCATAAAACACGAAAACAACGAGTTTTTAGGCATAACTCTCAAACATGTACCGGGTCTTAAGGTTGCTTTAAATATCCCTAGAACCATAAAACTGTGGGCAATAGCTCATGAAAACGACCATAAAACAAGAAAACGACGAGTTTCTGGTCATATATTTCCAACATGTATCATGTCGGAAGGTCACAGTAAATCGCCCTAGAACCCCAAAATTGTGGGCAATAGCTCATGAAAACGGCAATAAAACGCGAGAACGGCGAGTTTCTGGTCATAACTCTCAAACATGTCAGGGTTCTTTCGAGACATGCAAATCCGGATAAAACCCAAAAACCGTGGGCAATAACTCATAAAAATGGCCATAAACACGAAAAAGACGAGTTTTTAGGCATAACTCTCAAACAAGTACCGGCTCTTAAGGTTGCTTTAAATAGCCCTAGAACCATAAAAATGTGGGCAATATCTCATGAAAACGACCATAAAACAAGAAAACGACGAGTTTCTGGTCATATATTTCCAACATGTATCAGGTCGGAAGGTCACTGTAAATCGCCCTAGAACCCCTAAACTGTGGGCAATAGCTCATGAAAACGGCCATAAAACGCGAGAACGGCGAGTTTCTGGTCATATCTCTCAAACATGTCACGGTTCTTTCGAGAAATGCAAATCCAGCTGAAACCCAAAAACTGTGGGCAATAACTCATGAAAATGACCATAAAACACAAAAACGATGAGTTTTTAGGCATAACTCTCAAACATGTACCGGGTCTTAATGTTGCTTTAAATAGCCCTAGAACCATAAAACTGTGGGCAATAGCTCATGAAAACAACCATAAAACAAGAAAACGACGAGTTTCTGGTCATATATTTCCAACATGTATCAGGTCGGAAGGTCACTGTAAAACGCCCGAGAACCCCTAAACTGTGGGCAATAGCTCATGAAAACGGCCATAAAACGCGAGAACGGCGAGTTTCTTTTCATATCTCTCAAACATGTCGTGGTTCTTTCGAGACATGCAACCGCTAAAACCCAAAACTGTGGGCAATAACTCATGAAAATGACCATAAAACACGAAAACGACGAAGTTTTAGGCATAACTCTCAAACAAGTACCGGTCTTAAGGTTGCTTTAAATAGCCCTAGAACCATAAAACTGTGGGCAATAGTTCATTAAAACGACTATAAAACAAGAAAACGACGAAGCTCGGGTCATATATTTCCAACATGTATCAGTCGGAAGGTCATCAGAATCGCCCTAGAACCCCTAAACTGTGGGCAATAGCTCATGAAAACGGCTATAAAACGCGAGAACGGCGAGTTTCTGGTCATATCTCTCAAACATGTCACGGTTCTTTCGAGACATGCTAATCCGGCTAAAACACAAAAACTATGGGCAATAACTCATGAAAATGACCATAAAACACGAAAACGACGAGTTTTTAGGCATAACTCTCAAACAAGTATCGGGTCTTAAGGTTGCTTTAAATAGCCCTAGAACCATAAAACTGTGGGCAATAGCTCATGAAAACGACCATAAAACAAGAAAACGACGAGTTTCTGGTCATATATTTCCAACATGTATCAGTCGGAAGGTCATCAGAATCGCCCTAGAACCCTTAAACGGTGGGCAATAGCTCATGAAAACGGCCATAAAACGCGAGAACGGCGAAGCTCGGTCATATCTCTCAAACATGTCGTGGTTCTTTCGAGACATGCAACCGCTAAAACCCAAAACTGTGGGCAATAACTCATGAAAATGACCATAAAACACGAAAACGACGAGTTTTTAGGCATAACTCTCAAACAAGTACCGGTCTTAAGGTTGCTTTAAATAGCCCTAGAACCATAAAACTGTGGGCAATAGCTCATGAAAACGACCATAAAACAAGAAAACGACGAAGCTTCGTCATATATTTTCCAACATGTATCAGTCGGAAGGTCATCAGAATCGCCTAGAACCCCTAAACTGTGGGCAATAGCTCATGAAAACGGCCATAAAACGCGAGAACGGCGAAGCTCGGTCATATCTCTCAAACATGTCACGTGGTTCTTTCGAGACATGCAACCGCTAAAACCCAAAACTGTGGGCAATAACTCATGAAAATGACCATAAAACACGAAAACGACGAAGTTTTTAGGCATAACTCTCAAACAAGTACCGGTCTTAAGGTTGCTTTAAATAGCCCTAGACCCATAAACTGTGGGCAATCGCTCATGAAAACGACTATAAAACAAGAAAACGACGAAGCTCGGGTCATATATTTCCAACATGTATCAGTCGGAAGGTCATCAGAATCGCCCTAGAACCCCTAAACTGTGGGCAATAGCTCATGAAAACGGCCAGAAAACACGAGAACGGCGGGAAGCTGGTCATATCTCTCAAACATGTCAGGGTTCTTTCGAGACATGCAAATCCGGCTAAAACCCAAAAACTGTGGGCAATAACTCATGAAAATGACCATAAAACACGAAAACGACGAGTTTTTAGGCATAACTCTCAAACAAGTACCGGGTCTTAAGGTTGCTTTAAATAGCCCTAGAACCATAAAACTGTGGGCAATAGCTCATGAAAACGACCATAAAACAAGAAAACGACGAGTTTCTGGTCATATCTTTCCAACATGTATCAGGTCGGAAGGTCACTATAAATCGCCCTAGAACCCCTAAACTGTGGGCAATAGCTCATGAAAACGGCCATAAAACGCGAGAACGGCGAGTTTCTGGTCATATCTCTCAAACATGTCAGGGTTCTTTCGAGACATGCAAATCCGGCTAAAACCCAAAAACTGTGGGCAATAACTCATGAAAATGACCATAAAACACGAAAACGACGAGTTTTTAGGCATAACTCTCAAACAAGTACCGGGTCTTAAGGTTGCTTTAAATAGCCCTAGAACCATAAAACTGTGGGCAATAGCTCATGAAAACGACCATAAAACAAGAAAACGACGAGTTTCTGGTCATATATTTCCAACATGTATCAGGTCGGAAGGTCACTGTAAATCGCCCTAGAACCCCTAAACTGTGGGCAATAGCTCATGAAAACGGCCATAAAACGCGAGAACGGCGAGTTTCTGGTCATATCTCTCAAACATGTCAGGGTTCTTTCGAGACATGCAAATCCGGCTAAAACCCAAAAACTGTGGGCAATAACTCATGAAAATGACCATAAAACACGAAAACGACGAGTTTTTAGGCATAACTCTCAAACAAGTACCGGGTCTTAAGGTTGCTTTAAATAGCCCTAGAACCATAAAACTGTGGGCAATAGCTCATGAAAACGACCATAAAACAAGAAAACGACGAGTTTCTGGTCATATATTTCCAACATGTATCAGGTCGGAAGGTCACTGTAAATCGCCCTAGAACCCCTAAACTGTGGGCAATAGCTCATGAAAACGGCCATAAAACGCGAGAACGGCGAGTTTCTGGTCATATCTCTCAAACATGTCACGGTTCTTTCGAGACATGCAAATCCGGCTAAAACCCAAAAACTGTGGGCAATAACTCATGAAAATGACCATAAAACACGAAAACGACGAGTTTTTAGGCATAACTCTCAAACAAGTACCGGGTCTTAAGGTTGCTTTAAATAGCCCTAGAACCATAAAACTGTGGGCAATAGCTCATGAAAACGACCATAAAACAAGAAAACGACGAGTTTCTGGTCATATATTTCCAACATGTATCAGGTCGGAAGGTCACTGTAAATCGCCCTAGAACCCCTAAACTGTGGGCAATAGCTCATGAAAACGGCCATAAAACGCGAGAACGGCGAGTTTCTGGTCATATCTCTCAAACATGTCACGGTTCTTTCGAGACATGCAAATGCCGGCTAAAACTCAAAAACTGTGGGCAATAACTCATGAAAATGACCATAAAACACGAAAACGACGAGTTTTTAGGCATAACTCTCAAACAAGTACCGGGTCTTAAGGTTGCTTTAAATAGCCCTAGAACCATAAAACTGTGGGCAATAGCTCATGAAAACGACCATAAAACAAGAAAACGACGAGTTTCTGGTCATATATTTCCAACATGTATCAGGTCGGAAGGTCACTGTAAATCGCCCTAGAACCCCTAAACTGTGGGCAATAGCTCATGAAAACGGCCATAAAACGCGAGAACGGCGAGTTTCTGGTCATATCTCTCAAACATGTCACGGTTCTTTCGAGACATGCAAACCCGGCTAAAACCCAAAAACTGTGGGCAATAACTCATGAAAATGACCATAAAACACGAAAACGACGAGTTTTTAGGCATAACTCTCAAACAAGTACCGGGTCTTAAGGTTGCTTTAAATAGCCCTAGAACCATAAAAGTGTGGGCAATAGCTCATGAAAACGACCATAAAACAAGAAAACGACGAGTTTCTGGTCATATATTTCCAACATGTATCAGGTCGGAAGGTCACCATCAGAATCGCCCTAGAACCCCTAAACTGTGGGCAATAGCTCATGAAAACGGCCATAAAACGCGAGAACGGCGAGTTTCTGGTCATATCTCTCAAACATGTCACGGTTCTTTCGAGACATGCAAATACCGGCTAAAACCCAAAAACTGTGGGCAATAACTCATGAAAATGACCATAAAACACGAAAACGACGAGTTTTTAGGCATAACTCTCAAACAAGTACCGGGTCTTAAGGTTGCTTTAAATAGCCCTAGAACCATAAAACTGTGGGCAATAGCTCATGAAAACGACCATAAAACAAGAAAACGACGAGTTTCTGGTCATATATTTCCAACATGTATCAGGTCGGAAGGTCACTGTAAATCGCCCTAGAACCCCTAAACTGTGGGCAATAGCTCATGAAAACGGCCATAAAACGCGAGAACGGCGAGTTTCTGGTCATATCTCTCAAACATGTCACGGTTCTTTCGAGACATGCAAATCCGGCTAAAACCCAAAAACTGTGGGCAATAACTCATGAAAATGACCATAAAACACGAAAACGACGAGTTTTTAGGCATAACTCTCAAACAAGTACCGGGTCTTAAGGTTGCTTTAAATAGCCCTAGAACCATAAAACTGTGGGCAATAGCTCATGAAAACGACCATAAAACAAGAAAACGACGAGTTTCTGGTCATATATTTCCAACATGTATCAGGTCGGAAGGTCACTGTAAATCGCCCTAGAACCCCTAAACTGTGGGCAATAGCTCATGAAAACGGCCATAAAACGCGAGAACGGCGAGTTTCTGGTCATATCTCTCAAACATGTCAGGGTTCTTTCGAGACATGCAAATCCGGCTAAAACCCAAAAACTGTGGGCAATAACTCATGAAAATGACCATAAAACACGAAAACGACGAGTTTTTAGGCATATCTCTCAAACAAGTACCGGGTCTTAAGGTTGCTTTAAATAGCCCTAGAACCATAAAACTGTGGGCAATAGCTCATGAAAACGACCATAAAACTAGAAAACGACGAGTTTCTGGTCATATATTTCAAACATGTATCAGGTCGGAAGGTCATCAGAATCGCCTAGAACCCCTAAACTGGGCAATAGCTCATGAAAACGGCCATAAACGCGAGAACGCGAGAACGGCGAAGTCATATCTCTCAAACATGTCACGGTTCTTTCGAGACATGCAAATCCGGCTGAAACCCAAAAACTGTGGGCAATAACTCATGAAAATGACCATAAAACACGAAAACGACGAGTTTTTAGGCATAACTCTCAAACATGTACCGGGTCTTAAGGTTGCTTTAAATAGCCATAGAACCATAAAACTGTGGGAAATAGCTCATGAAAACGACCATAAAACAAGAAAACGACGAGTTTCTGGTCATATGTTTCCAACATGTATCAGGTCGGAAGGTCACTGTAAAATGCCCTAGAACCCCTAAACTGTGGGCAATAGCTCATGAAAACGGCCATAAAACGCGAGAACGGCGAGTTTCTGGTCATATCTCTCAAACATGTCACGGTTCTTTCGAGACATGCAAATACCGGCTAAAACCCAAAAACTATGGGCAATAACTCATGAAAATGACCATAAAACACGAAAACGACGAGTTTTTAGGCATAACTCTCAAACAAGTACCGGGTCTTAAAGTTGCTTTAAATAGCCCTAGAACCATAAACTGTGGGCAATCGCTCATGAAAACGACCATAAAACAAGAAAACGACGAGTTTCTGGTCATAACTTTCCAACATGTATCAGGTCGGAAGGTCACTGTAAATCGCCCTAGAACCCCTAAACTGTGGGCAATAGCTCATGAAAACGGCCATAAAACGCGAGAACGGCGAGTTTCTGGTCATATCTCTCAAACATGTCAGGGTTCTTTCGAGACATGCAAATCCGGCTAAAACCCAAAAACTGTGGGCAATAACTCATGAAAATGACCATAAAACACGAAAACGACGAGTTTTTAGGCATAACTCTCAAACAAGTACCGGGTCTTAAGGTTGCTTTAAATAGCCCTAGAACCATAAAACTGTGGGCAATATCTCATGAAAACGACCATAAAACAAGAAAACGACGAGTTTCTAGTCATATATTTCCAACATGTATCAGGTCGGAAGGTCACTGTAAATCGCCCTAGAACCCCTAAACTGTGGGCAATAGCTCATGAAAACGGCCATAAAACGCGAGAACGGCGAGTTTCTGGTCATATCTCTCAAACATGTCACGGTTCTTTCGAGACATGCAAATCCGGCTAAAACCCAAAAACTGTGGGCAATAACTCATGAAAATGACCATAAAACACGAAAACGACGAGTTTTTAGGCATAACTCTCAAACAAGTACCGGGTCTTAAGGTTGCTTTAAATAGCCCTAGAACCATAAAACTGTGGGCAATAGCTCATGAAAACGACCATAAAACAAGAAAACGACGAGTTTCTGGTCATACTTTCCAACATGTATCAGGTCGGAAGGTCACTGTAAATCGCCCTAGAACCCCTAAACTGTGGGCAATAGCTCATGAAAACGGCCATAAAACGCGAGAACGGCGAGTTTCTGGTCATATCTCTCAAACATGTCAGGGTTCTTTCGAGACATGCAAATCCGGCTGAAACCCAAAAACTATGGGCAATAACTCATGAAAATGACCATAAAACACGAAAACGACGAGTTTTTAGGCATAACTCTCAAACAAGTACCGGGTCTTAAGGTTGCTTTAAATAGCCCTAGAACCATAAACTGTGGGCAATAGCTCATGAAAACGACCATAAAACAAGAAAACGACGAGTTTCTGGTCATATATTTCCAACATGTATCAGGTCGGAAGGTCACTGTAAATCGCCCTAGAACCCCTAAACTGTGGGCAATAGCTCATGAAAACGGCCATAAAACGCTAGAACGGCGAGTTTCTGGTCATATCTCTCAAACATGTCAGGGTTCTTTCGAGACATGCAAATCCGGCTAAAACCCAAAAACTGTGGGCAATAACTCATGAAAATGACCATAAAACACGAAAACGACGAGTTTTTAGGCATAACTCTCAAACAAGTACCGGGTCTTAAGGTTGCTTTAAATAGCCCTAGAACCATAAAAGTGTGGGCAATAGCTCATGAAAACGACCATAAAACAAGAAAACGACGAGTTTCTGGTCATATCTTTCCAACATGTATCAGGTCGGAAGGTCACTGTAAATCGCCCTAGAACCCCTAAACTGTGGGCAATAGCTCATGAAAACGGCCATAAAACGCTAGAACGGCGAGTTTCTGGTCATATCTATCAAACATGTCATGGTTCTTTCGAGACATGCAAATCCGGCTAAAACCCAAAAACTGTGGGCAATAACTCATGAAAATGACCATAAAACACGAAAACGACGAGTTTTTAGGCATAACTCTCAAACAAGTACCGGGTCTTAAGGTTGCTTTAAATAGCCCTAGAACCATAAAACTGTGGGCAATAGCTCATGAAAACGACCATAAAACAAGAAAACGACGAGTTTCTGGTCATATATTTCCAACATGTATCAGGTCGGAAGGTCACTGTAAATCGCCCTAGAACCCCTAAACTGTGGGCAATAGCTCATGAAAACGGCCATAAAACGCGAGAACGGCGAGTTTCTGGTCATATCTCTCAAACATGTCGGGGTACTTTCGAGACATGCAAATCCGGCTAAAACCCAAAAACTGTGGGCAATAACTCATGAAAATGACCATAAAACACGAAAACGACGAGTTTTTAGGCATAACTCTCAAACAAGTACCGGGTCTTAAGGTTGCTTTAAATAGCCCTAGAACCATAAAACTGTGGGCAATAGCTCATGAAAACGACCATAAAACAAGAAAACGACGAGTTTCTGGTCATATATTTCCAACATGTATCAGGTCGGAAGGTCACTGTAAATCGCCCTAGAACCCCTAAACTATGGGCAATAGCTCATGAAAACGGCCATAAAACGCGAGAACGGCGAGTTTCTGGTCATATCTCTCAAACATGTCACGGTTCTTTCGAGACATGCAAATCCGGCTAAAACCCAAAAACTGTGGGCAATAACTCATGAAAATGACCATAAAACACGAAAACGACGAGTTTTTAGGCATAACTCTCAAACAAGTACCGGGTCTTAAGGTTGCTTTAAATAGCCCTAGAACCATAAAAGTGTGGGCAATAGCTCATGAAAACGACCATAAAACAAGAAAACGACGAGTTTCTGGTCATATATTTCCAACATGTATCAGGTCGGAAGGTCACTGTAAATCGCCCTAGAACCCCTAAACTGTGGGCAATAGCTCATGAAAACGGCCATAAAACGCGAGAACGGCGAGTTTCTGGTCATATCTCTCAAACATGTCACGGTTCTTTCGAGACATGCAAATACCGGCTAAAACCCAAAAACTGTGGGCAATAACTCATGAAAATGACCATAAAACACGAAAACGACGAGTTTTTAGGCATAACTCTCAAACAAGTACCGGGTCTTAAGGTTGCTTTAAATAGCCCTAGAACCATAAACTGTGGGCAATCGCTCATGAAAACGACCATAAAACAAGAAAACGACGAAGCTCGGGTCATATATTTCCAACATGTATCAGTCGGAAGGTCATCAGAATCGCCCTAGAACCCCTAAACTGTGGGCAATAGCTCATGAAAACGGCCATAAAACGCGAGAACGGCGAGTTTCTGGTCATATCTCTCAAACATGTCACGGTTCTTTCGAGACATGCAAATACCGGCTAAAACCCAAAAACTGTGGGCAATAACTCATGAAAATGACCATAAAACACGAAAACGACGAGTTTTTAGGCATAACTCTCAAACAAGTACCGGGTCTTAAGGTTGCTTTAAATAGCCCTAGAACCATAAAAGTGTGGGCAATAGCTCATGAAAACGACCATAAAACAAGAAAACGACGAGTTTCTGGTCATATCTTTCCAACATGTATCAGGTCGGAAGGTCACTGTAAATCGCCCTAGAACCCCTAAACTGTGGGCAATAGCTCATGAAAACGGCCATAAAACGCGAGAACGGCGAGTTTCTGGTCATATCTCTCAAACATGTCACGGTTCTTTCGAGACATGCAAATACCGGCTAAAACCCAAAAACTATGGGCAATAACTCATGAAAATGACCATAAAACACGAAAACGACGAGTTTTTAGGCATAACTCTCAAACAAGTACCGGGTCTTAAGGTTGCTTTAAATAGCCCTAGAACCATAAAACTGTGGGCAATAGCTCATGAAAACGACCATAAAACAAGAAAACGACGAGTTTCTGGTCATATATTTCCAACATGTATCAGGTCGGAAGGTCACTGTAAATCGCCCTAGAACCCCTAAACTGTGGGCAATAGCTCATGAAAACGGCCATAAAACGCGAGAACGGCGAGTTTCTGGTCATATCTCTCAAACATGTCACGGTTCTTTCGAGACATGCAAATACCGGCTAAAACCCAAAAACTATGGGCAATAACTCATGAAAATGACCATAAAACACGAAAACGACGAGTTTTTAGGCATAACTCTCAAACAAGTACCGGGTCTTAAGGTTGCTTTAAATAGCCCTAGAACCATAAACTGTGGGCAATCGCTCATGAAAACGACTATAAAACAAGAAAACGATGAGTTTCTGGTCATAACTTTCCAACATGTATCAGGTCGGAAGGTCACTGTAAATCGCCCTAGAACCCCTAAACTGTGGGCAATAGCTCATGAAAACGGCCATAAAACGCGAGAACGGCGAGTTTCTGGTCATATCTCTCAAACATGTCAGGGTTCTTTCGAGACATGCAAATCCGGCTAAAACCCAAAAACTGTGGGCAATAACTCATGAAAATGACCATAAAACACGAAAACGACGAGTTTTTAGGCATAACTCTCAAACAAGTACCGGGTCTTAAGGTTGCTTTAAATAGCCCTAGAACCATAAACTGTGGGCAATCGCTCATGAAAACGACCATAAAACAAGAAAACGACGAAGCTTCGTCATATATTTCCAACATGTATCAGTCGGAAGGTCATCAGAATCGCCCTAGAACCCCTAAACTGTGGACAATAGCTCATGAAAACGGCTATAAAACGCGAGAAATGCGAGTTTCTGGTCATATCTCTCAAACATGGCAGGGTTCTTTCGAGACGTGCAAATCCGGCTGAAACCCAAAAACTATGGGCAATAACTCATGAAAATGACCATAAAACACGAAAACGACGAGTTTTTAGGCATAACTCTCAAACAAGTACCGTGTCTTAAGGTTGCTTTAAATAGCCCTAGAACCATAAAAACTGTGGGCAATAGCTCATGAAAACGACCATAAAACAAGAAAACGACGAGTTTCTGGTGATATATTTCCAACATGTATCAGGTCGGAAGGTCACTGTAAATCGCCCTAGAACCCCTAAACTGTGGGCAATAGCTCATGAAAACGGCCATAAAACGCGAGAACTGCGAGTTTTTGGTCATATCTCTCAAACATGTCAGGGTTCTTTCCAGACATGCAAATCCGGCTGAAACCCAAAAACTGTGGGCAATAACTCATGAAAATGACCATAAAACACGAAAACGACGAGTTTTTAGGCATAACTCTCAAACAAGTACCGGGTCTTAAGGTTGCTTTAAATAGCCCTAGAACCATAAAACTGTGGGCAATAGCTCATGAAAACGACCATAAAACAAGAAAACGACGAGTTTCTGGTCATATATTTCCAACATGTATCAGGTCGGAAGGTCACTGTAAATCGCCCTAGAACCCCTAAACTGTGGACAATAGCTCATGAAAACGGCTGTAAAACGCGAGAACGGCGAGTTTCTGGTCATATCTCTCAAACATGTCACGGTTCTTTCGAGACATGCAAATCCGGCTAAAACCCAAAAACTGTGGGCAATAACTCATGAAAATGACCATAAAACACGAAAACGACGAGTTTTTAGGCATAACTCTCAAACATGTACCGGGTCTTAAGGTTGCTTTAAATAGCCCTAGAACCATAAACTGTGGGCAATAGCTCATGAAAACGACCATAAAACAAGAAAACGACGAGTTTCTGGTCATATATTTCCAACATGTATCAGTTCGGAAGGTCACTGTAAAATGCCCTAGAACCCCTAAACTGTGGGCAATAGGTCATGAAAACGGCCATAAAACGCGAGAACGGCGAGGTTCTGGTCATATCTCTCAAACATGTTAGGGTTCTTTCGAGACATGCAAATCCGGCTAAAACCCAAAAACTGTGGGCAATAACTCATGAAAATGACCATAAAACACGAAAACGACGAGTTTTTAGGCATAACTCTCAAACAAGTGCCGAGTCTTAAGGTTGCTTTAAATAGCCCTAGAACCATAAAACTGTGGGCAATAGCTCATGAAAACGACCATAAAACAAGAAAACGATGAGTTTCTGGTCATATATTTCCAACATGTATCAGCTCGGAAGGTCACTGTAAATCGCCCAAGAACCCCTAAACTGTGGGCAATAGCTCATGAAAACGGCCATAAAACGCGAGAACGGCGAGTTTCTGGTCATATCTCTCAAACATGTCAGGGTTCTTTCGAGACATGCAAATCCGGCTGAAACCCAAAAACTGTGGGCAATAACTCATGAAAATGACCATAAAACACGAAAACGACGAGTTTTTAGGCATATCTCTCAAACAAGTACCGGGTCTTAAGGTTGCTTTAAATAGCCCTAGAACCATAAAACAGTGGGCAATAGCTCATGAAAACGACCATAAAACTAGAAAACGACGAGTTTTTAGGCATAACTTTCAAACATGTATCAGTCGGAAGGTCATCAGAATCGCCCTAGAACCCCTAAACAGTGGGCAGTAGCTCATGAAAATGGCCATAAAACACAAAAACTACGAGGTTTTAGTCATATATCTCAAAAATGTCAGGGTTCTTTCGAGACATGCAAATCTGGCTAAAACCCAAAAACTGTGGGCAATAACTCATGAAAATGACCATAAAACACGAAAACGACGAGTTTTTAGGCATAACTCTCAAACAAGTACCGGGTCTTAAGGTTGCTTTAAATAGCCCTAGAACCATAAAACTGTGGGCAATAGCTCATGAAAACGACCATAAAACAAGAAAACGACGAGATTCTGGTCATATATTTCCAACATGTATCAGGTCGGAAGGTCACTATAATCGCCCTAGAACCCCTAAACTGTGGGCAATAGCTCATGAAAACGGCCATAAAACGCGAGAACGGCGAGTTTCTGGTCATATCTCTCAAACATGTCAGGGTTCTTTCGAGACATGCAAATCCGGCTAAAACCCAAAAACTGTGGGCAATAACTCATGAAAATGACCATAAAACACGAAAACGACGAGTTTTTAGGCATAACTCTCAAACAAGTACCGGTCTTAAGGTTGCTTTAAATAGCCCTAGAACCATAAAACTGTGGGCAATAGCTCATGAAAACGACCATAAAACAAGAAAACGACGGGATGAGGGTCATGTATTTCCAACATGTATCGTGCCGAAGGTCATCAGAATCGCCCTAGAACCCCTAAACTGGGCAATAGCTCATGAAAACGGCCATAAAACGCGAGAACGGCGAAGCTCGTCATATCTCTCAAACATGTCGTGGTTCTTTCGAGACATGCAACCGCTGAAACCCAAAAACTATGGGCAATAACTCATGAAAATGACCATAAAACACGAAAACGACGAGTTTTTAGGCATAACTCTCAAACAAGTACCGTGTCTTAAGGTTGCTTTAAATAGCCCTAGAACCATAAAAACTGTGGGCAATAGCTCATGAAAACGACCATAAAACAAGAAAACGACGAGTTTCTGGTGATATATTTCCAACATGTATCAGGTCGGAAGGTCATCAGAATCGCCTAGAACCCCTAAACTGTGGGCAATAGCTCATGAAAACGGCCATAAAACGCGAGAACGGCGAGTTTCTGGTCATATCTCTCAAACATGTCAGGGTTCTTTCGAGACATGCAAATCCGGCTAAAACCCAAAAACTGTGGGCAATAACTCATGAAAATGACCATAAAACACGAAAACGACGAGGTTTTAGGCATAACTCTCAAACAAGTACCGGGTCTTAAGGTTGCTTTAAATAGCCCTAGAACCATAAAACTGTGGGCAATAGCTCATGAAAACGACCATAAAACAAGAAAACGACGAGTTTCTGGTCATATATTTCCAACATGTATCAGTTCGGAAGGTCATCAGAATCGCCTAGAACCGCTAAACTGTGGGCAATAGCTCATGAAAACGGCCATAAAACGCGAGAACGGCGAAGCTCGTCATATCTCTCAAACATGTCACGTTCTTTCGAGACATGCAAATCCAGCTGAAACCCAAAAACTGTGGGCAATAACTCATGAAAATGACCATAAAACACGAAAACGACAAGTTTTTAGGCATAACTCTCAAACAAGTACCGGGTCTTAAGGTTGCTTTAAATAGCCCTAGAACCATAAAACTGTGGGCAATAGCTCATGAAAACGACCATAAAACAAGAAAACGACGAGTTTCTGGTCATATATTTCCAACATGTATCAGGTCGGAAGGTCACTGTAAATCGCCCTAGAACCCCTAAACTGTGGGCAATAGCTCATGAAAACGGCCATAAAACGCGAGAACGGCGAGTTTCTGGTCATATCTCTCAAACATGTCAGGGTTCTTTCGAGACATGCAAATCCGGCTAAAACCCAAAAACTGTGGGCAATAACTCATGAAAATGACCATAAAACACGAAAACGACAAGTTTTTAGGCATAACTCTCAAACAAGTACCGGGTCTTAAGGTTGCTTTAAATAGCCCTAGAACCATAAAAGTGTGGGCAATAGCTCATGAAAACGACCATAAACAAGAAAACGACGAGTTTCTGGTCATATATTTCCAACATGTATCAGGTCGGAAGGTCACAGAATCGCCTAGAACCCCTAAACTGTGGGCAATAGCTCATGAAAACGGCCATAAAACGCGAGAACGGCGAAGCTCGTCATATCTCTCAAACATGTCGTGGTTCTTTCGAGACATGCAACCGCTAAAACCCAAAACTGTGGGCAATAACTCATGAAAATGACCATAAAACACGAAAACGACGAGGTTTTAGGCATAACTCTCAAACAAGTACCGGGTCTTAAGGTTGCTTTAAATAGCCCTAGAACCATAAAACTGGGCAATAGCTCATGAAAACGACCTATAAAACAAGAAAACGACGAAGCTCGGGTCATATATTTCCAACATGTATCAGTCGGAAGGTCATCAGAATCGCCTAGAACCCCTAAACTGTGGGCAATAGCTCATGAAAACGGCCATAAAACGCGAGAACGGCGAAGCTCGGTCATATCTCTCAAACATGTCACGGTTCTTTCGAGACATGCAAATCCTAAAAACCCAAAAAAAAGGCAATAAACTGAATCCTAAAAAACAAAAACCGCGGCAATAAACTGAAATGACCATAAAACACGAAAACGACGATGGTTTTCAAAAGTTGATTTCATATTTTTGAATTGGTTAGGGTGGTTCTTAGTTTGTGATGATCCCAAATGTGAATACACACTTAGGACATTTTTCCCAAGATTTATTGATGAATAAAAGTATTTAAAACCATTATTTTCCATTTCTGCCATTTAATAAAAAGGAAAAAAAGTTATTAATGCACTCCCAAAATATTTATTTTTGAAGTGGGAAGATGGGAAATAATTTATAGCCATCAAATGTGTATTTAGTTGAGGAAGTGTTTTTGATAAAAACTAACTTTATTTTATAGATGGAGTTTTGAGGATTTTGCAAAAGAGATTTAAATAGTTTTGGGGCCGAAATAATTTTGGAAATTATTTGGTAAATATTTATATCCCAGGTGAATGATTTCACTTAGTGGATTTCATCATTATCAACCTTGTGTTTTGCAAAAGGGGATTTGGTTTTAGAAGAAAGCAAGGATTTGATGATCTAGCGTTCCAATATTTTGATGCCACCTGAACCTTGCTGGATAAGGGCCTCAGATATCACCTTGGGGCAAGGGATATATGGATGGATAGATCAAGTTGGGTAGTTGATCTTGTTACAAAGAGTTAAGCTTGATCATGTTTTAGGGCTTCTAGGAGTGATGCCAAACTTTGTTGAAATTAAGGCTGCCATAATAGATTATCAATTAGCCATAAAAACTAGGTGGGTTTAAGAAGAACGGGGCTCCGATGGAAACGAGGGAAATGTGGTAGGATAGACCATGGTTATTAGATCATGACCATGCAAAGAGTTGTTCAAGAGGATATGGCATGGAGATGGGATCTTCTGCCAAAGTAGGCATGATGATATGATTTACAGAAAATATTATTTTATTGCCTGGAAAACCATCAAGAACAAGTGGGTCAAAGGATGATTGAGTCAAGGGAAAGAGTTGGATTTGGAATTCCTTGAGAGGTTCTACAAGATAGTTCAAGTGCATTTACAAAAAGTTTACAAGGGTTGATAAAAGCAAGGACTCAAGGATGTGATGTTGGGAACATTTCTAGACTTAGACATTTTGGCAGATTTAGGGTTTTCAACTAGATTACAAGAGGAGAAGATTTTGAGAGTGCAAGGTTCCAAACTCATAATCAAGTGGATATGGTTTATGCGTAGATTGAATGGAGATGATCCATGCTTAAAGTTGGTATCCCTTGGCTTGGATGCTAGTAGAAGGGGATTAGCACTAGATTGATCTGGTTAAGAGATGAGATGGTCACTCTAGTGACTAGATATCAGAATAAGCTTAGGGGAATTGCTTAGGATTTGTATTCTTTATTAGATTTATCCTAAAGGATGAGCTCCTAGGGTGGCTCATACTACTTACTTAACAAACATCACATCAGCAGATCAAGACAATTCATCAGACAATAGATCAAGGCAATTCATCTTATCTAGCAACACAATTACTACTGAGGTTACCATCAAGCCTGGCTTGAGGTAGGGTTGGGTATTTTGGAAAGGTTGTGTTTTGAAGTAAGATAAGAGTCTCTTGGTATTTCTACCAAGTGTAGAGTTCAAAAGGTTTTGGAAAACCTAAAGATAAGAGTAGTTGAAAGTCTTGTCTTGAAAACATAAGGAGAATATAACTTATAGATCTCCATAGTTTTGTAAATAGATACTAGTAAAACATTTGTTGTGTCAAAGTCATCTTGGCCCAGGTTTTTGAAATGGTAGAACCTTTGAGAAAAAGGTAAAACGAGCCAAGACACTTTTTGGTGAAATAGCTTTTGTAAACTGAGGCTGAGGTAAGGAGTGTATCATCTACTACATCATAAGATGCAATAACATAAACAAACAAGAATGCAAACATTGCATCATTAAACAAGAAAATTTGTTGTTCTCCCTGATTTTTGCATTCTGGGCAACAAATCAGGGTTGTTGAAATTGGGATGTTACAGACCTTTCCCCTTAAAAGAATCTCGTCTCGAGATTCGGGAGAGATAGGGTTAGGGGATTTTGAGTCGGGTATTACTATGTGTCTTGAGATTACTATCTTACAAGCTCCATCTTTGAACGTGGTTACTTTGTCGGTGAAGTTGATCTTCAGTCTTTTGGGATGCATAGAGGGTTGAGTGAGCTTCAGACATGGTGGCGATGGATGATATCCTTTTCTTTTCGGACTCGATATCTCAAGGGTTGAGGCTAGGAGAATTTCCTCTGATTAGAAATTTGCGGAGTACTCTTTCGAGGATAGGATCTACATCTTGATGTCTTCTCTGTAAGGACCCATGGTGTTTTCCTTAGGGGCTTATCATAACTTATTCAACAACTAGGGTCAAAACTCCGAGAGTTGATTCGGGCGGAGGGTTACTCTATTTTTGTTGAAAATACGCAGTCTTTTACCCTTAGGGTTAAACTAGGGTAGCTAGGGGATATCGAAGTCCTTTCTTCTTGAGTTGAGAAGATGAATTGGGAGGGTTCGGTTGTCATTGACGTGGCTTCGCTGATCTTGAGATTTCTGAGTGCCTCCTTAGAAGACTTCATCAGGAGCTCCCTCTTTAGGGGTTGGTTGGTGAATTACGTCGATATTTTGGAGGGTTTCTTCTGATGTAGGGTTAATATGTTGGAGTGGGAAATACGCAGTCTTTCCCCCTTAAGGTGACAGTTAAGGTGGTTAGAGGAGAAGCAGATATTCTTTCTTGGAGTTGCACGGTGAATACCGAAATCTTTCGCCTGAGGTTGAAATCTTTCGCATGAGGTTGATTAGATTTATCCTAAAGGACGAGACCCTAGGTTGGCTCATACTAATTACTAAACAAATAGCACGTCAGCAGATCAAGACAATTCATTAGACAACAGATCAAGGCAATTCGTCTTAACTAGAAACTCAATTACTACTGAGGTTACCGTCAAGCCTGGCTTGAGGTAGCGTTGGGTATTTTGGAAAGGTTGTGTTTTAAAGTAAGATAAGAGTCTCTTGGTATTTGTACCAAGTGTAGAGTTCAAAAGATTTTTGAAAAAACCTAGAGATAAGAGTAGTTAAAAGTCCTGTCTTCAAAACACAAGGAGATTATAACTTATAGATCTCCATAGTTTTGTAAATAGATACTAGCAAAACATTTATTGTGGCAAAGTCATGTTGGCCCAGGTTTTTGAAATGTTAGAACCTTTGAGAAAAAGGTAAAACAAGCCAAGACAGTTTTTGGTGAAGTGGCTTTCGTAAACTGAGGTTGAGGTAAGGAGTGTATCATCTACTACATCATAAGATGCAGGAACATAAACAAACAAGCATGCAAACATTGCATCATTAAACAAGAAAAGTTTTTGTTCCCCCTGATTTTTGTATTCTGGATAACAAATGATGGTTGCTGAAATTGGATGTTACAACTATGGCGGTATGTTTAGCTTAATTATGATTTCTTACCTTGCATGAATTTTCATCGAAACTAATTAACTATTGTTTGCCTATAACTTTTTATCAGACCATCCATTGTCATGCAAGAAAGTACTTTCTTGACCATGTAAACAGACGTGTCAATCACTAGGGACAATTTGAGGTCACCTTGGTGGAAGAGACAATACCTGACAAGAGCTACAAGATTCTAGTCATCAACAAGGTGAACCGAACTTACTTTATACGATCAGTTTGGAAAAAATTGGTAGAAAAGGTTTGGGATAGATGCTGGAATAAGGTTGAGAATCTACCTCGACAAAACTTATGGATTCGTCTTTTTCTCGTATGAGATCTCTGACTCAGAGTCTTCTGACTTTGAAGATCATTCCCTTAGGTAGAACTAGTCTTCTAACTTTAAAAACCATGCCCTAGGTAGAACAAGTTAGATAATCTTCTAAGTTAGTTGTTGTTTGTATCGTTGTATTCTAAATGCTATCCAATAAACTTTGGCGTATCATGTTGTTGTATTCTGAATGATGTTTAATATTGTTGTATTCTAATATTTGATATTGCTGATATAGTCAAGATTTTTAGTATTTTTTTAAATTACCGAATTACGGTTAATAGCGTTTAGGAAGGCTCAAACGGCACTACAGCTTATCATATTGGTGTCATTTAGCGAAACTTAGTACCGGCGTTTCCACGCCGCCACTATATGCTACTAGTGGCGTGAAGTTAGTGACGTGCGAGTCCAAACCCTCTTTTCCAAACACCGCCACTAGACATTTTGCTACTAGTGATGGACTGCAGACGAGGCGGACCCATAGTTTATAAACTGGACCGGCGATCAAACCGGTGAGGTCCTCGTTTCACGGTTCACTGGTTGGACCGCTGGTTCAAACCGGTTCGGTGCTAGTTTATTAAAGAAAATAATATGTATAAGAAAGTACTAATATGTTAGAAAATAGAAACATATTTAAAGTATACATGAAGTATTTTGGTACAAACACTAGTCGATCCAGTTAACTAGCCCACTAAAGTATTTGTTAGCGCAAGCTTGAAAGTCTTGCAGCGCAATATTTTCTCCTAGTGGATTGTTTTCTTGGGATCAAATCCCGATTGCAGCGCCATATTTTCTACTAGTGGATGGTTTTCTACTGGTCGGACAACCAACTGGTTTCCATTAAACCGCTTTTTGTCTGATTTTTTCTGGTTCGTTAGCTAGACGGTTTAGTGCGCTTAAAAAGCCGACGAGGCTCTAGTTCCGTGTTTTTCCAGTTTAACCAATGACCGGTCCGGTTTTTAAAACAAACACATGGGGCATCAAGCATTCGCCGGCAGCCATTCACGGGCTCTGCTACATAAATCGAGCAGCAACTGATTCCTCCTTTCAATAATTAAACAAACACAATCAGGCGAAAGGAAGACATAGACCTTTTTTGTTACATCACACGTGCGCGTTGGAGCAGACATAGACATTGTAAATGCGGCCGTAGCACACACACACACACGTTCTAACGCATGAAAAAACACTGACCAAGAGATGATAACTGATCACACGTCATCACTCGGCGCTGTTGCCAAAATGAGAACTGACCAAAAGCCAAACGCAACAACGCCGCTGCTGTTCGGCGTCGCCGACCTCCATCTTCTTGCCCGCCGAAGCATATTTTTTCCGACGGGAATAGAACTGGGTACAGCTGCCCCGGCCGCACGTCGTCATCGTCGGAGGCAACAAACTCACTCCACCGCGGGCGGCGCCATGGCTTGAATCATCGGGAATGAATAAGCCGTAAAGTATCTGCACCATGCTAGACTCAATAAGCAGAGTGTATTTTGACATTTTTAGTCCTATCTTAAATATCTCAATATTAATCCATTTTTAGTAAATCAAGTTTTTAAAAATCAGATTCTTATCGTGATCGTTATATACCCATTATCACAGTATTTTTTATCTGTTCATATAATTATATACGCAGAATCTTTAAAGGTTATAAATGTAACTACGTTCCACCGCTTGTTTCACCGCTTGTCGCAGGCGAGCTAGGTCTATGCATTGCGCCCCGTAGCTAGCCTTGTCCCTTCCTCCCTGTCCACCACTGCTACACACTACCTATCGCCAGCGAGAGAGGGAGAAATCACTGCAAAGTTCATTTTTCGAGTGTATTTGATACTATTTGCTCTGCTGAAGAGCTTTCCCATTGACCGATGGACTACTATCAAGTCATTTCTACCATGGCAGAGTATGTACGGAGAGGCGGTCCGGTGTATTGGTTAAACAATCGAGTGCAGTGCAGGTCGTGCTCTACCGTTTTTATATTTTCTATGCACTCTATTTACTTAGCTGAAGTGACGCAGCAAGACCAGCTGTACCCGGGCATACTTTCGACCCATTATTTTTTCCGTCCCCGATCGCACGCAACATATCTATCAACAGCACGTTGGCGCAGTTCATATCTCACTATCTAACACCTACTGCAGATAGGACACCTAAAGAAAATGATGACATCCCCACGTATGCTCTAAGGACGCATTACGCGCAGACTAGTTGCGTCTAGTTACTTGGTGACCACGGGGAATCTCCTTCCCTTGAAGCGTACATGGGGATATCATTATTCCTCTAAGTGTCCTAGATGCAGCAGGTGTTAGATAATAAGATATGAACTGCGTCAATATCTTGTTGATAGATATCCTGCGTGTGATCGGAGATAGCGAAAGTAATGGGTCAAAGCTATATTCGAGCGCAGCTAGTCTCGTCGCGTCACTTCAGCCAAGTAAATAGAATGCAGAGAAAATATAGAAACGGTAGAACACGGCCTGCAGTGCACTCGATGGTTTAACCAATACACCAGGCCGTCTCTTCGTGCATACGCTATCATGGTACAATAGTCTATCAGCCAATGGGAAAGCTCTTCAGCAGGGCAAATAGTGTCAAACATAGTGCTCGAGAAATAAACTTTGCAGTGATTTCTCCCTCTCTCTCCAACGATAGGTAGTGTGCAGCGGTGGTGGACAAGGAGAAGGGACAAGGCTAGTTACGGACGCAATGCATAGGCCTAGCTCGCTAGTCTAATAGGGCAGCACGCAGCGTGCGTTCTTGCGACAAGCGGTGGAACGTAGTTACATTTATACCCTCTAAAGATTACGTATATTGTATATAATTATATGAACTGATAAAAAAATACTGTGATAATAGATATATAACGATCACAATAAGAATCTGATTTTTAGAAACTTGATTTACTAAAAAGTGATTAGTATTGAGATATTTGAGATAAGGCTAAAAATATCAAAAATACTCTGCTTATTGAGTCTAGCATGGTGCAGGTATCCACGGCAGCATGAAGATACCTGACGGTCAACTTTAGGTGAGTCCACTAGCTCCTTGAAGATACGCACAGTTTGATCCTCATCTTTGCTTTTGCTATTAGTGGACATGTTATTGGTGTTTCCTGCCCTCCACAAAAGCCAATCATACCCAAGTGGGTTTGCACGCCCCTGTCCAAGTCAGATTCAAACCATCCATAAAGATGCAATAACATGTTCATTGGAGAAGAGGACAGGGTAGGCACAATAAGTGAAAGTATGACATGTTGAATCAGAACAAAGACACTGTGAGGAAAGGAAAGGAAAGGTTGGGCACGTCCAGAATTTATAAACCCATTAGTAGCCTTAAACAACAAGCATTCCCGTAGAGGAAATGATTCCCGTATCGCTAATAAACCACAGAAGGACAAGAGTACCTGGCAGCATACGTGTGCTATCCAGAAATTAAATTGCAGGAACCGCAGAAATTCCAGAACCCAGCCAACTACCCCGACGGGTACACCCAAATCCTAGGCAAAAATTGTACCCTAATCGCAAGAACACTATCCTACCCCCAACACTAGTTCTGCTTTTCACAGAGTCGATTCCCTCGTAACCCATGCTGGATCAGAAGGGAGGGAGGGAGGAAAGAGGCATTACCTGAGCAGGCTCAGCATCAGCGGGTGTTCCCCCGCGGTCCCCCCTGCCCCCACCACGTGCGCGACCCCCCCTCTGCCTCCCTGCTGGCGGGGGTGGCCTCCTCGAACCACGGCTGCCATGAGTCCCCTGCTGCTGGAGAAAATGAAGGCGAATTCGTGAGAATGATGGTCCCGAAACCCTAGGATTTGGGGGGAAAAGGAACCAACCAGAAGAAAAAATCGAGTAAGAAAAAACCAGCAGAGAAAGATAGTTAAGAGCCTTCGTAGAAGCACGAAATTCCAGCCGAGTCACTGCTCAGATATTTAACCTGCAGAGAGTGCATTCCAAACATCAGACAACAGCTGGTATTTGAGCATAATGATGTTACTTCTACTTGTTGCTCCGGTA
Source organism: Avena longiglumis (assembly GCA_030063025.1). Taxonomy (NCBI): domain Eukaryota; kingdom Viridiplantae; phylum Streptophyta; class Magnoliopsida; order Poales; family Poaceae; genus Avena; species Avena longiglumis. Next base: position 507,815,143 of record CP125978.1, read on the forward strand.
GACAGAAACTTTTAATGTGGAAATACAAATTCTGTGAATTCATCATTCATGGGCACTAAGAAGGCAAAAAATTAGGCTGAGAGTGTGTGTGTGTGCATAGTATAGAACGAACTTGTTCCTTTAACATGTTTTTACACTGACAGATTCGTATACACACTGACATGATATGAATCAGGTTCGCCAGGTTGTCTCCTTACATGTTTGAAGCTAATCAAAGCTATCTAATCAGGTTCATGATGACAGATAACAGAAGGGAATTATGATTCATCATGGGTGCTTATGTTGATTCCTCTACATAAACATACTGCATGTTAAGTTTCTGTACGATAAAACAAACTACATGAGAAAACTGAAACTAGATCCCTAACAAAACCTACTGGATGTGGCATTTGCTTTCCTCATGAAGCAACCAATTCTTTTCTGTAAAACAAGGCAAAGACAATATTACCGTGACTTGTCAAGTTACAGCTCCCAATCACAATTTGGACAATAACAGGGAAAAATTATCCATAAGTTTTGTAACATCGGAAGAATGGAGTCGGATTCTCAGTGTATGACCCAACCTACCGGGCATTTTTTGAAGCATATTCGGCTACCCAATTCCAAAGTCAGATGGAAGTAGACCCTTTAGAGTGTCCTGGACCCTCATTTGAGAAAATGCTGATCGTGTGTACCGTGCTTCCACCAATCTGATCTTGTGGCCTACTTAATATGGGAGCATCTGCTCTGAAATGGACTCTCAATAAAGAATGATGCAGTTCAGGTAGCCAAAACGTGTGTTGAACTATGTCGAGAAGTATATGCTCTTTCACTTGACAGAATAGCCTTTGATGAAGTCCTGTATAGAAAATATAAATCATCAATGTCAAGTGACATGGCATCACTTGAAAAACAATGAATTAATTAGGAAATATCTTTGCTATGTGTTATGCTCCCAAATAAGCACAGAGACATCAAAACTTGTGGTGACAATTAGCAAGTAATAATTACAAAAGCAAGAGCAGAATATGTACCTTAAATACTGACTCCTCTATATCGTTCGTGGTATAATCCAGGAGGCCATACAATGAAACGGATGGTGAACAGCGCTGCAATTGAAAATCATTCAATATAGTCTCATGGCAACTTATAAAAATCATGCTTGAATCATAGTACAGTATTTATATGAAATAAACAGGTATTTATAGAGCATAATAGGCATAGTTTATATTCTTTGCTCCTTTTGGACTGAAGAATGAATTGCCTGAATCAGACATGGGATGCAGACATACAAACCGTGCTATGTTCACTGGATTCTAGTATGCTGAAAGGCAAAAGGACATAAAATTCAGATCTATAGATACTGTCAAGGCAGTTGTAGAATGGACAATTAAAAATAGTGCAAACCAATAACTAAATCTAAAACCTAGCTTCATATATAGTGACACCAACAACATTAGAATAAAAACGGAACACAAGGTACGAAATAGTAAACTTAGAAATTACCTAAGATATTGAATGAACCTGACATGGTACTCATGGTGCTACTAGTAATGCACGCTGGATCTGGCCCAATGGAGATACAGAAACAGTTAATAGACATAGAAGCACAGATTCCAGCCAAGTCACTGCTCGCTCTACTTGCGAAGATTTAACCTGCAGACAGTGCATTGCTAACATCAGAAAACAGCATATGGATAGAATGGAAAAAAAAATTGTATCCACGGAAGCAGCCACTATGCTGCAGATGGTATTTAAGCATAAGAGTGACTCCGCAAATTACACAAAATTACTTCTACTTGTCCCTCCGGTAGACAGAAACTTTGAATGTGGAAATACAAATTATGTGAACTCAGTCATCATTCATGGGCACTAAGAGGGCAAGAAATTAGGTTGAAAGAGATTGCAAGTGTGTGTGGTATCGAACAAAGGTGCTCATTCAACATGTTTTTACACTAACAGATGCACATAAACACTGACCTGATATGAATCGGCCAATCGGGCTCACCATGTTGTCTCCTTACATGTTTGAAGCTAATCTAACAAGAAGCTATCCATTCAGGTTCATGATGATACCACTTAGTTTACCAAGAGGGCAAAAGGGAACTATGATGTAATCATTATTATCATCATAAATCCAGAGTTTACCCCAATTCATGATGATAGATTACAGAAGGGAACAAACGATTCATCATTATCAATATCATAAATCCACTGTTTTCCCTGATTTGCACCTAATCATATTGTTTATCCATGTTAACTCGGTGAGAAGACATGCTGAATACTCAAAGAGGGTGGAAAATAACTCACTGCAGGTCATTAGATTGCCGGAGGGCGTGAGCCACCAGAGATGCATGAACAGCAGTGGCTCCTCGCAACACCGGAGGACGCCGCCCGAGATCCGTGAACAGCAGTGGTTCCTCGCTTCACCACAGGACGTGTGCCGCCCAAGATCCATCTCGAGAACAAACAGCAGTTCCTCGCCTTGCTGAGGTAAGAGATCGTCTGGGCTGAGCATGGAAAAGATCAGGTTTTTGGTGCAGCAGTATATGATTTGTCACTTAACAGAAGAGCTGTTGTTGAAGTCCTGTGTAGAATTGTGTCCCAATATTCCAACTCAGGGATGGAATCTTCAAATGTCCTCAGTGAGCAGCGGAAATCAGATTCAGAGATACAACTGCTGTATCCGGTGTAGATCTTATAAGGCCAATTCCTTATTTACATGCTCACTTGGTGTTGGCAACTTCATTATGGATATTTCCCTGACTATGACATACTCCCTGACAAGCTCACAATCCTATCCACATTTTAATTGCCCAGACCATCCTCCTTATTCCCATTCTAATTAGACTTAAGGTGGTTGAATCAGCCATGATGCTTATGGTTCTGCTAGATGGTTGCACGCTTGATCTGGTCCACTGAAGATTTAGAGATGGTTGACAGCCATCAGAGAGTGCACAAAATTCCACCCTAGTCACTGCTCGCTCTACTTGAGAAGATTTAGCCTGCAGAGAGTGCATTCCTAACATCAGAAAACAGCCTTGGTATAGACATTGGAAAATAAAATTCTTATCCACTGATGCACCAGTTGGTGTTTAAACATAAGGATTAGTAAGCTAAATAGAAAGCACAGGGACAGCAATCTGTTGTAATTACAATTAGCAAAAATTGCAAAAGCCAGAGCAGAATATGTACGCCGAATACTTTCTCGTATATATCATTGGCGGTGTAATCCAGGAGGCCATCCAATGAAAGTGGTGATAAACGGAGTTGCAAATGAAAATCATTCAATAATGTCTCATGGGCAACTTATAAAGACCATGCTTGAATCATAGTGTAGTATTTGTTTTAAGCAAACAGGTTTTAGATAGAATAATAGGCATAGTTTATATTCTTTGCTCTTTTGAAAAAATAATGAACTGAATCACGCATGGAATGCAGACATACAAAATATGCTTTATTCAGAGAATTCTTAGTATGCAGAAATGAACAGAAAATTCAGAACTTCAGGTACTGCTAAGGCAGTTACAGGATGGACAATAAAACCTATTGCAAACCAAAGTCTACATCTAAAACCTAATTTCTGACATAGTGGCACCAACAACATTATAATCACAATGGAACCACAAGGTACGAAATAGAAAGCGTAGAAATCACCTGAGATCTTGGATAAGGGTTTGCTTTGTTTCAAGTGGACGTACAAAGCCTCAAAAAATTCATACTCACAAATGTAAATCACCAAGGTCTAGGCATCTATGATAAAATTGCACATCATCACTGTCTAAATCTAGATAGTCTACAGAGCAACGTCATGACAATGCTTCCCATAGAACCCTTGTATGACTTTATTCTTGTTCCACAGTTGGTTGAATCTGTAGACTGTCCTGGATCCTCATTTGCGAAAATGCTAATCATGGGTAACGTGCTTACACCAATCTGACCTTGTGGACCGCTGAATATGGGAGCATCTGCTGTGAAGTGGACTCTCCAATGACGAATGGTGCAGTGCAAGTACGTCCTGTGTCAAACCATGTTGAGGAGTAGAATGCTCTTTCACTTGAGGGAATAGCCTATGATGAATTCATGTGTAGAGTAACGTCTCCATGTTCTGACTCAGTGATGGAACCTTCAGATGTCCTCAGCGAGCAGTGGAAATCAGATTCAGAACACCAACTGCTGTATCCAGTGCAAATTTTTGAGCTCACGTCCCATCGAGAGCTCACGTCCTCTGTGTTGGCAATTTCATGATGGATATTTGCCTGATGACGACATCCTTCTCCGGTGAAATCTCGATTGTTTCCATGTTTTAAGTTCCCTGTCCATCTTCCTGTTCTCATTCTAATTAGCTTTAGGTGGACTGAATCTGACATGGTACTCACGGTGCTACTAGATGGATGCACAATGGATCTGGCTCCCTGGAGATGCAAAGATAGTTAACAGCCCTAGAAGCACGAAATTCCAGCCAAGTCACTGCTCGCTTTACTTGAAGAGATTTAACCTGCAGATAGTACATCCCTAACATCAGACAGAAGCCTAGGTATAGAAATGGAAAAAGGAAATTCGTATCCAATAATGCAGCAGCTCGTATTTAAGCATAAGGATTACTCCGCAAATTACACAAGGTTACTTCTACTTGTGGCTCCGGTAGACAGAAACTTTATGAGGAAATACAAATTCTGTGAAGACACCATCCACAAGCATCTGTGGCGCACATGGCATGTGCGCCACAGATGTAGTGGCATGCACCAACTCCACACCCCCCCCCCCCCGTGGATCGCCTTTTTAGGGTTTGCAAAAAATAAAAGAAAATGATAAACACTTCAAAAAATTAAATCCTTTCATATTTAGGTAGGTAATGTGGTATAGCTTCTAGTAAAATTAATAAAAATGAGTTTCGACTTTATTTGCAAAAAAAGTTATGCCACGGTAAAAGGTCAGAACTTTTGCATACGATATCGAAAAAAATCGTATAATATACCAAAATGACGAGAACGAGATTTCGCATCTGCTCGCAACCACCTCTGGTCGTTTAGCGATTTTTTAGATTTTCAAAATTCGAAAAGAGTAAAAAGTTACGGTCAAAAAACCGTTTTTTCCTGCAGAAAAAAAAATACAGGGCGACTTATCCGTAGCGCACCTACACCTAGTGCGCCACGGATAAGCTTGGGCGGGATTCAAATTTGAATCCCCACCCCGCCCTCCTCCTCCCTTTCCCCTTTTCCCTCTTCCTCTCCCTTTCCCTTTCCACTTTTCCCTTCCCCTTTTCCCTCTTCCTCTCCCTTTCCCTTCTTCCTTCTTCCTTCTTCCTTCTTCCTTCTTCCTTCTTCCTTCTTCCTTCTTCCTTCTCCCTTCTCCTCCTTCCCCTTCTCCTCTTCTTGCAGTGATGGCACGACGTCGACCTCCTTCTCCTCCTCCTCGCAGTGACAACGGGAGACGGCGGTGCAACGGCGGCCTCCTTCTCCTCCTCCTCGCGACGGCGGTGCAACGGCGGCCTCCTTCTCCTCCTCTGCCTCCTGTTCTTCTCCTCCTCTTCCTCCTCTGCCTCCTCTTCTTCTTCTTCTCCTCCTCTTCTCCTCCTCTGCCTCCTCTTCTTCTCCTCCTCTGCCTCATCTTCTTCTTCTCCTCCTCTTCCTCCTATTCTCCTCTTCCTCCTCCTTGCAGTTCCGATGACGACACCGACGCGCGACCGCACTGACGGCGATGGCGACCTGCACCGACGCGCGGCCGCACTGACGACGAGATCCAGATCTGCTGCTTTTTTTTTTGAATTTTGAAATTTACATCCGTGGCGCACAGCACCTAGTGCGCCACGGTTATCGTTTCATACGCGTGGCGCACCTGCCCAAACTTCCGTGGCGCCGGCATGTGCGCCACGCTGCTCTAAACTTCGTGGCGCATTAGGCGCCACAGAAGTTTAAACTTCTGTAGCGCAAGGCACGTGGCGCACTGCTAGTGCGCCACAGATGATGTTTCATGGTGCGCCACTAAAGGCCATTTTTCTAGTAGTGTAATAACGGGATCACAACATTAGTGTAATGGTGTGATGAACATTCATCCGAAGTATAGCATTACGATCAAATTCATTGTGTTTATATTGCTATAACAACTTACGAAGTGATCCTAATCCTTAGACCATGAGATCATGTCAATCACTAACACCTGAAGAGTTTCTTGATAACATCAAACGTCACCGTAATGTGGTGATTATAAAGATGGATTCGGAACTAATAAAGTGTTATGTTGAGGCTCATGGATCGAGAGTGGAATTTGTTCATCCCGATGACGGATAGATACACTGGGCCCTCTCGGTGATATCACATTGATTAGCTTGCAAGCAAGTGATTTGATCACTAGAATGTTATATCACAGGAACGAGAAAAGAGTGCATGTCGGTAACGAGATCAAACTAGGTATGGAGATACCGATGATCGAATCTCGGACATGTAATATATTGTGAAACAAAGGGGTTAAGATACTAGCGTAAAAGGTTCCGACGATCACAAGAAAGTCATCGTTGAATGTGTGGGAGTCAGTATGGGTCTCCAGATCCCGCTTCTGATTATTGATCCGAGAGGGGTCTCGATCATGTCCGCATTATTCACGAACCGTAGGGTGACACACTTAAGAGACACCGACATCCAATTGGAGCAAATGTTTCATGCCGAAAGAATGAACAAGCGCAGGAATTTATTTCACTAGATACCGAAACAGGTTTTCGGGTGAAATTGCATAAAGTGGTTATGCATGTGAAATATAATTCTAGCAAGGGCTTATTTGTGAATGTTTGTCATTAAAGTAATTGACAAAATTCTGAATAAAAATAAAAGAGTTTTATTTAATGAGAGATTGCATTAAATTTGGTGGAAATTTAACGGGAATTTGAGTGGACTTTTGAGTGGAGGGAATTTAAAGGAGATTTGTGAGTGGAGTGTCCACCCACATGAAGAGGGGAGGGCAAGGGCGCTGCCCCCTTGGGGTTCCCCCCTCCTCCTATAAAAGGAGCCCCCCTCCTCACTTGTCTCACACACCTCCTCGTGAAGGATCTCTCTCCCCCTCTAGAATTTATCCCCCATGGTCTCGGACTAGCGAGATACATGTTCCCGGTGGCTATTCGGCAAGAAAGAGTTGTGCTTCCGCTGCATCGCTGGAGCGAGGAGGCGGAGGTTGCTCGGTGCCTCGAACGTGTGTGCGAGCACGGAAGCGCTGCTGATTTGCGGCGCTAGGACTTCCTCTCGATCTTGAGATCACCAAGAGATCGTCTACATCAACCACGAGTTGAACTCGTTAAGCTTTGTCGGTCTTCAAGGGTATGTTCTCTACGGATATACATCCGCCCGTTGTTTGTATCCAGTAGATAGATCTTGGTATATAGTTCACATCGTAGGAAAATTTTTGTTTTCTATGCTGCGAACCCTGCAGTGATATCAGAGCCGGATCTATGCGTAGATACTTTACACGGGTAGTACACATATGAGTATGTGGGCGATGATGATCATGTTGTTGCTCCTTTGTTGTAATTTTGGATATTGGTGGCATAGTGGGATGAAGCGGCCCGGACAAACTTTACATGTCCTCGCACATGAGACCTGTTCCACGCTTGACATGCAACTAGTTTGCATAAGTGGCTAGCGGGTGTCTGTCTCTCCTACTATAGTCAATATCTATTTTGCAAGCGAGTTGTCAACAATTTGATTATCCTCGTTGTGTTTCATGTTCGTAGGTAAAAACGGTTCTATCTCGAAAGCCCTAAGCCACGTAAACCTTGCAATGGATAAATTAGAGGCGTCTAGTTTAGATTGTTGCTGGGCTAGTGTTATGATATGGTAGTGTTGTAAGTAGAAGTATGAGATGATACTCTTACAACACACATAGCGTGTAAAATCCATAGACCTTGGATTTACACATATAGGTATGATAGTGATCATACCACGATGCACATGATAGAGATCATCTGCGGGAACCATATCATTTCACTAATAAACATATGATGTTTGATAGCATCTTATATTGCTTGTTTAGCGCTTTGTTAGCATAATAAGATGATCCCTCATTTAAATATCAAGATAAGAATGTGTTCTTCCTTTAGTATGCACCGATTATGTTTTCATCGCTCCAAGTCATCACGTGATGATCGGGTGTTCTTGGATCCACGACCATATTTCGGGTGTAAAACGGTTACACACGCGAATACTAAGGTTCTAACTTGGCGAGCCTAGAATGTACAGACATTGTTGGAGATATGCCCTAGAGGCAATAATAAATATAGTTATTATTATATCTTTGTGTTTATGATAAATGTTTACATTCATGCTATAATAGTATTAACAAGGAAACATTAATACTTGTGTGATTTGTAAACTTAATTTGAAGTCCCTAGTATAGCCTCTATACTTCACTAGCTTGTTGGTTGATTAATGATTGTGGTTTCCCTATCATGAACATTGAGATGTTATCGACAACAAGATCATATCGTTAGGAGAATGATATGGTGGACATACTCCTATAGATAAGCATAGCATAAAGATCAAGTCATTTCAATAGTTCAATTGCTATATGCTTTCTGATACATAGTAACCTAATTCCTTCGACCATGAGATCATGCATATAACCTTTACCGGATGGATGCTTTGATGACATCAAACACCACACCGTAACTAGGTGGCTATAAATGTGGCATTGAGTGTTCGGAAAGTATTGGTTGAAACACATGGATCAAGAGTGGGATTTGTCCATCCATATGACGGATAGATATACTCTGGGCCCTCTCGGTGGAATGTCATCCAATTAGCTTGCAAGCATGTGACTGGGTCACAAGGGATCACATATCACAGAACGAGAAAAGAGTACTTATCGATGTGAGGTTGAACTAGGTATGTAGAGATACCGACGATCATAACCTCGGATAAGTAAACTATCGTGAGACAAAGGGAAATTGGTATCGTATGTAAGTGGTTCATTCGATCGCAAAGTAATCGTAGAAATATGTGGGAGCCATATGAATTTCCAGATTCCTCTATTGGTTATTGTTCGGAGAAGTGTCTCGATCATGTCCGCATAATTCACGAACCGTAGGGAGAACTTAAGGATTCGACGTTGTTTTGAGTAGTTATGGTATTATGAGAAAGAGACCGGATGTTGTTCGGAGTCTCGGATGGGATTCGGGATATCACGAGGTGATCCGGAATGGTCCGGAGAATAAGATTCATATAAGGAAAGTCCGTTTGAGTTCGGGAATGATTCCGTGTTTTCATCGGGAATGTTCTAGAAGGTTCCGGATTGTCCGCACTGGGGAGGGTACATGAATGTGTCATTGAATCATTGCATCATGTACTAAGTGTTCTTGCTGTTCCAAAACTGAAAAGTCAAAGCGCCATTTGAAAGTCAAACGGCTAAACAGAAACTGTGGGAAACAGAACCGTGGGAAACAAGCAAGAGGAGGTTGAAACCAACTTGGAGGAGGAGTCCTCTCCTCCAAGCGGCCAGCCTAGACCGAGTTGGGAGGACTCCTCCCCTTCTGGCGCAGCCCCTCCACCTATAAAAGGAGGCGGGCAGGCCTCCTCTCTACACACAAGTTCCTATCCTCTAATCTCCGGTTTAGAGCCGTTTTGGTTTAGAGCTTCTAATTGCTTTAGCCTGCGGTTTAGAGCCTTCTAATTGGTGTGTCTAATCTCTAGACCACTAATAGCCCTCTCATACTCCACCATACTCGCTCCGGCTTAAGGCGAAGCCTGCGATTTCCCTCTACTTCCGTACCACGCCGTTGTCTTTGCGAATCGAGGAGAGTGCTACAACCTCCGCTGCCTGGAACAAGGGAGAGGAAGGTCTTCGTCAGTACGAACGTGTGACCGATCATGAAGCGCTGCCGAATGCAGCGGGAAGGATCGTCTACGATCTTGAGATCGGAAGAGTACGACTACATCACCCACGAGAATCCGCTCTCGTTAAACACTTTAGAATCTTCGAGGGTAAGTTATTCCATCGACTCGTTGCTACAATCTAGTAGATAGATCTTGGCTTGTTTGTTTGTATGCGATAGAAAATTTTGTTTTCCATGCTACGAACCCCTACAGGGTATCGAGCCGTATCTATATGTAGATCTGTTGCAGTAGAACACAATGGTCATTGTGGGCGTTGATGCTTTTATTGTCGATTGCTTTTGTGTACTTTGCATCTTGCGGTATGTTGGGATGAAGCGGCCGGGCTAACCTTACATGACATCGTTCATGAGACTTGCTCCACGCTAACATGCAACTTGTATTGCATAAGTGGATTTGCGTGCTGTTTCTCCTAGCATAGTTAAGATCCAATTTACAACGGGTGATCAACAATGCTAGTATCAATGTTGTGGTTCTTGTTCGTAAGTTAGAACGACACTTATTGAAAGCCCCAAACCACGTAAAATATGCAAAGAAAGTAGAGGCGTCTAACTTTGTTTTGCAGGGGTGTGCAGTGATGTGATATGGCCATGATTGTGATTATATTTGATGTATGCAATGTTCCTTATTGTAAGTTGGCAACCGGCAGGAGCCATATTGTTGTATTTAATTTATGTTAAGACCCGCGTGTCTATTCAAACTAGTTGTAATAGTTGAAGCCGGTGGACGACAACCATGGTGAAGCGTCATTGACCTTGATGCAATGCCGGTGATGATGGAGATCATGTTCGTGCTTGAAGATGGAGATCGGAAGCACAAAGAAGAAAGGCCATATCATATCACATATTATGAATTGCATGTGATGTTAATCCTTTATGCATCTTGTATTGCTTAGTACACGACGGTAGCATTATAAGATGATCCCTCATGCACATGAATTTCAAATCATAAAGTGTTCACCCTTAGTTAGCACCGTTGCTAAAGCTTGTTGTTTCGAAGCACCACGTGATGATCGGGTGCGTTAGATTCTGCAAGTGTATACAACGTGAGCAAGCAGTTGCTCATGCGAAACTAAGGTTTGATCTTGACGAGCCTAGCATGTACAGACATGGTCTCGGAACATGGATCACCGAAAGGTAAAGCATGAATCGTATAGTAGATATGATGAACATGACGATTGTTCGCCATTGAAACTATATCAACTCTCGTGATGATCGGTGTTGATGTAGTGGATTTGGTTCGTGTGATCACTAAAACAATGTGAGGGATGTTGTTTTGAGTGGGAGTTCACCTAGTTTAATTTCATTAATTAATTTGAACTCAATTTGTCATAAACTTAGTCTAAACTATTGCAAATATGTTGTAGATCAATGGCAGCCCCTACCATCAATTTTAATGCGTTCCTAGAGAAAGAAAAGTTGAAAAACAATGGAAGCAACTTCGGATTGGTTCGCAATTTGAGGATTGTCCTCACGGTGGTAATTTGACCTATGTGCGGATGCACCTGGGTGACCCACTGCGGTGATGCTCCCGATGAAGTAAAGAATGTTTACCTCGCTCGGAAGAATCGTACTCCATAGTTCAGTGTGCTATCTTGTATGGTTTAGAATCGAGCTTGTAAAAGGTTTGAAGAGTCAGACCCATATGATATTGTCGAGGATCTCAAATTGATTTTTGAGACTCATGCGGCAATTGAAAGCTATGAGGCTTCTGAAAAGTTCTTTAACTGCAAGATGGAAGAGGGCAGCTCCGTCAGTGAGCATGTGCTTAAGATGTCTGGGCACGCAAACAAACTTCAAGGCTTGGGTATAGTGATTCCTAATGCTTTGGGAATTTACCGTGTCCTCCAGTCACTACCACCAAGTTACAGGAACTTTGTGATGAACTACAACATGCAGAACATGAACAAAGAGTTGCTAGAACTGTTTGCTATGTTAAAGTCTGCAGAAGTGGAGATCAAGAAAGAGCACCAAGTGTTGATGGTCAATAAGACCACCAAATTCAAGAAAGGCAAGTCTAAGCAAAAGGGACACTTCAAGAAGGGTGGTAAGAAAGTTACCACGGCGAAGAAAACCAAGGCTGGACCCAAGCACTGAACCGAGTGCTTTACCGCAAGGGAGAAGGTCATGGAAGCGGAATTGCCCAAAGTACTTGGCGGATTTGAAGAACGGCAACATCAAGAAGAAAGGTATATCGATATACATGTTATTGATGTGTATCTCACTAGTACTCGTAGTAGTGCACAGGTATTTGATCTTTGGTTCGGTTGCTCATATTTGTAACTCGAAACAGGTCTTTGAATAAACGGAAGCTAGCGAAGAACGAGGTGACGATGTGCGTGGGAAGCGGATCAAAGGTTGATGTGATCGCGGCACGCGCTACCCCTTCATCTACCATCGGGATTAGTTTTATACTTAAATAATTGTTATTTGGTGCTGCGTTGAGCATGAACATTATATCGGGATCTTGTTTATTAAGTAGACGGTTACTTGTTTAAGTCCGAGAATAATGGTTGTTAGATTTATATGAGTAATATGTTTTATGCACATGCACCTTTGATAGATGGTCTATTCTTATTGAATCTCGATAGTGGAAATACACATATCAACAACATTGAGGCTAAACGTTTGAAATCAAGCGATAATTCTACCTATATGTGGCAATCGTCTTGGTCACATTGGAGTGAAGCGTATGAAGAAACTCCATTCGATGGACTTCTTGAATCACTTGATTTTGAATCACTTGAAAGATGCGAAGCATGTCGATGGGAAAAATGACTAAGACTCCATTTTCAGTATGATGGAGCGAGCTACGGACTTATTGGAAATCATACATACCGATGTGTGTGGTCCAATGAGTGTAGCATCATGTGATGGTTATCGTTATGTTCTTACCTTCACGGATGACTTGAGTAGATATGGGTATATCTATTTCATGAAACATAAGTCCGAAACTTTCGAGAAGTTTAAGGAGTTTGAAAGTGAGGTAGAGAATCAACGTAACAAGAAGATTAAATTTCTGCGTTCTGATCGTGGAGGTGAATATCTAAGTTCTGAGTTTGGCGAGCATTTGAAGAAATGCGGAATACTTTCACGATTGACACCACCGAACACCACATCGTAATGGTGTGTCGAACGTCGTGTCGAACTCTTTTAGATATGGTTCGTTCTATGATGTCACTTACAGTTACCGCTATCATTTTGGGGTTATGCATTAGAAACAGCCGCATTCACTTTAAATAGGGCACTGTCTAAATCCGTTGAAACGACACGTATGAATTATGGTTTGGGAAGAAACCTAAATTGTCGCTCCTTAAAGTTTGGGGATGTGAAGCCTATGTAAAGAAGTTACAGCCGGACAAGCTTGAACCCAAAGCGGAAAAATGCGTCTTCATAGGATACCCGAAGGAAACTATTGGGTATACCTTCTATCATAGATCCGAAGGCAAAATCTTCATTGCCAAGAATGGATCCTTTCTAGAGAAGGAATTTCTCTCGAAAGAAGTGACTGGAAGGAAAGTAGAACTCGACGAGGTTGTCGAACCTTCTCTCGAAATTGCGAGTAGCGCAGCAGCGGAAGAAGTTCCTGTGGTGCCTGCACCAATTAGAGAGGAAGCTAATGATGATGATCATGAAACTTCGGTTGTAGTTGCTATAGAGCCTCGGAGGTCAACGAGAACTCGTACCACTCCAGATTGGTATGATCCCGTTATGAGTATCATGTTGGTGGACAACACCGATGACCCCGAGACATATGAGGAAGCGATGATGATCCCAGATTCCAATAAATGGCAAGAAGCCATGAAATCCGAGATTGGATCCATGTACGAAAACCAAGTATGGACTTTGGTGGACTTACCGGATAGCCGGAAGGCTGTCGAGAACAAATGGATTTTCAAGAAGAAAACATATCCTGATGGTAATGTTACTGTCTATAAAGCTCGACTTGTCGCAAAAGGGTTTCGAAAAATTCAAGGAGTTGACTACGATGAGACTTTCTCACCAGTAGCGAAGCTAAAGTCTATGAGGATTATGTTAGCAATCGCTGCATATTATGATTATGAGATATGGCAGATGGATGTCAAAACAGCATTCCTCAATGGAGATATTGATGAAGAGTTGTATATGATGCAACCCAAAGGTTTTGTCGATCCTAAAGATGCTAACAAGGTATGCAAACTTCAACGGTCCATCTATGGATTGAAGCAAGCATCCCGAAGTTGGAATCAACGTTTTGATAAGGTGATCAAAAGTTTTGGTTTTATACAAACTTATGGAGAAGCTTGTATTTACAAGAAAGTGAGTGGGAGCTCTGTAGAATTCTTAATACTATATGTGGATGACATATTGTTGATTGGGAATGATGTAGACCTTCTTAATAGTGTCAAGGAATATTTGAATAATAGTTTTTCAATGAAGGATCTTGGCGAAGCAGCTTACATATTAGGCATAAAGATTTATAGAGATAGATCGAAACGCCAAATATCATTGTCACAGAGTACATATTTGGACAAAGTTCTAAAGAGGTTTGGAATGGAAGAAAGCAAGAAAGGGTTCTTGCCCATGTTGCTAATACGACCTTGAGTAAAACTCAAAGTCCGACATCGGCAGAAGATAGAGAAAGGATGAGTAAGACTCCCTATGCCTCAGCCATAGGATCTCTAATGTATGCCATGCTATGTACTAGACCCGACATTGCATATGTTGTTAGTCTAACTAGCAGATATCAAAGTGATCCAGGAGTGGATCATTGGACAGCGGTCAAAAACATCCTTAAGTACTTGAGAAGAACTAAGGATATGGTTCTTTCTTATGGAGGTGATGAACAGCTCGTTGTTAATGGTTACACCGATGCTAGTTGGAACACCGATCCGGATGATTCTAAATCACAACTGGATCGTATTTATTTTGAATGGTGCAGCGATTAGCTGGAGGAGTGCAAAGCAAAGCGTTGTGGCGAGATCTTCAACCGAATCGGAATACATGGTTGCCGGAGGCTTCACAAGAAGCGATATGGATGAAAGAGTTCATTACGAGCTGGGTGTGGTTCCTAGTGCTCGACCCAATGTCTATCTCTTGTGATAACATGGGAGCCATAGCCAATGCGCAAGAACCAAGGTCACACAAGAAGCTGAAGCATATCAAGCTGTGTTTTCACGCTATTCGAGAACATATCCAGGATGGGGATATAAAGATTTGCAAAGTACACACAGATCTGAATGTGGCGGATCCGTTGACTAAACCTCTCCCGAGGGCAAAACATGACCAACACCAAACTGCCATGGGTGTTCGCTATATTACCATGTAATCTAGATTAGATGACTCTAGTGCAAGTGGGAGACTGTTGGAGATATGCCCTAGAGGCAATAATAAATATAGTTATTATTATATCTTTGTGTTTATGATAAATGTTTACATTCATGCTATAATAGTATTAACAAGGAAACATTAATACTTGTGTGATTTGTAAACTTAATTTGAAGTCCCTAGTATAGCCTCTATACTTCACTAGCTTGTTGGTTGATTAATGATTGTGGTTTCCCTATCATGAACATTGAGATGTTATCGACAACAAGATCATATCGTTAGGAGAATGATATGGTGGACATACTCCTATAGATAAGCATAGCATAAAGATCAAGTCATTTCAATAGTTCAATTGCTATATGCTTTCTGATACATAGTAACCTAATTCCTTAGACCATGAGATCATGCATATCACCTTTACCGGATGGATGCTTTGATGACATCAAACACCACCGTATCGGGTGGCTATAAAGGTGGCATTGAGTGTTCGAAAGTATTGGTTGAAACACATGGATCAAGAGTGGGATTTGTCCATCCATATGACGGATAGATATACTCTGGGCCCTCTCGGTGGAATGTCATCCAATTAGCTTGCAAGCATGTGACGGGTCACAAGGGATCACATATCACAGAACGAGAAAAGAGTACTTATCGATAACGAGGTTGAACTAGGTATGTAGAGATACCGACGATCATAACCTCGGATAAGTAAACTATCGTGAGACAAAGGGAAATTGGTATCGTATGTAAGTGGTTCATTCGATCGCAAAGTAATCGTAGAAATATGTAGCCATATGAATTTCAGATTCCTCTATTGGTTATTGTTAGAAGTGTCTCGATCATGTCCGCATAATTCACGAACCGTGGAGACACACTTAAGGATTCGACGTTGTTTTGAGTAGTTATGGTATTATGAGAAAGAGACCGAATGTTGTTCGGAGTCTCGGATGGGATCCGGGATATCACGAGGTGATCCGGAATGGTCCGGATAATAAGATTCATATAAGGAAAGTCCCGTTTGAGTTCGGGAATGATTCCTGTTTTCATCGGAATGTTCTAGAAGGTTCGGATTGTCCGGCACTCGGGGAGGGTACATGAATGTGTCATTGAATGATTGCATCATGTACTAAGTGTTCTTGCTGTTCCAAAACTGAAAAGTCAAACCGGTTTGAAAGTCAAACAGCTAAAACAGAAACGTGGAAACTGTGGGAAACAAGCAAGAGGAGGTTGAAACCAACTTGGAGGAGGAGTCCCTCTCCTCCAAGCCGGCGGCCAGCCTAGGCCGAGTTGGGGAGGGACTCCCCTCCCCTTCCCTGGCGTGCCAGCCCCTCCACCTATAAAAGGAGGGGCAGGGCCTCCTCCTCTACACACAAGTTCCTATCCTCTAATCTCCGGTTTAGAGCCGTTTTGGTTTAGAGCTTCTAATTGCTTTAGCCTGCGGTTTAGAGCCTTCTAATTGGTGTGTCTAATCTCTAGACCACTAATAGCCCTCTCTCATACTCCACCATACTCGCTCCGGCTTAAGGCGAAGCCCTGCGGGATTTCCCCTCTACTTCCGGTACCACGCCGTTGTGCTTCCGGAATCGCGAGGAGAGTGCTACAACCTCCGCTGCCTGCTGGAACAAGGGAGAGGAAGGTCTTCGTCGAGTACCGAACGTGTGACCGACTGCGGAAGCGCTGCCGGAATGCAGCGCCGGAAGGATCGTCTACGCGATCTTGAGATCGGCAAGAGTACGACTACATCACCCACGAGAATCCGCTCTCGTTAAACACTTTGGAATCTTCGAGGGTGAGTTATTCCATCGACTCGTTGCTACAATCTAGTAGATAGATCTTGGCTTGTTTGTTTGTATGCGGTAGAAATTTTTTGTTTTCCATGCTACGAACCCCTACAAAGGGTATCGAGCCGTGTCTATATGTAGATCTGTTGCACGAGTATACACAATGGTCATTGTGGGCGTTGATGCTTTTATTGTCGATTGCTTTTTGTGTACTTTGCATCTTGCGGTATGTTGGGATGAAGCGGCCCGGGCTAACCTTACATGACATCGTTCATGAGACTTGCTCCACGCTTAACATGCAACTTGTATTGCATAAGTGGATTTGCGGGTGCCTGTTTCTCCTAGCATAGTTAAGATCCAATTTACAACGGGTGATCAACAATGCTAGTATCAATGTTGTGGTTCTTGTTCGTAAGTTAGAACGACACTTATTGAAAGCCCCAAACCACGTAAAATATGCAAAGAAAGTAGGCGTCTAACTTTGTTTTGCGGGGTGTCTGATGATGTGATATGGCCATGATTGTGATTATATTTGATGTATGCAATGTTCCTTATTGTAAGTTGGCAACCGGCAGGAGCCATATTGTTGTATTTAATTTATGTTAAGACCCGCGTGTCTATTCAAACTAGTTGTAATAGTTGAAGCCGGTGGACGACAACCATGGTGAAGCGTCATTGACCTTGATGCAATGCCGTGATGATGGAGATCATGTTCGCTTGAAGATGGAGATCGGAAGCACAAAGAAGAAAGGCCATATCATATCACATATTATGAATTGCATGTGATGTTAATCCTTTATGCATCTTGTATTGCTTAGTACGACGGTAGCATTATAAGATGATCCTCATGCACATGAATTTCAAATCATAAAGTGTTCACCCTTAGTTAGCACCGCTATAAAGCTTGTTGTTTCAAGCACCACGTGATGATCGGGTGCGTTAGATTCGCAAGTGTATACAACGTGAGCAAGCCAGATTTGCTCATGCGAAACTAAGGTTTGATCTTGACGAGCCTAGCATGTACTGACATGGTCTCGGAACACGGATCACCGAAAGGTAAAGCATGAATCGTATAGTAGATATGATGAACATGACGATTGTTCGCCATTGAAACTATATCAACTCTCGTGATGATCGGTGTTGATGTAGTGGATTTGGTTCGTGTGATCACTAAAACAATGTGAGGGATGTTGTTTTGAGTGGGAGTTCACCTAGTTTAATTTCATTAATTAATTTGAACTCAATTTGTCATAAACTTAGTCTAAACTATTGCAAATATGTTGTAGATCAATGGCAGCCCCTACCATCAATTTTAATGCGTTCCTAGAGAAAGAAAAGTTGAAAACAATGGAAGCAACTTTGCAGATTGGTTCCGCAATTTGAGGATTGTCCTCACATGGTAATTTGACCTATGTGCTGGATGCACATTGGTGACCCACTGCAGGTGATGCTCCCGATGAAGTAAAGAATGTTTACCTCGCCTAAGAATCAAGACTCCATAGTTCAGTGTGCTATCTTGTATGGTTTAGAATCGAGCTTGTAAAAGGTTTGAAGAGTCAGACCCATATGATATTGTCGAGGATCTCAAATTGATTTTTGAGACTCATGCGGCAATTGAAAGCTATGAGGCTTCTGAAAAGTTCTTTAACTGCAAGATGGAAGAGGGCAGCTCCGTCAGTGAGCATGTGCTTAAGATGTCTGGGCACGCAAACAAACTTCAAGGCTTGGGTATAGTGATTCCTAATGCTTTGGGAATTTACCGTGTCCTCCAGTCACTACCACCAAGTTACAGGAACTTTGTGATGAACTACAACATGCAGAACATGAACAAAGAGTTGCCAGAACTGTTTGCTATGTTAAAGTCTGCAGAAGTGGAGATCAAGAAAGAGCACCAAGTGTTGATGGTCAATAAGACCACCAAATTCAAGAAAGGCAAGTCTAAGCAAAAGGGACACTTCAAGAAGGGTGGTAAGAAAGTTACCACGCCGGCGAAGAAAACCAAGGCTGGACCCAAGCCTGAAACTGAGTGCTTTTACTGCAAGGGAGAAGGTCACTGGAAGCGGAATTGCCCAAAGTACTTGGCGGATTTGAAGAACGGCAACATCAAGAAGAAAGGTATATCTGATATACATGTTATTGATGTGTATCTCACTAGTACTCGTAGTAGTGCCTGGGTATTTGATACTGGTTCGGTTGCTCATATTTGTAACTCAAACAGTCTTTGCGTAATAAACGGAAGCTAGCGAAGAACGAGGTGACGATGTGCGTGGAAACGGATCAAAGGTTGATGTGATCGCGGTCGCACGCTACCCCTTCATCTACCATCGGGATTAGTTTTATACTTAAATAATTGTTATTTGGTGCCCGTTGAGCATGAACATTATATCGGGATCTTGTTTATTGTAGACGGTTACTTGTTTAAGTCCGAGAATAATGGTTGTTAGATTTATATGAGTAATATGTTTTATGCACATGCACCTTTGATAGATGGTCTATTCTTATTGAATCTCGATAGTGGAAATACACATATCAACAACATTGAGGCTAAACGCTTGAAATCAAGCGATAATTCGACCTATATGTGGCAATCGCTGCCTTGGTCACATTGGAGTGAAGCGTATGAAGAAACTCCATTCGATGGACTTCTTGAATCACTTGATTTTGAATCACTTGAAAGATGCGAAGCATGTCCGATGGGAAAATGACTAAGACTCCATTTTCAGTATGATGGAGCGAGCTACGGACTTATTGGAAATCATACATACCGATGTGTGTGGTCCAATGAGTGTAGCATCGCTATGGTTATCGTTATGTTCTTACCTTCACGGATGACTTGAGTAGATATGGGTATATCTATTTCATGAAACATAAGTCCGAAACTTCGAGAAGTTTAAGGAGTTTCAAAGTGAGGTAGAGAATTAACGTAACAAGAAGATTAAATTTCTGCTACGATCGTGGGTGAATATCTAAGTTACGAGTTTGGCGAGCATTTGAAGAAATGCGGAATACTTTCACAGCTGACACCGGGAACACCACATCGTAATGGTGTGTCCGAACGTCGAATCGAACTCTTTTAGATATGGTTCGTTCTATGATGTCACTTACAGATTTACCGCTATCATTTTGGGGTTATGCATTAGAAACAATGCATTCACTTTAAATAGGGCACGTCTAAACCGTTGAAACGACACCGTATGAATTATGGTTTGGGAAGAAACCTAAATTGTCGCTCCTTAAAGTTTGGGGATGCGGGCCTATGTAAAGAAGTTACAAACGGACAAGCTTGAACCCAAAGCGGAAAAATGCGTCTTCATAGGATACCCGAAGGAAACTATTGGGTATACCTTCTATCATAGATCCGAAGGCAAAATCTTCGTTGCCAAGAATGGATCCTTTCTAGAGAAGGAATTTCTCTCGAAAGAAGTGACTGGAAGGAAAGTAGAACTCGACGAGGTTGTCGAACCTTCTCTCGAAATTGCGAGTAGCGCAGCAGCGGAAGAAGTTCCTGTGGTGCCTGCACCAATTAGAGAGGAAGCTAATGATGATGATCATGAAACTTCGGTTGTAGTTGCTATAGAGCCTCGGAGGTCAACGAGAACTCGTACCACTCCAGATTGGTATGATCCCGTTATGAGTATCATGTTGGTGGACAACACCGATGACCCCGAGACATATGAGGAAGCGATGATGATCCCAGATTCCAATAAATGGCAAGAAGCCATGAAATCCGAGATTGGATCCATGTACGAAAACCAAGTATGGACTTTGGTGGACTTACCGGATAGCCGGAAGGTCACGAGAACAAATGGATTTTCAAGAAGAAAACATATCCTGATGGTAATGTTACTGTCTATAAAGCTCGACTTGTCGCAAAAGGGTTTCGACAAATTCAAGGAGTTGACTACGATGAGACTTTCTCACCAGTAGCGAAGATAAAGTCTATGAGGATTATGTTAGCAATCGCTGCATATTATGATTATGAGATATGGCAGATGGATGTCAAAACAGCATTCCTCAATGGAGATATTGATGAAGAGTTGTATATGATGCAACCCAAAGGTTTTGTCGATCCTAAAGATGCTAACAAGGTATGCAAACTTCAACGGTCCATCTATGGATTGAAGCAAGCATCCCGAAGTTGGAATCAACGTTTTGATAAGGTGATCAAAAGTTTTGGTTTTATACAAACTTATGGAGAAGCTTGTATTTACAAGAAAGTGAGTGGGAGCTCAGAGCATTCTTAATACTATATGTGGATGACATATTGTTGATTGGGAATGATGTAGACCTTCTTAATAGTGTCAAGGAATATTTTGAATAATAGTCTTTCAATGAAGGATCTTGTCGAAGCAGCTTACATATTAGGCATAAAGATTTATAGAGATAGATCAAACGCCAAATATCATTGTCACAGTACATATTTGGACAAAGTTCTAAAGAGGTTTGGAATGGAAGAAAGCAAGAAAGGGTTCTTGCCCATGTTGCTAATACGACCTTGAGTAAAACTCAAAGTCCGACATCGGCAGAAGATAGAGAAAGGATGAGTAAGACTCCCTATGCCTCAGCCATAGGATCTCTAATGTATGCCATGCTATGTACTAGACCCGACATTGCATATGTTGTTAGTCTAACTAGCAGATATCAAAGTGATCCAGGAGTGGATCATTGGACAGCGGTCAAAAACATCCTTAAGTACTTGAGAAGAACTAAGGATATGGTTCTTTCTTATGGAGGTGATGAACATCTCGTTGTTAATGGTTACACCGTGTAACTACCTCGGTGAACTACGCTCCTAGATACAAGCCTGGATGAGAGATAGCGGTTGAAATAGTACGGCGGGGCCCCAAAAGCCACTCACTGGTAGTCCTTTCAGACGTCCCAACCGCTAACCTCTCAACGGGACCTGTACGGGCGGCGTAGTCGGCAGGCGAAGGGATCAACTACGTACACAAGTGGGTATGTACGCAAGCCACCATACAAAAGTACATCAGAGCCACACCATCTAGAAAGAAAGGAAATATACCAACGCCATACGGCAAGATTCAAATGACCTAGATACATCTATAATTTAGGATAGCTCCTCATACAGCACACATCAGAGACTCATGCGGAAGCGGCAAACAAGATCCGAGTACGGATAAGAAGCAAATAGGCATAAGATGCCAGAGAAAATAAGCACATCCCAACTACAGGTCTCACGGATCCCCGTGCCCGGAATCTCTACACCATACGGTCGTTGCCCACTTCATCGGCTTCTTCCACCCAGTATCCGTCCTGAGAAGGTACCTGTTCATCTGAATCAAGAATTTATCGTGTGAGACCCTAAGGGTACTCAGCAAGTCTTAATGCCTCTAAAGGGGACACAACCTGGGTGACGCAATTGCAGCAAAAGGTAAACCCTAGCAATTCTCTGAGATAAGCTAACCATCCGCCTAACCAATGATAGGCGGATGTCCGTGAATTAAGTACAACAGTTATAATGGTAATCTCATCGATCCATCCTCCTCTGCTTACCAACAAGGAAGCGGACGAACAACCCCTTCCGTTGGCAATTTTATTAACCATTCCGTGAGTATTGCACTATTTACTAGTCAAGTTACTTAGTCGATTAAGGCGGTACTTTAGTTATGCTTGTCTATGATCAAGAAACGTGCTCCAAGTCGTCCATAACCGCGGACACGGCTTTGAAAGTTTTACCGGCCGGGTGCACCAATAGCAACACACGCTCGATCAACCTCGGAAAAACCAAATCAAAACCAGAGGCTTTCACGGTGAACAATTACGATTCGAAATATTTGGGGCCACCCTTAAGTAGAATCATAGCGAGTAAGCAAGCTCGAGACGGCCTCAAGGTTTGGTGACGGTCGTGAACATGGGAACCCCAAACGGGGCTTGTCGACACCGCGGAATCGTGTCCCGATCCTAAACAGTACAGTGTGCAGTACCTCGCACAATCGTAAGTAAAGCAGTAAAGCATGGCATAAGTACAGGATCGTAAATAAAACCTCAAACTAGTTTGTGGCCCCAAGAAATAAGACTGAATCGAGCTCTGGTCCAGGGGGGTCCCATATACCTCCCGGATGTGGATAGCGCGATAAATCAAGGAACAGGAATCAAGTACTCGGGGTCTTACGGGACACAAGTGAGCAGGAAAAACCAAATAGCAGATATTGCTCACCGGTGCCACTTTCTTTAGTTATCCCAGAACTACTCAGGTTAAGTTGTTTAAGTACCTCGTTATCCATCAGACTCTCACAAACCCTACACATGCTGTTCTACGACTCGCATGGCTCAAACAACTCCTATAGTAGTGGCTCATGGGATGGAGGAAACAAGCTTGGTGGGGTTTAAAAGTAAAGGCTATGCATACTTGGGATTCATTTTAATGCAATCGCGACTCAATGATGCAAGAATAAGATAGAGGCAATAGGTACTGTATGTATGCAAGCATGTGGTAGTGCTTGCACAGTGTCTCTGTTGAAGCAAGGGGATCTTGGGTAGTGCTCTGGTTCTCTTGATACAACCCACCGTCAGTGTCTATCCGAGAAAAACCAAACAAACAAGGCCAACATGAATATAGAGCACAAGCATATGAATAAGATGCGTCAAACAAACAATCATGCCATGATGAATGATGCACAATTTACATGGCAAGGAAGGTAGCATGGCATGGTGAGGTGTGAAGAACAAGAAAGTAACATTTAATGGGTTTTAGAACCACCTTTGTTGTCATAACATTTGTTGTTTGCAATATATTTATATGATGCATGCTGCAATTGAAGTCAAGGATAGCATAAACAGAAAGGTCTCGTCGAGCTGATCAATTTAGACTACTCATTTGCTTATTTTGGAATTACAAAATAATAGTTGTGAATTAATGAAACTCCAGTGGCATTTGTTGTAATTAACATATCTTGGAATTTTACTTGTGCAAAACACTAAACAGATGGCATATTTGAAATCCTCTCATTTTTCTGAATCAAAAACATATATTATTTGCCTAATTTGGATAAAGCATGCAAAAGTTATTAAAATCTGAATTTGAATTTGCCTTTTGAATTATTTAAAACAATTTGAATTTGAAAACCAGCTCTGAAACGTTTATCACACAGCCCCAGCTAGCCTGAGCCGCAGGTGGGCAGGGGGTATCTCGCCCCTGCAGCGCTCGAGAGCATCCTGGACCGCGGGTTGAATAAACAAAAACGCAGGAACCTTTTCAGAAAACTTCCAGAGAGACTGACAGCGGGGCCATGCTGGACCGCGGGTTGTTTACCCAAAAGTGGAGGGGGCTGCGCGCAAGATTGACCCGCGGACACGCTAGCGAACTATCTTGGCGACAGTGGCGGCGAGGAGGGCTGGTTTGATCTCCCAAAACTTGAGCCTTTTGCAAGATTCACTGGGTCACCAGGGGTGGGGCTGGTGGACGGGCGTGGCGGGGAAAAACTAGGGGTTCTCTTTGCAAAGCAGACGCTTGGCAGCTTGTGTGGCGGCCTTGGCGAACGCGATGGCGGACTTTGGCCGTCGTTGGCGGCTGCTGCTCCAACCGCCACGGCCCCAAAGCAGCGAAGAGGAACCTCAGCCTACAATCTTGCTGAGGATACTAAGCGGAGGCGGGCTGTGGCGTCTTGGCGGTCCTCTGGTGCCCAGATCTATTGCAGCAGCTGCTGTTGCCCGGCCTTGCTGCCTTGTATGGCGTTCGTCGGCGCGCCGGTGCTACTGGCGCTAGGGGACAATGAGCATGTCTGGGGAAGAAGGGCTCACCAGATGGCTTGGCGAGGTCGATTCAGTAGGGCGGTGATCGCTGGCGAGGCTGGCGGAAGCGTCTTGGTACTCTGGCACGCAGCGGCGGTCCTCTTCCGCGAGGTCAGCGGGTTCCAAGCTGCAACCTGGCGGTGGAGGTCGGCGTTAGTCTTTGGAGCTCTTGGCGCGTCAGGGGACTCTGGGCGGAGGGGTCTTTGGGTCGCCGATCTAGGGTTTAGAGGTAGGCAGGGTCGAGTGGGGATGGGGAAAAAGGGAAGGTTCTGGGGATGCAGGGGATGTTGGGCGAGAGGCGGATAAAAGCGAGAGGCAGGATGGTTGCGTGGGGAGGGGTGGTACGGTCTAGGTTAGGTGAGAGGCTCCTTTGATGAAGGGAGGGAGTGGATAGGACCCGGGGTATGGGGCCAACTAGAGAGGGGAGAGAGGAAAACAGGGAGGAGGCAGGGGGGTAGGGTCGCTGTGGCAGGTGGAAAAAGAGAGAGGGAGAGAAGGGACCCGGCCATGTGATCAAGAGAGGGAGAGGGCAAGGCCGAGAGAGGGAGAGAGCTAGGATGGGGTGGGGTAGCTCGGGTGGTGAAGGGAAGAGGTGAGGTGAGAGGAAAGAGGTGGTGTAGCTAGGTTCGGTGAGATTGTTATGATTAGGGTTTAGCTAGGTGAGTGAGAGAGAGATGGTAGCTAGGGTTTAGTTTAGAGAGAGAAGTAGAGGTAGGGTTTGTTTTTGGGTATAAGTAATTAGGGTTTAGTTTAGAGAGAAAAGAAGAGAGAGAGAGATGTTTGGGTTTTGTTAGAGGGAAGTGTAATTTGGGGTTTAATTTTAGGATAGAGGTAATTTAGGATTTTGATTTAGGATAGCTTGGAAAAAAAAAGGTTTTGCTAACAAGGGGTAAGAAGGTGGAAGGTTACTAATCTTGGTTATGCAAGCTTCAAGCAAGCTCTAGCAAGATCAGACAAGAAAAGGGAAAGAGGGAGGATAGATGGTCAAGGTGATGATGTGGTTCTAATGGACCATGCATGATCCACAAAGGAACAAGCAAGATCCAAAGATAGAGGGGGGGGGTAGCTAGGATTTTATACTAACCAAACAAACAAGCAAAGAAGAAGGCTCCATTTAGAAATCCAAACAAAAGCCAAAGCTAGGATGGATGGTACTTGCATGGCCCATGCAAGACAATTAAAGCCCAAAGGTCATATTGTGAAAACAACATTGTTTCTTGTGGCTTTTAATCCTTGCATTCCCAAAAAGGTGGGCAAAGGCCAAGCAATAGATTAGGAGTGGATCCAACCAACAACATGGGCTAGAGAAAGTCAATAAAAGCCAAGCCCATATTATTGGATGGTGGAATTATAAGGTGGTGCAAGATAAGGTGGTGGAGTCAAAAGAGATGCCCCCAACTCAACTTGGGCATTTAACAATTTAGTAAGAACCAAAAACAATATCAAGAAGCAACTACCATTAATCATGCACATGAGATAAGAAGCAAACAAGAAAAGGTTTTATATGATGCTCAAATGCAAGGGGACATGATGACATGAGCATGATATGATGATGCAACAATTATATGTTGGAAGTGGCCCATTTATTATTAAACTTAGTAGCATTACGGTGGTTGAACAAGGGATGCTACAACTCTCCCCCACTAAACAGGAATCTCGCCCCGAGATTCTAGGAAGAAGAAGAAGAAGACACAAAGAGAGAAGGATGGTTGGCACGGAGTTCATCTTCACGCTCCCAAGTTGCTTCATCAACAGAATGGTGTGACCACTGCACCTTGCAGAATTTGATGGACTTGTTGCGAGTCCTTCGTTCTGCGGTCTCGAGGATTTTGGTGGGGTGCTCTTGATAAGAGAGATCTTCTTGGAGGTCGATTAGCTCATGATCCACAGTCTTGCCGGGGTCTTTGAAGCACTTCTTGAGCTGCGAGATGTGGAAAACATCATGGACTTTGAGTTTTTCCGGAAGCTCAAGTGCATACGCAACTTCTCCTCTTCTACCACGTATCTTGAAAGGACCGATGTATCTAGGAGCCAACTTTCCTTTGATACCGAAACGGTGTGTTCCTCTCATGGGAGTGACACGAAGGTAGACGAGATCACCAGGGGCATATACCATATCTGTGTGCTTCCTGTCATAGTTGCTCTTCTGACGACTTTGAGCAATCTTCAGGTTCTCCAGAATGATATGCACCTTCTCCTCTGCTTGAGTCACAATGTCAGGACCAAACCAGATTCTTTCTCCTGCACCTGACCAACCAATGGGAGTTCTGCACTTGCGACCATAGAGAGCCTCGAATGGTGCCATCTTCAGACTCTTCTGGAAGCTGTTGTTGTAGGAGAATTCAGCATATGGAAGGCATTCTTCCCACTTCATGCCAAGCGAGATGACGAAGCTCTAAGCATGTCCTCGAGAATCGATTGATCCTCTCCACTTGTCCTTGCGGTGAGGATGGTAGCGATCTGAAGTTCAACTGTTCCCAAAGCTTTTGGAAACTCTCCCGAACTTTGAGGTGAAGATGCTCCCAGTGCAGGCTGATTTCCAATGGAACCCCATACAAAGAGACAATCCTGTTGATATAGAGCTCGATAACTGAAGTCGAAATTGTTTCTTTGATGGGAAGAAGTGTGCCACTTTGAAAGCTGTCGATGACAACAAAATTGCATTGTTGCCCTTCTGCGATCTTGGAAAGCCCGTGATGAAGTCCATCTCAACTTTCTCCCATTTCCATTCGGAGGCTTCAATGGCTGTAGAAGACCAAATGGTTTCGATGACAGCCTTGACTCTGCGGCAGACATCACATTCTCGAGACTTGGCACAATACCTTTTCAACCCAGGCCACCGGTATTGTGTTTTCAAGTCCATATACATCTTTGTGCTGCCGGGATGGATAGAAAGGACGAATCATGTGCCTCCTTGAGCAATTGATCTCTCGGACCGGGTAGTTTGGAACAAACATCCGTGATCAAAGAAGCGTGCCACGATCATCAACATGGAAGGATTCATACTTGGTGCCAAGCTTAGCGATGAGCTTCTTAGTGTCGGATCACCACGCCGTGAGACCGAATCTGTTCTTCCAAGAGGAGTAGCGGAAGGTTCAGGAGATGCCCTTGTTCCACAATTTCGAGTTCAGGTGTGAATTCCTCGCACAAGAGAGGTTGCTGCTCTTCCACCATGAGGTTGTTGACGTAAGCTTTTACGCTAAGCGCATACGCCATGACATTTGCTTTGCACAGGGTGTAGTTGATGGTCACATCGAAGTCATTGATGGCTTCAATCCATCTCCTTTGCGAAGATTGAGATCCGGTTGAGTGAAGATATACTTCAAACTCTTGTGGTCCGAGAAGATCTCACAACGGTTACCCGGCAAGTAGTGCCTCCACAGCTTCAAGGCAAAGACCACTGCTGCTAGCTCCGTGTCATGTGTGGGATAGTTGACCTCATGCGTCTTCAAGCGAGAGGCATAAGCAACCACTGTCTCTCTTGCATAAGGACCGCACCCAATCCTTGCAAAGAGGCATCGCAGAAGATGGAAAGGCTTGGATGTATCCGGAGGAACCAAGACTGGTGTGGAAGTGAGCTTCGCTTTGAGTGTCTCAAAGCTCTCTTGGCAGTGTGTCCACAGTACTTCTTGCCTTTCTTGAGGAGAGGTCGGTAAGAGGCTTTGCTATCTTTGAGAAGTTCTGCACAAATCGACGGCAATAGCTAGCCAAGCCGAGAAAACTCCGCACTTCCTTGACATTAGCGGGAGGAAGCCATTCAACTATTGTCTTCACGGTATCGGGTTGTTGCAATGCCCTTGGCGAGATAACATGCCCAGATAGGTTACTTGCAACCAGAACTCACACTTTGAGAACTTGGCATACAAGCGGTTCTCACGAAGCTTGTTCAGACACACCTCGTGTGCTCTTCATGCTCCTCCTTGGACTTGGAATAGACGAGAATATCATCCGGATATACCACCACAAACTTGTCCGGTACTCCATGAAAGCGGAGTTCATCGGCCTCGAGAAGGTAGCAGTGCGTTGGTGAGACGAAAGACATGACCGTGTACTCATACAGGCCATAGCGAGTGGTGAAAGCTGTCTTGGGCACATCCTCTTTGAATTTTGATTTGGTGATAACCACTCCTCAAATCCAGCTTAGAGAACACCACGGCTCACGCTAGCTGGTCAAACAGATCATTTATCCGAGGGAGAGGATATTTGTTCTTGGTGGTTTTAGCATTTAGAGCCGGTAGTCAACACGAGCCTATCGGTTACATCACGCTTCTTCACGAAGATTGTTGGACTACCCCAAGAAGAAGTGCTATGTGAATGAAACCCAACTTCTCTTGTTCATCGAGTTGTCGTTTGAGTTCACCAGCTCGGAAGGACCCATCTTATATGGCCTCTTGGAGATAGGAGCCGTTCGAGTTCAAGCTCGATCACGAATTCAACTTCGCGATCCGGAGGCATACAGCAACTCTTGGGAAAACATCCGGAAACTCACAGACCACTGGTACCTTCTGAATAGCTTCCATAGCCTCATCATTCAGAGCAGCCAAGGAATAGAGCTGGACATCAGGAGTCAGACTTGGAGAAAAGACTAGATGGCCTTCAGGGATCTTCAGAGACACCGGCGTTCAGACAATCAATCACAGTGCATTCGCTGTCAACCAATCCATGCCCAAGATGACATCAATGTCAGAGTTGCCCAGAACAATCAAAGAAGCCAAGAATGAAGAGCCACCAATCTCAACTTGATTTCCGTGACTGATAAGCTCAGCCCTCATGTTTGCCCCAGGAGAGAGAACCATCAACCGCTTTTGGAGAGGAACCAGGACTAACTCGTTCTCATTTGCAAACTTGTGAGACACAAAAGAATGCGATGCACGTAATCAAAGAGAACTCGTGCGAGGCGAGTTAGCGAAAGCATACCCATGACAACTCAGTGCGAGCTCGGCTTGAGAGGCGTTGACGCGATTAGCTCGAACAACCGCAGAACCGGGCTTAGTGTTGATGTTGAGAGGCGGTGGTGCACGAACCGAGGAGAGCTTGATGCAGATCTTGGCGGGGGTTGAGGAGAGCTTTGTTCTTCAACGGACAGTTCCATGGGGATGTCCAGGATCTCCACACGTAGCGAGCACCGGTGGGCGTGGAGCGGAAGCTGGGGACTCCGCCAGCGCTCGAGGTAGGGTTGTTGTAGCCCACAGGAGCGCGGTGGTGAAGTTTGATGGCCTTGGCGTGAAGCTCGCAGTCTTGGTGGAGCCGGGAGCGACGGTGGGGTGTTAGGAACCCGGACACGCCGCTTAGAAGGAGTTGCCATTGCTGCGAGCTTGATGCATCCTGCTGTGTTTCTTGGACTCCTCGAACATCGCCTACTAGCCTCCTCTTGTAGTGCCATATGCTGCAGTTCAGTGAAGGTTGCGGTCTTGCATGCGTGAGTGCATACTTGATCGACGCATTGAGCCCTTGCACGAATCTCTTCGCTTTTCTTGTCATCGATACCTCATCACCACCATAGCGAGATAAGTTCATGAAGTTCCCGATGTAGGTGTTGGCGTTATCATTGCCACCTTCAAGTTGAGGAAAGCATCCTTCATCCGTTCCATCACAATCTCTGAGGAACTGTTCCTTGAAAGCGGCGGTGAACCTCTCCCAAGTGGCTGGAACCCGGTCTGACTAGCCTTGGTAGTTTTCCCACCATAGAGCTGCGTCTCCCTTGAGCAAGTGAGTAGCACACTTTACCCATTCCTGTTCGGCACATCGCCAGTCTCTAGCAGCCTTGAGATCTCGCGACCAATCATCGACATCAAGAGGTCGGGACACATCGAATGCGGGGTTGAACTTGAGGAAGCTCTTGATGTCACCACGCTTGGGAGGTGGAGGAAGTGGAGTGAACTCGTTCCTTGGACTCTCCTCAAAGCGCAATGGTTCTCTTGCATGGCTGCCAGAGCATTTGCAATGCTTGAGCCGATTCTGGAGGAATGTCCTCCTCGGTCCGTGGGGAGCCATCCTGTCATTGATATAAAACTCAAGTCGATTACTATAATGGAAGATGATAATAATCCAAAATAGTACCAAGATGGAATTAATCAAGATTAAAGGATACAATTCTTGAGATGATATGAAAATATCAACAAAGTTCATAGCACCTCAAAGATATTAAGCATATCGCACACGGTGAAAAGGAGTGTGGTACACAAACATATCAAAGAAAAAAATTTTCCACAAATTTCGGCATTAAAATACCAATAGATGCGCAAAAATTACTTAACGAATCAAGATTAGTGACTCTACCGATCCAATATACAAAAGCAAATGATACAAGTAGTGGTATGGTCGCGACTCCATCCCGCACTCAAATCATTACTCCGCACATGAACAAGTGGAACACATATCCTAACCCCTTTCTCACGTGAAACCTAAAGATTGGTACTACGGAAACGAACACCCCAAACAAGATAGCGTCGGATACAAAGGAAGATAGATTGCGTCGGTTTACAAAAGCACATGGTATGGAATGTACCAACATGGATAACCAAAGGCGTATAAGATAACAACTTGGATGCAACAGATAGACAAGGAACTACACACACACACACACACACACATCCTATGGTACTACGAGCCGAACACGTGAATCCTAGTTTGAACTTTGAGACGAGGATTGAAAACGTTGCACTTCCTTACCAGAAAAGGGTGGGTGGGAGGGTAAGAAGAAAAATGGAAGCAGTCCTACTCTCGCGTTTTGTTTTTTTTTTCCTAATATACATAACTACTCAAAATATTTGCTAGACTGACAACGACCGTTTGGCTGAAACCCTGAAGGTCGGGATGGCTCTGATACCAATTGTAACTACCTCGGTGAACTACGCTCCTAGATACAAGCCTGGATGAGAGATAGCGGTTGAAATAGTACGGCGGGGCCCCAAAAGCCACTCACTGGTAGTCCTTTCAGACGTCCCAACCGCTAACCTCTCAACGGGACTGTCAGGCGGCGTGGTCGGCGGCGAAGGATCAACTACGTACACAAGTGGGTATGTCGCAAGCCACCATACAAAAGTACATCGAGCCACACCATCTAGAAAGAAAGGAAATATACCAACGCCATACGGCAAGATTCAAATGACCTAGATACATCTATAATTTAGGATAGCTCCTCATACTGACACATCGAGACTCATGCGGGCGGCAAACAAGATCCGATGCGGATAAGAAGCAAATAGGCATAAGATGCCGGAGAAAATAAGCACATCCCAACTACAGGTCTCACGGATCCCGTGCGGAATCTCTACACCATACGGTCGTTGCCCACTTCATCGGCTTCTTCCACCCAAAGATCCGTCACGAGAAGGTACTGCTCATCTGAATCAAGAATTTATCGTGTGAGACCCTAAGGGTACTCAAGAAGTCTTAATGCCTCTAAAGGGGACACAACACAGGTGGCGCAATTGCAGCAAAAGGTAAACCCTAGCAATTCTACTGAGATAAGCTAACCATCCGCCTAACCAATGATGAGCGGATGTCCGTGAATTAAGTACAACAGTTATAATGGTAATCTCATCCGATCCATCCTCCTCCACCTTACCAACAAGGAAGCGGACGAACAACCCCTTCCGTTGGCAATTTTATTAACCATTCCGTGAGTATTGCACTATTTACTAGTCAAGTTACTTAGTCGATTAAGGCGGTACTTTAGTTATGCTTGTCTATGATCAAGCGTGCTCCAAGTCGTCCATAACGCGGACACGGCTTTGAAAGTTTTACCGGCGGGGTGCACCAATAGCAACACACGCTCGATCAACCTCGGAAAAACCAAATCAAAACCCAACGAGGCTTTCACGGTGAACAATTACAGGATTGAGAAATATTTGAGGCCACCCTTAAGTAGAATCCATAGCAGATAAGCAAGCTCGAGCGGCCTCAAGGTCTTTGGGTAGACGCTGTGAACAGTGGGAACCCCAAGCGGGCTTGTCGACACCGCGGAATCGTGTCCCGATCCTAACAAGATTAAGGTGCGTTACCTCGCACAATCGTAAGTAAAGCGATAAAGCATGGCATAAGTACAGGATCGTAAATAAAACCTCAAACTAGTTTGTGGCCCCAAGAAATAAGAGAATCGAGCTCTGGTCGGGGGTCCCATATACCTCCGGATGTGGATAGCGATAAATCAAGGAACAGGAATCAAGTACTCGGGGTCTTACGGGACACAAGTGAGCAGGAAAAACCAAATAGCAGATATTGCTCACCGGTGCCACTTTCTTTAGTTATCCCAGAACTACTCAGGTTAAGTTGTTTAAGTACCTCGTTATCCAACAGACTCTCACAAACCCTACACATGCTGTTCTACGACTCGCATGGCTCAAACAACTCCTATAGTAGTGGCTCATGGGATGGAGGGAAACAAGCTTGGTGGGGTTTAAAAGTAAAGGCTATGCATACTTGGGATTCATTTTAATGCAATCGCGACTCAATGATGCAAGAATAAGATAGAGGCAATAGGTACTGTATGTATGCAAGCATGTGGTAGTGCTTGCCTGGTGTCTCTGTTGAAGCAAGGGGAGTCTGGGTAGTGCTCTGGTTCTCTTGATCTGACCCACCTTTCGATGTCAAGAAAAACCAAACAAACAAGGCCAACATGAATATAGAGCACAAGCATATGAATAAGATGCGTCAAACAAACAATCATGCCATGATGAATGATGCACAATTTACATGGCAAGGAAGGTAGCATGGCATGGTGAGGTGTGAAGAACAAGAAAGTAACATTTAATGGGTTTTAGAACCACCTTTGTTGTCATAACATTTGTTGTTTGCAATATATTTATATGATGCATGCTGCAATTGAAGTCAAGGATAGCATAAACAGAAAGGTCTCGTCGAGCTGATCAATTTAGACTACTCATTTGCTTATTTTGGAATTACAAAATAATAGTTGTGAATTAATGAAACTCCAGTGGCATTTGTTGTAATTAACATATCTTGGAATTTTACTTGTGCAAAACACTAAACAGATGGCATATTTGAAATCCTCTCATTTTTCTGAATCAAAAACATATATTATTTGCCTAATTTGGATAAAGCATGCAAAAGTTATTAAAATCTGAATTTGAATTTGCCTTTTGAATTATTTAAAACAATTTGAATTTGAAAACCAGCTCTGAAACGTTTATCACACAGCCCAGCTTTGAGCATGAGCAGGTGGGCCAGGGGTATCTCGCCCACACGGCGGTGCAGAGCATCTGGACATGGGTTGAATAAACAAAAACGCAGGAACCTTTTCAGAAAACTTCCAGAGAGACTGACAGCGGGGCCATGCTGGACCGCGGGTTGTTTACCCAAAAGTGGAGGGGGCTGCGCGCAAGATTGACCCGCGGACACGCTAGCGAACTATCTGGCGACAGTGGCGCGAGGAGGCTGGGTTTGATCTCCCAAACTCGTGAGCCTTTTGCAAGATTCACGAGTCACCGACGGTGGGATTTTGGCGTGGCCAGGAAAAACTAGGGGTTCTCTTTGCAAAACAGACCGCTATTTGTCGGACGGCAGCCTTGCGCTGTAGCGAACGCGATGGCGGACTTTGGCCGTCGTTGGCGGCCGCTGCTCCAACCGCCACGGCCCCAAAGCAGCGAGAGGAACCTCGGGCCTACAATCTTGCTCTAGGATACTAGCGGAGGCGTCTTGAGGCGGTCCTCTGAATTTGCCCAGATCTAACGCTGCACGCTGTTGCCCGGCCTTGTGACAGCGTATGAGGCGTTCGTCAGCCGGTGCTACGGCGCGCTAGGGGACAGCGGAGCATGTCTGGGGGGAAGAGGGCCTCACCAGTAGCTTGCCGGCGAGGTCGATTCGGCCGGCGAGGGCGGTGATCGCTGGCGAGGCTGGCGGCGGAAGCGTACTGGTACTCGCGGGCACGGCGGCGGCGGTCCTCCTCCGGCGGGGTCCAGCGGGTTCCAGCGTGCACTGGCGAGGGAGGTCGGCGTTAGTCTTTGGAGCTCTTGGCGCGTCGGGGGACTCTGGAGCGGAGGGGGGTGCTGGGGTCGCCGATCTAGGGTTTAGAGGTAGAGGCAGGGTCGAGCTGGGGATGGGGAAAAAGAGGGGAAGGTTCCTGGGGATCTGGGGGGGATGTTGGGCGACGAGGGGCAGATAAAAGCGAGAGAGGGCAGGATGGTTGCGTGGGGGAGGGTGGTATGCAGTCTAGGTTAGGTGAGGCTCCTTTGATGAAGGGAGGGAGTGGATAGGACATGGGGTATGGGCCAACGAGAGAGGGGAGAGAGGAAAACAGGGAGGAGGCAGGGGGTAGGGTCGCTGTGGCAGGTGGAAAAAGAGAGAGGGAGAGAAGGGACCCGGCCATGTGATCAAGAGAGGGAGAGGGCAAGGCCGAGAGAGGGAGAGAGCTAGGATGGGGTGGGGTAGCTCGGGTGGTGAAGGGAAGAGGTGAGGTGAGAGGAAAGAGGTGGTGTAGCTAGGTTCGGTGAGATTGTTATGATTAGGGTTTAGCTAGGTGAGTGAGAGAGAGATGGTAGCTAGGGTTTAGTTTAGAGAGAGAAGTAGAGGTAGGGTTTGTTTTTGGGTATAAGTAATTAGGGTTTAGTTTAGAGAGAAAAGAAGAGAGAGAGAGATGTTTGGGTTTTGTTAGAGGGAAGTGTAATTTGGGGTTTAATTTTAGGATAGAGGTAATTTAGGATTTTGATTTAGGATAGCTTGGAAAAAAAAAGGTTTTGCTAACAAGGGGTAAGAAGGTGGAAGGTTACTAATCTTGGTTATGCAAGCTTCAAGCAAGCTCTAGCAAGATCAGACAAGAAAAGGGAAAGAGGGAGGATAGATGGTCAAGGTGATGATGTGGTTCTAATGGACCATGCATGATCCACAAAGGAACAAGCGAGATCCAAAGATAGAGGGGGGGGGTAGCTAGGATTTTATACTAACCAAACAAACAAGCAAAGAAGAAGGCTCCATTTAGAAATCCAAACAAAAGCCAAAGCTAGGATGGATGGTACTTGCATGGCCCATGCAAGACAATTAAAGCCCAAAGGTCATATTGTGAAAACAACATTGTTTCTTGTGGCTTTTAATCCTTGCATTCCCAAAAAGGTGGGCAAAGGCCAAGCAATAGATTAGGAGTGGATCCAACCAACAACATGGGCTAGAGAAAGTCAATAAAAGCCAAGCCCATATTATTGGATGGTGGAATTATAAGGTGGTGCAAGATAAGGTGGTGGAGTCAAAAGAGAGATGCCCCCAACTCAACTTGGGCATTTAACAATTTAGTAAGAACCAAAAACAATATCAAGAAGCAACTACCATTAATCATGCACATGAGATAAGAAGCAAACAAGAAAAGGTTTTATATGATGCTCAAATGCAAGGGGACATGATGACATGAGCATGATATGATGATGATGCAACAATTATATGTTGGAAGTGGCCCATTTTATTATTAAACTTAGTAGCATTACAGTGGTTAGACAACTGGGATGCTACACACCGATGCTAGTTGGAACACCGATCCGGATGATTCTAAATCACAATCTGGATACGTATTTATTTTGAATGGTGCAGCAGTTAGCTGGAGGAGTGCAAAGCAAAGCGTTGTGGCGAGATCTTCAACTGAATCGGAATACATGGATGCTTCGGAGGCTTCACAAGAAGCGATATGGATGAAAGAGTTCATTACAGAGCTGGGTGTGGTTCCTAGTGCGCTGGACCCAATGTCTATCTACTGTGATAACATGGGAGCCATAGCCAATGCGCAAGAACCAAGGTCACACAAGAAGCTGAAGCATATCAAGCTGTGTTTTCACGCTATTCGAGAACATATCCAGGATGGGGATATAAAGATTGCAAAGTACACACAGATCTGAATGTGGCGGATCCGTTGACTAAACCTCTCCCGAGGGCAAAACATGACCAACACCAAACTGCCATGGGTGTTCGCTATATTACCATGTAATCTAGATTAGATGACTCTAGTGCAAGTGGGAGACTGTTGGAGATATGCCCTAGAGGCAATAATAAATATAGTTATTATTATATCTTTGTGTTTATGATAAATGTTTACATTCATGTTATAATAGTATTAACAAGGAAACATTAATACTTGTGTGATTTGTAAACTTAATTTGAAGTCCCTAGTATAGCCTCTATACTTCACTAGCTTGTTGGTTGATTAATGATTGTGGTTTCCCTATCATGAACATTGAGATGTTATCGATAACAAGATCATATCGTTAGGAGAATGATATGGTGGACATACTCCTATAGATAAGCATAGCATAAAGATCAAGTCATTTCAATAGTTCAATTGCTATATGCTTTCTGATACATAGTAACCTAATTCCTTCGACCATGAGATCATGCATATCACCTTTACCGGATGGATGCTTTGATGACATCAAACACCACACCAATCGGGTGGCTATAAAGGTGGCATTGAGTGTTCGGAAAGTATTGGTTGAAACACATGGATCAAGAGTGGGATTTGTCCATCCATATGACGGATAGATATACTCTGGGCCCTCTCGGTGGAATGTCATCCAATTAGCTTGCAAGCATGTGACTGGGTCACAAGGGATCACATATCACAGGAACGATAAAAGAGTACTTATCGGTAACGAGGTTGAACTAGGTATGTAGAGATACCGACGATCATAACCTCGGATAAGTAAACTATCGTGAGACAAAGGGAAATTGGTATCGTATGTAAGTGGTTCATTCGACCGCAAAGTAATCGTAGAAATATGTGGGAGCCATATGAATTTCCAGATTCCTCTATTGGTTATTGTTCGGAGAAGTGTCTCGATCATGTCCGCATAATTCACGAACCGTAGGGAGACACACTTAAGGATTCGACGTTGTTTTGAGTAATTATGGTATTATGAGAAAGAGACCGAATGTTGTTCGGAGTCTCGGATGGGATCCGGGATATCACGAGGTGATCCGGAATGGTCCGGAGAATAAGATTCATATAAGGAAAGTCCGTTTGAGTTCGGGAATGATTCCTGTTTTCATCGGGAATGTTCTAGAAGGTTCCGGATTGTCCGGCACTCCGGGGAGGGTACATGAATGTGTCATTGAATGATTGCATCATGTACTAAGTGTTCTTGCTGTTCGAACTGAAAAGTCAAACTGCCGGTTTGAAAGTCAAACGGCTAAAACAGAAAGCTGTGGAAAGCAGAAACTGTGGGAAGCAGAAACTGGGAAACAAACAAGAGGAGGTTG
This sequence comes from Avena longiglumis, assembly GCA_030063025.1. Lineage (NCBI taxonomy): Eukaryota > Viridiplantae > Streptophyta > Magnoliopsida > Poales > Poaceae > Avena > Avena longiglumis. The sequence goes on from CP125978.1 coordinate 507,853,033, forward strand.
AAACCAACTTGGAGGAGGAGTCCCTCTCCTCCAAGCCGGCGGCCAGCCTAGGCCGAGTTGGGGAGGTACTCCTCCCTTCCTGGCCAGCCCTCCACCTATAAAAGGAGGGGCAGGGCCTCCTCCTCTACACACAAGTTCCTATCCTCTAATCTCCGGTTTAGAGACGTTTTGGTTTAGAGCTTCTAATTGCTTTAGCCTGTAGTTTAGAGCCTTCTAATTGGTGTGTCTAATCTCTAGACCACTAATAGCCCTCTCTCATACTCCACCATACTCGCTCCAGCTTAAGGCGAAGCCCTGCGGGATTTCCCCTCTACTTCCGGTACCACGCCGTTGTCCGAATCGCGAGAGTGCTACAACCTCCGCCTGCTTTGGAACAAGGGAGAGGAAGGTCTTCATCGAAAGTACCGAACGTGTGACCAACTGCGGAAGCGCTTTAACGCAGCCTTGGAAGGATCGTCTACGATCTTGAGATCGGAAAAATCGACTACATCACCCGAGAATCCGCTCTCGTTAAACACTTTGGAATCTTCGAGGTAAGTTATTCCATCGACTCGTTGCTACAATCTAGTAGATAGATCTTGGCTTGTTTGTTTGTATGCGATAGAAAATTTTTGTTTTCCATGCTACGAACCCCTACAAGGGTATCGAGCCGTATCTATATGTAGATCTGTTGCCTGAGTAGAACACAATGGTCATTGTGGGCGTTGATGCTTTTATTGTCGATTGCTTTTGTGTACTTTGCATCTTGCGGTATGTTGGGATGAAGCGGCCGGGCTAACCTTACATGACATCGTTCATGAGACTTGCTCCACGCTAACATGCAACTTGTATTGCATAAGTGGATTTGCGGGTGCCTATTTCTCCTAGCATAGTTAAGATCCAATTTACAACGGGTGATCAACAATGCTAGTATCAATGTTGTGGTTCTTGTTCGTAAGTTAGAACGACACTTATTGAAAGCCCCAAACCACGTAAAATATGCAAAGAAAGTAGAGGCGTCTAACTTTGTTTTGCGGTGTCTGATGATGTGATATGGCCATGATTGTGATTATATTTGATGTATGCAATGTTCCTTATTGTAAGTTGGCAACCAGCAGGAGCCATATTGTTGTCTTTAATTTATGTTAAGACCCGCGTGTCTATTCAAACTAGTTGTAATAGTTGAAGCCGGTGGACGACAACCATGGTGAAGCGTCATTGACCTTGATGCAATGCCGGTGATGATGGAGATCATGTTCGTGCTTGAAGATGGAGATCGGAAGCACAAAGAAGAAAGGCCATATCATATCACATATTATGAATTGCATGTGATGTTAATCCTTTATGCATCTTGTATTGCTTAGTAGACGACGGTAGCATTATAAGATGATCCCTCATGCACATGAATTTCAAATCATAAAGTGTTCACCCTTAGTTAGCACCGTTGCTAAAGCTTGTTGTTTCGAAGCACCACGTGATGATCGGGTGCGTTAGATTCTGCAAGTGTATACAACGTGAGCAAGCCAGATTTGCTCATGCAGAAACTAAGGTTTGATCTTGACGAGCCTAGCATGTCGGACATGGTCTCGGAACACGGATCACCGAAAGGTAAAGCATGAATCGTATAGTAGATATGATGAACATGACGATTGTTCGCCATTGAAACTATATCAACTCTCGTGATGATCGGTGTTGATGTAGTGGATTTGGTTCGTGTGATCACTAAAACAATGTGAGGATGTTGTTTTGAGTGGGAGTTCACCTAGTTTAATTTCATTAATTAATTTGAACTCAATTTGTCATAAACTTAGTCTAAACTATTGCAAATATGTTGTAGATCAATGGCAGCCCTACCATCAATTTTAATGCGTTCCTAGAGAAAGAAAAGTTGAAAAACAATGGAAGCAACTTGGATTGGTTCCAATTTGAGGATTGTCCTCACGGTGGTAATTTGACCTATGTCTTTGGATGCACCTGGGTGACCCACTGCGGTGATGCTCCCGATGAAGTAAAGAATGTTTACCTCGCTCGGAAGAATCAGTACTCCATAGTTCAGTGTGCTATCTTGTATGGTTTAGAATCGGAGCTTCAGAAAAGGTTTGAAGAGTCAGACCCATATGATATTGTCGAGGATCTCAAATTGATTTTTGAGACTCATGCGGCAATTGAAAGCTATGAGGCTTCTGAAAAGTTCTTTAAGCGCAAGATGGAAGAGGGCAGCTCGTCGGTGAGCATGTGCTTAAGTTTTCGGGGCACGCAAACAAACTTCAAGGCTTGGGTATAGTGATTCCTAATGCTTTGGGAATTTACCGTGTCCTCCAGTCACTACCACCAAGTTACAGGAACTTTGTGATGAACTACAACATGCAGAACATGAACAAAGAGTTGCTAGAACTGTTTGCTATGTTAAAGTCTGCAGAAGTGGAGATCAAGAAAGAGCACCAAGTGTTGATGGTCAATAAGACCACCAAATTCAAGAAAGGCAAGTCTAAGCAAAAGGGACACTTCAAGAAGGGTGGTAAGAAAGTTACCACGTGAAGAAAACCAAGGCTGGACCCAAGCACAACCGAGTGCTTTCTTGCAAGGGAGAAGGTCCTTTGGCGGAATTGCCCAAAGTACTTGGCGGATTTGAAGCGGCAACATCAAGAAGAAAGGTATATCGATATACATGTTATTGATGTGTATCTCACTAGTACTAAATGTAGTGCACAGGTATTTGATCTTGGTTCGGTTGCTCATATTTGTAACTCGAAGCAGTCTTTGCAGAATAAACGGAAGCTAGCGAAGAACGAGGTGACGATGTGCGTGGGAAACGGATCAAAGGTTGATGTGATCGCGGTCGGCACGCTACCCCTTCATCTACCATCGGGATTAGTTTTATACTTAAATAATTGTTATTTGGTGCCTGCGTTGAGCATGAACATTATATCGGGATCTTGTTTATTGCGAGACGGTTACTTGTTTAAGTCCGAGAATAATGGTTGTTAGATTTATATGAGTAATATGTTTTATGCACATGCACCTTTGATAGATGGTCTATTCTTATTGAATATCGATAGTGGAAATACACATATCAACAACATTGAGGCTAAACGTTTGAAATCAAGCGATAATTCGACCTATATGTGGCACTGTCGTCTTGGTCACATTGGAGTGAAGCGTATGAAGAAACTCCATTCCGATGGACTTCTTGAATCACTTGATTTTGAATCACTTGAAAGATGCGAAGCATGTCTGATGGGAAAAATGACTAAGACTCCATTTTCTGGTATGATGGAGCGAGCTACGGACTTATTGGAAATCATACATACCGATGTGTGTGGTCCAATGAGTGTAGCATCGTGATGGTTATCGTTATGTTCTTACCTTCACGGATGACTTGAGTAGATATGGGTATATCTATTTCATGAAACATAAGTCCGAAACTTTCGAGAAGTTTAAGGAGTTTCAAAGTGAGGTAGAGAATCAACGTAACAAGAAGATTAAATTTCTGCGTTCTGATCGTGGAGGTGAATATCTAAGTTACGAGTTTGGCGAGCATTTGAAGAAATGCGGAATACTTTCACAGTTGACACCGCCGGGAACACCACAACGTAATGGTGTGTCCGAACGTCCAAATCAAACTCTTTTAGATATGGTTCGTTCTATGATGTCACTTACAGATTTACCGCTATCATTTTGGGGTTATGCATTAGAAACATCCGCATTCACTTTAAATAGGGCACCGTCTAAATCCGTTGAAACGACACCGTATGAATTATGGTTTGGGAAGAAACCTAAATTGTCGTTCCTTAAAGTTTGGGGATGCGAAGCCTATGTAAAGAAGTTACTGGGGACAAGCTTGAACCCAAAGCGGAAAAATGCGTCTTCATAGGATACCCGAAGGAAACTATTGGGTATACCTTCTATCATAGATCCGAAGGAAAAATCTTCGTTGCCAAGAATGGATCCTTTCTAGAGAAGGAATTTCTCTCGAAAGAAGTGGTGGAAGGAAAGTAGAACTCGACGAGGTTGTCGAACCTTCTCTCGAAATTGCGAGTAGCGCAGCACTGGAAGAAGTTCCTGTGGTGCCTGCACCAATTAGAGAGGAAGCTAATGATGATGATCATGAAACTTCGGTTGTAGTTGCTATAGATCCTCGGAGGTCAACGAGAACTCGTACCACTCCAGTTGGTATGATCCGTTATGAGTATCATGTTGGTGGACAACACCGATGACCCGAGACATATGAGGAAGCGATGATGATCGATTCCAATAAATGGCAAGAAGCCATGAAATCCGAGATTGGATCCATGTACGAAAACCAAGTATGGACTTTGGTGGACTTACCGGATAGCCGGAAGGCTGTCGAGAACAAATGGATTTTCAAGAAGAAAACATATCCTGATGGTAATGTTACTGTCTATAAAGCTCGACTTGTCGCAAAAGGGTTTCGACAAATTCAAGGAGTTGACTACGATGAGACTTTCTCACGATGCGAAGCTAAAGTCTATGAGGATTATGTTAGCAATCGCTGCATATTATGATTATGAGATATGGCAGATGGATGTCAAAACAGCATTCCTCAATGGAGATATTGATGAAGAGTTGTATATGATGCAACCCAAAGGTTTTGTCGATCCTAAAGATGCTAACAAGGTATGCAAACTTCAACGGTCCATCTATGGATTGAAGCAAGCATCCCGAAGTTGGAATCAACGTTTTGATAAGGTGATCAAAAGTTTTGGTTTTATACAAACTTATGGAGAAGCTTGTATTTACAAGAAAGTGAGTGGGAGCTCTGTAGCATTCTTAATACTATATGTGGATGACATATTGTTAATTGGGAATGATGTAGACCTTCTTAATAGTGTCAAGGAATATTTGAATAATAGTTTTTCAATGAAGGATCTTGGCGAAGCAGCTTACATATTAGGCATAAAGATTTATAGAGATAGATCGAAACGCCAAATATCATTGTCACAGAGTACATATTTGGACAAAGTTCTAAAGAGGTTTGGAATGGAAGAAAGCAAGAAAGGGTTCTTGCCCATGTTGCCCAATACGACCTTGAGTAAAACTCAAAGTCCGACATCGGCAGAAGATAGAGAAAGGATGAGTAAGACTCCCTATGCCTCAGCCATAGGATCTCTAATGTATGCCATGCTATGTACTAGACCCGACATTGCATATGTTGTTAGTCTAACTAGCAGATATCAAAGTGATCCAGGAGTGGATCATTGGACAGCGGTCAAAAACATCCTTAAGTAGTTGAGAAGAACTAAGGATATGCTTCTTTCTTATGGAGGTGATGAACAGCTCGTTGTTAATGGTTACACCGATGCTAGTTGGAACACCGATCCGGATGATTCTAAATCACAATCTGGATACGTATTTATTTTGAATGGTGCAGCAGTTAGCTGGAGGAGTGCAAAGCAAAGCGTTGTGGCGAGATCTTCAACTGAATCGGAATACATGGTGCTTGGAGGCTTCACAAGAAGCGATATGGATGAAAGAGTTCATTACTGGTGGGTGTGGTTCCTAGTCTTGCTGGACCCAATGTCTATCTACTGTGATAACATGGGAGACATAGCCAATGCACAAGAACAACGATCACACAAGAAGCTGAAGCATATCAAGCTGCGGTTTCACGCTATTCGAGAACATATCCAGGATGGGGATATAAAGATTTGCAAAGTACACAGATCTGAATGTGGCGGATCCGTTGACTAAACCTCTCCAGGGCAAAACATGACCAACACCAAACTGCCATGGGTGTTCGCTATATTACCATGTAATCTAGATTAGATGACTCTAGTGCAAGTGGGAGGATTGGAGATATGCCCTAGAGGCAATAATAAATATAGTTATTATTATATCTTTGTGTTTATGATAAATGTTTACATTCATGCTATAATAGTATTAACAAGGAAACATTAATACTTGTGTGATTTGTAAACTTAATTTGAAGTCCCTAGTATAGCCTCTATACTTCACTAGCTTGTTGGTTGATTAATGATTGTGGTTTCCCTATCATGAACATTGAGATGTTATCGACAACAAGATCATATCGTTAGGAGAATGATATGGTGGACATACTCCTATAGATAAGCATAGCATAAAGATCAAGTCATTTCAATAGTTCAATTGCTATATGCTTTCTGATACATAGTAACCTAATTCCTTCGACCATGAGATCATGCATATCACCTTTCACGGATGGATGCTTTGATGACATCAAACACCACACCGTAACTGGGTGGCTATAAAGGTGGCATTGAGTGTTCGGAAAGTATTGGTTGAAACACATGGATCAAGAGTGGGATTTGTCCATCCATATGACGGATAGATATACTCTGGGCCCTCTCGGTGGAATGTCATCCAATTATCTTGCAAGCATGTGTGGGTCACAAGGGATCACATATCACAGAACGAGAAAGAGTACTTATCGATAACGAGGTTGAACTAGGTATGTAGAGATCCAGCGATCATAACCTCGGATAAGTAAACTATCGTGAGACAAAGGGAAATTGGTATCGTATGTAAGTGGTTCATTCGATCATAAAGTAATCGTAGAAATATGTGGGAGCCATATGAATTTCAGATTCCTCTATTGGTTATTGTTCGAGAAGTGTCTCGATCATGTCGCATAATTCACGAACCGTAGGAGACACACTTAAGGATTCGACGTTGTTTTAAGTAGTTATGGTATTATGAGAAAGATACGAATGTTGTTCGGAGTCTCGGATGGGATCCGGGATATCACGAGGTGATCCGGAATGGTCCGGAGAATAAGATTCATATAAGGAAAGTCCGTTTGAGTTCGTGAATGATTCGGTGTTTTCATCGGGAATGTTCTAGAAGGTTCGGATTGTCCGCACTCCGGGGAGGGTACATGAATGTGTCATTGAATGATTGCATCATGTACTAAGTGTTCTTGCTGTTCCAAAACTGAAAAGTCAAACTGCCGGTTTGAAAGTCAAACGGCTAAAAGCGAGCTGTGGAAAGCAGAAACTGTGGAACAGGAACTGTGGGAAACAAGCAAGAGGAGGTTGAAACCAACTTGGAGGAGGAGTCCTCTCCTCCAAGCGGCCAGCCTAGGCCGAGTTGGGGAGGACTCCTCCCTTCCTGGCCAGACCCTCCACCTATAAAAGGAGGCGGGGCCTCCTCTACACACAAGTTCCTATCCTCTAATCTCCGGTTTAGAGCGTTTTGGTTTAGAGCTTCTAATTGCTTTAGCCTGCGGTTTAGAGCCTTCTAATTGGTGTGTCTAATCTCTAGACCACTAATAGCCTCTCTCATACTCCACCATACTCGCTCGGCTTAAGGCGAAGCCTGCGGATTTCCCTCTACTTAGGTACACGCCACAGTTGTCTTTGCGGAATCGCGAGGAGAGTGCTACAACCTCCATTTTCTTTGGAACAAGGAGAGGAAGGTCTTCATCGAGTACCGAGCGTGTGACCATTGGAAGCGCTGCGGACGCAGCCGGAAGGATCGTCTACACGATCTTGAGATCGGAAGAGTACGACTACATCACCCACGAGAATCCGCTCTCGTTAAACACTTTGGAATCTTCGAGGGTAAGTTATTCCATCGACTCGTTGCTACAATCTAGTAGATAGATCTTGGCTTGTTTGTTTGTATGCGATAGAAAATTTTTGTTTTCCATGCTACGAACCCCTCTGATGGTATCGAGCCGTATCTATATGTAGATCATTGCAGAGTAGAACACAATGGTCATTGTGGGCGTTGATGCTTTATTGTCGATTGCTTTTGTGTACTTTGCATCTTGCGGTATGTTGGGATGAAGCGGCCGGGCTAACCTTACATGACATCGTTCATGAGACTTGCTCCACGCTAACATGCAACTTGTATTGCATAAGTGGATTTATGGTGCTGTTTCTCCTAGCATAGTTAAGATCCAATTTACAACGGGTGATCAACAATGCTAGTATCAATGTTGTGGTTCTTGTTCGTAAGTTAGAACGACACTTATTGAAAGCCCCAAACCACGTAAAATATGCAAAGAAAGTAGAGGCGTCTAACTTTGTTTTGCGAGGGTGTCGATGATGTGATATGGCCATGATTGTGATTATATTTGATGTATGCAATGTTCCTTATTGTAAGTTGGCAACGGCAGAGCCATATTGTTGTCTTTAATTTATGTTAAGACCGTGTGTCTATTCAAACTAGTTGTAATAGTTGAAGCGGTGGGCGACAACCATGGTGAAGCGTCATTGACCTTGATGCAATGCGGTGATGATGGAGATCATGTTCGTGCTTGAAGATGGAGATCGGAAGCACAAAGAAGAAAGGCCATATCATATCACATATTATGAATTGCATGTGATGTTAATCCTTTATGCATCTTGTATTGCTTAGTGACAGCGGTAGCATTATAAGATGATCCCTCATGCACATGAATTTCAAATCATAAAGTGTTCACCCTTAGTTAGCACCGTTGCTAAAGCTTGTTGTTTGAGCACGTGATGATCGGGTGTTAGATTCTGAAGTGTATACAACGTGAGCAAGCCAGATTTGCTCATGCGAAACTAAGGTTTGATCTTGACGAGCCTAGCATGTACGGACATGGTCTCGGAACACGGATCACCGAAAGGTAAAGCATGAATCGTATAGTAGATATGATGAACATGACGATTGTTCGCCATTGAAACTATATCAACTCTCGTGATGATCGGTGTTGATGTAGTGGATTTGGTTCGTGTGATCACTAAAACAATGTGAGGGATGTTGTTTTGAGTGGGAGTTCACCTAGTTTAATTTCATTAATTAATTTGAACTCAATTTGTCATAAACTTAGTCTAAACTATTGCAAATATGTTGTAGATCAATGGCAGCCCTACCATCAATTTTAATGCGTTCCTAGAGAAAGAAAAGTTGAAAAACAATGGAAGCAACTTCGGATTGGTTCCGCAATTTGAGGATTGTCCTCACAATGGTAATTTGACCTATGTCTTTGGATGCACTGGGTGACCACTGCAGTGATGCTCGATGAAGTAAAGAATGTTTACCTCGCTCGGAAGAATCGGTACTCCATAGTTCATGTGCTATCTTGTATGGTTTAGAATCGAGCTTGAGAAAAGGTTTGAAGAGTCAAACCCATATGATATTGTCGAGGATCTCAAATTGATTTTGAGACTCATGCGGCAATTGAAAGCTATGAGGCTTCGAAAAGTTCTTTAAGCGCAAGATGGAAGAGGGCAGCTCTCGGTGAGCATGTGCTTAAGATGTCAGGCACGCAAACAAACTTCAAGGCTTGGGTATAGTGATTCCTAATGCTTTGGGAATTTACCGTGTCCTCGATCACTACCACCAAGTTACAGAACTTTGTGATGAACTACAACATGCGAGAACATGAACAAAGAGTTGCGAACTGTTTGCTATGTTAAAGTCTGCGAAGTGGAGATCAAGAAAGAGCACCAAGTGTTGATGGTCAATAAGACCACCAAATTCAAGAAAGGCAAGTCTAAGCAAAGGACACTTCAAGAAGGGTGGTAAGAAAGTTACCACGCCGAAGAAAACCAAGGCTGGACCCAAGCACTGAACCGAGTGCTTTTCGCAAGGGAGAAGGTCCTTTGAAGCGGAATTGCCCAAAGTACTTGGCGGATTTGAAGCGGCAACATCAAGAAGAAAGGTATATCGATATACATGTTATTGATGTGTATCTCACTAGTACTAATAGTAGTGCACTGGGTATTTGATCTTGGTTCGGTTGCTCATATTTGTAACTCAAAGCAGTCTTTGCAGAATAAACGGAAGCTAGCGAAGAAGCGAGGTGACGATGTGCGTGGGAAGCGGATCAAAGGTTGATGTGATCATGCGGCACGCTCCCTCTTCATCTACCATCGGGATTAGTTTTATACTTAAATAATTGTTATTTGGTGCCTGCGTTGAGCATGAACATTATATCGGGATCTTGTTTATTGCGAGACGGTTACTTGTTTAAGTCCGAGAATAATGGTTGTTAGATTTATATGAGTAATATGTTTTATGCACATGCACCTTTGATAGATGGTCTATTCTTATTGAATCTCGATAGTGGAAATACACATATCAACAACATTGAGGCTAAACGTTTGAAATCAAGCGATAATTCGACCTATATGTGGCATCGCTCTTGGTCACATTGGAGTGAAGCGTATGAAGAAACTCCATTCCGATGGACTTCTTGAATCACTTGATTTTGAATCACTTGAAAGATGCGAAGCATGTCTGATGGGAAAAATGACTAAGACTCCATTTTCTGGTATGATGGAGCGAGCTACGGACTTATTGGAAATCATACATACCGATGTGTGGTCCAATGAGTGTAGCATCATGTGATGGTTATCGTTATGTTCTTACCTTCACGGATGACTTGAGTAGATATGGGTATATCTATTTCATGAAACATAAGTCCGAAACTTTCGAGAAGTTTAAGGAGTTTCAAAGTGAGGTAGAGAATCAACGTAACAAGAAGATTAAATTTCTGCGTTCTGATCGTGGAGGTGAATATCTAAGTTACGAGTTTGGCGAGCATTTGAATAAAGTCGGAATACTTTCACAGCTGACACCGCCGAACACCACATCGTAATGGTGTGTCCGAACGTCGTAATCGAACTCTCTTAGATATGGTTCGATCTATGATGTCACTTACAGATTTACCGCTATCATTTTGGGGTTATGCATTAGAAACAGCCGCATTCACTTTAAATAGGGCACCGTCTAAATCCGTTGAAACGACACCGTATGAATTATGGTTTGGGAAGAAACCTAAATTGTCGTTCCTTAAAGTTTGGGGATGCGAAGCCTATGTAAAGAAGTTACAACCGGACAAGCTTGAACCCAAAGCAGAAAAATGCGTCTTCATAGGATACCCAAAGGAAACTATTGGGTATACCTTCTATCATAGATCCGAAGGCAAAATCTTCGTTGCCAAGAATGGATCCTTTCTAGAGAAGGAATTTCTCTTGAAAGAAGTGACTGGAAGGAAAGTAGAACTCGACGAGGTTGTCGAACCTTCTCTCGAAATTGCGAGTAGCGCAGCGCCGGAAGAAGTTCTGGTGCTGCACCAATTAGAGAGGAAGCTAATGATGATGATCATGAAACTTGGTTGTAGTTGCTATAGAGCCTCGGAGGTCAACGAGAACTCGTACCACTCCAGTTGGTATGATCCGTTATGAGTATCATGTTGGTGGACAACACCGATGACCCGAGACATATGAGGCGATGATGATCCCAGATTCCAATAAATGGCAAGAAGCCATGAAATCGAGATTGGATCCATGTACGAAAACCAAGTATGGACTTTGGTGGACTTACTGGATGGCGGAAGGCTGTCGAGAACAAATGGATTTTCAAGAAGAAAACATATCCTGATGGTAATGTTACTGTCTATAAAGCTCGACTTGTCGCAAAAGGGTTTCGACAAATTCAAGGAGTTGACTACGATGAGACTTTCTCACCAGTAGCGAAGCTAAAGTCTATGAGGATTATGTTAGCAATCGCTGCATATTATGATTATGAGATATGGCAGATGGATGTCAAAACAGCATTCCTCAATGGAGATATTGATGAAGAGTTGTATATGATGCAACCCAAAGGTTTTGTCGATCCTAAAGATGCTAACAAGGTATGCAAACTTCAACGGTCCATCTATGGATTGAAGCAAGCATCCCGAAGTTGGAATCAACGTTTTGATAAGGTGATCAAAAGTTTTGGTTTTATACAAACTTATGGAGAAGCTTGTATTTACAAGAAAGTGAGTGGGAGCTCTGTAGCATTCTTAATACTATATGTGGATGACATATTGTTGATTGGGAATGATGTAGACCTTCTTAATAGTGTCAAGGAATATTTGAATAATAGTTTTTCAATGAAGGATCTTGGCAGCTTACATATTAGGCATAAAGATTTATAGAGATAGATCGAAGCCAAATATCATTGTCACAGAGTACATATTTGGACAAAGTTCTAAAGAGGTTTGGAATGGAAGAAAGCAAGAAAGGGTTCTTGCCCATGTTGCTCAATACGACCTTGAGTAAAACTCAAAGTCCGACATCGGCGAAGATAGAGAAAGGATGAGTAAGACTCCTATGCCTCAGCCATAGGATCTCTAATGTATGCCATGCTATGTACTAGACCCGACATTGCATATGTTGTTAGCCTAACTAGCAGATATCAAAGTGATCCGAGTGGATCATTGGACAGATCAAAACATCCTTAAGTACTTGAGAAGAACTAAGGATATGGTTCTTTCTTATGGAGGTGATGAGCTCGTTGTTAATGGTTACACCGATGCTAGTTGGAACACCGATCCGGATGATTCTAAATCACAATCTGGATACGTATTTATTTTGAATGGTGCAGCGATTAGCTGGAGGAGTGCAAAGCAAAGCGTTGTGGCGAGATCTTCAAGCGAATCGGAATACATGGCTGCTTGGAGGCTTCACAAGAAGCGATATGGATGAAAGAGTTCATTACAGCTGGGTGTGGTTCCTAGTCCTGGACCCAATGTCTATCTTTGTGATAACATGGGAGCCATAGCCAATCGCAAGAACCAAGGTCACACAAGAAGTCAAGCATATCAGCTGCGTTTTCACGCTATTCGAGAACATATCCGGGATGGGGATATAAAGGTTTGCAAAGTACACAGATCTGAATGTGGCGGATCCGTTGACTAAACCTCTCCAGGGAAAAACATGACCAACACCAAACTGCCATGGGTGTTCGCTATATTACCATGTAATCTAGATTAGATGACTCTAGTGCAAGTGGGAGACTGTTGGAGATATGCCCTAGAGGCAATAATAAATATAGTTATTATTATATCTTTGTGTTTATGATAAATGTTTACATTCATGCTATAATAGTATTAACAAGGAAACATTAATACTTGTGTGATTTGTAAACTTAATTTGAAGTCCCTAGTATAGCCTCTATACTTCACTAGCTTGTTGGTTGATTAATGATTGTGGTTTCCTATCATGAACATTGAGATGTTATCGATAACAAGATCATATCGTTAGGAGAATGATATGGTGGACATACTCCTATAGATAAGCATAGCATAAAGATCAAGTCATTTCAATAGTTCAATTGCTATATGCTTTCTGATACATAGTAACCTAATTCCTTCGACCATGAGATCATGCATATCACCTTTACGGATGGATGCTTTGATGACATCAAACACCACACCGTGGCGGGTGGCTATAAAGGTGGCATTGAGTGTTCGGAAAGTATTGGTTGAAACACATGGATCAAGAGTGGGATTTGTCCATCCATATGATGGATAGATATACTCTGGGCCCTCTCGGTGGAATGTCATCCAATTAGCTTGCAAGCATGTGACTGGGTCACAAGGGATCACATATCACAGGAACGAGAAAAGAGTACTTATCGGTAACGAGGTTGAACTAGGTATGTAGAGATACCGACGATCATAACCTCGGATAAGTAAACTATCGTGAGACAAAGGGAAATTGGTATCGTATGTAAGTGGTTCATCCGATCGCAGTAATCGTGAAATATGTAGCCATATGAATTTCAGTTCCTCTATTGGTTATTGTTGGAGAAGTGTCTCCATCATGTCCGCATAATTCACGACCGTAGGAGACACACTTAAGGATTCGACGTTGTTTTGAGTAGTTATGGTATTATGAGAAAGAGAACGAATGTTGTTTGGAGTCTCGGATGGGATCCAAGATATCACGAGGTGATCCGGAATGGTCCGGAGAATACGATTCATATAAGGAAAGTCCCGTTTCGGAGTTCGGGAATGATTCTGGTGTTTTCATCGGGAATGTTCTAGAAGGTTCCGAATTGTCCGGCACTCCGGGGGGGTACATGAATGTGTCATTGAATGATTGCATCATGTACTAAGTTTTCTTGCTGTTCCAAAACTGAAAAGTCAAACTGCCAGTTTGAAAGTCAAACGGCTAAAACAGAAAGCGTGGAAAAGCGAAACGCTGGCAACAGAAACTGTGGGAAACAAGCAAGAGGAGGTTGAAACCAACTTGGAGGAGGAGTCCCTCTCCTCCAAGCCGGCGGCCAGCCTAGGCCGAGTTGGGGAGGGACTCCCCTCCCCTTCCCTGGCGCGCCAGCCCCTCCACCTATAAAAGGAGGGGCAGGGCCTCCTCCTCTACACACAAGTTCCTATCCTCTAATCTCCGGTTTAGAGACGTTTTGGTTTAGAGCTTCTAATTGCTTTAGCCTGCGGTTTAGAGCCTTCTAATTGGTGTGTCTAATCTCTAGACCACTAATAGCCCTCTCTCATACTCCACCATACTCGCTCCGGCTTAAGGAAGCCTGGGATTTCCCTCTACTTAGGTACCACGGTTGTCTTTGCGGAATCGCGAGAAGTGCTACAACCTCCGCTGCTGGAACAAGGAGAGGAAGGTCTTCATCGAGTCCGAACGTGTGACCGATCATGGAAGCGCTGCGGAGCAGCGCGGAAGGATCGCCTACACGATCTTGAGATCGGAAGAAATCGACTACATCACCCACGAGAATCGCTCTCGTTAAACACTTTGGAATCTTCGAGGGTAAGTTATTCCATCGACTCGTTGCTACAATCTAGTAGATAGATCTTGGCTTGTTTGTTTGTATGCGATAGAAAATTTTTGTTTTCCATGCTACGAACCCCTCTGATGTATCGAGCCGTATCTATATGTAGATCTGTTGCAGAGTAGAACACAATGGTCATTGTGGGCGTTGATGCTTTATTGTCGATTGCTTTTGTGTACTTTGCATCTTGCGGTATGTTGGGATGAAGCGGCCGGGCTAACCTTACATGACATCGTTCATGAGACTTGCTCCACGCTAACATGCAACTTGTATTGCATAAGTGGATTCTTGGTGCTGTTTCTCCTAGCATAGTTAAGATCCAATTTACAACGGGTGATCAACAATGCTAGTATCAATGTTGTGGTTCTTGTTCGTAAGTTAGAACGACACTTATTGAAAGCCCCAAACCACGTAAAATATGCAAAGAAAGTAGAGGCGTCTAACTTTGTTTTGCAGGGGTGTGCAGTGATGTGATATGGCCATGATTGTGATTATATTTGATGTATGCAATGTTCCTTATTGTAAGTTGGCAACCGGCAGGAGCCATATTGTTGTCTTTAATTTATGTTAAGACCCGTGTGTCTATTCAAACTAGTTGTAATAGTTGAAGCCGGTGGACGACAACCATGGTGAAGCGTCATTGACCTTGATGCAATGCCGGTGATGATGGAGATCATGTTCGTCCTTGAAGATGGAGATCGGAAGCACAAAGAAGAAAGGCCATATCATATCACATATTATGAATTGCATGTGATGTTAATCCTTTATGCATCTTGTATTGCTTAGTAGACGACGGTAGCATTATAAGATGATCCCTCATGCACATGAATTTCAAATCATAAAGTGTTCACCCTTAGTTAGCACCGTTGCTAAAGCTTGTTGTTTCGAAGCACCACGTGATGATCGGGTGCGTTAGATTCTGCAAGTGTATACAACGTGAGCAAGCCAGATTTGCTCATGCAGAAACTAAGGTTTGATCTTGACGAGCCTAGCATGTACAGACATGGTCTCGGAACACGGATCACCGAAAGGTAAAGCATGAATCGTATAGTAGATATGATGAACATGACGATTGTTCGCCATTGAAACTATATCAACTCTCGTGATGATCGGTGTTGATGTAGTGGATTTGGTTCGTGTGATCACTAAAACAATGTGAGGGATGTTGTTTTGAGTGGGAGTTCACCTAGTTTAATTTCATTAATTAATTTGAACTCAATTTGTCATAAACTTAGTCTAAACTATTGCAAATATGTTGTAGATCAATGGAAGCCCTACCATCAATTTTAATGCGTTCCTAGAGAAAGAAAAGTTGAAAAACAATGGAAGCAACCCGGATTGGTTCCAATTTGAGGATTGTCCTCACAATGGTAATTTGACCTATGTCTTTGGATGCATTGGGTGACCCACTGCGGTGATGCTCGATGAAGTAAAGAATGTTTACCTCGCTCGGAAGAATCAGTACTCCATAGTTCAGTGTGCTATCTTGTATGGTTTAGAATCGGAGCTTCAGAAAAGGTTTGAAGAGTCAGACCCATATGATATTGTCGAGGATCTCAAATTGATTTTTGAGACTCATGCGGCAATTGAAAGCTATGAGGCTTCTGAAAAGTTCTTTGACTGCAAGATGGAAGAGGGCAGCTCCGTCAGTGAGCATGTGCTTAAGATGTCTGGGCACGCAAACAAACTTCAAGGCTTGGGTATAGTGATTCCTAATGCTTTGGGAATTTACCATGTCCTCTAGTCACTACCACCAAGTTACAGGAACTTTGTGATGAACTACAACATGCAGAACATGAACAAAGAGTTGCCAGAACTGTTTGCTATGTTAAAGTCTGTAGAAGTGGAGATCAAGAAAGAGCACCAAGTGTTGATGGTCAATAAGACCACCAAATTCAAGAAAGGCAAGTCTAAGCAAAAGGGACACTTCAAGAAGGGTGGTAAGAAAGTTACCACGCCGGCGAAGAAAACCAAGGCTGGACCCAAGCCTGAACCGAGTGCTTTTCCGCAAGGGAGAAGGTCCTTTGAGCGGAATTGCCCAAAGTACTTGGCGGATTTGAAGAACGGCAACATCAAGAAGAAAGGTATATCGATATACATGTTATTGATGTGTATCTCACTAGTACTCGTAGTAGTGCTCGGTATTTGATCTTGGTTCGGTTGCTCATATTTGTAACTCAAAGCAGGTCTTTGCAGAATAAACGGAAGCTAGCGAAGAACGAGGTGACGATGTGCGTGGAAAGCGGATCAAAGGTTGTTGTGATCGCGGTCGCACGCTACCCTTCATCTACCATCGGGATTAGTTTTATACTTAAATAATTGTTATTTGGTGCTGCGTTGAGCATGAACATTATATCGGGATCTTGTTTATTGCGTAGACGGTTACTTGTTTAAGTCCGAGAATAATGGTTGTTAGATTTATATGAGTAATATGTTTTATGCACATGCACCTTTGATAGATGGTCTATTCTTATTGAATCTCGATAGTGGAAATACACATATCAACAACATTGAGGCTAAACGTTTGAAATCAGCGATAATTCGACCTATATGTGGCAATCGTCTTGGTCACATTGGAGTGAAGCGTATGAAGAAACTCCATTCGATGGACTTCTTGAATCACTTGATTTTGAATCACTTGAAAGATGCGAAGCATGTCGATGGGAAAAATGACTAAGACTCCATTTTACGGTATGATGGAGCGAGCTACGGACTTATTGGAAATCATACATACCAATGTGTGTGGTCCAATGAGTGTAGCATCGCAGTGGTTATCGTTATGTTCTTACCTTCACGGATGACTTGAGTAGATATGGGTATATCTATTTCATGAAACATAAGTCCGAAACTTTCGAGAAGTTTAAGGAGTTTCAAAGTGAGGTAGAGAATCAACGTAACAAGAAGATTAAATTTCTGCGTTCTGATCGTGGAGGTGAATATCTAAGTTACGAGTTTGGCGAGCATTTGAAGAAATGCGGAATACTTTCACAGTTGACACCGCCGGGAACACCACATCGTAATGGTGTGTCCGAACGTCGTAATCGAACTCTTTTAGATATGGTTCGTTCTATGATGTCACTTACAGATTTACCGCTATCATTTTGGGGTTATGCATTAGAAACAGCCGCATTCACTTTAAATAGGGCACTGTCTAAATCCGTTGAAACGACACCGTATGAATTATGGTTTGGGAAGAAACCTAAATTGTCGTTCCTTAAAGTTTGGGGATGCGAAGCCTATGTAAAGAAGTTACAGCTGGACAAGCTTGAACCCAAAGCGGAAAAATGCGTCTTCATAGGATACCCGAAGGAAACTATTGGGTATACCTTCTATCATAGATCCGAAGGCAAAATCTTCGTTGCCAAGAATGGATCCTTTCTAGAGAAGGAATTTCTCTCGAAAGAAGTGACTGGAAGGAAAGTAGAACTCGACGAGGTTGTCGAACCTTCTCTCGAAATTGCGAGTAGCGCAGCACTGGAAGAAGTTCCTGTGGTGCCTGCACCAATTAGAGAGGAAGCTAATGATGATGATCATGAAACTTCGGTTGTAGTTGCTATAGATCCTCGGAGGTCAACGAGAACTCGTACCACTCCAGATTGGTATGATCCCGTTATGAGTATCATGTTGGTGGACAACACCGATGACCCCGAGACATATGAGGAAGCGATGATGATCCCAGATTCCAATAAATGGCAAGAAGCCATGAAATCCGAGATTGGATCCATGTACGAAAACCAAGTATGGACTTTGGTGGACTTACCGGATAGCCGGAAGGCTGTCGAGAACAAATGGATTTTCAAGAAGAAAACATATCCTGATGGTAATGTTATCTATAAAGCTCGACTTGTCGCAAAAGGGTTTCGACAAATTCAAGGAGTTGACTACGATGAGACTTTCTCACCAAAGAGCGAGCTAAAGTCTATGAGGATTATGTTAGCAATCTGCATATTATGATTATGAGATATGGCAGATGGATGTCAAAACAGCATTCCTCAATGGAGATATTGATGAAGAGTTGTATATGATGCAACCCAAAGGTTTTGTCGATGCTAAAGATGCTAACAAGGTATGCAAACTTCAACGGTCCATCTATGGATTGAAGCAAGCATCCGAAGTTGGAATCAACGTTTTGATAAGGTGATCAAAGTTTTGGTTTTATACAAACTTATGGAGAAGCTTGTATTTACAAGAAAGTGAGTGGGAGATCAGTAGCATTCTTAATACTATATGTGGATGACATATTGTTGATTGGGAATGATGTAGACCTTCTTAATAGTGTCAAGGAATATTTGAATAATAGTTTTTCAATGAAGGATCTTGGCGAAGCAGCTTACATATTAGGCATAAAGATTTATAGAGATAGATCGAAACGCCAAATATCATTGTCACAGAGTACATATTTGGACAAAGTTCTAAAGAGGTTTGGAATGGAAGAAAGCAAGAAAGGGTTCTTGCCCATGTTGCCCAATACGACCTTGAGTAAAACTCAAAGTCCGACATCGGCAGAAGATAGAGAAAGGATGAGTAAGACTCCTTATGCCTCAACCATAGGATCTCTAATGTATGCCATGCTATGTACTAGACCCGACATTGCATATGTTGTTAGTTTAACTAGCAGATATCAAAGTGATCCAGGAGTGGATCATTGGACAGCGGTCAAAAACATCCTTAAGTACTTGAGAAGAACTAAGGATATGGTTCTTTCTTATGGAGGTGATGAACAGCTCGTTGTTAATGGTTACACCGATGCTAGTTGGAACACCGATCCGGATGATTCTAAATCACAATCGGATACGTATTTATTTTGAATGGTGCAGCGATTAGCGGAGGAGTGCAAAGCAAAGCGTTGTGGCGAGATCTTCAACCGAATCGGAATACATGGATGCTTGAGGCTTCACAAGAAGCGATATGGATGAAAGAGTTCATTACAGTGGGTGTGGTTCCTAGTGCTGGACCCAATGTCTATCTCTTGTGATAACATGGGAGCCATAGCCAATGCGCAAGAACCAAGGTCACACAAGAAGTCAAGCATATCAAGCTGCGTTTTCACGCTATTCGAGAACATATCCGGGATGGGGATATAAAGATTTGCAAAGTACACAGATCTGAATGTGGCGGATCCGTTGACTAAACCTCTCCGAGGAAAAACATGACCAACACCAAACTGCCATGGGTGTTCGCTATATTACCATGTAATCTAGATTAGATGACTCTAGTGCAAGTGGGAGACTGGAGATATGCCCTAGAGGCAATAATAAATATAGTTATTATTATATCTTTGTGTTTATGATAAATGTTTACATTCATGCTATAATAGTATTAACAAGGAAACATTAATACTTGTGTGATTTGTAAACTTAATTTGAAGTCCCTAGTATAGCCTCTATACTTCACTAGCTTGTTGGTTGATTAATGATTGTGGTTTCCCTATCATGAACATTGAGATGTTATCGACAACAAGATCATATCGTTAGGAGAATGATATGGTGGACATACTCCTATAGATAAGCATAGCATAAAGATCAAGTCATTTCAATAGTTCAATTGCTATATGCTTTACGATACATAGTAACCTAATTCCTTCGACCATGAGATCATGCATATCACCTTTACGGATGGATGCTTTGATGACATCAAACACCACACCGTGGCGGGTGGCTATAAAGGTGGCATTGAGTGTTCGGAAAGTATTGGTTGAAACACATGGATCAAGAGTGGGATTTGTCCATCCATATGACGGATAGATATACTCTGGGCCCTCTCGGTGGAATGTCATCCAATTAGCTTGCAAGCATGTGACTGGGTCACAAGGGATCACATATCACAGGAACGAGAAAAGAGTACTTATCGGTAACGAGGTTGAACTAGGTATGTAGAGATACCGACGATCATAACCTCGGATAAGTAAACTATCGTGAGACAAAGGGAAATTGGTATCGTATGTAAGTGGTTCATTCGATCGCAAAGTAATCGTAGAAATATGTGGGAGCCATATGAATTTCCAGATTCCTCTATTGGTTATTGTTCGGAGAAGTGTCTCCATCATGTCCGCATAATTCACGAACCGTAGGGAGACACACTTAAGGATTCGACGTTGTTTTGAGTAGTTATGGTATTATGAGAAAGAGACCGAATGTTGTTCGGAGTCTCGGATGGGATCCGGATATCACGAGGTGATCCGGAATGGTCCGGAGAATAAGATTCATATAAGGAAAGTCCCGTTTCGGAGTTCGGGAATGATTCCGGTGTTTTCATCGGGAATGTTCTAGAAGGTTCCGGATTGTCCGGCACTCCGGGGGGGAGGGTACATGAATGTGTCATTGAATGATTGCATCATGTACTAAGTGTTCTTGCTGTTCCAAAACTGAAAAGTCAAACTGCCAGTTTGAAAGTCAAACGGCTAAAACAGGAAACTGTGGAAAACAGGAAACTGTGGAAAACAGGAAACTGTGGGAAACAAGCAAGAGGAGGTTGAAACCAACTTGGAGGAGTCCCTCTCCTCCAAGCCGGCGGCCAGCCTAGGCCGAGTTGGGGAGGGACTCCCCTCCCCTTCCCTGGCGCGCCAGCCCCTCCACCTATAAAAGGAGGGGCAGGGCCTCCTCTAGACACAAGTTCCTATCCTCTAATCTCCGGTTTAGAGCCGTTTTGGTTTAGAGCTTCTAATTGCTTTAGCCTGCGGTTTAGAGCCTTCTAATTGGTGTGTCTAATCTCTAGACCACTAATAGCCCTCTCTCATACTCCACCATACTCGCTCCGGCTTAAAGGCCTGGGATTTCCCTCTACTTCAGGTACCACGCCGTTGTCGCCGAATCGCGAGGAGTGCTACAACCTCCATTTTCTTTGGAACAAGGAGAGGAAGGTCTTCATCGAAAATCTTGAACGTGTGACCGATCATGCGGAGCTGCCGAACGCAGCGCGGAAGGATCGCTCTACGATCTTGAGATCGGAAAGAGTACGACTACATCACCCACGAGAATCCGCTCTCGTTAAACACTTTGGAATCTTCGAGGGTAAGTTATTCCATCGACTCGTTGCTACAATCTAGTAGATAGATCTTGGCTTGTTTGTTTGTATGCGATAGAAATTTTTTGTTTTCCATGCTACGAACCCCTACAGACATGGCCTCGGAACACGGACCGAAAGGTTAAGCATGAGTCATATAGTTGATATGATGCCCATTTGATGCCCGCCTTTGAAGCTATACCGACTCACGTGATGATCGGACTTGGTGTAGTGGATTTGGTTCATGTAATCACCAAAAAGGCACGAGGGATGTCGTTTTTGAGTGGGAGTTCATTCGTAATATAGATTATTTGAACTCAATCTATCATACACTTAGTCTAAACTTTACAAATTCTGTTATAGATGGCACCACCTGCTTTTAATTTCAATGTGTTCATGGAGAAAGAGAAACTAGCAACGAATGGTAGCAACTTTACCGAATGGGCCATGAATTTGAGGATTCTCCTCTCTGCTGCACAAAAGAAATATGTGCTAGAAGCACCGTTAGGCCCCCCACCTTTTGATGATGCCCCTGATGAGGAGAAGAATGTCTATCAGACTCGTCAGGAGGACCACAACTTAGTTCATTGCGGCATATTGTATGTGCTAGAGCCGGAACTTCTAAAGCGTTTCGAAAACGGCAATGCATTTGATACAATGGGTGAGTTGAAAATGATTTTCTACACACATGCTGCTGTAGAGAGCTACAACGCTTCAGAAAAGTTCTTTAGCTGCATGATGGAAGAGCACAACTCCGTTAGTGAGCATGTACTCAAGATGTCGGGTTACGCCGATAAGCTTGTGTCCTTGGGAATATCGATTCCCATTGACTTAGGCATCCATCGTGTTCTGGGTCTACGCCACCTAGCTATAAGATCTTCGTGATGAACTATAATATGCAAGGCATGAAGAAGTCTCTCCCGAGCTTCACAATGCTTAAAACTACGAGTGGAGATAAAAAGGAACATCAAGTGTTGATGATCAATAGGAATACTGGTTTCAAGAAAGACAAGAAGGAAAAGGAAAGTAAGGCGGCAAGCGGTTGCAGCGCCTAAAAGAAACCCGAGTTGGACCTAAGTCGATTCCGAGTGCTACTATTGTAAGGGATCGCCATCGAAGCGCCCCAAGTATCTGGCATAAGAAGGCCGGCAAGGCAAACAAAGGTATATATGATATACATGTTATTGATGTGTACTTGACTAGTGCTCGCAGTAGCACCGAGTATTTGATACGGTTCAGTTGCTAATATTTGTAACTCGAATCGTGGCTGCGGAACAAGCGACCGCTAGGGGTGAGATCAAGATGCGTGTCGGCAATGGATCAAGCGTTGATGTGATCGTCGTCGGAACGCTGCCTCTCCACTTGCCGTCGGGATTAGTTATAAACTTGAATAAATGTTATCTGGTGCCTGCACTGAGCATGAACATTGTATCTGGATCGTGTTTGATGCAAAGTGGTTATTCATTTAAATCCGAGAACAATGGTTGTTCCATTTATATGAATGAAATCTTTTATGGTCATGCACCGATGATGAATGGTTTATTTCTATTAGATCTCGATGATAATGTTACACATATTCATAATGTTGATGCTAAAAGGATTAAACTTAATGATGATATATCCGCATATATGTGGCACTGCCGTCTAGGTCATATTGGCGTTATGAAGAAGCTCCATTCGGATGGACTTTTGGAATCACTTGATTTTGAATCATTTGATACATGTGAGCCATGCCTTATGGGCAAGATGACTAGAACGCCGTTTTCCGGTTCAATGGAGCAGGCGTGATTTATTGGAAATCATACATTCTGATGTATGTGGTCCAATGAGTGTGTCGGCGCGAGGTGGATATCGTTATTTTGTTACTTTCACGGATGATTTGAGTAGATACGGTTATATCTACTTGATGAAACACAAGTCTGAAACCTTTGAAAAGTTCAAGGAATTTCAGAATGAAGTGGAAAATCATCGTAATAGAAAGATCAAATTTCTACGGTCCGACCGTGGAGGTGAGTATCTAAGTTTTGAGTTTAGCACTCACATGAAAGAGTGTGGAATTGTTTCACAACTCACACCTGCCGAACACCACAACGAAATGGTGTGTCGAACGTCGTAATCGTACTTTATTAGATATGGTTCGATCTATGATGTCTCCGACGGACTTGCCGTTGTCATTTTGGGGTTATGCACTAGAAACCGCTGCATTCACTTTAAATCGGGCACCATCTAAATCCGTTGAAAAGACACCAGATGAATTGTGGTTTGGAAACAAACCTAAGTCATTTCTTAAAGTTTGGGGATGCGATGTTTATGTGAAGAAACTTGAATCGGATAAACTCGAACCCAAAGCGGAAAAATGCGTCTTCATAGGATACCCTAAAGAAACTATTGGGTATTCCTTCTATCAGATCCGAGGGCAAGGTTTTTGTTGCCAAGAATGGATCCTTTCTAGAGAAAGAGTTTCTCATGAAAGGTGTGAGTAGTCGGAAGGTAGAACTCAAGAGGTTGTGGAACCTTCTCTTCAAAGTATGGCGAGTAGCGCAGCCGGAAGTTGTTCGGAGTTGGCTCCACCTGTTGAAGAGGAACTAATGATAATGATCATGAAACTCCGAAGAGAGTACTACCGAACCTCGCAGTCAAACAGACGCGTGCAGCTCCGAGTATGGAAATCCTGTCATGAATTTCATGGTTGATGAAAATGATGACCCTGCGACGTATGAAGAAGCGATGATGAGCCCGGATTCCAACAAATGGTTAGAAGCCATGAAATCCGACATGGAATCCATGTATGAAAATCAAGTTTGGAACTTGGTGGAATTACCTCACGACCGAAAGGCCGTGGAGAACAAATGGATTTTCAAAAGGAAAACTGATGCTGATGGTAATGTGACCGTCTATAAAGCTCGACTTGTCAAAGGGGTTTCGACAAATTCAAGGAGTTGACTACGATGAGACTTTCTCTCCGTAGCGATGCTAAAGTCGATTAGGATTATGTTAGCAATTGCTGCATATTTCGATTATGAGATATGGCAGATGGATGTCAAAACCGCGTTTCTCAATGGTAATATTGAAGAAGAGTTGTATATGATACAACCAAAGGGTTTTGTCGATCCTAAGGATGCTAACAAGGTGTGCAAGCTTCAACGATCCATCTATGGATTGAAGCAAGCATCACGAAGTTGGAATCTCCGCTTTGATGAGGTGATCAAAGAGTTTGGATTTGTCCAAACTTATGGAGAAGCTTGTATTTACAAGAAAGTGAGTGGGAGCAATGTGGCATTTCTGATATTATATGTGGATGACATATTATTGATCGAAAATGATATAGATCTTTTAAACAGTGTTAAAAGTTATCTAAATAGCAAATTTTCAATGAAGGACCTAGGTGAGCGTCATACATATTAGGCATAAAGATCTATAGAGATAGATCTAGGCGCCTAATAGGGCTATCGCAAAGTACATACCTTGATAAGATTTTAAAGAAGTTTAAAATGGACGGAAGTAAGAAGGGGTTCTTACCTATGTTGCAAGGCAAGACATTGAGTAAGACTCAAAGTCCGGCCATGGAAGAAAGAGAGATAATGGACAAAGTCCCTATGCTTGACCATAGGCTCTATAATGTACGCCATGCTATGTACAAGACCGGATGTGGCACATGCTATTAGTTTGACTAGTAGGTACCAATCGGATCCGTGTTGAACACTGGATAGCGGTCAAGAATATCCTTAAGTACTTACGAAGAACTAAGGATATGTTTCTTGTATTCGGAGGTGAAGAAGAGCTCGTCGCTAAGTGTTATGTCGACGCTAGCTTTGACACCGATCCGGATGACTCTAAGTCTCAATCGGATCGTATTTCTCATGAATGGCGGTTAGTTGGAGGAGCTCCAAACAACCTGTGGTAGCGGGATCAACAACGGAGGCCGAATATGTTGCTTTGCTTGAGCGGCTCAGAAGCGATTTGGATGAAGGAGTTCATATCCGAACTAGGAGTGGTGGCAAGCGTTGGACCCAATGGTGATCTATTGTGACAACAATGGTGCCATTGCCAATGCCAAAGAGCCAAGGTCTCACAAGCATTCCAAGCATATTAAGCGCGGCTTCACTCCATCGCAAGCATGTCAAGGATGGAGATATAAAGATTTGTAAAGTACATATGGATCTCAATGTAGCAGATCCGTTGACTAAAACTCTCCTAGAGCAAAACATGATCGACACCGAACTCAATGGGTGTTAGATTTATCACTATGTAACTAGATTATTGTCTCTAGTGCAAGTGGGAGACTGGAGGGAATATGCCCTGAGAGGCAATAATAAAGTGTTTATTATGTGTATTCCAAGTATATGATAGATGTTTATTTTGCATGCTATAATTGTATTAATACGGAAACGTTAATACATGTGTGTTTAATAAACAAACAGAAAGTTCCTAGTTATGCCTCTCTCATAAACTAGCTCGTTGATTAACAAGATGATCAAGGTTTCCTGATCATGGACATTGGATGTTGTTAATAACGGGATCACAACATTAGTGTAATGGTGTGATGAACATTCATCCGAAGTATAGCATTACGATCAAATTCATTGTGTTTATATTGCTATAACAACTTACGAAGTGATCCTAATCCTTAGACCATGAGATCATGTCAATCACTAACACCTGAAGAGTTTCTTGATAACATCAAACGTCACACCGTAGCATGTGGTGATTATAAAGATGGATTCAGAACTAATAAAGTGTTATGTTGAGGCTCATGGATCGAGAGTGGAATTTGTTCATCCCGATGACGGATAGATATACTCTGGGCCCTCTCGGTGATATCACATTGATTAGCTTGCAAGCAAGTGATTTGATCACTAGAATGTTATATCACAGGAACGAGAAAAGAGTGCATGTCGGTAACGAGATCAAACTAGGTATGGAGATACCGATGATCGAATCTCGGACATGTAATATATCGTGAAACAAAGGGGTTAAGATACTAGCGTAAAAGGTTCCGACGATCACAAGAAAGTCATCGTTGAATGTGTGGGAGTCAGTATGGGTCTCCAGATCCCGCTTCTGATTATTGATCCGAGAGGGGTCTCGATCATGTCCGCATTATTCATGAACCGTAGGGTGACACACTTAAGATACACCGACATCCAATTGGAGCAAATGTTTCATGCCGAAAGAATGAACAAGCGCAGGAATTTATTTCACTAGATACAGAAACAGGTTTTCGGGTGAAATTGCATAAAGTGGTTATGCATGTGAAATATAATTCTAGCAAGGGGTTATTTGTGAATGTTTGTCATTAAAGTAATTGAAAAAATTCAGAATAAAAATAAAAGATTTTTATTTAATGAGAGTTTGCATTAAATTTGGTGGAAATTTAATGGGAATTTGAGTGGACTTTTGAGTGGAGGGAATTTAAAGGAGATTTGTGAGTGGAGTGTCCACCCACATGAAGAGGGGAGGGCAAGGGGGCAGCCCCCATGCGCCGGCCACCCCCTTGGGGTTCCCCCCTCCTCCTATAAAAGGAGCCCCCTCCTCACTTGTCTCACACACCTCCTCGTGAAGGATCTCTCTCCCCCTATAGAATTTATCCTCCATGGTCTCGGACTAGCGAGATACATGTTCCCGGTGGCTATTCGGCAAGAAAGAGTTGTGCTTCCGCTGCATCACTGGAGCGAGGAGGCGGAGGTTGCTCGGTGCCTCGAACGAGTGTGCGAGCACGGATGCACTGCTGATTTGTGGCGCTAGGACTTCCTCTCGATCTTGAGATCGCCAAGAGATCGTCTACATCAACCACGAGTTGAACTCGTTAAGCTTTATCGGTCTTCAAGGGTATGTTTGTTGG
Source organism: Avena longiglumis (assembly GCA_030063025.1). Lineage (NCBI taxonomy): Eukaryota > Viridiplantae > Streptophyta > Magnoliopsida > Poales > Poaceae > Avena > Avena longiglumis. Next base: position 507,880,403 of record CP125978.1, read on the forward strand.
AATTATGCCCTAGAGGCAATAATAAAGATGTTATTATTATAATTCTTGTTCATGATAAAGTTTATATTCCATGCTAGAATTGTATTAAGCGGAAACATTAATACTTGTGTGGTTTGTGAACAACACCGTGTCCCTGGTACGCCTCTAAGGACTAGCTCATGATCAATGATGGTTAAGGTTTCCTAACCATAGACATGAGTTGTCAATTGATAATGAGATCATATCATTGGGAGAATGATATGATGGACAGACCCAAACTAAGCGAAGCAATTAGATCGTTTCATCGTGTTCATCTTTGCGAAGCTTTTCCTATGTCAAATATTGTATTACTTAGACCATGAGATAATGCAACTCCCTGGTACCGAAAGAAAGCTTTGAGGTCATCAAACGTCATCCTATGAGAGGGTGATCATAAAGGTGTCTCTCAGGTGATCGGAAAGTATCTGTTGGGTTGTATGTATCGAGATGGAATTTGTCCCTCCCAAGTCGGAGAGATATACTTCGGGCCCACTAGGTAATCGATATCAACACCGCTTGCAAGCATGTGGTTAAGGAGTTAATCACAAAGTGATATCGGATTACGGAACGAGTAAAGTACTTGCTGTGAACGAGATTGAACTAGGTATGACGGTACCGACGATCGAGTCTCGGGCAAGTAAAATATCGCGAGACGAAGGGAATATATATATGGGATTGTTTGAATCCTGACATCGTGGTTCATCCGATATGATCATCGATGAATGTGTGGGAGTCAATATGGGTGCCCAGACCCCGCTGTTGATTATTGATAGAAGATCATGTCTGCATATTCTCGAACCCGCAGGGTCACACACTTAACGTGTCTTGACGCTAGGATAGAATGGATAATTGGTTTATGAATTTTTGTTAGGAGTCTCGGATGGGATCCGGGACATCACGAGAGGTTCCGGAATGGTCCGGAGAATAAGATTCATATAAGGCAGTGCAGTTTTTGGAGTTCGGAATTGTTCCGAGTTAATCGGTATTGTACCGGAAGCTTCTAGAACCTTCCGGAAGGGGACCAACGTGGCCCCACCTTCCGGGAGGGGGCATGGGCCTATGAGGGAGTGTCCTGGCCGCATTGGGCCAGGGGAACAAGGCCCCATAGGGCCCAGCCGATCCTAGAGAGTTTAAATCGTTTAAACTAGAGATAGGTTTTCTAGAAGAGAGGAGAGTCCATGCCCCCCACTCCTTATCCTTTGGGATTGGGGGAGGGGCTAGGGCTGCGCCCCGCCTCTACATAAAGAGGGGTGGGGGCGCACCAACCCCCCACACCTCTCCTCTAAACCCTAGCCGCCTTGCTAGCTTTCCTCTCTCCCTCCCGCCTGTTTGTAGGTGAAGCCCTGCTGCAGAAATTCTCCACCATATACACCACGCCGTTGTGTTGTAGATCCAATATATCTCTCCACCATACTTGCTGGTCCGAGGAAGGAGGAGACGTCGAGGTGCTGCACGTGTGCATCTCACGGAGGCACCGCCACTTGTGGTGCTAGATCGGATCGGATCGCGAGGAGGAGAAGCGAGTACGACTACATCACCCACGTTCCGACGAACGTTCCGATGTGCGAATATTCAAGGGTATGAAGATCTAATCCAATCTCTCTCGTTGATTGCATCTCCTAGATTAGATCTTGGCTTTCCCTCTGTTCGCATCCGTAGAAAATTTTGATTTACTATGCCGAAACCCTTGAGGGTATCAGAGCTAGATCTATGCGTAGATGTGTTTCACGAGTAGAACGCAACATGGTTGTTGCGGGCGTTGATGTTTTCTGTTGCAAGCCTCTTGTTTGTGTTCTTCTTATGACGCGGGATAGTGAGATTGAAGCGGTCCAGGCCAACCTTACGCGACGCCGTCATGAGACCGGCTCCGCACTTGACGTGTGTCTTGTTCCACACATGCGGCTGGTGGATGTCAGTTTCTCTCACTATAGTTGTCATGGTATTAACACTGGATTTTGGCAACCATAATATCACCGTTGTGGCTTTCCGTAGGTAAGAATCGTTCTTAGCATCTACTCCCATAAGCCACGTAAAACATGCAACAACAAAGTAGGCGTCTAACTTGTTTTTGCAGGAGTGTTTCGTGATATGGTATGGCCCAAGATGTGATGTGTATATTGTATCGATGATCATGTTTTGTAATGTTTCACGACTTGCATGTCGATGAGTACACAACCGCAGGAGCCATATGGTTGTCTTTATAATTGTGTATGACCTGCGAGTCAACTTCTTATACGCCATGTAATAGCTTTACTTTATCGCTAAGTAGTTAGCAATAGTTGTAGTTGCTATTCGTGGTGGAAGCAATCATGGTGGAGGGATGGAGATCATGCGGAGCACAAGATGGAGATCATTGCGCGAGGATTGGCTATACCATGTCACATAAAGTTATATGCATGTGATGTTTATCCTTTATGTATCTTATTATGCTTAGATCATGACGGTAGCATTATAAGATGATTCCTCATAAAGATCAAGATAAAAACTGTGTTCTCCCCAAGTATGCACCGTTGCGAAAGTTCGTCGTGTCCAAGCATCACGTGATGATCGGGTGCTATAGACTCTATGCTCACATACAACGGGTGCAAGCCAGTTTTGCACACGCAGAAATACTTGGGTCTAGCTTGACGATCCTAGCATGTCTTGACATGGCCTCGGAACACAAGAACCGAAAGGTTAAGCATGAGTCATATGAGTGATATGATCGACACTTTGTTGTCCACCATTGAAACCACATCTCTTCTCGTGATGATCGGATTAGGTGTGGTGAATTTGGATCGTGTTCACTAAACAACTTGAGGGATGTTGAATTTAGTGGGAGTTCATCTAGTAATTTGATTAAATTGAACTATTTATCATGAACATAGTCTAAATTGTACTTGCAAATCTTGTAGATCACATGGCCAAGTCCAACTTCAACTTAAACGTTTTTCTTTGAGAAGGAAAAGCTTAGAAACAATGGGTCTAACTTCACCAATTGGTTCCGCAATCTAAGAATCATTCTGCGGACAAAGGACTATGTCCTTGGGAAAGCGTTAGGTGACCCTCACGCAATCTACCGATGAGAAAGCTGTCTATCAGTCACGCAAAGATGATTATGGTGTGATTAAGAGCACCATGTTGTTTGCTATGGAACCGGAGCTTCAAAATCGTTTTGAAGAGTATCCCGGGCCCTTCGAGATTCTCGAGGAGCTGAAAACCATGTTTCAGACTCAGGCCCGTTCTGAGAGATATGAGATCTCTGAGAAGTTCTTTAACTGCAAGATGGAGGAAGGGAGTTCCGTTAGTGAGCACGCCATAAAGATGTCGGGCTACACTCAACGCCTTGAGCAACTGGAATGCACGATTCCAAAGGAGCTCAAGATTGACAGGGTTCTGCAATCACTCCCTCCCAGCTACAAAAGTTTTGTAGTGACTCATAATCAGATTGGTTCCACTGATACGATCACCGATCTCTTCGCAAAGCTGAAGGCTGCAGAGGTGGACATCAAGAAGGATAAGCATGTGTTGATGGTCAACAAGCCCTCCATTAATAAAGGTAAGGGAGCAAAGAAATGTTGGAGATATGCCCTAGAGGCAATAATAAATATAGTTATTATTATATCTTTGTGTTTATGATAAATGTTTACATTCATGCTATAATAGTATTAACAAGGAAACATTAATACTTGTGTGATTTGTAAACTTAATTTGAAGTCCCTAGTATAGCCTCTATACTTCACTAGCTTGTTGGTTGATTAATGATTGTGGTTTCCCTATCATGAATATTGAGATGTTATCAACAACAAGATCATATCGTTAGGATAATGATATGGTGGACATACTCCTATAGATAAGCGTAGCATAAAGATCAAGTCATTTCAACAGTTCAATTGCTATATGCTTTCTGATACATAGTAACCTAATTCCTTCGACCATGATATCATGCATATCACCTTTACCGGATGGATGCTTTGATGACATCAAACACCACACCGTAACTGGGTGGCTATAAAGGTGGCATTGAGTGTTCGGAAAGTATTGGTTGAAACACATGGATCAAGAGTGGGATTTGTCCATCCATATGACGGATAGATATACTCTGGGCCCTCTCGGTGGAATGTCATCCAATTAGCTTGCAAGCATGTGACTAGGTCACAAGGGATCACATATCACGGGAACGATAAAAGAGTACTTATCAGTAACGAGGTTGAACTAGGTATGTAGAGATACCGACGATCATAACCTCGGATAAGTAAACTATCGTGAGACAAAGGGAAATTGGTATCGTATGTAAGTGGTTCATTCGATCGCAAAGTAATCGTAGAAATATGTGGGAGCCATATGAATTTCCAGATTCCTCTATTGGTTATTGTTCGGAGAAGTGTCTCGATCATGTCCGCATAATTCACGAACCATAGGGAGACACACTTAAGGATTCGACGTTGTTTTGAGTAGTTATGGTATTATGAGAAAGAGACCGAATGTTGTTCGGAGTCTCGGATGGGATCCGGGATATCACGAGGTGATCCGGAATGGTCCGGAGAATAAGATTCTGTTGGAGATATGCCCAAGAGGCAATAATAAAGTGGTTATTATCATATCTTCACACTTATGATAAATGTTTACATACCATGCTATAATTGTATTAACCGGAAACATTAATACTTGTGTGATTTGTAAACTAAAATAAGAGTCCCTAGTAAAGCCTCTTGTTAAACTAGCTTGTTGGTTAATATATGATCATGGTTTCCTGATCATGAACATAGAGATGTTATTAACAACAGGATCATATCATTAGGAGAATGATGTGATGGACATACTCCTATAGATAAGCGTAGCATAAAGATCAAGTCATTTCAATAGTTCAATTGCTATATGCTTTCTGATACATAGTAACCTAATTCCTTCGACCATGAGATCATGCATATCACCTTTACCGGATGGATGCTTTGATGACATCAAACACCACACCGTAACTGGGTGGCTATAAAGGTGGCATTGAGTGTTCGGAAAGTATTGGTTGAAACACATGGATCAAGAGTGGGATTTGTCCATCCATATGACGGATAGATATACTCTGGGCCCTCTCGGTGGAATGTCATCCAATTAGCTTGCAAGCATGTGACTAGGTCACAAGTGATCACATATCACGGGAACGAGAAAAGAGTACTTATCGGTAACGAGGTTGAACTAGGTATGCAGAGATACCGACGATCATAACCTCGGATAAGTAAACTATCGTGAGACAAAGGGAAATTGGTATCGTATGTAAGTGGTTCATTCGATCGCAAAGTAATCATAGAAATATGTGGGAGCCATATGAATTTCCAGATTCCTCTATTGGTTATTGTTCGGAGAAGTGTCTCGATCATGTACGCATAATTCACGAACCGTAGGGAGACACACTTAAGGATTCGACGTTGTTTTGAGTAGTTATGGTATTATGAGAAAGAGACCGAATGTTGTTCGGAGTCTCGGATGGGATCCAGGATATCACGAGGTGATCCGGAATGGTCCGGAGAATAAGATTCATATAAGGAAAGTCCCGCTTTGAGTTCGGGAATGATTTTGTGTTTTCATCGGAATGTTCTAGAAGGTTCGGATTGTCCCACTCGGGGGAGGTACATGAATGTGTCATTGAATGATTGCATCATGTACTAAGTGTTCTTGCTGTTCCAAAAACTTGAAAGTCAAACGGCTAAAAGAAAGCAAAAAAAACAGGAAAAAAGCGTGGGAAGGAAACTGTGGGAAACAAGCAAGAGGAGGTTGAAACCAACTTGGAGGAGGAGTTCCTCTCCTCCAAGCCGTGGCCCTAGCCGGCCGAGTTGGGAGTTGGGAGGACTCCCTCCCTGGCGCGCCTAGCCCCTCCACCTATAAAAGGAGGGGCAGGGCCTCCTCCTTGAGACACACAAGTTTCTATCCTCTAATCTCCGGTTTAGAGCCGTTTTGGTTTAGAGCTTCTAATTGCTTTAGCCTGCGGTTTAGAGCCTTCTAATTGGTGTGTCTAATCTCTAGACCACTAATATCCCTCTCTCATACTCCACCATACTCGCTCCGGATTAAGGCGAAGCCTGGATCTCCCTCTACTTCCTACCACGCCAGGCCGCCGGAATCGCGAGGAGAGTGCTACAACCTCCGCCTCATGGAACAAGGAGAGGAAGGTCTTCATCGAAACCGAACATGTGACCGACTACGGAGCGCTGCCGAACGAGCGCCGGAAGGATCGCTCACGCGATCTTGAGATCGGAAAGAGTACGACTACATCACCCACGAATCCGCTCTCGTTAAACACTTTGGAATCTTCGAGGGTAAGTTATTCCATCGACTCGTTGCTACAATCTAGTAGATAGATCTTGGCTTGTTTGTTTGTATGCGATAGAATTTTTTGTTTTCCATGCTACGAACCCCTACAAAGGGTATCGAGCTGTGTCTATATGTAGATCTCACAGACGAGTAGAACACAATGGTCATGGGCGTTGATGCTTTTATTGTCGATTGCTTATTGTGTACTTTGCATCTTGCGGTATGTTGGGATGAAGCGCCCGCTAACCTTACATGACATTGTTCATGAGACTTGCTCCACGCTTGACATGCAACTTGTATTGCATAAGTGGCTTTATGGTGCTGTTTCCTAGCATAGTTAAGATCCAATTTACAACGGGTGATTGACAATACAAGTATCAATGTTGTGGTTCTTGTTCGTAAGTTAGAACGACACTTATTAACAGCCCCAAACCACGTAAAACATGCAAAGAAAGTAGAGGCGTCTAACTTTGTTTTGCAGGGGTGTGCAGTGATGTGATATGGCCATGATTGTGATTATATTTGATGTATGCAATGTTCCTTATTGTAAGTTGGCAACCGGCAGGAGCCATATGGTTGTCTTTAATTTATGTTAAGACCCGCGTGTCTATTCAAAGTAGTTGTAATAGTTGAAGCCGGTGGAAGACAACCATGGAGAAGCATCATTGAACTTGATGCAATGTCGGTGATGATGGAGATCATGTCCGTGCTTGAAGATGGAGATCGGAAGCACAAAGAAGAAAGGCCATATCATATCACATATTATGAATTGCATGTGATGTTAATCCTTTATGCATCTTGTATTGCTTAGTAGACGACGGTAGCATTATAAGATGATCCCTCATGCACATGAATTTCAAGTCATAAAGTGTTCACCCTTAGTTAGCACCGTTGCTAAAGTTTGTTGTTTCGAAGCACCACGTGATGATCGGGTGTGTTAGATTCTACAAGTGTATACAACGTGAGCAAGCCAGATTTGCTCATGCGGAAACTAAGGTTTGATCTTGACGAGCCTAGCATGTACAGACATGGCCTCAGGAACACGGATTACCGATAGGTAGAGCATGAGTCATATAGTAGATATGATGAACATGTTGATTGTTCGCCATTGAAGCTATATCAACTCTCGTGATGATCGGTTTTGATGTGGTGGATTTGGTTCGTGTGATCACAAAACAATGTGAGGGATATTGTTTTGAGTGGGAGTTCACCTAGATTAATTTAATTATTAATTAGAACTCAATTTATCATAAACTAAATCAAAGTGAATTTGCATAGTTGTTGTAGTCATTGGCATCCGTTTACCACCTTGCGCTTAGTTATAATTGAGATGATAGAACTATAGAATTCTGGTTAGTTACTTTACGAACTGGTATCGTATTGTTTTGAAGTGTTAATCTAAAGTTTAAAAGTCCTATTGCAAACTTTCAATAAGTTCCTACTCCATGAAGTTTAATAATTAGTATTAAATCAAGAGTAACAATTCCAAGTGTTAGTATATAAGTATCATGTTTGTCTCCATGATTCTTGATATTCAAAGGATTCTCTTAATATCAAGGTTATCTAGGATCTGAAAGAGTTGTTTCAGAAAACATGATGTGTGGAAGATATTGTGATATCTGAAACGAAGTATTGGTTGCAACATGATAGAGTATAATATGGCAAAAGTCATGTTCTCATATTTGATGAGAATTTGCAAAAGGTTGGAGACACTAGTTGTCCTAAACCTCCAAAAGTTTTTGGGAGAGCAACATTATACTCACGGTTCACCGTTACAAGCTAATAGTAGCTTGATCATGGATAATTCCATGATAAGGGTGAATATTTGATGTAGGTAAAATATTTACTACACCAAGAGATTACTAAAGAAAGGAATTTGAAAGAACACCAAACATTTGATGATGGTGATCTACTTCAAAGTGCAAGTCCAAAGACATTGGTATTTAACTATACACGCTTTGGACTATGTGTCATATGAATGACTCCACTAATTGATGTTGATAGATTCTTTCAAATGTAAAAGGAAATACGAAAGAGAATCTCATAAGTATATGGCGTAAAAGAAAAGACTAGAATTGTTCAGTTTAAGTATATAGATGATATACATGTTATGGCTATATTCTTTGCTTATTAAACAATGTGGTTCTTAAGTATTTGATACTGAATTTGTTGGTGTGAATCGTCATACGAAACAACACAATTCATGAACTACAATGGCCTAAGTAACTAGCAAAAGAATATGTGATGATGTTCATCGAGAACAAAATAAAGGGTTATTGTGTTGCTCGTTAAACATCAAAGCTTGCCTTCAAGATTTGTTTTATCAGGTATTATGAGAACAAAAGGGTTGTTCAAATAATTGCCGTAATCTATAAAAGATGGATGATTTGCAAATCTCGTTGGAGATATCACATCCATAAAACTAGTGCTAAAGATGTCGAAAGACAAATTGATTGAAAGATCACTTAGGAAGTGACATCTCCGCTTAAATTATATTGAAAGAAAACATGAAGAAAATCCATATGGATGGAATTTTGGAGTCTATTTGATTTTGATCAAATGACGCTTGTGAAACTTTCCTAGAGATAATTGAAACTTCGCTCATAGGCCAAAAGGGAACGAATGACTAGCTTATTGGAACTTGTACATATTGTTGTACGAAATCCATTATGTGTAGTCAAGAGCGATGGATTTCAACTTCATATGCTTTCTCCGAAAATTTGAGTGAATATATGAATATTTACTTAATAAGGATGAAGTGTGAAACATTTGAAAAGTTCAAGGACTTTCAAGATGAAGTGCAAAATCATTGTAACAAGAATATAAATAGTTTATGATAAGATCATAAAGGAAGATATTTGAGTTACAAGTTTAGCATAATACCTAAGATTTAAGGAATCGCTCGGATTTGCATTTTCCCGAAACACCATAAGAGTATGGAGCGTTCGAGATATGTAATTAAACCTTGTTTGACATGGTAAGATCGAAGGTGTAATTCATAAAACTGCCATTATATTTTAAAGATTAAAAGGTTTAGAGATTACCTTTTTTCCACTGAAAAGAGCTTCATCATAATCCGTTGAAATGACACCATATAAGGTTATGGTTTGGGATAAAACCCAAGTTGTCCTTTCTTAAACATTGGTATGCTATGCATAAGAAAGATGTGTGCAACCAAAGTCGGATGAACCTGTCTTTGTATAAACTGTTAAGTATTCCTCCATAAACACCGGAGACAAAAGTGTTTGTTGCTTAGAACGTCAAGTTTCTTTGAGAAGGAATTTTTGTGAAAAGTTAAGTGGGAGGACAATAGAACTTTGATAAGGTTAAAAGAACCTTAGCTATATGTGCAGAGTTGCGCAGCACTGAAAAGTGTTTCGGAGGCAGCAACAATGCTCATGGCTCACGTGCTTCAAAGGTTGTGGTCATGGAGATCTAAGTTCCTATTGAAACAAGTAGGTCGAGTAAACAATCAAATACCAAGATTTGAGGGTTGAATCATTATTTGAGAATAATGAATGGACTACATGCAAAGAAGTGATGATGGGCCTGACTCAACAAATGGCTTGAAGCCATAAAATCCGTGATAGTTCCATACACGAGAAATCAAGTTTTGAACTTGAAGGACCCTCGAGAAAGGTGTAAGACCTTACAGTTGTGTTTGGATCTATAAATAAATAGACATGGATGTTGCACATCTATGAAATAGTCGACATGTTGAGAAAGAGTTCACAACAATGTTCAAAGGTTGACTATGACAAGATCTGATCTTTCATAGCGATATTTAGTCTAGACGGATTAATGTAGCAACCACTACATATAATTTCTTATATGGTAGTTGAATAAACAAAACAAGTTCTTCTAATAGAATCGTTACCTAGGACGTGTGCATGACACAGTCCATAGGGTTTTGTTAATTCAAAGGATGCTAAAAGCATATGCAAACTTCAATGGTTGAAGTGAGCATCGCGGAGTTGGAATCTTCACTATGATGAAACTGTTAAAAGAGTTTAATTTCATCAGAGACAATGAAGATGCTTGCGTTTGCAAGAAATTAAGTGGGAGCGCTAAGACATATTTCTAATACATTATGTGGAGGACATATTGTTGATTAGAAAAGATGTATCTTCTATTAACACATATTAAGAATTTCATCCCGATGAAAGACTTAGGCAAAACCCAAATATTTGGCATCAATAGACGCTAATATGGTTGTGCCAGAAGTGCATAGACAAGATATTGAATGAGTTCAATATAGAAACTACAAGAGAGGTTCTTGTTGCACAGAAATTGAATGAGTTCAATGTTGATGATATATATTCAAGTGTATTGACATTTGGTAAAGTGAAACAAATAATCAAGTATAGATTGATACTTGATGTATGAAATAAAAAAGAGTATTTATATCAATCATACTGTGATATGTACAAATCCAGATATGTCCTATCCTCTAAATGTCGTGAGCATATACCAGAATGATTCGTAAGATGATCATTGGACAATAGTAAGGATATTCTTATGATCTTTTGGAAGAACTAAGAGTATAATATTTGTAGAAGTGACAAATAGATGGTTAGTTCATTGTAAAAGTACTACATTGATACTAGTTTTGTCACTAAGTACAAATTAAGTTTATCTCAATCTAAACTAAGGGTGGCACAATATAATGGAAAGTGAGTTCCATAATGGATTTGGATGATTTCCAAAGTTAAGACATTGTGACAGATACTACAACAAAAGGCTAAGTATATGACTGCTATTATAGCAACAAAAGAGGGCATTTGTGTCAAGTAGTTTGTTATCAAACTAGGTGTAGTTCACAGAGGGATAATACTATGAAGATATATTGTGCGACAATATTATCAACATGTTTTAACCCCAAAGAACTAAAGGTCACACGAAAGACCAAATTTATACAAAGCCATCTCATTAGAGAATGAGTGATGTGTAGAGGCAAAGACATGCAATTACACGGACTGGAAGTGTCGATCCGGAGATCGATTGACCACTAGCAATCGTGTACATACAACACCGGAAAGCCATAGGTGTTATATACACAAAGGTTTGAAACTAGATTATTGACTCTAGTGCAAGTGGGAGACTGTTGGAGATATGCCCAAGAGGCAATAATAAAGTGGTTATTATCATATCTTCACACTTATGATAAATGTTTACATACCATGCTATAATTGTATTAACCGGAAACATTAATACTTGTGTGATTTGTAAACTAAAATAAGAGTCCCTAGTAAAGCCTCTTGTTAAACTAGCTTGTTGGTTAATATATGATCATGGTTTCCTGATCATGAACATAGAGATGTTATTAACAACAGGATCATATCATTAGGAGAATGATGTGATGGACATACTCCTATAGATAAGTGTAGCATAAAGATCAAGTCATTTAAATAGTTCAATTGCTATATGCTTTCTGATACATAGTAACCTAATTCCTTCGACCATGAGATCATGCATATCACCTTTACCGGATGGATGCTTTGATGACATCAAACACCACACCGTAACTGGGTGGCTATAAAGGTGGCATTGAGTGTTCGGAAAGTATTGGTTGAAACACATGGATCAAGAGTGGGATTTGTCCATCCATATGACGGATAGATATACTCTGGGCCCTCTCGGTGGAATGTCATCCAATTAGCTTGCAAGCATGTGACTGCTCACAAGGGATCACATATCACGGGAACGAGAAAAGAGTACTTATCGGTAACGAGGTTGAACTAGGTATGCAGAGATACCGACGATCATAACCTCGGATAAGTAAACTATCGTGAGACAAAGGGAAATTGGTATCGTATGTAAGTGGTTCATTCGATCGCAAAGTAATCGTAGAAATATGTGGGAGCCATATGAATTTCCAGATTCCTCTATTGGTTATTGTTCGGAGAAGTGTCTCGATCGTGTCCGCATAATTCACGAACCGTAGGGAGACACACTTAAGGATTCGACGTTGTTTGAGTAGTTATGATATTATGAGAAAGAGACCGAATGTTGTTCGGAGTCTCGGATGGGATCCGGGATATCACGAGGTGATCCGGAATGGTCCGGAGAATAAGATTCATATAAGGAAAATCCCGTTTCGGAGTTCGGGAATGATTCCGGTGTTTTCATCGGGAATGTTCTGGAAGGTTCCGGAATGTCCCAGACTCGGAGGAAGGGTACATGAATGTGTCATTGCATATTTGAATGATTGCATCATGTACTAAGTGTTCTTGCTGTTCCAAACTGAAAAGTCAAAATGCCGTTTGAAAGTCAAAGCTAAAACAGAACTGTGGAAAAGCAGAAACTGTGGGAAACAGAAACTGTGGGAAACAAGCAAGAGGTGGTTGGAACCGACTTGGGGAGGAGTCCTCAAGCGGCGCGCCAACCAAGGCCGACTTGGGAGGACTCCCCCTTAGCCGCCCCTCCCACCTATAAAAGGAGGGGCAGGGCCTCCTCCTCTAGACACACAAGTTCATATCCTCTAATCTCCGGTTTAGAGCCGTTTTGGTTTAGAGCTTCTAATTGCTCTAGCCTGCGGTTTAGAGCCTTCTAATTGGTGTGTCTAATCCCTAGACCACTAATATCTCTCTCATACTCCACCATACTCGCTCCAGGCGATGCCTGCGGGATCTCCCTCTACTTAGGTACCACGTTGTCTTGCCGGAATCACGAGGAGAGTGCTACAACCTCCACGCCTGGAACAAGGGAGAGGAAGGTCTTCGTCGAAATCGAACGTGTGACCGATTGCGGAAGCTGCTTGAATGCAGCGAAAGGATCGTCTACGCGATCTTGAGATTGGAAAGAGTACGACTACATCACCCACGAGAATCTGCTCTCGTTAAACACTTTGGAATCTTCGAGGGTAAGTTATTCCATCGACTCGTTGCTACAATCTAGTAGATAGATCTTGGCTTGTTTGTTTGTATGCGATAGAAAATTTTTGTTTTCCATGCTACGAACCCCCACAGTGTTATCAGAGCCGCGTCTATATGTAGATCTGTTGCACGAGTAGAACACAATGGTCATTATGGGCGTTGATGCTTTTATTGTCGATTGCTTCTTGTGTACTTTGCATCTTGCGGTATGTTGGGATGAAGCGGCCCGGGCTAACCTTACATGACATCGTTCATGAGACTTGCTCCACGCTTGACATGCAACTTGTATTGCATAAGTGGCTTTATGGTGCTGTTTCTCCTAGCATAGTTAAGATTCAATTTACAACGGGTGATTGACAATACTAGTATCAATGTTGTGGTTCTTGTTCGTAAGTTAGAACGACACTTATTGAAAGCCCCAAACCATGTAAAACATGCAAAGAAAATTAGAGGCGTCTAACTTTTTTTGCGGTGTCTTGTGATGTGATATGGCCATGATTGTGATTATATATGATGTATGCAATGTTCCTTATTGTAAGTTGGCAACCGCAGGAGCCATATGGTTGTCTTTAAATTCTGTTAAGACCAGCGTGTCTATTCAAAGTAGTTGTAATAGTTGAAACCGTGGGCGACAACCATGGAGAAGCATCATTGACCTTGATGCAATGTCGGTAATGATGGAGATCATGTTCGTGCTAGAAGATGGAGATCGGAAGCACAAAGAAGAAAGGCCATATCATATCACATATTATGAATTGCATGTGATGTTAATCCTTTTTGCATCTTGTATTGCTTAGTAGACGACGGTAGTATTATAAGATGATCCCTCATGCACATGAATTTCAAGTCATAAAGTGTTCACCCTTAGTTAGCACCGTTGCTAAAGCTTGTTGTTTCGAAGCACCACGTGATGATCGGGTGTGTTAGATTCTACAAGTGTATACAACGTGAGCAAACCAGATTTGCTCATGCGGAAACTAAGGTTTGATCTTGACGAGCCTAGCATGTACAGACATGGCCTCAGGAACACGGATTACCGAAAGGTAGAGCATGAGTCATATAGTAGATATGATGAACATGTTGATTGTTCGCCATTGAAGCTATATCAACTCTCGTGATGATCGGTTTTGATGTGGTGGATTTGGTTCGTGTGATCACTAAAACAATGTGAGGGATATTGTTTTGAGTGGGAGTTCACCTAGATTAATTTAATTATTAATTAGAACTCAATTTATCATAAACTAAATCAAAGTGTAATTGCATAGTTGTTGTAGTCATTGGCATCCGTTTACCACCTTGCGCTTAGTTATAATTGAGATAATATACCTATAGAATTCTGGTTAGTTACTTTAAGAACTGGTATCGTATTGTTTTGAAGTGTTAATCTAAAGTTTAAAAGTCCTATTGCAAACTTTGAGTAAGTTCCGGTTACTCCATGAAGTTTAATAATTAGTATTAAATCAAGAGTTACAATTCCAAGTGTTAGTATCATGTCGTGAGCATATACCAGAATGATTCGTAAGATGATCATTGGACAATAGTAAGGATATTCTTATGATCTTTTGGAAGAACTAAGAGTATATTATTTGTAGAAGTGACAAATAGATGGTTAGTTCATTGTAAAAGTACTACATTGATACTAGCTTTGTCACAAAGTACAAATTAAAGTTTATCTCAATCTAAACTAAGGGTGGCACAATATAATGGAAAGTTAGTTCCATAATGGATTTGGATGAGATCCAAAGTTAAGACATTGTGACAGATACTACAACAAAAGGCTAAAGTATATGACTGCTATTATAGCAGCAAAAGAGGGCATTTGTGTCAAGTAGTTTGTTATCAAACTAGGTGTAGTTCACAGTGGGATAATACTATGAAGATATATTGTGCGACAATATTAACAACATGTTTTAACCCCAAAGAACTAAAGGTCACACCGAAAGACCAAATTTATACAAAGCCATCTCATTAGAGAATGAGTGATGCGTAAAGACGCAAAGACATGCAATTACACGGACACGGAAGTGTCGATCCGAGATCGATTGACCACTAGCAATCATGTACATACAACACGGAAAGCCATAGGTGTTGAATACACAAAGGTTTGAAACTAGATTATTGACTCTAGTGCAAGTGGGAGACTGTTGGAGATATGCCCAAGAGGCAATAATAAAGTGGTTATTATCATATCTTCACACTTATGATAAATGTTTACATACCATGCTATAATTGTATTAACCGAAACATTAATACTTGTGTGATTTGTAAACTAAAATAAGAGTCCCTAGTAAAGCCTCTTGTTAAACTAGCTTGTTGGTTAATATATGATCATGGTTTCGATCATGAACATAGAGATGTTATTAACAATGGATCATATCATTAGGAGAATGATGTGATGGACATACTCCTATAGATAAGCGTAGCATAAAGATCAAGTCACTTCAATAGTTCAATTGCTATATGCTTTCTGATACATAGTAACCTAATTCCTTCGACCATGAGATCATGCATATCACCTTTACCGGATGGCTGCTTTGATGACATCAAACACCACACCGTGGCGGGTGGCTATAAAGGTGGCATTGAGTGTTCGAAAGTATTGGTTGAAACACATGGATCAAGAGTGGGATTTGTCCATCCATATGACGGATAGATATACTCTGGGCCCTCTCGGTGGAATGTCATCCAATTAGCTTGCAAGCATGTGACTGGGTCACAAGGGATCACATATCACGGAACGAAAAGAGTACTTATCGTAACGAGGTTGAACTAGGTATGCGAGATACCGACGATCATAACCTCGGATAAGTAAACTATCGTGAGACAAAGGGAAATTGGTATCGTATGTAAGTGGTTCATTCGATGCAAAGTAATCGTAGAAATATGTGGGAGCCATATGAATTTCCAGATTCCTCTATTGGTTATTGTTAGGAGAAGTGTCTCGATCATGTCCGCATAATTCACGAACCGTAGGGAGACACACTTAAGGATTCGACGTTGTTTTGAGTAGTTATGGTATTATGAGAAAGAGACCGAATGTTGTTCGAGTCTCGGATGGGATCCGGATATCACGAGGTGATCCGGAATGGTCCGGAGAATAAGATTCATATAAGGAAAGTCCCGTTTGAGTTCGGGAATGATTAGTGTTTTCATCGGGAATGTTCTAGAAGGTTCGGATTGTCCGGCACTCCGGGGAGGGTACATGAATGTGTCATTGAATGATTGCATCATGTACTAAGTGTTCTTGCTGTTCCAAAACTGAAAAGTCAAACTACCGTTTGAAAGTCAACGCTAAAACAGAAACTGTGGAAAGCAGGAACTGTGGGAACAGAAGAACTGGGAAACAAGCAAGAGGAGGTTGAAACCAACTTGGAGGAGGAGTCCTCTCCTCCAAGCTGCCAGCCTAGGCCGAGTTGGGAGGGACTCCTCCCTCCCTGGCGTGCAGGCCCTCCACCTATAAAAGGAGGGCAGGGCCTCCTCCCCTAGACACACAAGTTCCTATCCTCTAAACCGGAGATCTAGAGCCGTTTTGGTTTAGAGCTTCTAATTGCTTTAGCCAGCGGTTTAGAGCCTTCTAATTGGTGTGTCTAATCCTAGACCACTAATAGCTCTCTCTCATACTCCACCATACTCGCTCGGCTTAAGCGAAGCCTGGGATCTCTCCTCTACTTAGGTACCACACGTTGTCTTCGGAATCGCGAGGAGAGTGCTACAACCTCCATTTTCTTTGGAACAAGGGAGAGGAAGGTCTTCGTTGAGTACCGAACGTGTGACCGATCATGGAAGCGCTGCTTGGCAGCGCAGGAAGGATCGTCTACGATCTTGAGATCGGAAAGTACGACTACATCACCCACGAATCTGCTCGTTAACCGCTTTGGAATCTTCGAGGGTAAGTTATTCCATCGACTCGTTGCTACAATCTAGTAGATAGATCTTGGCTTGTTTGTTTGTATGCGATAGAAATTTTTTGTTTTCCATGCTACGAACCCCTACATAGATATGGTCCGATCAATGATGTCTCTTACTGATTTGCCGTTATCATTTTGGGATTATGCATTAGAAACCGCTGCATTCACTTTAAATTGGGCTCCATCTAAATCCGTTGAGACGACACCGTATGAACTGTGGTTTGGTGCTAAACCTAAGTTGTCGTTTCTTAAAGTTTGGGATGCGAAGCTTACGTCAAGAAGTTGATGCCGGACAAGCTCGAACCCAAAGCGGAGAAGTGCGTCTTCATAGGATACCCTAAGGAAACTATTGGGTATACCTTCTATCACAGAACCGAAGGCAAAGTGTTTGTCGCAACGGTTCCTTTCTTGAGAAGGAGTTTCTCTCGAAAGAAGTGAGTGGGAGGAAAGTAGAGCTAGACGAGGTTATTGAACCTTCTCTTGAATTGGAGAGTAGCGCAGCACCTGAAAGTGTTCCAAAGGTCACCGCACCAACAATAGAGGAAGCTAATGACAAGGATCATGAAGCTTGACGATGTCATCTTGAGCGTCGCAGGTCGACAAGGTCGTGCCCCTCCGAGTGGTACGGCAACCTGTCTTGACTGTCTTGTTGGTAGAAGACGGTGAACCTCGAACTATGAGGAAGCGATGATGAGCCCGGACTCGAGAAATGGCTGGAATCCATGAAATCGAATTGGATCCATGAGCGAAAACCAAGTATGGACTTTGGTGGATCCTCCTAGCGACCGAAAGGCCGTTGAGTGCAAATGGATATTCAAGAAGAAAGCGGACGGATGGTAATGTTACCGTCTATAAAGCACGGCTTGTCGCAAAAGGTTTTCGACAAGTTCAAGGTGTTGACTACGATGAGACGTTCTCTCCGTAGCGATGTTTAAGTCCATTCGGATTTTATTAGCAATTGCTGCGTTTCATGATTATGAAATATGGCGGATGGATGTCAAGATCGCTTTCCTCAATGGGAACATTGATGAAGAGTTGTATATGATGCAACCAAAGGTTTTGTCGATCCCGAGGATGCTAGTAAAGTATGCAAACTTGACGTTCCATTTATGGACTGAAGCAAGTATCTCGGAGTTGGAACCTTCGTTTTGATCAAGTGATCAAGAGCTTTCGATTTGTTCCAAATTGCTCTGACTTGTATCTACAAGAAAGTGAGTGGGAGCTCGGTGACGTTTCTGGTACTATATGTGGATGACATATTGATTATCGGAAATGACATCAACATGCTTAACGATGTGAAGAGTTATTTGAACAAGTGTTTTTCAATGAAAGACCTAGGTGAAGCTGCTTATATATTGGGCATCAAAATCTATAGAGATAGACAAAGACGTCTGATAGCTTTAAGCCAGAGTACATACCTAGACAAAGTTCTGAAAAGGTTCAGAATGGATAAGGCAAAGAAAGGTTCAGTGCCTATGTTGTCAGGTAAGATATTGAGCAAGGCTCAGTGTCCAGCTACGGTAAATGATAGGGAAGCTATGAGCAAAGTGCCTTATGCCTCGGCCATAGGTTCCATCATGTATGCCATGCTGTGTACTAGACCGGATGTGTCCAATGCTCTTAGTTTGACGAGATATCAAAGTGATCCAGGAGTGGAACACTGGACATCCGTGAAGAACATCCTAAAGTACCTAAATAGAACTAAAGAAATGTTCTTAGTCTATGGGGGTGATGAACAGCTTGTCGTAAAAGGTTACGTCGATGCTAGTTTCGACACCGACAAGGATGATTCCAAATCTCAGACAGGATACGTTTATATTTTGAATGGAGGAGCTGTGAGCTGGAGAAGCTGCAAGCAAAGCGTGATCGCAGGATCTACAGTGGAAGCAGAATACATGGCTGCTGTAGAAGCATCAAGTGAAGGAGTTTGGATCAGAAACTTCATCACTGAGCTTGGCGTGGTTCCAAGTGCATTGGACCCACTGGAGATATTGTGTGACAACGCTGGCGCCATAGCACTCGCTAAGGAACCAAGATATCATCCAAAGACCAAGCATATCAACCGCAAGTTTCATATAATCCGAGATTATACAGTAGATGGAGATCTGAAGATTAGCAAAGTACATACGGATTTGAATGTCGCAGATCCATTGACTAAACCTCTTCCACGTGTAAAACATGATCAACACCTCAGTGCCATGGGTGTGAGATTGTTGCCAGATGTAAACTAGATTATTGACTCTAGTGCAAGTGGGAGACTGTTGGAATTATGCCCTAGAGGCAATAATAAAGATGTTATTATTATAATTCTTGTTCATGATAAAGTTTATATTCCATGCTAGAATTGTATTAACAAGGAAAAATTAATACTTGTGTGATTTGTGAACAAAACCGTGTCCCTGTATGCGCCTCTAAGGACTAGCTCATTGATCAATGATGGTTAAGGTTTCCTAACCATAGACATGAGTTGTCAATTGATAATGAGATCATATCATTGGGATAATGATATGATGGATGCAGACCAAACTAAGCAATTAGATCGTTTCATCGTGTTCATCTTTGCGAAGCTTTTCCTATGTCAAATATTGTATTCCTTAGACCATGAGATAATGCAACTCCCTGGTACCGGAAGAAAGCTTTGAGGTCATCAAACGTCATCCTATGAGAGGGTGATCATAAAGGTGTCTCTCAGGTGATCGGAAAGTATCTGTTGGGTTGTATGTATCGAGATGGAATTTGTCCCTCCCAAGTCGGAGATATACTTGGGCCCACTCGGTGTCGATATCAACACCGCTTGCAAGCATGTGGTTAAGGAGTTAATCACAAAGTGATATCGGATTACGGAACGAGTAAAGTACTTGCTGTGAACGAGATTGAACTAGGTATGACGGTACCGACGATCGAGTCTCGGACAAGTAAAATATCGCGAGACGAAGGGAATATATATATGGGATTGTTTGAATCCTAACATCGTGGTTCATCCGATATGATCATCGATCAATGTGTGGGATTCAATATGGGTGCCCATACCCCGCTGTTGATTATTGATAGAAGATCATGTCTGCATATTCTCGAACCCGCAGGTTCACACACTTAACGTGTCTTGACGCTAGGATAGATTGGATAATTGGTTTATGAATTTTTGTTCGGAGTCTCGGATGGGATCCGGGACATCACGAGAGGTTCCGGAATGGTCCGGAGAATAAGATTCATATAAGGCAGTGCAGTTTTTGGAGTTCGGAATTGTTCCGGGTTAATCAGTATTATACCGAAGCTTCTAGAACCTTCCGGAAGGGGACCAACGTGGCCCCACCTTCCGGGAGGGGGCATGGGCCTATGAGGGAGTGTCCTGGCCGCATTGGGCCAGGGGCACAAGGCCCCATAGGGCCCAGCCGATCCTAGAGAGTTTAAATCGTTTAAACTAGAGATAGGGTTTCTAGAAGAGGGGAGAGTCCATGCCCCCCACTCCTTATCCTTTGGGCTTGGGGGAGGGGCTAGGGCTGCGCCCCCCCTCTATATAAAGAGGGGTGGGGGCGCACCAACCCCCCACACCTCTCCTCCAAACCCTAGCCGCCTTGCTAGCTTTCCTCTCTCCCTCCCGACTGTTTGTAGGCGAAGCCCTGCTGCAGAAATTCTCCACCATATACACCACGCCGTCGTGTTGTAGATCCAATCTATCTCTCCACCATACTTGCTGGTCCGAGGAAGGAGGAGACGTCGAGGTGCTGCACGTGTGCATCTCACGGAGGCACCGCCACTTGTGGTGCTAGATCGGATCGGATCACGAGGAGGAGAAGCGAGTACGACTACATCACCCACGTTCCGACGAACGTTCCGCTGTGCGAATCTTCAAGGGTATGAAGATCTAATCCAATCTCTCTCGTTGATTGCATCTCCTAGATTAGATCTTGGCTTTCCCTCTGTTCGCATCCGTAGAAAATTTTGATTTACTATGCCGCGAAACCCATCAATGTTCTCTACGGATATACATCCGCCCGTTGTTTGTATCCAGTAGATAGATCTTGGTATATAGTTCACATCGTAGGAAATTTTTTGTTTTCTATGCTGCGAACCCTACACTGCAAAGCGTCCTTTGCAGGCTAGGCTTGTCTCCATCCGGCGCTCTCTTCTTTATACCTTCTATCACTAGAATGTCAACAAAGGCGTTCTCCACCACGAGGTCGGTCGTCCTTTCCCTGCAAAAGGTATCATGGACCGAGCCTTCTTTCCCAAGGCAGCTAGCGTCGCAGAGACACAGCGCCTCCTGTCGATACTACCGTTCGGACACTCCAGGTTAAATTATTGTCCTGCCCCGGAGGCGCTCCATGGTATCCGAGGCTCGAAGGCGATGTGCGAAGCCGTGGAGACCCTCTCCGGAGGCTCACCCCCTCGAAAGGATCACCCTCTCGAGGTTCGTTTGGCCGAGTCCCCTCCGGAGGTGCATTGCTTCTTGGAAGTGGGGATCCCCTTGGCACGGGGCCTGCTCAGCGCGGGGACGTGGCATCCCGGTTGCTAGGGCTCCGACAAGCCGTTTTCATAAGCTATTGTCGATGATTTTGGGGTTCTAGGGTGATATACTTGTTTGAGATTTATGACAAAAACTTGTTGTTGTTTTATTTTATGGTTATTTTCATGAGCGATTGTCCATATTTTTATGATCCCTAACATTCTAGGCAGCCCAACAAACTTTTTCAACCTCCTACAAACACAAACTTCCTCTGCACATGAACCACATGGCAAACAAATGCCCACTCAAGCAAGCAGAGCGGACGTCTTTCATGCGTCTTTCTTCTTGTTTTTTTATTTCAGTGACTTCTCATTTCGGACACCGGTCCAAAGATAATCACCAACCTTCTTGTTATTTACTCTCTCTAAGATTTAATTAAAAGTCGACGTTTTCTAAATTTGATAAAGATTATATAAAAAAATATAAATATTTACGATACCAAATCAATATCAATTGATTTATCATAAAGTATATTTTTTAATATGTATATTCCATAATGTATATTCATATTATTTTCTTAAATATTCGTTCAAAGTTAATAATATTTAACTTTTGACCAACCCGTAGACGCCTTATATTTTGGTACAGAGGGAGTATATTTTTGATTGATACTGCCAGCAACCACCTCCCAGCGACCTTTGGATAGCCATGGCCTATAACCTCTTGATCACTCCAGTACAACAAGGAGCAGTCTATCAGGGTATATGTCGGTTAGGTATACTTGGTAGTTTAAATACTATAATCTAATCCTATCTCTTGTAGTCTTCTTGCCCTCTAAGTGTTTCATTTTACTATATAAACATCATAAGGGCTCATGATGTAATCACCCCACGCAATATTAATACAATCTATACTTCCGCAATCTATCATGGTATTAGAGCGGTACGCTCCGCCTAGGGTTTAGCTACCTCTTCTGCCGCACCGCCTTCAGGGAGATCTTTTCCGCCGGGGGCCGCGCAATAGTAAATTAGATCTTACTTCGCCAAAATTTTCTCGCTGGCCGCTTGACCGGCGTTTCTTCTTCTTTCGCCGATCATAGATCGGATTGTGTCGTCCACGGCCACATATCTTCATCACACGCCTCTACCTCAACCTCGACGTCGACTCTCCGGCAAATCATCACCAATGATCGTGCCAAGGAGGTTCCGCGCGGTGCCCCAAGGGACGCCTTCACGCGCTACGTCGGTTTCTCCGTCACCACGCTGGACCGTCTTTGCCAACATCGACCGGGACGCAAGTCCCCGAGTACGTGCCTCGTCGTCAACAAAGGGCTGCACCTTCATCGCTCGTGGTCATCATTGCCGACAACCATCTATACCAACAACATCGCCACATCGTCGCCGCCACCACCGATCGTGGTCATCGTCAACGCTAACAAGTTCTTCTCCACGAGCGACGCCACGCTCATACAAGCGAAAAATACAGGTCTAATCCCCGAAATCGCCTACCGCTACAATTTAATCACCATCGACAACTACCACCGTCGTCTTCGTCCACCACGAACTTGCCTCCAGAGTCGCGGTCTAATTTTATTTGCACAAGTCTATGCTTAGTTTTTTTCTTGCAGCCACTTCGTCTACTCCGACATGGCGGACAACTTCTACACCGACTGTTTACAGAAAATTTTCTTTGCTCCTCAATCCGGCTCTGGCACGCATGGCTCATGATGGTCCCTGTCTTTGGACGTCATGTATTGACAACACCGACGCTTGCCTTCGTCCCCGACACGCTCCCGTGTCTGGCAAGCTTGGTATTGCGGATCGAGCTATTTCGACTCAAACTACGTCTACCTCAACTACTACGGCGAATTCTCAAGGCTCAATGACGACATCGACCACAACACAACATCATCGACTTCATCAACGGGACAATTTTCCCAATGGCACCATCGACCACAACTACAGCGCCCTCACTCCCGGCTACATTGACATCGACAACAAGGCTACCACCTTACCTCCGGCTTATGCTCTAGTCAGTGGCGGAGGACGGGAAAAATATGATTTAGGGCGAACTCTAATAAAAGTAAATATTAAACTCGGTCTTGATGATCTTTGCCATCGACAACACCTTTTCAACTATTATTGTTGCTACGAGTAAAAGCAATGCCAACTCAACAAGACTATAAACGATATGAAGCATTATGTATCATCCAAATATTAATATAATCTCCGAAGTCTTTAATTCTCCGCATATGAATAATGAATATCTTAAAGTTATCTTATATAGGCTCATGCTCATAATAAGATAAATCTCCATAAGCTAAGAAATCTTATTCACATTGAAACTATAAAATGAGTCACTTGAGTCAAGATAAGAAGTTCTGAAACAACTCTAACAACTCATCTAAGCAATAACCAAAATTAGTTGTAATAGATTCTATAGAATAATAAAAAGTGTACATACTCCAAAATAATCAATAGTGACCTAGTGTCTTCTTAGTTTTAATAACTTCTCACTCTTGTTACCAATTCGTCCATACTTAGGATTGTGATATCATTTTTACGCGAATTCAGATCTTTCGGGAGGGATCTCAACCATCATTTCTCCAATTAAACCAGAATGTCAATTAGAATTTTATATCAATAGTATATAAAAGCCAAAATAGAAATATAAAACATAAAGCACTATATAATTCTGTTGGTTCTGGCCACATGCCATAAGGTGGCCAAATTACTCTCGGGTCCTCCTTAGATACCCCATCTAGGACATTGTTTAGAGTCTAGTTTTTATTAGATTGAGAATTAGATGTTGCAAAGAGAAAGAGTTGGTTTAAAACTAGACAATACCAACACTTTATTTCGCTTCAGAATCAGTTTTGCGCGGTGTTCACTAAAACAAGCATAGCTCTCTCATACGAAGTCCGTTTTCAGCGTATGACCACTCAAAATATTCAGAAAAAACATGTGCATCTAAAGTTTCTTGCCAAAAATCAAGGTAGGGCGGCCGCCCTACCTTGCTCTACTAGGAGATTCACCCCTGGCTCTAGTCAGACCGTCCACGTCACTACCGATCCGAATGCGGAGGGTATTAGAGTATATGTCGATTAAGCATATTTGGTAGTTTAAATATTATAATCCAATTCTATCTCTAATAGTCTTCTTATCCTCCAAGTCTTATAGTACTATATAAACAACCCAAGGACTCACGATGTAATCACCCAACGCAATATTAATACAATCGCAATCAATCACAGTTTGTGCCTACTCAACTCTAGAAAGTGAGATGATAAAACTCTGGATTTGCTACTTCACGTGCAATTATATTTTATTTTATCAGGATCTTTGCTGGACTAAGTCAAGGGTTCATGCTGAATTAATAATATAAGGTGTATAATTTTTTAAGAGAAAATTCAAAATATAAGATATACTATTACATTGAAATAGTCGTTTGGATAATATGTTTAGGGATTTGATTACATTTTCATACCCCAGGCAAGCTCCTCTATTTTCTCATGTCAATTAGTGAGGTGTAATTCCACACTAAACTTGTGTATCTCACGGTCTTATCCTCCATGTCCGTTTTTCAATTTTCTTGCCAAAACTATACACTTTATATAAACGGAGGGAGTATTATTATTACTAGCTGAATATCCATGCGTTGCTATGGGTACACCGTAATTGTTATCAAGCTTTCGATTGATTGAACTTTTTAGAACGTCCTCTTGTTAACGAAGAAGCACAACAGTATGTAGGGCACCTGGGATTGCAGCACAACAATGAAAAAAGTTAACATTTCTCTTCGTACAGATCGGCATGCTTCCTCAGAAATCCTCGATCTCTCCGATTCGATCGGAGTCTTCTTCAAGTCCATGTCATCCAAGCTAGAGTTTTTTTTTTAGGAGACTAGTAGCTATGCACGCGCATGCGCGTCTCAGCTGATTAATTTTATGCTCTATCCCAAAATCGTATAATATGTTGAAGTTTGTTTTAGAATACTGTAAACCCACTTGACTTGTAGCCAACATTAGATGTCATCCATTACATTTGCAGGCAGTTTTAACCCGCTATGCTACACTGTTGTGTATCGAGATCTCTAGATCCCTTTATTTTAAAAATTCAAAAAAATCATATTTCAAAGTATAAAATATTCCCAAAAATATGCCGCAAACAGTCATTAATATATATACTACTCCCTCTGTTCTAAATTGTAACATGATTTTGCCATTTTCTAAAACCATGTATCTAGACATCTTTACTCACTCTGTTCCAAATTAAAAGATGTTTTTGTCATTTTTTGAAACCATGTATCTAGACATCTTGTAGTGTGTAGGTTCGAATCAAAAGACATCTAGATACATGTGTTTTAAAAAAAGACTAAAACATATTATATTTTAAAACGGAGGGAGTACGAGTGTGCGAAAGTCCCATTGTGAAATAATTTGTATTGTAGGGTACAAACAAAAGACAAATTCTGACAACTTTTATTATTCTGAAATGTGCACCATTCACTATATACTCAGAAGTCATAAGAATAAGATCTACATATTTATCATTTCTTGTGTAGCCTAAAATGTGAAGTATTTGACGATAAGATTTTGCACGCTTGTAGTATATATCATGGACTACCTCCAAAATATTCTTCGGAATTTTTGAATCTTTGAATTATGATTTTAAAAAATTTAAAAGTAAAGGGCTCCCTGGAGATCGGCCTCCATTTGCAGTTTTCTATCAAAATTCTAATTTTTGCCGTTCCTCTTCATGGCAACAAGCTCCTGTAGTCACTTCGCCGCTCCGCTCTTTCTGGTGCTGCTGATTTAGGGGCGTAGAGTCCTATCTAAACTATGTAGTGTCTACAAACTCCAAACAAATGTATACAAGATTCTATTGCTTGATAAATTAAGTAGAAAATTCAGGAGTTATGTCATGACCGGTAGAGTAACTTCAAATTTGACTGTCAAGCATCATCTATTCAAAGTGAATAATTCATAACAATACATCGGAAAAATAAAACACTACTAAGAAAATAACTTTGCTCTTCCTTAGTACAATAAATAAGCTTGTGCACCACCTTATGTCTCCCTTGAAATGTTTGTGTTCTCTGCTCCCTCTTTAATTAGATTCTATACTGAAAAAGTAATTTAGTTGTTATTGGTCAGCACATAATATCACATACCAATAATTCTTTCCATGTAAAAGAGTGAATTGAAAAAGCACTTCGCATGCATGTCTCCTATTAACGTATACTTATAGTCCATACTTCTAGTGTACGAAGATGAATCAACAAAAAGAAACCAGGAATGCATTGATAATAATACATGGACCATATTTTGCAAGCAATTTTCATTAGCTAATAATTTGAAACTATACATCTCAACCGAAAAATGATGTGCATAGCACACTTACCCAAATGCCTATTCAATCTCACATTGGCACCAACCAACGAAAAGAGGTCCTAATCCCAGATTAAACGTTTGCTGCAAAGTTCATATATTGTAAAGCATACAAGGAAGGATCTTGCCGGATCAAACATGTATGAAAATGATAGTCAAAATCTCATTTACGAAGAATTGTACTTGGTATCCAATCATTAGAAATTCAATGTAAGTTCATTTTATATACCCAATGATACCATTTGTAAAAATAGAAACCCTGTTGCCATTCTTGTAGTAATTCCACTACCTGGATGCAAAGATCTAGAAAAACATTAATCACATATGTTACCATCAAAATATTACAAATGTCAGTTTAGAAATACACATCCTTTACAATTACAATGCACATTGCTGAAAACGGTCACTGGTATAAACATCATTTGAAGAGGGTGACCTCATTATCTACTCTATGTACTATCTAGTACGAAAATTTAAGCGACAACATGGAAATTAACCATCAGAGTAATTACTATGAGGTAAAACTTGTTGCAACTTACAACACCATGTTTATTGATTTGTTTAGTACCCTCGGTGTGGCTGGAAAGTTAAAAATTTAATCCATGCATGCCATTTCTGAAGAGATACCTTATTTAAAATTGGACCATCAGCAAGCTCGTCTACCAAGAACAGCGTTGAGAAAACCTGCAAAATAGCATATAAGGAATTAAGAACATTGGTATTTCTATGAGAAGGAAAGGTTGCTGCAAATGGAAAGTTGCTGCAAAAAATAATGGTTATCTGCCATATGTATTTTCAAAACAAACACATACTCCCTCCATCCACAAAAGGGAACTACCTTGGTTGAGTAACCCATCGTGACTAATATAACCCCTTTTGAACTAAAGCATTGCAGTGAGGAGTAATAATGAGGCATCATTCTTGCAAAGGAGCAATGATGAGTCATGGTTAGATTTATATCATGTGGCTTGAAAAATAATTAGATCCTCAACTATTTATATCTGCAGGTTAGTGCTGCTACATCATAAGTTAGAGGAAAGATGAAGAAACAAAGAGAAAGAGTAACACAACAAATATATCTCGTTTCCACCTTCTTGAGTGGGTGGAGATGAGTCTAGGCAAAGTAGGATTTAGTTGTGGAGCACTAAATGATTTGTGTATGGTATTTACCTACAAATCAAAAGCTGATACAAGTTTACTTTCCTGGTAACCATTCCTTAAACGTGCACAAGTAATAAAAACATTTTGATGGTTAAAGGTCACAACATTTTTCCAATTCAAAAATTAAACACCGGCGAACAGTTGTACATAGAGGGACCATTGCAGAAATGCTTGAATGGACAACTTGTTTCATATACCTTCTGCACTCGGCGGGTGCACACGCTTGGTGATGCCAAATTGTCTTGTTCCCACTGACCAATGTGAAGTAGTTGGAGAAATATACCAAAGTTCGCGCACCAACTTCAACCACTATGTTGTTTATGATCCACATGATCTGCAGTTGTCAGAGTTGCAGCCCCATATGCCTACCTTCGGTAAAAAGCCCAAGGTATGATTTGTAGTTCAAAGAATATAAAAAATATTTTCATAAGAAAGCCTGAGTGTAGCATCAAAGCAAAAATCTGCTCAAGAAAGTTTTCAGTTGAACTACATATCCAAAAGACAATGTGAAAAACCACCTGACGTGGTCTGACACGCAGAAAATAAAAGCCAATGACTTGTATCGGTCCCTTGTCAGGCAAAAGTCTGCTCAAGAGAGTTTTCAATAGATTGAAAGACGTGCCGTAACACTGCTACTCATATAAGATGTTTTAGGTTTGTTAAGAAGATGAATCTAGACTTGTTTTAGTACGTAGGTTTACTCAAATTTAGGATGAATCTACACACTAAAAGAAGTCTAGATTCACTTTCTTCACAAACCTAAAACATCTTATATTTTAAAACGGAGGGAGTACATGTTAAGCGATTAACCTGAGGCAGACGGAGACGTTGAACCTAAAGAAAGTAAGGAATCCGGTCATCAAACTGCATGGAAGATGTCAAGCCGTAGGTGTCCTACAGTGTAGGCGACGTCACGACAGCGGAGCCGGCGTGGGTGTCGCATGGAGGCTTGGCGTGCAGGCTCGGGCGGGCGGCATAGAGTCTCACCCGGAAGGACTCTCGCGCAGGCCGGTGGTGTGCAGGCTGGTGAGGCGGCGGAGGGGCATGAGGGGTCGCCTTGGAAGAATGGGGCTGGGGGAGATTGAGATCTGAATCTTGCCATCGCCAGGTTTTTTTTCCTCGGTGGCGGACTGCGCGTGGGGAAACTTTCCTCTGCCGGTGGAGCACGGTCAGCCAAGGTAAATTACTACGTGCACACCAGAAAATGATTAGATTAATGTTAGCTGTTAGATGAAGTTTAGTAGACCTAATCCTGCGGTGGTAATAGGTCTGTGTACATTTATGGGGTGCACTTAGAAAAGATGATGTTTGCCCGTGCGTTGCTACGGGTGAGAAAAACGCTCCCCTAAGAAAAACTTAATTTTCTCTTGTGTGATCCTGCAAAATATGTAATTATTATTCAATCATATGAGTCAGGTGCAAATGTATTTATACAAATAATTCCATATAGTCAGTGGAATAACCACATAAAATAATAAGAGCCAACTATGGGTTCCTGACCTACTATCTCCTTGATATCTGCATATCTCCTTCCAAATAAAATGAGATCACATAATCACAGCTGCTTTCCTCGTCGGCAGCTGGCTTTACTCAATGTAAGGACATAATCTCGTGTATTTTAATGTGGCGCAGATAAGATCCCTCAAGAGAATTCCAGGCACAGAGGGTGGTATGTCCGTCTGCGATTTGCATATGGCTAAACGTCGTTGTCTGAAATTTTACTAAAATAGCGTCAGGATGTGTGTTACAGCAGCAATAGTATACATGCACCAGTGACACACACTCTATACTTATCGCTAATGAAGATCTTCTACATACCCAATTATAAACCCAAATCTGCAACTGTAGCTCTGAATCCATGTACGCACATGGGCAGAACAGGCATAGAAAATCGAGAGTGAAAATGTATAACAGACATCGGCATTTGAGAGTGAATCTGCAACCATGAAATCTTGGATCTGACCATAAAGTACCAATCGACATTCATAAATATAAAATTGGATCTAGAACATATCCTGTGTAACCAAAATTTGGAACTAACAGCCAATCCCCATCCGTGCACCCACGTTGACACCAATCCCCATCAGCGAAAATCATAGAGAAAGAAATCCATGAAAAATATCCATCCAGTCAGTTGCGTCAATTCCCACTATCGGCTGCAAGCCATCGCCTCTCTTCGTAGGGCCAATTCAGAATCCTCTTGGCAAGCAAGATCCAAGTCCGTCATAGTACTCCTTGAATCAGGCTTTCGTCCCGTTTTATAAATAAAGCAACATTCAGATATAAAGTTCGGAAATCATTCACCATGGCCTAGGCCAAACAGAAAAATAAAAAGGGTTCACACAACCGCTGGGGCCACAACACAAGCACGCCCAAAAAGAAACTAAAACCGCAACGAGAAGGCGGGGAAGACACTCAGGCCGCCGGGAAGGTGAGGTCAGAGCGGAGAGGGGGAGCGCCGCCGTCCTCAAGGCCCGCATAGAGCCGTCGAAAGCCGCCCGATCACGCTGCCGCACCAGGGGGGACCACTGCTGGAGAAAGGCAAGAAAGGAAAAAAATAGGGTCAGACACACGGAAAGGATAAACCTTCTCAATCACCATCTTATTCCGCACGTTCCATAGAGACCACGAGATGGCCGCAAACACAAGGCAAAAGAGGCGACGTCCTCCTTCGGCCCTGTTAGCCTGGGACTGCATGAACTCCCCAAGCTCCTGCGTGTCCCAGGCAGGCCCCAACGCCTCTCTGACAAAGCTCCAAAGAGCCTGAGCCGCCGAGCAAGAGAACATAATATGGGCACAAGTCTCCAGAGTCCCACATAGGGGACACAGGCCATTGCCCGGGCCGTTACGCTTGGCCACCTCCACCCCCGAGGGTAACCGGTCACGCAGAAGCTGCCACACGAAGATGCGAATACTAAGCGGCAGTGGGGCCTTCCACAACGGTGACGTCCAGCTCAGCTCCGGTCGCTGGAACAGGGCGCGATAAGCCGAGTTCACCGTGAACTCTCCGGACGGATGCAGATGCCACGCTGCCGAGTCTGGGGCCTCGGATAAGGCCACAGGGAGGGAGCCAAGCAGCTGCTAGAGGTCCACGGCTTCCGTCGCGCTAAGGTGTCGACGGAACAAGACGCTCCAGTGACCCTCGTGGAAGGACTCCTGCACCAGAACCTCGGGGGAGGCGGAGATAGCAAATAGGCTAGGGTATTGGACCCCCAGCGGGATTGGGAGCAACCAGGGATCAAGCCAAAACCGAATCCCCTGTCCGTAGCTAACCGCAAAGGAGATGCCCAACCCAATGAAATGCTTGATCTCCTGGAGGGATCTCCAGAACTGAGAGCCCTCCCTCCGCTCGCAAGCCAAAAGGGGACGGCCCCGGGGATATTTGGCTTTGATAAGCTGAAGCCAGAGCCCTCCGTCGTCCCTAAGAATGCGCTAGACCCATTTCAGCATCAGCGCCACATTAAAGCGGCGAGAGTCAACGATACCTATGCCCCCAAAGCTCTTGGGGGCACAGTCGTCTGCCCATTTAACCATGTGGTATTTCTGATGGCCATCCCTCGCCGCCCAAAAGAACCTAGACAACTCCTTCACGAAGTCGGCATGAGTCCCTTCGGGCAGAAGGTACAGCCCCATCTGGTACATGGGGAGACTCGAGAGACACGAGTTAATCACCACCGACTTGCTTCCCTTAGACGTAAGGCGCGCTCGCCAGGGTTCCGCCCTCGAGCGCACCCTCGTAACCGAAGGAGCCAAGTCTCTGATCAGCACTCGCGTCTCCTGGATGGGCATCCCAAGATACGTAATAGGGAAGTCCGCGAGCTTACAATTCAACCCATACGCAATCCGCTGACGCTCCTCCTCCGGGTAGCCTAGAATCATAACCTCGCTCTTGTCAAAATTGATCGTCAGGCCTGACATGGACTCGAAGCAAAGGAGCGGGAACTTCAGGTTAATGATGTCAAGGTCTGAACCCTGCACCATGATTATGCTATCATCCGCATACTGGAGATGCGAGATCCCACCCCCGGGGATCAAATGCCCCACCACCCCCGAGATGTGTCCAGAGCGTTGTGCTCTATCTAGAATCTCAGCCAGGGCATCCACCGCGGCGTTAAACAATATAGGGGAGATCGGGTCCCCTTGTCTAACCCCGCAGGACGGACTAAAGTAGGGGTCGATCTCCCCATTGATGTTGATCGCCGTCCTGCCACTCCTCACTAACTGCATAATCCAGCAGATCATGCGATCGTCAAACTCCCTTCTTTCCAGAACGAGCCTCAGGAAGGCCCAGACTAAGCGATCATAGGCCTTCTGAAAGTCCAGCTTAAGGAACACCCCTTTCTGACGTCGAACCTTGACTTCATGGATAATTTCATGAAGTGCCAGGACATCGTCATGAATGAGGCGTCCTTTGAGGAAGGCTAACTGGAGAGGATGAGTGAGTCGCTCCATCACCGAAGATATACGAAGGGCACAGACCTTGGCGAATAGACGTTGTATGACATTAATCACCGTGATCGGACGGAACTGACGGATATCCGTGGCCCCCACAACCTTGGGGATCAGGGTAATAATGTCAAGGTTCAGCCGAGACATCACCAGGGTACCCGTGTACAACTCCTGGAAGAGCTGCAAGATCAAAGGTTGTAGCTGAGCCCAAAAAGTCTGGAAGAAGCAAACCGGAAGCCCATCTGGGCCCGATGCCGAACTAGACTTCATGGATTTCAGGGCAGCCTCCACCTCCCCTCCTAAGAAGGGAGAGTGAGCCTAGCGTTCTCCTCTAGAGAGACTAATGCCTCACCAGACCAGAAGTCATGCGCCAGCGAGACTCCCGACTGTGGCGAGGCGGAGAAGAGACCCCGGTAGAAGGCATAAATATGGGTGGAGAGCGCCTATGGGGACTCCAGCAGTGACTCTCCCTCCCAGAGGCAAGGAATCGAACACTTCCTCCTCCTACCATTGGCAATGGCATGGAAGTAGGCCGTGTTCGATTCCCCCTGGACAGTCCAGTTCTGGCGACTCCGCTGATGCCAGAAAGCCTCCTCTCCCTTGTAGATCTCCATAATGGAGGACTCAAGGGAGAACCTATGGGACCAAGCCTCCGCCGAGAGGCCGTGAAGGTCGACCTCCCGGTCCAAGGCTTGGATCTCCCGCAGAATGGACTCCTTCTGATTCCTGAGGTCAGCCCCCAAATTCTCCCCCACCCTCTCATGAACTGACGAGATAATTTGGCACAGTGGTGCCAGATATCCACCACGCAGTACACCCGAGGGGTAGAAGCGGCCGCTGCCAACCATCTTGACCGAACCGCCTCCACGAATCCTCGTTTCTGAAGCCAGAATGATTCAAAGTGGAAGCGGTTCATCCGAGGGGGGAGGACCCCTCCCAAGGAGAGAAGGAGAGGGGTATGGTCGGACCCTATCCTAGTGACCTCCCTTAGCAAGCAAAGAGGGAAGTCCACCTCCCACTCAACGGAAACAAAGACGCGATCGAGGACACTGCAGATCAGACTTAGCTGCTTATTTGTCCAGGTATATCTAGCGCCCACACGCCGAATCTCACAAAGAGCAAGGTCAACAATGCAGTCGTTAAACGTACGCATCCTAGGGAGGTCCACATTTGCTGAACTCTTATCATCGGCATATCGGATCAGGTTAAAATCCCCGACGACCACCACCAGGATAACCGTCCATTCCACTTTCGATTTGAGCTCAAGCAAGAAGTCAGCAGACCTCCTATGGTCCGCGGGGCCATAGACAATGATCATCTCCCACCTGAAGCGTGATTGTCTATGGGTAAGCGCCATGCTCACAAAGAATTCCCCGCGGTCCATATCATCAATCTCGAAGGTATCCTCCTTCACTCCCAGGAGGATCCCCCCTCCCCGAGTGGCCGGATGCACGAAGCCAGGACCAGGAGAACTTGAAGCGGCTCAAAGCTTCCAATTCATCAATAGAGAAGTCCTGGCGAATCGTCTCCTGAAGGCCGACAATATCCGGTGCTTCCAAGCGTAAAAACTCCTTGATCTGGTGGCGACCCTCGTGGCCGAACCCCCGGATGTTCCAAATGAACGCCCGGAAGGCCCGGAGGATGTCCATGTAGGACCCTCAATCCGAGGGGGTCCCCTGCGCGGGGAGCGAGCAAGCGCGGGGTGAATAGGAGCGGATCACAGCTGACTTCGGAGGTCTCTCACGAGGCCTGCCCGAGGGGGTCGACTTGTGGGTGATCTCCCGCGCATCAGGCGCAGGCTGGGTCTCCCTGCTGGAGACAGGCCCATCGGGCCTAGCCTATGCAAGGATCCGGGAGCGTTCCCGCTCCCGGACATCGCGTGCCCGGGCAGCAGCGATCGCTCCCGCATACCCCTCCCGCGCCTTAATGGCCGCAATCTGCTCTAGCTTCGACCCCTTCTCGCTACGGAAGACAATACCACAATCATCAGCCACCTCACCTAAGTGGGCCAAGGACACCTCGGAGAGAACACAAAATGGCGAACTAGACAAACCAGAAGGACCAGGATCGGGAGGAACAGGGGCGAAAGCAGTACCTGAAAACTCGTCACGTGCAGCAACCCGTCGGGAGGCCCTCTCTGCCACCGTCGGCTCGGGCCCGAACATGCCTGTCCGAGAGTCAGCGAGGCAAAAAATGTGGTAGGAGGTGGTGGGGGAGGCGGCCTAGGAGCCCTGGACCGGCGCATCTTGGCTACAGCCATCGGGGTGATAGGGTCCCCGGCGGTGGCAAGCAGCACGGGCGGGTCCGGGGTGTCCGGGGCGAGGGCGTAGCACACCACCCCAGGGGAGCGCGGGGACTGGTGGGCACACACCTCCAGTCCCACACTCCCCGAGGTCTCCTGCTCCGGGGACGACTGGACGGGAGGGGGACCCGAGAGAGGCGACGGGCCTCGGTCGAGGTAGGATCCGTAATGCGCGATGTCGAGGCCGATGGAGACAGTAGGGTTGCGACGGTAGCAGCGAAGGAGATCCACAGGGGCCAGCTTGGCCGGAGCGCTCAGCGACAGGGGGCGCCTCCCAGGGAAGAAGGGGCCCCCTCCTAAGAGCCCAGCAATCGGGGCCTCCGTGCCCCTAGAGGACCCCTAAGGCGGACGCGACGAGGGTGGCGAAGCGTTAGCGGCGAGCGGTGACTCCGGGTCCGACCCCGAGTCGCTGTCCGAGTGCTCCTCCCACTACTAGGAAAACAGCTATAGGTAATCAGCACATCCGTGGCTCACATGGTTGAAGTGCCCCACGGCTAAAACAGGCGTGGCTCACCTGTGGGCAGTGCCCTACTAGTAACTAGAACAACCATGGCGCACATGACTATAGTGCGCCACAAATGTGTGTGGTCCAGGCCCTGTTGGACGCTCGCCAAACATCTGTAGCGCACTATAGTCATGTGCGCCATGGTTGTTAGTGTCATCTGTGGCGCACATGGGGGGGGTGCGCTACGCCTAAGCGCACGCCACCTCTGTTGTGAAACGGCCACAAACATCTGTGGCGCACATGGCATAGTGCGCCACAGATGTATAAACTTAGCCGTAGGGCACTCTGCCCTAGTGCCCTACGCCTAAGTGGCATGCACCAACTCCACCACCCCCCCTTGGATCGCCTTTTTAGGGTTTGCAAAAAATAAACGAAAATGATAAACACTTCAAAAAATTAAATCCTTTCATATTTAGGTAGGTAATATGGTATAGCTTCTAGTAAAATTAACAAAAATGAGTTTCGACTTTATTTGCAAAAAAAAGTCATGCCACGGTTAAAAGGTCGTAACTTTTGCATACGATGTCGAAAAAAAATGTATAATATACCAAAATGACCAGAACGAGATTCCAGATCCGCTTGCAACGCCTTTAGGTTGTTTAGCGATTTTTTAGAATCTCAAAATTCAAAAAGAGTAAAAAGTTATGGCAAAAACAAGATTTTTTGCTGCAGAAAAAAAAAAGAGGCAACTTACCCGTAGCGCACCACCACCTAGTGCGCCACGGATAATCTTGGGCGGGATTCAAATTTGAATCACCACCCCGCCCACCTACCCCTATTCCCTCCCTCTTCTCTTTTTCATTCTCCTCCCTCCTCCTTTTCCTTCTCTCTTCTCCTCATCCTTTTCCTTCTCTCTTCTTCTCCTCCTCCTCCTCCTTTACTTCTCCTCCTTCCCTTGCCGTGGCAGTGACGATGGCGATGGCGATGGCGGCGGCGACCTTCTCCGCCTCCTTGCAGTCATGACGGCGACGACCTCCTTCCTTGCGGCCTCCTCCTCGCCTCCTCCTTCCTTGCGGCCTCCTCCTTGCCTCCTCCTCCTTGCAGTCACGAAGAGCGACGACGAGCTCCGACGACCGCCGAAGACCTCCTTCTCCTTGCGGCAACCTCCTCCCTTCTCCAGCCACACCTCACTGCCTCTCTTCCTCGATGCCGGTGAGGAGTAGCAAGTCCACGGCCTCCCGCACCTCCCTGCGGTGGTAGGTCGTGGCCACGGCCACCTCCCTGCCGGCGAGGCGACACGACGATGGCGATGCGGACCCGATTGCTTTTGCAATTCAAAACGAGGGTGTTTTTTGCATTTTTTTTTATTTTTGAAAAAAACATCCGTGGCGCACATGTACCCCTACCCGTGGCGCACATGGTAGTGCGCCACGCCTATCTCGATATAACCGTGGCGCACCATGCAGTGCGCCACGACTCTGAGATAGTCAGAAGGCGAGGCCCTTCGCTGCGCGCCGTAAGGCCTTTTCATGTGCGCCACGAATAGGCGTTTTTCTAGTAGTGTCCCTAGAGCCTCCAGCCCCCGTCCCCAATTCGTCACATACCGGAGGGCGGGGGGGAAGGCCGGCCTCCAGTGTGACCACCTCCTCGTCGAGCTCCACCAGGAGGTCCTGGCCCACGCGGTCGAAGAAGAAGCGCGACAGAGAGACCGGGAAGACCAAGGTGTCCGGGCAGAGCAGACGCCCCGGACCGGTCCATGCCCCGACAGGGAACCCAAGTCAACCTGTGTCAACTTGCCCACCGTTTGGGCCACGAGCGCCACCACCTCCGGTCTCCGGGCCTCGAGCGGGATCCGAGTAAGGCGAACCCAAACCTCGGAGAGGGTGGCCACTGTCTCCTGATCCGTCGAGGAAGGCTGGATGGAGACCTTCAGCTGGTGAAGTGGAAGCGTGAAGGAGGAGCCGAGGGCGCACATGCGAAGGACTACCATGGACAGGAATGACACCATAAACTCCGACGCCGAGAAACGCCGCACCGGCCACTCGTAGCCGGGCAGCGCCGCGCCGAGCTCCTCCTGCAGAAGGGCCTCAGTCACCTCCACCGAGAGGGGGGGTCCTGGTCAGGGAGGATCGAAACCCGTGCAAGGGTCTCGGGGACGGTCATCAGCACACCCCCAGGTTGATGAAGTAGAACCCACCATTGATGCTATTCCCGTAGTACTCGAGAGACTCCCTGGAGCGCGGGATGGCCGTTGTAGTGATGGTGCCACCCCCAGAGCCGACGGTCCCACAGTACCAGCGGCCGCCGGCGCCGGATCCTTCTTCTTCTTCTTGCTCTTTTTCTTCTTCTTCTTCTTGGGGATCACGACCTCCCCACCGCCGGACTCGGGGTGAGCCACCGGGAGCGGCGCCATAGAGGCCAGCGCAGGCCCCTCGCGCCACGGACCAGCATCAGCGCGCCCGTCCTCCTGCCTAGGACCCACGGCAACCAGAACAGCCTCGCGAGATAGCAGAGCCGAGACGCGCAGCCGGTGCTCCCGCTCGCGGTCCTCCGCAGAGGGACGTGGGGGAGACCTCCGGTGGTCCTCCAACCTGCGGCGAGCGCGTGGTGGAGAGCGGGAAGGCCGTCGGGCAGCGGGCGTCTGCGGGCGGGACCGACGCCACGGGTGCCAAGGGCCCGTGGCCCGCGCATGGCGGTGGCGGCGGGGGATGGCACGGTGGAGGGGAGGGCCGACGCGGGGAACTCTTGCGAGCAGCCGCCGGCGGGCTCCGTGGGCGAGGGGCCATGAGAACAGCGAGGAAGGACCGACAGGGGGACAACAGAAGGTGGCGGCGGGACACAGGTTGGGGGAGGAGAAGTAGCGTCGGGTTAGGAATTGCCCGATAGGGCACCGCATGCAGCGGACCTGCGGGGTGGGCTGGTGCAGGCTGTTCCAGGGCGACGCCGCGAGCGCTAGGCAGATTGGACCACCCCTGGGCCAGCCCAACCAGGTCACGCCTGTGCCGAGGCCACGCGACCAGTAGGTCAGCCCAGCCCCACCTCAGGAGCCCGCCCGCGGACCGACCGCCCCACCCTGTTGCGCCCGCCATGGCAGCACGCGAGGGATCTCCCCCCTCCGGCGAGGCCGCCGTGAGGCAGCCCGCGCCAGCGGGAGGTACTCCCCCATGGAGGGGCGAAGCAAGGCAGAGGGGCACCGCGGGATGGGGACCCCCCGCTCGCTGTCGGAGAGCTCACCTTCCACCCTCACGTCGAGCACCGTCGACGGTGGCACCGCCGACGCCCCCTCGTCCTCCACGTTGCCCCAAGCGAGGTCGTGAAGGTCTGCAAGCGCAGCGACGCGCTCCGGCGACATCGGACGGGGCGGGGGCGGCCTCCCCCTAGGGCGCGACTCCGACGAGCAAGATGTGGCGCCCCACCCGCACCGAGTGAGCAGGGAAAGGGAGCACCGCTCCCTGCCGGACGAACTCGCCCCAGAGACGATCGCGCGTCGACCACCACCGCGGCGGCGTTGAGGAGGACGATCCGGTCGTCGGCAGGCCGAAGCACGACGGTCGCCGCCGTCCACCCGGGCGGCACCCCGTGAAGACAGAGGCAGCGGACGCCGTCCAGCGGAGGACCGACGCGTCCGGGCCGGCGGGAGAGGAGGGCATGGGGACCTCCTGGCGAGGCGGCCGCCGCAGCGCGGATCACCGCCGGCGGGTTCAAAATTCGAACCTGGGGTCCCGCCTACACGCTATCGAGCGTGTGGTTTTCAAATACGGTCTCCGTCACGTACTCGGTTGACTCCAGGCTCGGGGTCCGGGTCGTACCCTGGTTTGGTTCCGATTCCCACCGCAGAAACCACCTCACCCAATACTATATAATATGCTCAGATCGAGCTCGAGAACCCACCCCCAAATCCAGTCCTCCAGCAGCCGATAGTAGATCGACATGGCCGGCAATGTAGAGCAGCAGCCCGCGGCGGTAACGGATCGGGACAATTGCGCTGGCGCCGGCGACATGGCCGCAGCCCCAAAACGCAAGGTCCGGATGCACCCCGACGACGTGCGCTTCACCCTGTCCCTGAAGCGGGAGGACCTCGGCGGCACGGAGTTCCTGGACCTGCTCGCCCACAAGTTCACGCCGGAAGAAATCGACGAGAAGCGGCGGCTGCACGAGGAGCTGGTGGCCATCTTTCGCAAGGACGACGAGGAGCTGGAGGCGCGGCAGGCCGAGGTCGCCAGGGAGCTGGCCGAGAAGGGCTACGTGGAGATCGACGAGGTCGACCCGGCCGACGAGGCAGAGTTTGACAGGTTGGTTGCCGAGCAGTGGAAGACCATGACGGATACAGCATGGTTCAAGAGCATCGAGTTTGCCGACCCCCGCGACGTCCAGAGTGGTTGGACTGTTAGACGATTCGACGCCGAAGAAGATGATGAATTTGAAGACGAAGACGAAGATGAAGATGAAGATGGTGAACAAGTTGAAGATGAAGACGAAGATGAAGATGGTGAACAAGTTGAAGATGGTGAACAAGTTGAAGACGAAGACGAAGATGAAGATGGTGAACAAGTTGAAGACAAAGCTAAAGTAGTTGGAGATGGGGAACAAGAAGACACTGCAGCAGCAGCTCTTGAATCCAACTGACAGGAGATCAAACAGGGGAACCACCTTTTTTGTTTGTTTGTTTGTGTAGTATCCATATACAAGTACCAACTCTCTTGATTTTGCACCATTTTGTTTTTCCATGCCCATGTATTAAGTTCTCTGTGTAGGCTGATTATAAGTGGGTTTAGGGTTTTGTACGTATGAAGGACTCAAACTGAAAGAGCTGAATTTTAAAACTGGACAGTGAGTCGTCGGACTAGGAACAGCAGCTAGAGCAGCAGATCCGAATCGATCCTACTGCACACAAGCAAAGCTTATGAAACGCTGCGCAGCAAAGGACCATTCCAGTGATGTATCCAAACATGCCAAATAGCCATACATCTTCTGCAAAATAGGCAGTAACCTATGGGCCCCACGTGTCGGTGGAGGTTACACTTGCAGTCCTACAGAGGAGTCCATCCCTATAAGGTGGGTTGGCAGGCTTACAACACAAAAATATTGATTTGTGCCCAACACAGCATTATAAAATACCACAGGCGGCAAATTAGTCGGTATTATAAAAGTACAATAGTGTAACTTGAGCTACCACTACATGTTATTACACAACATAGCACAGAATGATATCAAGATGCAAACGCAGCACATGATAAGATTAAAGCAAGCCAGATGATACTTCTGCCATCTCAAACAAGCAATAATATGGAGATTGTGTGACCAATCAAGGGTGTGACAGCATCTACTGGAGAATGACTTTCTCTCCCTTAATGTAACCGTATCTCAGAGCGAAGCGAGATTTGCAATCGGAGACCGACTCATCATCAGATTTATCCTCATCCGCATGGTCAGGATTGCACCAGCAAGGCACAGGCACACGCCACCTGCAGTTCAATTCAATAAAATAATTTGTCCAAAACCTAACCCCCGCATAATATGCGTCAGAATATTGACTTGTTTAACTTAGTTTTGTCATCTTCATCCATTTTCCAGGAATACGCTGAGGGATCAGTGTCATTGCCAACTTCACCAAGTTTACTGTCAAGAAAAGAAAAATACTGTCAAACATACCATCCCTAAAAGTAAACATTTACTGTCATACATGCAAATATAAAAAGATTATGCTTCAGCAAGCTTCTTAAAATACTCAGAAAATAACTTGCGTGATATACACTTAAATACCTTTTTGTCTCAAACGATGTTAGAATTTCGTAT
Source organism: Avena longiglumis (assembly GCA_030063025.1). Lineage (NCBI taxonomy): Eukaryota > Viridiplantae > Streptophyta > Magnoliopsida > Poales > Poaceae > Avena > Avena longiglumis. The sequence continues at coordinate 507,921,478 of CP125978.1, forward strand.
ATTTCAGCCATACCCAGGAAAGGGGTTCCTATTTTCTTATCATAGAAGTTCATGCCAATAACATCTCCATCAAGAGTAACAAGAGGGCCTCCAATCCCAGCCTAGCAAGTTGAAATGAGCAAGCTGTGATTTCTATTCCAACTAGGTATTGCTACAAAACTCATTCCGATGCAACTATACTTCCTTTTGTCAGAAATACAAGGCGTATTTTGTTTGTCCAAATTCAAGCTTTGACCATTGATATCTAGGTTTTGTCAACAAAAAAAATTAGATTCATATTCCAAAGTGATTTCTCATGGCCATGTTAACTGCAAGCAAAATAATGTCAGGGGAGTTTACAGTCAAAGCTTGCTTTTGAACAGTCAAATTATATCTTGGAAATTTACTATCACCTTGAAAAACTAGGGAATAAAAAACACTGGATTACCTTAGTGATTTTACACGTGGAAGTTGAGAGGAAATCGCAATCAAGTGTGCCTGTCCAGAAAACCAGATCCCCACTAGTGGCCATTAACGCGCCTGACTCAAAGCAACGCCCTATAGCTGCTACTTCAAGAATGTTGCACAAACGGAGCAAGGTATTTGGTGGACGAACAGAAGGTCGATTCTTGACACTGATTACAGCAACGTTGTAATGTAGATTACAATGCTCCAAAGTCCCTTTGCTGAGTTGGTTTCTAAACAACACTTCAATCTGCAAATAATACAGTTACGAGCAGCACCTCAAAATAACAGCAGTTATAGAACAATGAGCACCAACCGCCAAGTTTTGAAGAACCTCGTTCTCATCACCAGAATCTCTAACCAAGCTTGCTGATGTCAATATTATAGCAGATCCATTCCATTCAATAAAAAAAACCGTGCATGCAAAAAACCTTTTTTCTCCTGCGTACCATGATTCTGGCTATTAGCTAGTTGTAACAAAAACAGAGATGAATCAGTAAATGGCACATCAATGTAAAAATGAAGCCAGTGCGACAACATTGAGATCTATGTTAGAAGCCCTTTTACCAAAATATCTCCACACACCTTCACCGTGTATGTCGCCAAAAGTCTCTTCAAAAGAATTAACCAAAATCATGCCAGCTGGAGAAATATACATTGTACAATAGTTGTTAGTGGTATAGGATTGCTGTAAAGGTCAGCAAATTTAAAAGTAGTGACACACCTCCTAACATGGAGGATGGTAACTTCGGGTAACCCATGTAGTATAGATCTAACTGCTCCTGGGTGAGAAAATTCCGATGTACTGGCAACAGGTAAAGTGATCAGCACTGACATATACTAATACTTACATGGAAAGAAAATTCACATGGATTCTGCGCATGATCAGCATGTAACATTAGTTATATCATGACAACAGCCTGAGCAACAACTAACGTTAGAAGTTGGCATGGACGAACATACCCAAGAATGCAGTGTACTAACTGATAAGATCTAACAGTATAAGATTATAACTGAAAAGCCAGACTAGTTGATATCCAAATGTAAACACTAGACTTACACAGCTTCTAAATAACTACCATTTCAAACCGCAACAATTTGCATAATACCACAATGTTAAGCAGTCTCGAGGAGTGCCTGTGTGCTCACCTTCTGGATGGCTGTTAGATTTCTCACCTATGGGTTTTGCTCCAACCCTGCCGAACATAAAAATGACTAGTTGGCTACTAACCAAAATGCAAAATGGATAAAACCAGTGCAATAATACGCAAAATGGTGCCAAAACTACATGCGTAGAATCATAGGCAAGGAACAAGATAGAGAAATGCGTACCCAAATCGTGTGAAAAATGTTTCATGAAAACATGATCATAATAATGCACATTCCAGTAAGACAAACATACAGTTTTCAACATTGGTACAAGAAATATGACCAGTCTGTTAGATAGATCTCAAACGTGAACGGCACTACTAGGAAAACAGCTATAGGTAATCAGCACATCCGTGGCTCACATGGTTGAAGTGCCCCACGGCTAAAACAGGCGTGGCTCACCTGTGGGCAGTGCCCTACTAGTAACTAGAACAACCGTGGCGCACATGACTATAGTGCGCCACAAATGTGTGTGGGCCAGGGCCCTGTTGGCCGGACGCCAAACATCTGTAGCGCACTATAGCCATGTGCGCCACGGTTGTTACTGTCTTCTGTGGCGCACATGGGGGGGGTGCGCTACGCCTAAGCGCACGCCCCTCTCTGCTGTGAACCATCCACAAGCATCTGTGGCGCACATGGCATAGTGCGCCACAGAAGTTTGTACAACTTCTGTGGCGCACTATGGCATGTGCGCCACAGATGTAGTGGCATGCACCAACTCCCGTGGATCGCCTTTTTAGGGTTTGCAAAAAATAAACGAAAATGATAAACACTTCAAAAAATTAAATCCTTTCATATTTAGGTAGGTAATGTGGTATAGCTTCTAGTAAAATTAACAAAAATGAGTTTCGACTTTATTTGCAAAAAAAAGTCATGCCACGGTAAAAAGGCCGTAACTTTTGCATACGATGTCGAAAAAAACGTATAATATACCAAAATGACCAGAACGAGATTCCAGATCCGCTTGCAACCCCTTTAGGTCGTTTAGCGATTTTTTAGAATCTCAAAATTCGAAAAGAGTAAAAAGTTATGGCAAAAACAAGATTTTTTGCTGCAGAAAAAAAATTGAGGCAACTTACCCGTAGCGCACCACCACCTAGTGCGCCACGGATAATCTTGGGCGGGATTCAAATTTGAATCACCACCCCGCCCACCTACCCCTATTCCCTCCCTCTTCTCTTTTTCATTCTCCTCCCTCCTCCTTTTCCTTCTCTCTTCTCCTCCTCCTCCTCCTCCTCCTCCTCCTTTACTTCTCCTCCTTCCCTTGCCGTGGCAGTGACGATGGCGATGGCGATGGCGATGGCGGCGGCGACCTTCTCCTCCCCTTGCAGTCATGACGGCGACGACCTCCTTCCTTGCGGCCTCCTCCGCCTCCTCCTTCCTTGCGGCCTCCTCCTTGCTGTCACGAAGAGCGACGACGAGCTCCGACGACCGCCGAAGACCTCCTTCTCCTTGCGGCAACCTCCTCCCTTCTCCAGCCACACCTCACTGCCTCTCTTCCTCGATGCCGGCGCGGAGAGCAAGTCCACGGCCTCACGCACCTCCCTGCGGTGGTAGGTCGTGGCCACGGCCACCTCCCTGCCGGCGACGCGACACGACGGCGGCGATGCGGACCCGATTGCTTTTGCAATTCAAAACGAGGGTGTTTTTGCATTTTTTTTGATTTTTGAAAAAAACATCCGTGGCGTACATGTACCCCTACCCGTGGCGCACCTGGTAGTGCGCCACGCCTATCTCGATATAACCATGGCGCACCATGCAGTGCGCCACGGCTACGAGATAGCCAGAAGGCGAGGGTCTGGCATCGCTAGCGCCATGTAAGGCCTTTTCATGTGCGCCACGAATAGGCGTTTTCTAGTAGCGGCCCAACGGCCACGCCTATCCGCTTCGATCGGGGGCGCCAACCCTATCTCGGTTGGTGGGCCCGTCGCCGCTATATAAAAGGGGAGCCGCAACACGACTCACGAGGTCGACGCGTCTAGCCGCCCCACCTACAAACCCTATCCGATCTAGGCTAAGCTGCGCCGACGGAAGCTCCACCCGCCACACTCACCCCTTTCACCCATGGCCAATGACGGAGGTTCCGGCTCCAGACTCGAGCATTCCTCCGCTCGTGGTCTGCAGCCAGGGAGCAGGTAGAGCTCATCTCGGTTCTCTTTCTCCCTCTCTCTCTCTGTTCTCGATCTACAAAGGTGAAGTATAGTGCTACTGTTAGATCTAGACTAGATCCTTTGTAAAGATGGTTTTAACATTGGTATCAGAGCAAGTTTTAGTTGCTAGATCTTACAGTGCATTTGTAGAAAGTAAGAGTCCGAAATAAAAGAAATAGATCCAAAGTGCGCCTGCCCTACGGCCGCGTCGTTCCTCTCGATCTAGATGGGCATCCATTGTGGAGACATCTAGAAGAAGAACACACCCTTCGGGGCAAAGCAAAACCCTAGATCTAAAACCCCAAAAGGATCCCGAACTAAAGATCTAACCCCAAAGAAAATTCAATCTAAAGTTTATGCTCCCCACCTCGGCCACTTGACGACGGTGCACCCACCCTTGGGAGGATGCACACATCGGCGGGGACCCCCAAGTCGGCGGCTAGAGCAAAACCCTAAGGGGGCGGCGGCGGCTATGGTGGGCTGCAGCTTCTAGGGTTTGAGGTGAGGGACTTGTGTGCTCTAGGAGGGAGCCCTGCCCCTCCTTATATAGGTGGAGGGGCCGGCGGCCAAGGGGAGGGAGAGGAGTCCCTCCCCAACTCGGCTTGGAGGGTTGCCGCCGGTTGGAGGAGGGAACTCCTCCCCAACTCGGATTCCCCCCTCCTCCTCTTTTCCACTTTCCAATTTTAGCTATTTGACTTTTCAATTTAGCTATTTGACTTTTCAAACTAGGATTTAATTTAATCCTTCATTTGGAACAGCGAGGACACTTAGTACATGATGCAATCATTCCAACTTGCAATGACACATTCATGTACCCCTTCCCCTCTGGAGTGCCGGACATTCCGGAACCTTCTAGAACATTCCCGATGAAAACACCAGAAACATATCCCAACTCCGAAACGGGACTTTCCTTATATGAATCTTATTCTCCGGACCATTCCGGATCACCTCGTGATATCCCGGATCCCATCCGAGACTCCGAACAACATTCGGTCTCTTTCTCATCATACAATAACTACTCAAACAACGTCGAATCCTTAAGTGTGTCTCCCTACGGTTCGTGAATTATGCGGACATGATCGAGACACTTCTCTGAACAATAACCAATAGAGGAATCTGGAAATTCATATGGCTCCCACATATTTCTACAATTACTTTGCGATCGAATGAACCACTTACATACGATACCAATTTCCCTTTGTCTCACGATAGTTTACTTATCCGAGGTTATGATCGTCGATATCTCTGCATACCTAGTTCAACCTCGTTACCGATGAGTACTCTTTTCTCGTTCCCGTGATATGTGATACCTTGTGAACCAGTCACATGCTTGCAAGCTAATTGGATGACATTCCACCGAGAGGGCCCAGAGTATATCTATCCGTCATATGGATGGACAAATCCCACTCTTGATCCATGTGTTTCAACCAATACTTTCCGAACACTCAATGCCACCTTTATAGCCACCCGCCACGGTGTGGTGTTTGATGTCATCAAAGCATCCATCCCAGTAAAGGTGATATGCATGATCTCATGGTCGAAGGAATTAGGTTACTATGTATCGTAAAGCATATAGCAATTGAACTATTGAAATGACTTGATCTTTATGCTACGCTTATCTATAGGAGTATGTCCATCATATCATTCTCCTAACGATATGATCTTGTTATTGATAACATCTCAATGTTCATGATAGGAAACCACAATCATTTATCAACCAACAAGCTAGTGATGTATAGAGGCTATACTAGGGACTTCAAATTAAGTTTACAAATCACACAAGTATTAATGTTTCCTTGTTAATACTATTATAGCATGAATGTAAACATTTATCATAAACACAAAGATATAATAATAACTACATTTATTATTGCCTCTAGGGCATATCTCCAACAGCCTCCCACTTGCACTAGAGTCATCTAATCTAGATTACATGGTAATATACCCAACACCCATGGCGCTTTGGTGCTGGTCATGGTTTGCCCTGGAGAGGTTTAGTCAATCGGATCCGCCACATTCAGATCTGTGTACTTTGCAAATCTTTATATCCCCATCTTGGATATGTTCTCGAATAGCGTGAAAACGTAGCTTGATGTGCTTCAGCTTCTTGTGTGACCTTGGTTCTTGCGCATTGGCTATGGCGCCCATGTTATCACAATATATAGACATTGGGTCCAGCGCACTAGGAACCACACCTAGCTCTGTAATGAACTCTTTCATCCATATCGCTTCTTGTGAAGCCTCCGGCGACCATGTATTCCGATTCATTGAAGATCTCGCCACAACGCTTTGCTTTGCACTCCTCCGCCTAATCTGCACCATTCAAAATAAATACGTATCCAGATTGTGATTTAGAATCATCGGGATCGGTGTTCCAACTAGCATCGGTGTAACCATTAACAACGAGCTGTTCATCACCTCCATAAGAAAGAACCATATCCTTAGTTCTTCTCAAGTACTTAAGGATGTTTTTGATCATTGTCCAATGATCCACTCTGGATCACTTTGATATCTGCTAGTTAAACTAACAACATATGCAATGTCGGGTCTAGTACATAGCATGGCATACATTAGAGATCCTATGGTCGAGGCATAGGAGTCTTACTCATCCTTTCTCTATCTTCGCCGATGTCGACTTTGAGTTTTACTCAAGGTCGATTAGCAACATGGGCAAGAACCCTTTCTTGCTATCTTCCATTCCAAATCTCTTTAGAACTTTGTCCAAATATGTACTGTGACAATGATATTTGGCGTTCGATCTATCTCTATAAATCTTTATGCCTAATATGTAAGCTGCTTCGCCAAGATCCTTCATTGAAAACTATTATTCAAATATTCCTTGACACTATTAAGAAGGTCTACATCATTCCCAATCAACAATATGTCATCCACATATAGTATTAAGAATGCTACTGAGCTCCCACTCACTTTCTTGTAAATACAAGCTTCTCCATAAGTTTGTATAAAACCAAAACTTTTGATCACCTTATCAAAACGTTGATTCCAACTTCGGATGCTTGCTTCAATCCATAGATGGACCGTTGAAGTTTGCATACCTTGTTAGCATCTTTAGGATCGACAAAAGCTTTGGGTTGCATCATATACAACTCTTCATCAATATCTCCATTGAGGAATGTTGTTTTGACATCCATCCGCCATATCTCATAATCATAATATGCGCATTGCTAACATAATCCTCACACTTTAGCTTCGCATCGTGAGAAAGTCTCATCGTAGTCAACTCCTTGAATTTGTCGAAACCCTTTTGCGACAAGTCGAGCTTTATAGATGAACATTACCATCAAGATCTGCTTTCTTCTTGAAGATCCATTTGTTCTCGATACCTTCCGCCATCCGAAGTCCACCAAGTTCCATACTTGGTTTTCGTACATGGATCCAATCTCGGATTTCATGGCTTCTTGCCATTTATTGGAATCTGGGTTCATCATTGCTTCCTCATATGTCTCAGGGTCATCGATGTTGTCCACCAACATGACACTCATAACGGATCATACCAACTGGAGTGGTACGAGTTCTCGTTGACCTCCGAGGCTCAGAGCAACTTCAACCAAGTTTCATGATCAACATCATTAGCTTCCTCTCTAATTGGTGCAGCACCACAGAACTTCTTCCGGTCTTCGCTACTCGCAATTCGAGAGAAGGTTCGACAACCTCGTCGAGTTCTAGTTTCCTTCCGTCACTTCTTTCGAGAGAAATTCCTTCTAGAAAGGATCCATTCTTAGCAACGAAGACTTTGCCTTCGGATCTGATAGAAGGTATACCCAATAGTTTCCTTCGGTATCCTATGAAGACGATTTTTCCGCTTTGGGTTCAAGCTTGTCCTACAGAACTTCTTTACATAGGCTTCGCATCCCCAAACTTTAAGAAACGACAATCTAGGTTTCTTCCCAAACCATAATTCATACGGTGTCGTTTCAACGGATTTAGACGTGCTCTATTTAAAGTGAATGCGGCTGTTTCTAATGCATAACCCCAAAATGATAGCGGTAAATCTGTAAGTGACATCATAGAACGAACCATATCTAAGAGAGTTCGATTACGACGTCCGGACACACCATTACACTGTGGTGTTCCCGGCGGTGTCAACTGTGAAAGTATTCCACATTTCTTCAAATGCTCGCCAAACTCGTAACTTAGATACTCACCTCCACGATCAGAACATAGAAATTTAATCTTCGTGTTACGTTGATTCTCTACCTCACTTTGAAACTCCTTAAACTTCTCGATAGTTTCGGACTTATGTTTCATGAAATAGATATACCCATATCTACTCAAGTCATCCGTGAAGGTAAGAACATAACGATAACCACATGATGCTACACTCATTGGACCACACACATCGGTATGTATGATTTCCAATAAGTCTGTAGCTCGCTCCATCATACCAGAAAATGGAGTCTTAGTCATTTTACCCATCAGACATGCTTCGCATCTTTCAAGTGATTCAAAATCAAGTGATTCAAGAAGTCCATCGGAATGGAGTTTCTTCATACGTTTCACTCCAATGTGACCAAGACGACAGTGCCACATATAGGTCGAATTATCGCTTGATTTCAAACGTTTAGTCTCAATGTTATTAATATGTGTATTTCCACTATCGAGATTCAATAAGAATAGACCATATATCAAAGGTGCATGTGCATAAAACATATTACTCATATAAATCGAACAACCATTATTCTCGGACTTAAACAAGTAACCTTCTCGCAATAAACAAGATCCGATATAATGTTCATGCTCAACGCAGGCACCAAATAACAATTATTTAAGTATAAAACTAATCCCGATGGTAGATGAAGGGGTAGCGTGCCGACCGCGATCACATCAACCTTTGATCCGTTTCCCACGCGCATCGTCACCTCGTTCTTCGCTAGCTTCCGTTTATTCTGCAAAGACCTGCTTCGAGTTACAAATATGAGCAACCTAACCAAGATTAAATACCTGCACTACTACGAGTACTAGTGAGATACACATCAATAACATGTATATCGATATACCTTTCTTCTTGATGTTGCCGTTCTTCAAATCCGCCAAGTACTTTGGGCAATTCCGCCAAAGGACCTTCTCCCTTGCAAGAAAGCACTCAAGATCGTGCTTAGGTCCAGCCTTGGTCTTCTTCACGCGTGGTAACTTTCTTACCACCCTTCTTGAAGTGTCCCTTATGCTTAGACTTGCCTTTCTTGAATTTGGTGGTCTTATTGACCAACAACACTTGGTGCTCTTTCTTGATCTCCACTTCTGTAGACTTTAACATAGCAAACGGTTCTGGCAACTGCTTGTTCATGTTCTGCATGTTGTAGTTCATCACAAAGTTCTTGTAACTTGGTGGTAGTGATTGGAGGACACGGTAAATCCCCAAAGCATTAGGAATCACTATACCCAAGCTTTGAAGTTTGTTTGCGTGCCCATACATCTTAAGCACATGCTCACCGACGAGCCTCTTCCATCTTGCGCTTAAAGAACTTTTCGTAAGCCTCATAACTTTCAATTGCCGCATGAGTCTCAAAGATCAATTTGAGATCCTCGACAATATCATATGGGTCTGAATTCTCAAACCTTTTCTGAAGCTCCGATTCTAAACCATACAAGATAGCACACTGAACTATGGAGTACTGATTCTTCCGAGCAAGGTAGACCTTCTTTACTTCATCGGAAGCATCACCGCAGTGGGTCACCCATGTGCATCCAAAGACATAGGTCAAATTACCAGCTGTGAGGACAATCCTCAAATTGCGGAACCAATCCGCGAAGTTGCTTCCATTGTTTTTCAACTTTTCTTTCTCTAGGAACGCATTAAAATTGATGGTAGGGGTTGCCATTGATCTACAACATATTTGCAATAGTTTAGACTAAGTTTATGACAAATTGAGTTCAAATTAATAATAAAGTTAATCTAGGTGAACTCGCACTCAAAACAACATCCCTCACATTGTTTTAGTGATTACACGAACCAAATCCACTACATCAACACCGATCATCACGAGAGTTGATATAGTTTCAATGGCGAACAATCGACATGTTCATCATATCTACTATATGATTCATGCTTTACCTTTCGGTGATCCGTGTTCCGAGACCATGTCAGTACATGCTAGGCTCGTCAAGATCAAACCTTAGTTTCCGCATGAGCAAATCTGGCTTGCTCACGTTGTATACACTTGCAGAATCTAACACACCCGATCATCACGTGGTGCTTCGAAACAACAAGCTTTAGCAACGGTGCTAACTAAGGGTGAACACTTTATGACTTGAAATTCATGTGCATGAGGGATCATCTTATAATGCTACCGTCGTCTACTAAGCAATACAAGATGCATAAAGGATTAACATCACATGCAATTCATAATATGTGATATGATATGGACTTTCTTCTTTGTGCTTCCGATCTCCATCTTCTAGCACGAACATGATCTCCATCATCACCGGCATTGCATCAAGGTCAATGACGCTTCTCCATGGTTGTCGTCCACCGGCTTCAACTATTGCAACTACTTTGAATAGACACGCGGGTCTTAACATAAATTAAAGACAACCATATGGCTCCTGCCGGTTGCCAACTTACAATAAGGAACATTGCATACATCAAATATAATCACAATCATGGCCATATCACATCATCAGACACCGCAAAACAAAGTTAGACGCCTCTACTTTCTTTGCATGTTTTACGTGGTTTGGGGCTTTCAATAAGTGCCGTTCTAACTTACGAACATGAACCACAACATTGATACTAGTATTGTTAATCACCCGTTGTAAATTGGATCTTAACTATGCTAGGAGAAACAGGCACCCGCAAAGCCTCTTATGCAATACAAGTTGCATGTCAAGCGTGGAGCAAGTCTCATGAACGATGTCATGTAAGGTTAGCCCGGGCCGCTTCATCCCAACATACCGCAAGATGCAAAGTACACAAGAAGCAATCGACAATAAAAGCATCAACGCCCATAATGACCATTGTGTTCTACTCTGCAATGATCTACATATAGACACGGCTCGATACCAGTAGGGTTTCAGCATGGAAAAAATTCTATCGCATACAAACAAACAAGCCAAGATCTATCTACTAGATTGTAGCAACGAGTCGATGGAATAACTTACCCTCGAAGATTCCAAAGTGTTTAACGAGGCGATTCTCGTGGGTGATGTAGTCGTACTCTTCCCGATCTCAAGATCGTGTAGACGATCCTTCCGCACAAGGTTCCTGGCGCTCCCGCAATCGGTCACACGCTCGGTACTGACGAAGACCTTCCTCTCCCTTGTTCCAAAGAAAATGGGTTGTAGCACTCTCCTCGCGATTCCGGCAGCACAACGGCGTGGTACCGGAAGTAGAGGGGAGATCTCGCAGGGCTTCGCCTTAAGCCGGAGCGAGTATGGTGGAGTATGAGAGAGTTCCTCGGTGATCTAGGGTTTAGACACACCAAGGAGGAAGTGCTAGAGCCGGCGGCTAGGATTCCGGGGACCCCCAAGTCGGCGGCTAGAGCAAAACCCTAAGGGGGCGGCTATGGTGGCGAGCTTCTAGGGTTTGAGGTGAGGACTTGTGTGCTCTAGGAGGAGCCCGCCTCCTTATATAGGTGGAGGGGCCGACGGCCAAGGGAGGAGGAGTCCTCCCAACTCGGCTTGGAGGGTTGCCGGTTGGAGGAGGAACTCCCAACTGATTCCCCTCCTCCTCTTTTCCACTTTCCAATTTTAGCTATTTGACTTTTCAATTTAGCTATTTGACTTTTCAAACTAGGATTTAATTCAATCCTTCATTTGGAACAGCGAGGACACTTAGTACATGATGCAATCATTCCAAATTGCAATGACACATTCATGTACCCCTTCCCTTCCGGAGTGACGGACATTCCGGAACCTTCTAGAACATTCCTGATGAAAACACCGGAAACATATCCCAACTCCGAAACGGGACTTTCCTTATATGAATCTTATTCTCCGGACCATTCCGGATCACCTCGTGATATCCCGGATCCCATCCGAGACTCCGAACAACATTCGGTCTCTTTCTCATCATACATTAACTACTCAAACAACGTCGAATCCTTAAGTGTGTCTCCCTACGGTTCGTGAATTATGCGGACATGATCGAGACACTTCTCCGAACAATAACCAATAGAGGAATCTGGAAATTCATATGGCTCCCACATATTTCTATGATTACTTTGCGATCGAATGAACCACTTACATACGATACCAATTTCCCTTTGTCTCACGATAGTTTACTTATCCGAGGTTATGATCGCTTGATCTCTGCATACCTAGTTCAACCTCGTACCGATAAGTACTCTTTTCGCTCCTGATATGTGATCCCTTGTGAACCAGTCACATGCTTGCAAGCTAATTGGATGACATTCCACCGAGAGGGCCCAGAGTATATCTATCCGTCATGTGGATGGACAAATCCCACTCTTGATCCATGTGTTTCAACCAATACTTTCCGAACACTCAATGCCACCTTTATAGCCACCTAGTTACGGTGTGGTGTTTGATGTCATCAAAGCATCCATCCGGTAAAGGTGATATGCATGATCTCATGGTGGAAGGAATTAGGTTACTATGTATCAGAAAGCATATAGCAATTGAACTATTGAAATGGCTTGATCTTTATGCTACGCTTATCTATAGGAGTATGTCCATCATATGATTCTCCTAACGATATGATCTTGTTGTTGATAACATCTCAATGTTCATGATAGGGAAATGTGGCATCCCGCAAAACCACTACTAGAAAATCGCGTTGAATTTGTGCATTGCATCGTCATCATCATATGTTGTTTGTCAAAAACTATTTTCGCAACGCCCGTTTTGTTTTCTAAAACGCCCCATCTTTAATCAAATATCAAACCCCGGGTCTCCGGATGATTTTTGTTTGTCTGGCTGTAAACGGTGTTTGTAAAACAAATAAAAATATTTATTATTTTAGTGGGGCAATCGAGCCGATTGACCAACGCCACCCCTGTGATTTTAAATCGGTCCACCTAACCCACCCCATTAATCCTACAGCTACCAGCTAACCTACCCAGCCCTCCCCTCCACCTCACCCCAACCAATAGCCCCTCGCCACCTCACCCTCTCTCCCCCTCTACCCAATCCTAAACCGCCACCTAGACCATCCACCCCTCTTCTTTTCCTCTCTCTCCCAACCCACCTCGCCACGCACACACGATCACACGCCACAGCCCTGCAGCCGCCCCACTGTTCCCCACCGACTCCCATGGTCCCACCTCCCAGTCCACCCCGCCTGCTCTCTTCTCCCGCAGCCCCGCACGCCTTCTCCCACCTCGCTCCTCCACCCGCACGTCCCCAGCAACCTCCGTCGCGCCTCCACCTCTAGCCTCCTCCGCGACCGCCCTGCCTCCCATCTCGAGCACCGCCTCATGAGATCCCTCCCGACACCGCCGCCTCCCCACCTCGCCTCGGCTCAGCCTCCCGCCTCATGAGCCGCCGCCATGGCCGGACCCTCGCCCCTTGCAGAACCTCTCGGCATGGCCTTTCCTCCCCTTCCGCCTCACATGCTTTCTGCCGAGCCTCTCCCTCTTCCGGCGAAGCACACAAGGCTTCCGCTGCACCGCCTCGCTGGCGTCCTCTCCGCCTCACCGCCGCCCGGCCCGTGCTTCGCCTTGCCCCACCGCCAAGCGCCGCCCGAACTCGCCGTCCAGCTGCCGGGCCGCACTTTCGCTTCGCTCTCCGCCCGCCCAGCGAAGGCTGGCGCCCGCCCATCGCCGCCAAGCCGCCAACCTCCCTCCGCCGCCGTTTCCGCATGCGCCGCCGCTGCCCGTCCTCCCTGTGGCGCCACCAACCCGAAGCCTGCCTGCGCCTCGCCTGCCGTTGGCCGTGAGCAGACCCGTCACCCTCCTCGAGCGAGCCCCATGTCCTCTGCCGCGGCCCAAGCTCGTCGGCGCTGCCGCTGCGGCGTGGCTGCGAGACCCCTCCGCCAGCGCCCAAGACCGCCCCTCAACAAGAACGGCCACGTGCAAGTGACCGCCAAGATCGACACCAACCAAAGTGGAGCCACAAACCCCAAGATCTTCGAGAGGGACCGATGACCGGACCAAGGACGTCATGGAACGCCAAGATCGACTTCTCGGGAACCCAAGACCGATTCTGCATCGGCGCCACGCCAAGAACTTCACCCCGGATGCCAGAACCGACCCGATACGCGAACCCGACAAGTTCTTCTCGACGACAAGATCATCGACAGGGAGCCCGAAGACCACATGTGCGACAAGTACTCCCTCGAGAACGTCAAGTACTTCACCCCGGACACCGAGACCCCGATGCGACAAGAACGACACCAAACCAAGTCCTTCCCGGAGCCCGAGAACGTTTCCGTCGAACCCTGGACCCTGAGACCGAACCCCGAACCCCGGAACCCCAAGATCGCCGAACCTCCATGTGTGAACCCCTTCCCGAAACCCTATTTTATAATATAATACAATTGTTGCATATCAAATCATTCATCTCGCATGCATATCTGTGGTTTGGGGGCCTTACGCCAATTCACCTCATAATTAAATATGGGGCCCATATGCGGGCAAATCTAGTCTCATATTGGCCTCATTTAAATTTGTGTAGCGAACCGGTAACTCATCTTGCCTTGTTAATACAACATCTAAATTACGGGGGTTCTAAATAACTTGAACCATTTAATTAATTATCGGGACCCCGGTTCCGCTTAATATGACCTAATTGCATCGCACCTTTGCCATGTCATCCATCATACATGCATCATGCCGATCTTCTGCCGTTGTATTAAATATTGCATCCGGTGTTTCTTCTAGTGTTTTGTTTCTTCGCGGATAAGGCCGTTGAGTTGATGTGAGCTTCGTCCCGATCTTCGGTTGAACCTTCGACAATGTTTTCAGGCGAGCATCTCCCCTTTTCTTCCTATCTTACTTTTCTAGTATTTATTCCCTCCTGTTGATCTTTGCTATCTGTGTTGCGATGCTCCAGTTTTCGTACCCGTGATATCCCTTGCAGCCATATATAGCCTTGGACACATCCTATTACCTGTTGTTTGGTAGATAGTTGGACCCGCGTGTCGTAGTCGCTTGCTCAAGTGTTTTGTGTGTCGACACGTACCACAATTGTTGGAGAATTGCCGCATGTTGATGTTGGAGATGATCATGGCTTTACTTATCGTTCACTTTAATTACTGTTTAACAACTAAAATTGAATTAAGCAGAGGCATCGGTGGGTGATAGGTAAGATTTGGTTTCATCACCACTTGTGTCCGTGAGACCGAGTTCTTGACACTGCTCCGAGATCGAGCGCTAACCACAATGGGGAGATATGGGCCCCCATCGATTATTACCTGATTTCAAAGTATTGTACTGGGGGCCACAAACTAGTTTGAGGTTTTATTTACGATCCCGTAATTATGCCATGCTACTTATGTATTTAAATTGTGCGACAGATAGCACCTGTATTGTTTAGGATCGGGACACGATTTGCTGTGTCGATCCCGTTGGGGATTTGTTGTCGTTCGTACCGTCTACCCAAACCCTAAGTCCGTCTCGAGACCGCCGACTTGCTATGGTAGACTTAGTGGGTGGCCCCCGTGCTTGCTTTGGATGCAGGACGTCGTGACTTAGGCCCCGCCGACATACCGATGGGTGTATGTTAACCGATCGCAAAAGGGTCAAGTGCTTGTGGATACTTTGGTGCACCCCGCAGGTTAAATCTTTTCGAGCCGTGTCCGGTTATGGACGACTTGGAGCACAGCTTGATCATAGACAACTATAACTAAAGTTTACTGTTTTAAATTGACTCGTATCCGATTTGACTAGTAATTAGCTCCACAACGGAATGGCTAAGTAAAAGTACCAACAACTTTGGGTTTTGGGTTATCTCATGCTAATTGTATCTCGACTAGTAAGTGTTGCCACTATAACGGAATGGTTAACTAAAAGTGCCCATCGCTACTTTATCGGGATGATTATCTAAACCCGACTAGTAAAGTGCCGCAACTATAACCGAATAAGTAAAGCGCCCAATCGTGTGAGTTCCTCGGTTGACTTCCTCGTTTGGTTTCGAGGGGAAACGCCAGACGGGTTTGTTTGATGGTAGAATCAGTTATCTCAGTAGGTCCTTCTTACCCCTCTCGATAGCCGCCATTGTATCGAGTCTCTCTATGTTGTTTAGTGTATGTCTTTGCCGCTTGATCCACCATACCTATGTAGGCGAGGACCGCGAATTCTAGCCTCGCTGCATCGCCTCGATCGACGCCTTCTTTTTTCCTTTTCCTTTGTCGGCACCCTTTTGTTTAAGCACGCTTTGAGATCGACGCCGTTAGCGGGTTACCTTCCGCTTGGCTCAGGCAGTGGTTATGGACGCCATTGGTTATTCTTCGTGGCTCTTAGCCCCATTTGCATCTTGTCCGTAGTCGGACGCCTATCATTTTCAAGGTGATTTGTATCTTTGTATATTATATTCGTATTCTTGACTCTTTGAGTCATATATATATCTCTGCTCGTGGGTCCCATCGAGGATTGTGTAATGTTATTACTTTGTTTTCCACCGCACGCAAGTGCTCACTGGTGCACCTTCAATCGCCTCTATGCGGGTTTGGCGGGTTTCGCTAAAACTTGCATAGGGCCGATTCTCGAGGGTGTTACTGAGTGGTATCGAGCTCAAGCGATTGCGATACCCACAAGTCCAACTGTAGGATAACCTAGCTAACCAAGTAGAGTGTCAAAACTATTTTGCAAAATCGGTTGGATAGTTCGATTAGGTCTGATTTTACTCCTTACCCCTCTGCTGTTCTCCTCTTACCTCTACGTGTTTTGAATCCGCTCTCGTCCCTTTCTTCGAGTCCAGGAATTCTCGTGGTTGGGTTCCGTCGTACCTTCAGGGTTTCGCTTCCTCTTTTGGAAACGGTGTTGCTACATCCGGTCTTCATGCTATCCGAAGAATCCTTCGTCTGTGGTACCCTCCTTTGTTCCTTGTTTGTGCTTTCCGGTGTTTCCGACGCGACGACATCATCTATGCTAGATCCGATGCAGAGTCTGCATCATTCCGTTGTTCCGAACCTCGCTTGTCGAGATCTTCAGTCTGATTCCGAGAATGGTTGCACGCTTATCTACTGATTGTACAGAGTAATAGTTTGGGTGCGTGATGGATTGGCCCCCATGCCGACTACTCACTCTATTCGCTTGTGTACATTGAAGTGGATGAGAATGCATCGGTTCCCTTTTTTCTATCGGAGTTAGAGGTGGCTTTATTTGTTGATACCTCTATCTTCGACCTTTTGTTCCGGAGTGTTCTCTCGACGATCACGGACAACGACCTCTTGTTAGTGGTGTCGCGAGGATCTACACGAAGTGAGAAGATGCAGATCGCCGACCTTCTTTCCGGTACCATGAGGCGGATCTCGAGGGCGAGATCCTTTGTTAGTGGTGTCGAATTGTGGCATCCCGCAAAACCACTACTAGAAAATCGCGTTGAATTTGTGCATTGCATCGTCATCATCATATGTTGTTTGTCAAAAACTATTTTCGCAACGCCCGTTTTGTTTTCTAAAACGCCCCATCTTTAATCAAATATCAAACCCCGGGTCTCCGGATGATTTTTGTTTGTCTGTTGTCGGTTTGCAAACGGTGTTTGTAAAACAAATAAAAATATTTATTATTTTAGTGGGGGCAGTCGAACGGGCCGATTGACCCGAACGGCCACCCCCAGGATTTTAAATCGGTCCACCTAACCCACCCCATTAATCCTACAGCTACCAGCTAACCTACCCAGCCCTCCCCTCCACCTCACCCCAACCAATAGCCCCTCACCACCTCACCCTCTCTCCCCCTCTACCCAATCCTAAACCGCCACCTAGACCATCCACCCCCTCTTCCTTTTCCTCTCTCTCTCCCAACCTACCCTGGCCACGCACACACTCACACACGCATCACACGCGCGCAGCGCCTGCCGCCGGCCCCACCCTGTTCCCCACCGACTCCCGTGGTCCCACCTCCCCCGGTCCACCCCGCCCCCCTGTTCCTCTTCTCCCGCAGCCCCGCACGCCTTCTCCCACCTCGCTCCTCCACCCGCACGTCCCCGGCGACCTCTTGACTCATCGAAACTATGGCACTGCAGACTAGGCCATATTTCGAGGGGAAGAATAGAAAGCCTCGTTAAAAATGACATTCTTCCTCCGTTAGAGTTCTCCGACATAGAACAATGCATAGATTGCATTAAAGGAAAGTATGTCAAACAAATTAAAAAGGGTGTAAACCGAAGCATAGCTACACTAGAAATAATCCACATGGATATTTGTGGACCGTTTCCGGTGAAAAGTGTGGATGGCTATGATTTATTCATAACATTCACGGATGATCACTCCCGGTATGGTTATATTTATCCAATTAAAGAAAGATCTGAAGCATTGGATAAATTTAAAATTTTCAAAGCTGAAGTAGAAAATCAGCATGATAAAAGAATTAAAATAGTTCGGTGCGATCGTGGGGGGAGTACTACGGTCGGCATACTCCATATGGTCAAGTACCAGGACCCTTTGCAAGGTTCCTGCAAGAAAATGGAATAGTCGCCCAGTATTCTATGTCGGGCGAACCTCAGCAAAACGGAGTAGCTGAAAGGCGCAACCGTACCCTTATGGATATGGTGCGCAGCATGATGAGCTATTCCACCCTCCCATTGGGATTGTGGATGGATGCGCTTAAAACCGCCATTCACATTCTCAACAGAGTACCAAGCAAGTCGGTGCCCAAAACACCGTATGAATTGTGGACAGGCAGAGTCCCCTCTCTGCACCACTTGAGGGTTTGGGGGAGCCCAGCTGAGGCAAAAGTTTTCAATCCAAACATTGCAAAGTTAGACCCCAAAACAGTATCTTGCCATTTTATTGGCTATCCAGATAAGTCCAAAGTCTATCGTTTCTACTGTCCCGATAGATACACAAAGTTTGTAGAAACGAGACATGCCATATTCTTGGAGGACGAATTGATGAGGGGGAGCACGGTAGCTAGGAAAATTGATCTTGAGGAGAAGAGGGTGCATGCACCTAATCCGATGACTCAGGACATTTTTCTCGCTACCTGTTGTGCCACCATCTACAACCCCTGATGTTGTGGTGCCGGCACCTGTTGTGACTCCACACGTGACAACAATGGGCGAAAGTTCGGAACCTGTTCACCAGGAGCCACCTGAACCCACTGTTGAGCACGAAAGGGAGCCAGAACAGCCACCTAGTGTAAATGTGCCTGAACCCGAGGCAAGAAATGAGCAAGAGTCTGATGAACTCGGACGGTCTAAAAGAGAACAAAGACCAGCTATTTCCAAAGAAATCTACAAAGTTTATAATGTAATTCATATGGAGGGCGATCCTACCTCATATGAAGAAGCCATGAGTAGCCCTCACTTAGCCAAGTGGGTAGAGGCAATGGAAGATGAAATGAAATCGATGAGTTCCAACAATGTTTGGGACTTGGAGGAAATTCCTAAAGGAGCCAAAACAGTAGGATGCAAATGGGTCTACAAAACAAAGTATGACTCCAATGGGAATGTAGAAAATTACAAAGCTAGACTCGTGGCAAAAGGCTTTACGCAAAGAGAAGGCGTAGATTACAATGAGACTTTTTCTCCGGTCTCATGTAAGGACTCCTTCAGAATCATCATGGCACTAGTTGCACATTTTGATTTAGAGTTACATCAAATGGATGTCAAGACGGCATTTCTAAATGGAGATTTAGAAGAAAATGTTTACATGAAACAACCTAAGGGTTTTTTCATGGAGGGGAAGGAACATATGGGATGTCGCCTAAAAAATCCATTTATGGGTTAAAGCAAGCCTCTAGGCAGTGGTATTTAAAGTTTAATGATACCATTAAAATATTTGGATTCAAAGAAAATATTGAGGACAACTGCATTTTTGCAAAGTTCAAAAGTGGGAGATATATTTTCCTAATTTTGTATGTGGATGACATTCTGCTTGCCAGTAGTGATGTTAGTCTACTACTAGAGACAAAGAAGTTCTTGTCATCTAACTTTGACATGAAAGACCTTGGTGAAGCCTCTTATGTTTTGAGCATATAAATTCACCGAGACAGAAAGAATGGAGTGTTAGGACTGTCGCATAAAGCATATTGTGAAAAGATTTTAAAGAAATACAATATGCATGCGAGTAATTCAACACCTGCTCCCATAGTCAAGGGCGATAGTTTTGGGAAATCCCAATGTCCAAAGAATCAATATGAGAACGATCAAATGAAGTCAGTACCATATGCTTCGGCTGTTGGAAGCTTACAGTATGCACAAGTGTGCACTCGCCCTGACTTAGCATTTATGACCGGGGTACTCGGTAGATATCAAGAGAATCCAGGCACAGAGCACTGGAAGATGGTAAAGAAAGCTTTGCGTTATGTGCAAGGCACAAAAGGCCTCATGCTTACATATAGAAGATCCGATTCCCTAGAGATAAAAGGGTATTCAGATGCAGATTTTATGGGAGATAAAGGCGACCGAAAGTCCACATGTGGTATGTCTTTACTCGCAGGAGGTGATATTTCGTGGAGAAGCGCCAAGCGATGATAGTTGCATCATCTACGATGTATGCAAAATTTATAACATGTTATGAGGCCATGGGACAGCGTTATGGTTAAAGAAATTCTTACCCGACTTGAAAGTGGTTGATCGTGATCAAGAAGCCACTAAAGATCTACTGTGACAACAAGCCCGCAGTATTCTATGCTCACAACAACAAGTCGAGTAATGCTTCAAAGTCTATAGATATAAAGTATTATGTTGTGAAGGACAAAGTCCAGGATCAAACTATAAGACTCGAGCATATAAGGACAAAGGATATGCTTGCGGATCCGCTAACGAAAGGCTTACCACCCAATGTGTTTAAGGAACACATAGCCGGCATGGGTTTAATGGGAAGCCTATGATTTCTGGACTAAAGAGGCCCAAAAGTAACATGATTTGTTTCAGAACATGAAGGTATATAGTGGCTGTCTGATTCTATCGGCAATTGAGCTGAGACGATGAAACATGCTCTATCATTCTGTGATGGAATAAGTAAAGAACAAGGTTAAAAGTAAAGTAGAGATCTAGGGGGAGAATGTTAGATAGATCTCAAACGTGAACGGGCCCAACGGCCCGTCACGCCCCTATCCGCGCTACGATCGGGGCGCCAACCCTATCTCGACAGGGCCTCGCCGCCAACTATATAAAGAGGTGGGGAGCCGGCAGCACGACTCACGAGGTCAGACGTGCCCTAGCCGCCCCACCTACAAACCCTATCCGATCTAGGCTAAGCGTTGCGCCGACGGGAAGCTCCACCGCCGCCACACTCACCCCCTTTCACCCATGGCCAATGACGGAGGTTATGGCTCCGGCACCAGCTCGGGCATTCCCTCTAGCTCGTGTCTGTCGAGCCAGGGAGCAGGTAGAGCTCATCTCGGTTCTCTTTCTCCCTCCCTCTCTCTCTCTCTCTGTTCTCGATCTACAAAGGTGAAGTATAGTGCTACTGTTAGATCTAGACTAGATCCTTTGTAAAGATGGCTTTAACACAGTCTTCTTTTGCTGGGATGCCCAGTAATACTCCAGATGCTTGAGAATTGTGCCCCATGGTAGGAAAACGGCTCTTCTAGCAGTCAGAAAAAGGATCATGCCAATAAACTCCCCATCAATAGAAAAAAGTGGCCCACCATCCCAAGCCTAATAAAATAACAAGGTGACAGGCAACAAGGGTTAAATTTGAACCAAATGAAGTTGAATAGAACAACAGTAAAATAAAAAAATCTTTCTTATTGCCTCCATGCATCGCAGAAATAGAATAAAATGATCATATCGCCATGTAAGTGTACCTCTGGGGTTTCACAGTCAACATCTTCATCATCCTTAGAAACAGTTAAAAAACGATCAAATTCAATATTCTTAGCTATTATTTCACCAGAGACGCCACACCCTACAAGTACTAATGGATCACCATGGGGCAGAATTTGCAGTGCATGTTCGAAAGATCCAACCTGAACATCAAGAAACGCATGGACATTCACAACAACAAAGTTGCAATCTAGATCAAATTCATCCAGCACCCCCATATACACTTCATTGCCTTCAGGGCACTTCAATCTACAAAACAGTAATGCAAGAAATAAGCAGCCACTTATTAGAAGTGAGCAAATAAGTAAAGGATGATTGTCAGTGCTGAAAGTACAAAGGAAGTCGCCTAGAGGGGGGTGAATAGGCTTTTACAAATATTACGGTTTAGGATCAAGTAAATGCGGAATAAAACTAACGTTTAATTTATTGAGCACAAAACCTAGCCACTAAGTTCACCTAGGTGCACCAACAACCTATGCTAAGCAATACAAGCAACAAGGTGATAGCAAGGTATAAAAACTTCAAGCACGATGGCTATCACAATGTAAAGTGCATAAGTAAAGGGTTCGGTTGAGAGATAACCAATGGACGCGGAGACAAAGATTTGTTTCCCGAAGTTCACTTCCAAAGAAGCTACGTCTCCGTTAGAGAGGTGCGATGGCGCAATGCTCTCCGAACGCCACAAATGGCTCACCTCGAGGTGTGGTGGCTCGATGCTCACCCAACGCCACACAAGGCCTCACCCCGGATGCGGAAGCACGCAACTCACCGACGCCACAAAAGGCTCACCCTATTCTCCCAAGTGCGCACCACAAAAGGCGGGCACTTGCTCCACTATGGGACGCTTGAGGGCGGTCACCGAACCCGTACAAGGTTGGGGCTAACTCCACAACTCAATTGGAGGCTCCCAACAACAAAGCCACAACAGGCCAACAATGCCACAAAAGGCCAACAACGCCACAAAAGGCTACAAGACCACAAAAGGTCAACAAGACCACAAAAGGTCAACAATCCAACCACACAACCGTCTAGGGTTCCAAGGAACCCAAGAGAAACAAGCTCACAAGCTTGAACTCGCCAAATATCCGAGGAGAACTCAAACCTATGCACCAAATGCAAGGGCAAGTCCTTCTCTCCCAAATTCCAACAAAGCTACACAAGCTATTGGGGGAATAAGGGAGGAAGAACACAAGAGTAGAACTCAAACCTATGCACCAAATGCAAGGGCAAGTCCTTCTCTCCCAAATTCCAACAAAGCTACAAAAGATATTGGGGGAATAAGGGAGGAAGAACACAAGAGGAGAACACAAAACTCTCCAAGATCTAGATCCCAATGATTCCTTCACAAAGAAGGGATTTGACTTGGGGGGATTGTAGATCTAGATCTCCTCTCTCAAATCCCTCAAAAAGATGCAAGAATCATAGGAGGGGAAAGGGAGAGGGAAAGCTTCCTCAAGGTTGACAATGGAGGAGAGAGAGAAAGCCAAGAACCAAGAGGAAAAGCTAGTGCCCACGAAGGGGAAGAGGAGCCCCTTTTAAAGGGCTCCCAGATCTGCCCGTTATGGGCATTCGCGACACTAGGCCGGAACTTCCGGTGGGAGGCCGAAAGTTCCGGTGGCACCCAGCCAACGATCGAAAACTGCGGAGCGAGAAACTGAGAAAACGAATCATGGCCGGAACTTCCGGCTCTGGGCGGAAGTTCCGCCCAGCCTGGCTCCACACGCCCGCTCCAGAAGCGCGACCGGAAGTTCCGGTCAAAACAGACCGGAAGTTCCGGTGAACTTCCGATCAAGTTCCGAGCAAGTTCCGGCTAATTAGCACATTTCACCCAGAAGGTTACTGAACCGCCACCGAAACTTGGGCGGAACTTGGGCGGAACTTGAGGCGACAAAGATGCCCTAGCGGAACTTCCGGTGGGAAGCCGGAACTTCCGGTCAGGGAAATTCCAGAAACCAGAAAACCAGAAACGCAATAACTTTTGCATCCGAACTCCAAACGGGATGAAACCAATTTTGTTGGAAAGATAACGACGAATAGAGTATAACAAAAAGTCACCTTGGGAGAAAATATCATGAATATATTTGAGAGCTATCCCGCAAGGTGTGGAGCCGGAAAACTCGCAAGATAAAAAACCGCAATAAGATATGCAAGTGAAATCCTTAGATGATGAGCTAGAGCTTGTTATGATGGTGACCACAAGCTCTAGATCCCCTCATGGACAAGAACCAAATAACAACCAAGAAAGATGATGCTATGAATGCAAAGGTTTGAGCTCTCTCGGAACGATGCAGACGAGACACCCGCTTGAGAGCCCCTCTTGATAGCACTGGCTATCTATCCTAAACCCAGTCTCCCAACTAACAATACGAGACCGGCAAAAGAAAAGCCCTATCAAGAACATACCTTTGCCTTGAGCCTCCCACTTGAACTATATCTAGACGGTCTTGTTCTTCTATAGAGGGAACACCTTTCTTGGATGCTCTTGCTTGATGAAGATGAAGACTTGCAAATTGCTCCCCCATACACCATGGGGAAACCTCTTCTTTGAACTTGTCTTCATCATTCCATGAGGATGGCAAGCTTCAAGCATGAGATCTTCTAGAGATGGCGCATCTTGAGCCCGCCCTTCTTCATCCCTACTTGAGGTTGATCCATCTTGATGCAATTCTTTGCACATGCCTTGATTGACCTTCAAGCTCCTTCTTTCTTCATGATTCCAATGGGCACGAAGCCCTTGTACATTTCTTCATCTTCCAACCTTGAGACCAACACATGGCCCAAGCGATGCCAATGGACAAACCTATAAGTGAAACTCAATTTACACATTAGTCCATAGAGATTGTCATTAATTACCAAAACCACACATGGGGGCATACATGCCCTTTCAAGTGCCAACCTTCAAGTCATCGTGGTCTTTATTTGTACCATTGACAGCTCTAACCAAACTTGCAGAAGTCAGAAACCTTGTAAGGTTGCAACCCCGTCGGCGTTCCATAGCTATGCCCGAGCATGAAAATAAGATTGTGTCTCCTACAGAAGATTGCAATTTAAATTACTGGTAACTGGTTGTGTTCCAATATACTTTGTTGGAAAACTGAGAAAGACTAAGCATATATAATCACCATTGTACAAAGCAATAGAGGCGACACTTCTAGACAAATGTAGTATTGACCTATCACTGAGCCCAGACCAAACACCTTGATCAGAGTCCCCACGGCCACGGAAGAAACCTAGTTCAAGAAAATAAAACATTAAGGAAACTGTGAATAATCAATAAGACTCTTAAGAAATATGAGGGGAAACCTAACAGAAAAGTGGAAATTCTAGCAGACCCGAGAGCAATGATTCATTCTTTTTAGAAAACTCCAATGATTCATTCTTGGAAGCACTTGTGCTCTTACGAAAGCCTCCGGTGAGATGATCACCGCCCCTCTTTGCTTTCCGCATCACTGTGAATAATAATCAATAAAACTCTTTAAGAAATGTGAGGGGAAACCTAGCAGAAAAGTGGAAATTCTAGCTAACTGAGACTAATGATTCATTCTTGGAAGTACTTGTGCTCTTAGGAAAGCCTCTGGTAAGATGATCACCGCCCCTCTTTGCTTTCCGCATCTTTTTTTCAAGTCTGGAGCAGAACTTTCTTTTAGAAAGTTATAAAGAATATAAGGCAAAAAGTAGGGTTAAAAAGTGTTGTTCCGTTCCGTGGAACCGGAGGCGAGAGGTGCTCCCAACGGCGTAATTTGCACTGCTCCGCGATTTGCTGTTCCGTGGAACTTGAGGCGGTGACATGCCTTAATTCGTGGGACTTGTGGGGAGTTAAATACACTACCAGTCCCTGTACTTGTTAGGCTGACTCAATTTAGTGCTCGTACTCACTGAATTTTATTCATATACTTGTGAATTGGACTTGATTTAGTCCTAATCAATGTTTCGCGTTGAAATTGCGCTTACTCGGATGCCACATGGAGGTGTGTCCTACTTGCAGGAGTTAAGATGGAATGGAAATTCGCAGTTAGCCCCTCTCTTGTTACCCTGATACCATTAGTTAATCTCCCGTTGTAAATATGTCGCTCCATCTTCTGGTCCAACAATCGCCGTCTTTGTCACTTCCTGTCGCCTCCACCACCGTTGAGACCTTCCTTTTGTCCTCCCTCGAATAGAACTCTCTCGTCTGAAAGGATCTGCGACGGCGTGGGGCGCTCTGCATAACGGAGCTGATGTGGAAGGGGTACGTTCAAAAACCTGGCAGTGAAAAAACATTCTAGATGCGAGGGTGTTCCTACAAGATTCTGGTCCACGTGGCGTCCGAATCAGCGCAATTTCGATCGAGATCTGCGGGCGGGCGAACGCGGGGGACGTCAAGCTGCGAGCGTCCAGAGACGGAGGCGAAGAAACACGGGTCGCGCGGTCGCCGGAGGAGAGGGAGAAGGGGTAGCTCGGGGGAGGGTCGGCGGCGAGGTCAGGGACGCGGGGTGAGCGAGATCGAACCGGCCACTTTGTTTGTGTCTTGCCGGTGGCAGTTTCGGCGTAATTTGCACTGCTCCGTGATTTGCTATTCCGTGCAACTGGAGTCGAGGTGCACAATGACCATTGTGTTCTACTCGTGCAACAGATCTACATATAGACACGACTCTGATACCACTGTAGAGGTTCGTAGCATGGAAAACAAAAAAATTCTACCGCATGCACACAAACAAGCCAATATCTATCTACTAGATTATAGCAACGAGTCGATTAGAGTACTCACCCTCGAAGATTCCAAAGCGGTTAATGAGAGCAGATTCTCGTGGGTGATATAACCATACACTTGCCGATCTCAAGATCGCGTAGACGATCCTTCCAGTGCTGCGTTCCAGCAGCGCTTCCGCAGTCGGTCACACGTTCGGTACTTGATGAAGACCTTCCTCTCCCTTGTTCCAGCAAGCAACGGAGGTTGTAGTTCTCTCCTCGCAATTCCGACAGCACGGCGGCGTGGTGCGGAAGTAGAGGGAAGATCCCGCAGGGCTTCGCCTAAGCCGGTGCGGGTTATGGTTGATCTAGGGTTTCTGGCGATCTAGGTTTAGAAGGCCGGAGAGGAGGAGGTGGAGTCGGCGGCGGCTAGGGCGACGACGACGGCGGGCGACAAATGACTAAGCGGCGACGCGAGTGATGACGTGCATGGCGGTGCAAGGTGGGGAGGGCTGGTTATGGCCTCTTGGGGCAGCCCCTCCCCTCTATTTATGAGAGGGAGGGCAGCTTGGAAGAGGGGAGTTTGAATTCTTCCCCAAATTTCTGTCCAAGTTGGAGGGAAAGACGGACTCTTTCGTTCTTACACTAGGAAACCATTGTTCCAGTTTGACTTTTCAAACCTGCCTTTTGACTTGCAATTTGGAGCTTAATTCCTCTTTTGCAAATGCCCAACCAAGTGACCTAGGACATGATCCAATCATTCCACTTAACCATGACACATTCATGAACCATTCCCCTTCTAGTCAGGTGAACCTTCTAGACCCTTCTAGAACCTCTCCGATGAAAACGTCAGAATCATTCCCGAACTCCGGAATCGGACTTTCCTTATATGAATCTTATTCTCCGTACCATTCCGGATCTCCTCGTGATATCCCATATCCCATCCGAGACTCCGAACAACATTCGTTCTCCCTACTTACATTCCATATCTACTAGACAACATCGAATCATTAAGTGTGTCTCCCTACGGTTCGTGAATTATGCAGACATGACCGAGATACTTCTCCTATCAATAACCAATAGAGGAATCTATAAATTCATATGGCTCCCACATATTTCTACGATTACTTTGCGATTGAATAAACCACTTACATAGGATACCAATTTCTCTTTGTCTCGTGATAGTTTACTTATCCGAGGTTTGATCGTCGGTATCTCTGCATACCTAGATTAACCTCGTTACTGATAAGTACTCTTTTCTTATTCCCGTGATATGTGATCCCTTGTGAGCCAGTCACATGCTTGCAAGCTAATTGGATGACATTCCACCGAGAGGGCCCAAAGTATATCTATCCGTCATATGGATGGACAAATCCCACTCTTGATCCATGTGCCTCGACACATACTTTCCGAACACTCAATGCCACCTTTGTAGCCACCCAGTTACGGTGTGGTGTTTGATGTCATCAAAGCATCCTTCTAGTGATGGTGATTAGCATGATCTCATGGTCGAAGGAATTAGGTTACTATGTATCAGAAAGCTTATAGCAAATAAACTATAGAAATGACTTGATCTTTATGCTACACTTATCTATAGGAGTATGTCCATCGTAACATTCTCCTAATGATATGATCTTGTTGTTAATAACATCTCAATGTTCATGATCGAGAAACCACGATCATCTATTAACCAACAAGCTAGTATTATAAAGAGGCTTTACTAGGGACTCTAATTCAGCTTACAAATCACACAAGAATTAATATTTCTGGTTAATATTATTATAGCATGAATATAAACATTTATCATAAACATAAAGATATAATAATAACCACTTTTATTATTGCCTCTAGGGCATATCTCTGATACGTCGGAAACATATCTATAATTTTTTATGTTCCATGCTTGTTAGTATCTACTTTGCTTTACCTTGTCTACACTTTGAGGTGCTTTTTACATGTTTTCTGGTACTAACCTATTAACAAGTTGCCACGGTGACAGTTGCCTGTTTTCTGCTGTTTTTGGTTTCAGAAAAGTTAGTAAAGAAATATTCTCGGAATTGGACGGGACAAACGTCAAAGTCAATTACTTTCCGTGGGGAACAAGAAGTCCAGAGGGGAGATGGGGAAACGAACCAGGGAAGCCAAACCCCCTAGGCACGGCCAGGGGTGGGCCCACGCCTAGGTAGGGTTTGACCCCCCCCTGGTCGCCTCCTCGGCCTCCCCCTTTGCCTATAAGAAGCCCCCGATGCAGAAACCCTAAGCACCCGATCAAATCTCCATGAAACCGTCTATAGCCTCCGCCGCCATCGTCCCTAGATCGGGGGGATCTGAAGTTCTCCGCGGCACCCTGCCGGATCATCCTGGAGGCCTTCTCTCCGGTATGATGCGTGAGTAGTTCCACCTTGGACTATGGGTCCATGTAGTAGCTAGATGGTTGTATCTCCTCCTTTGTGCTTTCATGTATAGATCTTGTGAGCTCCGTTCATGATCAAGATCTAATCTATTTGTAATCATGCATGTTGTGTTTGCGGGATCCGATGGATATTGAGATTATTATGTTGGTTTGATTAATGGTTTTGTCTTTATGATTCTATCATGTATGTGTTGTTTGTGATCTTCCATGCTCTTCGTTGTTAGTACCTATCTTGACCAAGTAGTTGCTAGTGACTCCAAGAGGGGGTATTTATGCTCGATAGTGGTTTCATGCCTCTAGTTTCCGAGGGAAGTGACAATAATCTCTTCGGTTGTAGATGTGATGTTGCTACTAGGGAGAAAACAACGGTCTCTTGTTCATGGAACATGTGGATTGTTTACCTTACACACTTTGCTTAAAGCAGTTGTCTGTTGCTTGCAACTTAATACTGGAGGGGGTTCAGATGATAACCTGAAGGTGGACTTCTAGTCATAGATGCAGTTGGATGGCGGTGTATGTATCTTGTTGTATTGTCCAATCGAATCTCATAGGATCTTTCTGACTAGTAATTGCATTGTTATGCCTTGCTCAGTTCCTGTCAATTGCCCTGATGTAATTTGTTTACCCTTCATGCCATGTTGTTTCTCTAAAGGAGAGCACCTCTAGTGAACTATGGACCCCGGTCCAATCTTTACAATTGATACATCTTCCACTATTACTTGTTTACTTCTTGCAAACCATTACCTTCCACACCATACGTTTAATCCTTTGTTACAGCAAACCGATGAGCTTGACAACCTCACTGATTCGTTGGGGCAAAGTCTTGAGTTTGTGTTGTGCAGGTCTCCACATTGCCAGCAACACATGTGTGACGTTTCCTTCCTCCTTCTGGTTCGATAACCTCAGTCTCTACTAAGGGAAACTTGCTGCTGTGCTCCATCACACCTTGCTCTTGGGGTTCCAACAAAGCGTCCCACGACAAGTGCGGGGCGCCATCAATCTCCAACATCGACATGATTTAACCCCAAGGAACTAAAGGTCTCACCAAAAGACCAAATTTATACAATGCCATCTCATTAGAGAAATGAGTGATGCGTGGAGACGCAAAGACATGCAAATACACACGGACCTGAAAGCATCAGATCCGTAGATTATGTTAACCACTTGCAATCGCGTATATGGAACACCAGTAAGCCATAAGTGTTCAATACGCAAAGTTTCTAAACTAGATTATTGTCTCTAGTGTAAGTGGGAGACTAAAGGGAATATGCCCGAGAGACAATAATAGAGTGGTTATTATCGTATTCCTTATTTATGATAAAAGTTTAATTTACATGCTATAATTGTATTAATACGAAAACGTTAATACATGTGTGTTTAATAAACAAAAAGGAAGTTCCTAGTTATGCCTCTCTTATAAACTAGCTCGTTGATTAACAAGATGATCAAAGTTTTCCCGATCATGGACATTGGATGTTGTTAATAACGATGTCACAACATTGTTGGAATGATGTGATGAGCATTCATCCAAATTATAGCATTACGATCAAGGTCATTGTGTTTATATTGCTATAACATTATACGAAGTAATCTTAGTCCTTAGACCATGAGATCATGTCAATCACTAACACCGGAAGAGTATCTTGATAACATCAAACGTCACACCGTAAGAGGGTGATTATAAAGATGGGTTCAGTGCTACGAAGGTGTTATGTTGAGGCTCATGGATCAAGAGTGGAATTTGTCGATGGATAGATATACTCTGGGCCCTCTCGGTGATATCACATTAGTTAGCTTGCAAGCAAGTGATTTGATCACTAGAATGTGTTGGAGATATGCCCAAGAGGAAATAATAAAGTGGTTATTATCATATCTTCATGCTTGTGATAAATGTTTACATATCATGCTATAATTGTATTAATCGGAAACATTAATACTTGTGTGATTTGTAAACATAAAAGAGTCCCTAGCAAAGCCTCTTGTTAAACTAGTTTGTTGGTTAATATATGATCATGGTTTCCTGATCATGAACATAGAGATGTTATTAACAACAGGGTCATATCATTAGGAGAATGATGTGATGGACATACTCCTATAGTTAAGCGTAGCATAAAGATCAAGTCATTTAATATAGTTCATTTGCTATAAGCTTTCTGATACATAGTAACCTAATTCCTTCGAACATGAGATCATGCTAATCACCATCACCGGAAGGATGCTTTGATGACATCAAACACCACACCGTAACTGGGTGGCTATAAAGGTGGCATTGAGTGTTCGGAAAGTATGTGTTGAGGCACATGGATCAAGAGTGTGATTTGTCCATCCATATGACGGATAGATATACTCTGGGTCCTCTTGGTGGAATGTCATCCAATTAGCTTGCAAGCATGTGACTGGCTCACAAGGGATCACATATCACGGGAACGAGAAAAGAGTACTTATCGGTAATGAGGTTGAACTAGGTATGCATATACCGATATCAAAACCTCGGATAAGTAAACTATCATGAGACAAAGGGAAATTGGTATCGTATGTAAGTGGTTCATTCGATCGCAAAGTAATCATAGAAATATGTGGGAGCCATATGAATTTACAGATTCCTCTATTGGTTATTGATCGGAGAAGTGTTTCGGTCATGTCCGCATAATTCACGAACCGTAGGGAGACACACTTAAGGATTCGATGTTGTTGAGTAGTTATGGAATGATGAGTAAGAGACCGAATGTTGTTCGGAGTCTCGGATGGGATCCGGGATATCACGAGGAGATCCGGAGAATAATATTCATATAAGGAAAGTCCTGTTTCGGAGTTTGGGAATGATTCCGGTGTTTTCACCAGGAATGTTCTAGAAGGGTCTAGAAGGTCCGGCACTCCGGAGGGGAAGGGTAGATGTGTCATGACAATGTGGAATGGTTGCATCATGTACTAGGTCACTTGGCTGGGCAAAATAAAGAGAAGAAATTAAATCGAAGTTTGAAAGTCAAACGCCAATTTGAAAAAGTCAAATCTCAAGTTTGCTTGGTGGAGGGAGAGTAGGAAACCTACTTGGGGAGGAAGTCTCACTTCCTCCCACCCGCCGGCCATGAGGAGGAGTTGGAGGAGGACTCCCTCCTCCCCAAACCGCCTCTCCC
Organism: Avena longiglumis; assembly: GCA_030063025.1. Lineage (NCBI taxonomy): Eukaryota > Viridiplantae > Streptophyta > Magnoliopsida > Poales > Poaceae > Avena > Avena longiglumis. The sequence goes on from CP125978.1 coordinate 507,953,292, forward strand.
CTCCTATATAAGGAGGGGTAAGGCGCCCCCTCTCCCTACATCCCAAACCCTAGCCTCCTAGCCGCCGGCCTCCTCCAAGTCCCCGCCTAGGGCTCCTCTAACTCGGCAAGTTAGGGTTTCCCCAAACCCTAGCCGCCGGCCAAACCCTCCCCTTGGTGCCCTCTAAACCCTAGATCACCGTCTCTCTCATACTCCACCATACTCGCTCCGGCTTAAGGTGAAGCCCTGCAAGATCTCCCCTCTACTTCCGACACCACGCCGTCGTGCTGCCGGAATCACGAGGAGAGTGCTACAACCTCCGCTGCCTGCTGGAACAAGGGAGAGGAAGGTCTTCATCAAGTACCGAACGTGTTAACGACTGCGGAAGCGCTGCCGGAACGCAGCGCCGGAAGGATCGTCTGCGCGATCTTGAGATCGGAAGTGTACCGACTACATCATCCACAAGAATCTGCTCTCGTTAACCGCTTTGGATCTTCGAGGGTTAGTACTCTATCGACTCGTTGCTACAATCTAGTAGATAGATCTTGGCTTGTGTTTGTTCATGCGATAGAAAATTTTGTTTTCCATGCTACGAACCCCTACAGAATGTTATATCACAGGAACAAGAAAAGAGTACATGTCGGTAACGAGATCAAACTAGGTATGGGGATACCGATGATTGAATCTCGGACATGTAATATATCGCTGTTGGAGATATGCCCTAGAGGCAATAATAAATATTGTTATTATTATATCTTTGTGTTTATGATAAATGTTTATATTCATGCTATAATAGTATTAACAAGGAAACATTAATACTTGTGTGAATTGTAAACTTAAATTGAAGTCCCTAGTATAGCATCTATACTTCACTAGCTTGTTGGTTGATTAAATGATTGTGGTTTCCATATCATGAACATTGATATGTTATCAACAACAAGATCATATCGTTAGGAGAATGATATGGTGGACATACTCCTATTGATAAGCGTAGCATAAAGATCAAGTCATTTCAATAGTTCAATTGCTATATGCTTTCTGATACATAGTAACCTAATTCCTTCGACCATGAGATCATGCATATCACCTTACCGATGGATGCTTTGATGACATCAAACACCACACCGAATCGGGTGGCTATAAAGGTGGCATTAAGTGTTTGGAAAGTATTGGTTGAAACACATGGATCAAGAGTGGGATTTGTCCATCCACATGACGGATAGATATACTCTGGACCCTCTCGGTGGAATGTCATCCAATTGGCTTGCAAGCATGTGACTTGGTCACAAGGGATCACATATCACGGGAACGAGAAAAGAGTACTTATCGGTAACAAGGTTGAACTAGGTATGCAGAGATACCGACGATCATAACCTCGGATAAGTAAACTATCGTGAGACAAAGGGAAATTGGTATCGTATGTAAGTGGTTCATTCGATCTCAAAGTAATCGTAGAAATATGTGGGAGCCATATGAATTTCCAGATTCCTCTATTGGTTATTGTTCGGAGAAGTGTCTCGATCATGTCTACATAATTCACGAACCGTAGGGAGACACACTTAAGAATTCGACGTTGTTTTGAGTAGTTATGGTATTATGAGAAAGAGACCGAATGTTGTTCGGAGTCTCGGATGGGATCCGGGATATCACGAGGTGATCCCGAGAATAAGATTCATATAAGGAAAGTCCCGTTTCGGAGTTCGGGAATGATTCCGGTGTTTTCATCGGGAATGTTCTAGAAGGTTCCGGATTGTCCGACACTCTGGGGGGGGGGGAGGGTACATGAGTGTGTCATTGAATGATTGCATCATGTACTAAGTGTTCTTGCTGTTCCATAAAACATGAAAGTCAAATTGCCAGTTTGAAAGTCAAACGGCTAAAACAGGAAACTGTGGGAAACAAGCAAGAGGAGTTGGAACCAACTTGGAGGAGGAGTTGGACTCCTCCAGGCCGGCGCCCAGCCCTAGGCCGAGTTGGGGAGGGACTCCCTCCCTCCCCTGGCGCGCCAAGACCCCTCCACCTATATAAGGAGGGGCAGGGCTCCTCCTTGAGACACACAAGTTTCCACCTCTAATCTCAGGTTTAGAGCCGTTTGGTTTAGAGCTTCTAATTGCTTTAGCCTGCGGTTTAGAGCCTTCTAATTGGTGTGTCTAAGCTCTAGGCCACTAATAGCCCTCTCTCATAATCCACCATACTCGCTCCGGCTTAAGGCCTCATGGATCTCCCTCTACTTCCTGGTACCACGCCAGCCGAATCGCGAGGAGAGTGCTACAACCTCCGCTCACTGGAACAAGGGAGAGGAAGGTCTTCGTCGAGTACCGAACGTGACCGATCATGGAAGCGCCACGAACGCAAGCGGAAGGATCGCCCACACGATCTTGAGATCGGAAGAGTACGACTACATCACCCACGAGAATCCGCCTCGTTAAACACTTTGGAATCTTCGAGGGTAAGTTATTCCATCGACTCGTTGCTACAATCTAGTAGATAGATCTTGGCTTGTTTGTTTGTATGCGATAGAATTTTTTGTTTTCCATGCTACGAACCCCACAAGGGTATCGAGCCGTGTCTATATGTAGATCATTTGCAGTAGAACACAATGGTCATTGTGGGCGTTGATGCTTTATTGTAGATTGCTTTTTGTGTACTTTGCATCTTGCGGTATGTTGGGATGAAGCCCTGCTAACCTTACATGACATCGTTCATGAGACTTGCTCCACGCTTGACATGCAACTTGTATTGCATAAGTGGCTTTATGGTGCCTGCTTTCTCCTAGCATAGTTAAGATCCAATTTACAACGGGTAATCAACAATGCTAGTATCAATGTTGTGGTTCTTGTTCGTAAGTTAGAACGACACTTATTGAAAGCCCCAAACCACGTAAAATATGCAAAGAAAGTAGAGGCGTCTAACTTTGTTTTGCGTGGGTGCAAATGATGTGATATGGCCATGATTGTGATTATATTTGATGTATGCAATGTTCCTTATTGTAAGTTGGCAACCGGCAGGAGCCATATGGTTGTCTTTAATTTATGTTAAGACCCGCGTGTCTATTCAAAGTAGTTGTAATAGTTGAAGCCGGTGGACTACAACCATGGTGAAGCGTCATTGACCTTGATGCAATGCCGATGATGATGGAGATCATGTTCGTGTTTGAAGATGGAGATCGGAAGCACAAAGAAGAAAGGCCATATCATATCACATATTGTGAATTGCATGTGATGTTAATCCTTTATGCATCTTGTATTGCTTAGTAGACGACGGTAGCATTATAAGATGATCCCTCATGCACATGAATTTCAAATCATAAAGTGTTCACCCTTAGTTAGCACTGCTAAAGCTTGTTGTTTCAAGCACCACGTGATGATCGGGTGTGTTAGATTCGCAAGTGTATACAACGTGAGCAAGCAGATTTGCTCATGCGTAAACTAAGGTTTGATCTTGACGAGCCTAGCATGTATGCATACATGGTCTCGAACACCTAATTACCGAAAGGTAAAGCATGAATCGTATAGTAGATATGATGAACATGTCGATTGTTCGCCATTGAAACTATATCAACTCTCGTGATGATCGGTGTCGATGTAGTGGATTTGGTTCGTGTGATCACTAAAACAATGTGAGGGATGTTGTTTTGAGTAGGAGTTCACCTAGTTTAATTTCATTAATTAATTTGAACTCAATTTGTCATAAACTTAGTCTAAACTATTGCAAATATGTTGTAGATCAATGGCAGCCCCTACCATCAATTTTAATGCGTTCCTAGAGAAAGAAAAGTTGAAAAACAATGGAAGCAACTTCTGGATTGGTTCCGCAATTTGAGGATTGTCCTCAAATGGTAATTTGACCTATGTGCTGGATGCATCATTGGTGACCCACTGCACCAATGCTTTCGATGAAGTAAAGAATGTTTACCTCGCCTAAGAATCAAGATCCATAGTTCGGTGTGCTATCTTGTATGGTTTAGAATTGGAGCTTCATAAAAGGTTTGAAGAGTCAGACCCATATGATATTGTCGAGGATCTCAAATTGATTTTTGAGACTCATGCGGCAATTGAAAGCTATGAGACTTCTGAAAAGTTCTTTAACGCAAGATGGAAGAGGGCAGCCAAGGAGCATGTGCTTAAGATGTCCAGGCACGCAAACAAACTTCAAAGCTTGGGTATAGTGATTCCTAATGCTTTGGGGATTTACCGCCCTCCAATCACCGCCACCAAGTTACGTGAACTTTGTGATGAACTACAACATGCAGAACATGAACAAAGAGTTGCCAGAACTGTTTGCTATGTTAAAGTCTGCAGAAGTGGAGATCAAGAAAGAGCACCAAGTGTTGATGGTCAATAAGACCACCAAACTCAAGAAAGGCAAGTCTAAGCAAAAGGGACACTTCAAGAAGGGTGGTAAGAAAGTTACCACGCCGACAAAGAAAACCAAGGCTGGACCAAAGCCTGAAACTGAGTGCTTTTACTGCAAGGGAGAAGGTCACTGGAAGCGGAATTGCCCAAAGTACTTGGCGGATCTGAAGAACGGCAACATCAAGAAGAAAGGTATATCTGATATACATGTTATTGATGTGTATCTCACTAGTACTCGTAGTAGTGCCAGGTATTTGATATCGGTTGTTGCTCTTATTTGTAACTCAAACAAAGTGCCGCAGAATAAACGGAAGCTAGCGAAGAACGAGGTGACGATGCGTGGGAAACGGATCAAAGGTTGATGTGATCGCGGTCGACGCTACCTCTTCATCTACCATCGGATTAGTTTTATACTTAAATAATTGTTATTTAGTGCTGCGTTGAGCATGAACATTATATCGTGATCTTGTTTATTGCAAAACGTTACTTGTTTAAATCGAGAATAATGGTTGTTCGATTTATATGAGTAATATGTTTTACGACATGCACCTTTGATAGATGGTCTATTCTTATTGAATCTCGATAGTGGAAATACACATATCAACAATATTAAGGCTAAACGCTTGAAATCAAGATAATTCGACCTATATGTGGCCTCTGCCTTGGTCACATTGGAGTGAAGCGATGAAGAAACTCCATTCGATGGACTTCTTGAATCACTTGATTTTGAATCACTTGAAAGATGCGAAGCATGTCCGATGGGAAAAAGACTAAGACTCCATTTTCAGTATGATGGAGCGAGCTACGGACTTATTGGAAATCATACATACCGATGTGTGTGGTCCAATGAGTGTAGCATCGCATGTGGTTATCGTTATGTTCTTACCTTCACAGATGACTTGAGTAGATATGGGTATATCTATTTCATGAAACATAAGTCCGAAACTTTCGAGAAGTTTAAGGAGTTTCAAAGTGAGGTAGAGAATCAACGTAACAAGAAGATTAAATTTCTACGCTCGATCGTGGAGGTGAATATCTAAGTTACGAGTTTGGCGAGCATTTAAAGAAGTGCTAATACTTTCACAATTGACACCGCCGGAACACCACAACAGTAATGGTGTGTCCGAACGTCGAATCGAACTCTCTTAGATATGGTTCGCTCTATGATGTCACTTACAGATTTACCGCTATCATTTTGGGGTTATACATTAGAAACAAATGCATTCACTTTAAATAGGGCACCGCCTAAACTGCTGAAACGACATCATATGAATTATGGTTTGGGAAGAAACCTAAATTGTCGCTCCTTAAAGTTTGGGGATGCGAAGCCTATGTAAAGAAGTTACAAGGACAAGCTTGAACCCAAAGCGAAAAATGCGTCTTCATAGGATACCAAGGAAACTATTGGGTATACCTTCTATCATAGATCCAAGGCAAAATCTTCGTTAAGAATGGATCTTTTCTAGAGAAGGAATTTCTCTCGAAAGAAGTGACTGGAAGTAAAGTAGAACTCGACGAGGTTGTCGAACCTTCTCGAATTGCGAGTAGCGCAGACCGAAGAAGTTCTGGTGCCTGCACCAATTAGAGAGGAAGCTAATGATAATGATCATGAAACTTCGATTGAAGTTACTACAGAGCCCTGAGGTCAACGAGAACTCGTACCACCTCCAGTTGGTATGATTCCGTTATGAGTGTCATGTTGGTGGACAACACCGATGACCCCGAGACATATGAGGAAGCGATGATGAGCCCAGATTCCAATAAATGGCAAGAAGCCATGAACCGAGATTGGATCCATGTACGAAAACCAAGTATGGACTTTGGTGGACTTACCGGATGGCCTAAGGTCGTCGAGAACAAATGGATTTTCAAGAAGAAAACAGATGTCGATGGTAATGTTATCGTTTATAAAGCTCGACTTGTCGCAAAAGGGTTTCGACAAATTCAAGGAGTTGACTACGATGAGACTTTCTCACCAAAGAGCGGCTAAAGTCTGTGAGGATTATGTTAGCAATCACGCATATTATGATTATGAGATATGGCGATGGATGTCAAACAAAGATTCCTCAATGGAGATATTGATGAAGAGTTGTATATGATGCAACCCAAAGGTTTTTTCGATCCTAAAGATGCTAACAAGGTATGCAAACTTCAACGGTCCATCTATGGATTGAAGCAAGCATCCCGGTTGGAATCAACGCTTTGATAAGGTAATCAAAAGTTTTGGTTTTATACAAACTTATGGAGAAGCTTGTATTTACAAGAAAGTGAGTGGGAGCTCAGAGCATTCTTAATACTATATGTGGATGACATATTGTTGATTGGGAATGATGTAGACCTTCTTAATTGTGTCAAGGAATATTTGAATAATAGTTTTTCAATGAAGGATCTTGGAGAAGCGACTACATATTAGGCATAAAGATTTATAGAGATAGATCGAAACGCCAAATATCATTGTCACAGAGTACATATTTGGACAAAGTTCTAAAGAAGTTTGGAATGGAAGAAAGCAAGAAAGGGTTCTTGCCCATGTTGCTCAATACGACCTTGAGTAAAACTCAAAGTCCAACATCGCAGAAGATAGAGAAAGGATGAGTAAGACTCCTATGCCTCACCCATAGGATCTCTAATGTATGCCATGCTATGTACTAGACCCGACATTGCATATGCCGTTAGTTTAACTAGCGATATCAAAGTGATCCAGAGTGGACCATTGACAATGATCAAAAACATCCTTAAGTACTTGAGAAGAACTAAGGATATGGTTCTTTCTTATGGAGGTGATGAACAACTCGTTGTTAATGGTTACACCGATGCTAGTTGGAACACCGATCCGTATGATTCTAAATCACAACTGGCACGTATTTATTTTGAATGGTGCAAAGCTAGTGGAGGAGTGCAAAGCAAAGCGTTGTGGCGAGATCTTCAACCGAATCGGAATACATGGTCGCTCGGAGGCTTCACAAGAAGCGATATGGATGAAAGAGTTCATTACAGAGCTGGGTGGTTCCAAGTGCGCTGGACCCAATGTCTATCTCTTGTGATGACATGGGCGTCATAGCCAATGCGCAAGAACCAAGGTCACACAAGAAGTCAAGATATCAAGTCGCGTTTTCACGCTATTCGAGAACATATCCAGATGGGGATATAAAGATTTGCAAAGTACACAGATCTGAATGTGGCGGATCCGTTGACTAAACCTCTCCCGAGGGCAAAACATGACCAACACCAAACCGCCATGGGTGTTCTAGATATTACCATGTAATCTAGATTAGATGACTCTAGTGCAAGTGGGAGATGTTGGAGATATGCCCTAGAGGCAATAATAAATATAGTTATTATTATATCTTTGTGTTTATGATAAATGTTTATATTCATGCTATAATAGTATTAACAAGGAAACATTAATACTTGTGTGAATTGTAAACTTAAATTGAAGTCCCTAGTATAGCCTCTATACTTCACTAGCTTGTTGGTTGATTAAATGATTGTGGTTTCCATATCATGAACATTGAGATGTTATCAACAACAAGATCATATCGTTAGGAGAATGATATGGTGGACATACTCCTATTGATAAGCGTAGCATAAAGATCAAGTCATTTCAATAGTTCAATTGCTATATGCTTTCTGATACATAGTAACCTAATTCCTTCGACCATGAGATCATGCATATCACCTTTACCGGATGGACGCTTTGATGACATCAAACACCACACCGTAACTGGGTGGCTATAAAGGTGGCATTAAGTGTTTGGAAAGTATTAGTTGAAACACATGGATCAAGAGTGGGATTTGTCCATCCACATGACGGATAGATATACTCTGGGCCCTCTCGGTGGAATGTCATCCAATTGGCTTGCAAGCATGTGACTTGGTCACAAGGGATCACATATCACGGGAACGAGAAAAGAGTACTTATCGGTAACAAGGTTGAACTAGGTATGCAGAGATACCGACGATCATAACCTCGGATAAGTAAACTATCGTGAGACAAAGGGAAATTGGTATCGTATGTAAGTGGTTCATTCGATCGCAAAGTAATCGTAGAAATATGTGGGAGCCATATGAATTTCCAGATTCCTCTATTGGTTATTGTTCTGAGCAGTGTCTCGATCATGTCCGCATAATTCACGAACCGTAGGGAGACACACTTAAGGATTCGACGTTGTTTTGAGTAGTTATGGTATTATGAGAAAGAGACCGAATGTTGTTCTAATCTCGGATGGGATCCGGATATCACGAGGTGATCCTAATGGTCCGAGAATAAGATTCATATAAGGAAAGTCCCGCTTCGGAGTTCGGGAATGATTCCTGTTTTCATCGAATGTTCTAGAAGGTTCCGGATTGTCCCAAGACTCCGGGGAGGGTACATGAGTGTGTCATTGAATGATTGCATCATGTACTAAGTGTTCTTGCTGTTCCATAAAACATGAAAGTCAAATTGCCATTGAAAGTCAAACGGCTAAAACAGAAACCTGGGAAACAGAAACTGTGGGAACAAGCAAGAGGAGTTGGAACCAACTTGGAGGAGGAGTTGACCTCCAGCCGGGCGCCCAGCCCTAGGCCGAGTTGGGGAGGACTCCTCCTCCCGGCGCGCCAAGACCCTCCACCTATATAAGGAGGGGCTCCTCCTTGAGACACACAAGTTTCCACCTCTAATCTCGTGTTTAGAGCCGCTTTGGTTTAGAGCTTCTAATTGCTTTAGCCTGCGGTTTAAAGCCTTCTAATTGGTGTGTCTAATCTCTAGGCCACTAATAGCCCTCTCTCATAATCCACCATACTGCCTCGGCTTACATGGCTCATGATCTCCTCTACTTCCAGATTACGCCACAGGTCTTCGGAATCGCGAGAGTGCTACAACCTCCATTTCACCGGAACAAGGGAGAGGAAGGTCTTCGTCGAGTACCGAACGCAGACCGATCATGAAGCGCTTTAACGCAGTACGGAAGGATCGTCCACACGATCTTGAGATCGGAAAGAGTACGACTACATCACCCACGAGAATCCGCTCTCGTTAAACACTTTGGAATATTCGAGGGTAAGTTATTCCATCGACTCGTTGCTACAATCTAGTAGATAGATCTTGGCTTGTTTGTTTGTATGCGATAGAATTTTTTTGTTTTCCATGCTACGAACCCCTACAATCGCAAGACAAAGGGATTGAGTTACATGCGTATAAGGTTCACACGATCACAGAAGTCATCGTTGAATGTGTGGGAGATAGTACGAATCTCCAGGTCCCGCTGCTAATTATTGATCGTAGAAGGGTCTCGATCATGTCTACATTATTCGCGAACCATAGGGTGACACACTTAAGGGATACAAACACCATTCAGAGCAAATGATATGCCAGAGAAAGGAAACGAAAGCGCAAAAATTTATTTCACTAGACACTGAAATCGTTTCGGCTGAAATTGCTGAAACTGGTTCTATATGTGAAATTGAAATGTTATAAGGGGTTTTATGTGAATGTTTGTTAATTCAAGTAATTAACAAAATTCTGAATAAATAAATAAAATAGTTTTATTTAATGAGAGATTGCATTAAATTTGGTGGAAACTTAATGGGATTTGAGTGGGGTTTTGAGTTGAGGAAATGGAGGGGCATTTGTGTGAGTGGGAGCTCCACTCACATGAATGGAGGAAGAGGTGGGGGACCACCTTGGCCACCGGCCATGGCTAGTGGGCTGCCCCCTCCTATAAAAGGAGCCCCTCCTCTCACTTCTCACTCACACCTCCTCGTGAAGGATCTCTCTTTCCCCTTTAGAATTTCCCCATGATCTCGGATTAGCGAGATACATGTTCTCGGTGACTTTTTTTGGAAGGATTTGTTACTTCTGCTGCTTCGCTGGAGCGAGGGCGCGGAGGTTGTCGGGGTATCCGGACGTGTGTGCGATCACGGATGCACCACTACTTTGCGGTGCTGGACTTGATGGTGTTGGACCGGCTGGACCAGATGGACTTCATCACGATCTTGAGATCGGCAAGCGTTAGACTATATCATCCACGAGTACAACCTCGTTAACACTATACGGTCTTCGAGGGTATGTATTCTATGAATGTATATCCACCCATTGCTTGTATCTAGTAGATAGATCTTGGTGCTTAGTTCCCATCGTAGGAAATTTTTGTTTTCTATGCTACGAACCCTATAGTATATCCATGTCAGCGGGGTAGTGATTGCAGTGTTTGGGAAACAGTACTTGAGAACACCCACTGCTGAAGACACTGCTCAGATCCTCGCAGTCAATAAAAGTAGAGGATTTCTTGGGATGCTTAAAAGTATAGACTGCATGCATTGGCACTGTAAGAACTGTCCATTATGTACAAAGGACACAATGGAGGTTGCATTGTGATACTCATGGCAGTTGCTACACATGATCTTTGGATCTGGCACTCGTTCTTTGACATGGCAGGATCAAACAACGACATCAACGTCCTCAACTACTCAAATGTATTTGCCAAGCTTGTTGAGGATCATACTCTTCCTATAAACTTTGAGATCAACGGGCACCATTACAACAAGGGATACTATATTGCAGATGACATCTATCCAAGATGGCCAACATTTGTGAAGACTATCTCAAACCCGATACTCTCAAGCATGCTTAGTTTTCCAAGGAACGAGAATCTTGCAGGAAGGACGTGAAGCGGGCATTTGGTATGCTCCAACAGAGGTTTGCAGTTATCCGATTTCCTGCTTTGACCTGGTCAAAAGATCAGATGTGGGAAGTGATGAACTGTTGTGTGACCTTGCACAACATGATCATTGAGAATGGGAGGAAGGATCCAATGAGTTTGGTCGAGCAGAACGAGCCATACTACAAACATGGACCTCTTGTAGAGCCTGGTCACTAGGTGCCGCCAACCTGGGCTGCCTTCATCTTCATACGTCAGGAGATCCGAGACTCGGTAATGCATCAAAAGCCGCAGGATGATCTGGTTGAGCACCTATGGATTCACAGGGGCAACACATAAATGTTGAGCATGAACTGGCCGATTAGGCCGAAATATGTTGTATTTTATTGTATGCCGAACTATATTTAATTTCATGCCGAAATGGACCGAACAATGCTGCGTATTCATATTATGCCAAACTATATCAAAAACTGGTCGAAACTTGAGTCAAATTTGAGCGGAATAACGTCGACATGAGAACTCACCTGAGAACGCGAATAGTAAACTAGATAGATGTTTTCGTACCGAAAACTAGTTCGGTCCGACGCTATTTACGTCCGAATTTGGTATTGAAAACGCCCGAGTGAAGGTGCTATGATAGTTTTTTTTTCTGAAATTCGCGGATATAATGTCGTCGAGAATACCCAATGGGCCTTCAGGATTCAGCATTGGGATTGATGGCCGGCCTACTGGCATCCACAGAGGCCAGAGCATATTCCCTGAACCACCAACCACCACCACCCATGACCATGACACGTCCCATCGACCCACCCACCCATGCCCGCACGCAACACCTACCTCAGATGCCATCTCCGTCCCGTCTCATGCGCTCCACCCCCGTCGCCGGCACGGCGCCACGCCGTCCTGCTCGCCACAACCTTCCGTCCGCCGCCTCCTTCGCCGATGACACCTGCCCGTCTTCAAAGCAACCGCCGATGCCCCCCTGCGCGCCCTGCCGGAAGGTCCACCACCGGGGCACCAAAAACCGGATCTTTGCCATGCTCCGCCCCGACGAGACCCGCCTGCGTCGACCCGGACGGGATCTGTAACCTCTGTTGTTCATGGATCTCTGGCGGAGCACGTCCTCCGGCGAGGCGAGGAGCTGCTGCTGTTCATGTATCTCGTGCGGCCGGCGCTCGTCCTCCGGCGAGGCGAGGAGCCGCTCTCTTCATGGATCTCTGGAGGCGCACGTCCTCCGGCGAGGCGACGACCCGCGGTGAGTTACTCGCCGCCCTCTTCGAATCGGAAAGTGCCATGGCGTTCCTAGGAAATCGAGTATTTAGCACGTCTTCTCACCGAGTTAACATGGTTGAGATACTCTTGTTTTCGTGGTTGAACAATAGAATTAGCTGCAGATCGGGGAAGACGGTGGATCAATCATACTCTCCATCAGGACTCATAGTTTCTCATAGATTAGCTTCAAACTTGTAAGCAGGCAACCTCAGGAACCTGATCTATATTAGAACTTGAGTGTGTATGCGCATCTGTTAGTGTAAAAGTACTCCCTCCGACCCATATTAGTTGACTAGTGTCTAGGTTCATCCAAATTTTGACAAATCCAAATCAACTAATATGGGTCGGAGGGAGTATGTTAAATGAACACACGGCCAATCTTTTTCCGTCATAATGCCCATGGATGATGAGTTTCACAGAATTTGTATTTCCACATAATGTTTTAGTATATAAGTAATTTTGCGTAGCTTACTAATCCTTATGTTTAAATACCAACTGGTGCATCAGTGGATAAGAATTTTATATTTTCCAATGTCTATACCAAGGCTGTTTTCTGATGTTAGGAATGCACTCTCTGCAGGCTAAATCTTCTCAAGTAGAGCGAGCAGTGACTAGGCTGGAATTTTGTGCACTCTCTGATGGCTGTTAACCATCTCTACATCTTCGGTGGACCAGATCAAGCGTGAAACCATCTAGCAGAACCATAAGCATCATGGCTGATTCAGCCACCCTAAGTCTAATTAGAATGGGAATAAGGAGGATGGTCTGGACAATTAAAATGTGGATAGGATCGAGAGCTCGTCAGGGAAGTATGGCATAGTCAGGGAAATATCCATAATGAAGTTGTCAACACCAGGTGAGCATGTAAATAAGGAATTGACCTTATAAGATCTACACCGGATACAGCAGTTGGTGTCTCTATCTCTGAATCTGATTTCCGCTGCTCACTAAGGACATTTGAAGATTTCATCCCTGAGTTGGAACATCGGGACACAATTCTACACAGGACTTCAACAACAGCTCTTCTGTTAAGTGACAAATCATATACTGCTGCACCAAAAACCTGATCTTTGCCATGCTCCGCCCAGATGATCTCTTACCTCAGCAAGGCGAGGAACTGCTGTTTGTTCTCGAGATGGATCTCGGGCGGCACACGTCCTGTGGTGAGGCGAGGAACCGCTGCTGTTCACGGATCTCGGGCGGCGTCCTCCGGTGTTGCGAGGAGCCACTGCTGTTCATGCATCTCTGGTGGCTCACGCCCTCCGGCAATCTTACGACCTGCAGTGAGTTATTTTCCACCCTCTTCAAGTATTCAGCATGTCTTCTCACCGAGTTAACATGGACAAAAAATATGATTAGGTGCAAATCGTGGAAAACAGTGTAATGATAATGATGAATCGTTGTTCCCTTTTGTAATCTATCAGCATGAACCTGATTAGATAGCTTCTCATTCTATTAGATGTAAGCAGACAACCTCATGAACCTGATTCATTTCACGTCAGTGTGTATCTCCATCTGTTAGTGTAAAAACATGTTAAAGGAAAAGGTTCGTTCTATACTACACACACACACTCTCTCTCTCTCTCAGCCTAATTTTTTGCCCTCATAGTTTGCATGGATGATGTCTTCACAGAATTTGTATTTCCTCATAAAGTTTCTGTCTACCGGAGCCACAAGTAGAAGTAACCTTGTGTAATTTGCGGAGTAATCCTTATGCTTAAATACGAGCTGCTGCATTATTGGATACGAATTTCCTTTTTCCATTTCTATACCTAGGCTTCTGTCTGATGTTACGGATGTACTATCTGCAGGTTAAATCTCTTCAAGTAAAGCGAGCAGTGACTTGGCTGGAATTTCGTGCTTCTAGGGCTGTTAACTATCTTTGCATCTCCAGGGAGCCAGATCCATTGTGCATCCATCTAGTAGCACCATGAGTACCATGTCAGATTCAGTCCACCTAAAGCTAATTAGAATGAGAACAGGAAGATGGACAGGGAACTTAAAACATGGAAACAATCGAGAGTTCACCGGAGAAGGATGTCGTCATCAGGCAAATATCCATCATGAAATTGCCAGCACAGAGGACGTGAGCTCTCGATGGGACGTGAGCTCAAAAATTTGCACTGGATACAGCAGTTGGTGTTCTGAATCTGATTTCCACTGCTCGCTGAGGACATCTAAAGGTTCCATCACTGAGTCAGAACATGGAGACGTTACTCTACACATGAATTCATCATAGGCTATTCCCTCAAGTGAAAGAGCATTCTACTCCTCAACATGGTTTGACACAGGACGTACTTGCACTGCACCATTCGTCATTGGAGAGTCCACTTCACAGCAGATGCTCCCATATTCAGCGGTCCACAAGGTCAGATTGGTGTAAGCACGTTACCCATGATTAGCATTTTCGCAAATGAGGATCCAGGACAGTCTACAGATTCAACCAACTGTGCAACAAGAATAAGGGTTCTATGGGAAGCATTGTCATGCCGTTGCTCTGTAGACTATCTAGATTTGGACAGTGATGATGTGGAATTTTATCATAGATGCCTAGACCTTGGCGATTTACATTTGTGAGTATGAATTTTTTGAGGCTTTGTACGTCCACTTGAAACAAAGCAAACCCTTATCCAAGATCTCAGGTGATTTCTACGCTTTCTATTTCGTACCTTGTGGTTCCATTGTGATTATAATGTTGTTGGTGCCACTATGTCAGAAATTAGGTTTTAGATGTAGACTTTGGTTTGCAATAGGTTTTATTGTCCATCCTGTAACTGCCTTAGCAGTACCTGAAGTTCTGAATTTTCTGTTCATTTCTGCATACTAAGAATTCTCTGAATAAAGCATATTTTGTATGTCTGCATTCCATGCGTGATTCAGTTCATTATTTTTTCAAAAGAGCAAAGAATATAAACTATGCCTATTATTCTATCTAAAACCTGTTTGCTTAAAACAAATACTACACTATGATTCAAGCATGGTCTTTATAAGTTGCCCATGAGACATTATTGAATGATTTTCATTTATCATCCCTTTCATCGGATGGCCTCCTGGATTACACCGCCAATGATATATACGAGAAAGTATTCGGCGGACATATTCTGCTCTGGCTTTTGCAATTTTTGCTAATTGTAATTACAACAGATTGCTGTCCCTGTGCTTTCTATTTAGCTTACTAATCCTTATGTTTAAACACCAACTGGTGCATCAGTGGATAAGAATTTTATTTTCCAATGTCTATACCAAGGCTGTTTTCTGATGTTAGGAATGCACTCTCTGCAGGCTAAATCTTCTCAAGTAGAGCGAGCAGTGACGGGTGGAATTTTGTGCACTCTCTGATGGCTGTCAACCATCTCTAAATCTTCAGTGGACCAGATCAAGCGTGCAACCATCTAGCAGAACCATAAGCATCATGGCTGATTCAGCCACCTTAAGTCTAATTAGAATGGGAATAAGGAGGATGGTCTGGGCAATTAAAATGTGGATAGGACCGTGAGCTTGTCAGGGAGTATGTCATAGTCAGGGAAATATCCATAATGAAGTTGCCAACACCAAGTGAGCATGTAAATAAGGAATTGGCCTTATAAGATCTACACCGGATACAGCAGTTGTATCTCTGAATCTGATTTCCGCTGCTCACTGAGGACATTTGAAGATTCCATCCCTGAGTTGGAATATTGGGACACAATTCTACACAGGACTTCAACAACAGCTCTTCTGTTAAGTGACAAATCATATACTGCTGCACCAAAAACCTGATCTTTTCCATGCTCAGCCCAGACGATCTCTTACCTCAGCAAGGCGAGGAACTGCTGTTTGTTCTCGAGATGGATCTTGGGCGGCACACGTCCTGTGGTGAAGCGAGGAACCACTGCTGTTCACGGATCTCGGGCGGCGTCCTCCGGTGTTGCGAGGAGCCACTGCTGTTCATGCATCTCTGGTGGCTCACGCCCTCCGGCAATCTAACGACCTGCAGTGAGTTATTTTCCACCCTCTTTGGGTATTCAGCATGTCTTCTCACCGAGTTAACATGGATAAACAATATGATTAGGTGCAAATCAGGGAAAACAGTGGATTTATGATATTGATAATGATGAATCGTTGTTCCCTTCTGTAATCTATCAGCATGAACCTGATTAGATAGCTTCTCATTCTATTAGCTTCAAAGATGTAAGCAGATAACCTCATGACCCTGATTCATATCATGTCAGTGTTTATCTGCATCTGTTAGTGTAAAAACATGTAAAGGAAAAGGTTCGTTCTATACTACATACACACACACTCTCTCTCTCTCTCAGCCTAATTTACTTGAGTGTGTATGTGCATCTGTTAGTGTAAAAGTATGTTGAATACGTAGCCAATATTTTTCCCTCATAATGCCCATGGATGGTGAGTTTCACAGAATTTGCATTTCCACATTAAATGTTTTAGTATAAGTAAATTTGCATAGTTTGCTAATCCTTGTGTTTAAATACCAACTGGTGCGTCAGTGGATAAGAATTTTATTTCCCATGTCTATACCCTGGCTGTTGTCTGATGTTAGGAATGCACTCTCTGCAGGCTAAATCTTCTCTAGTGCAGCAAGCTGTTACCGGCCGGGGTCTCTTACCTCGGCAAGGCGAGGAGCCGCTGCTGTTCTCGAGGTTGATCTCAGGAGGCGCATGTCCTCCGGCAAGGTGAGGAGCCTCTGCTGTTCATGGATCTCGTGTACGTCCTCCGGCGAGCCAAGCAGCCACTGCTGTTCAGGGATCTTGGGTGGAGCACATCCTCGAGGAGCCGCTGCTGTTCATGGATCTCCGGCAGTGCACGTCCTCTGGACCCTCGGTGAGTTACTTGCCATCCTCTTCGAATCTGCATACACCTAAGAAATTGAGTACTTAGCACGTCTTCTCGCTGCGTTATCGTGGTTGAACAATAGGATTAGGTGCAAATTGGGGTAAACTCTGGATTTATGATGATAATAATGATTACATCATAGTTCCCTTTTGCAATCTATCATCATGAACCTGAATGGATAGCTTCTTGTTAGATTAGCTTCAAACATGTAAGGAGACAACATGGTGAGCCCGATTGACCGATTCATATCAGGTCAGGGTTTATGTGCATCTGTTAGTGTAAAAACATGTTGAATGAGCACCTTTGTTCGATACCACACACACTTGCAATCTCTTTCAACCTAATTTCTTGCCCTCTTAGTGCCCATGAATGATGACGAGTTCACATAATTTGTATTTCCACATTAAAAGTTTCTGTCTACCAGAGGGACAAGTAGAAGTAATTTTGTGTAATTTGCGGAGTCACTCTTATGCTTAAATACCATCTGCAGCATAGTGGCTGCTTCCGTGGATACAAATTTTCTTTTTTCCATTCTATCCATATGCTGTTTTCTGATGTTAGCAATGCACTGTCTGCAGGTTAAATCTTCGCAAGTAGAGCGCAGTGACTTGGCTGGAATCTGTGCTTCTATGTCTATTAACTGTTTCTGTATCTCCATTGGGCCAGATCCAGCGTGCATTACTAGTAGCACCATGAGTACCATGTCAGGTTCATTCAATATCTTAGGTAATTTCTAAGTTTACTATTTCGTACCTTGTGTTCCGTTTTTATTCTAATGTTGTTGGTGTCACTATATATGAAGCTAGGTTTTAGATTTAGTTATTGGTTTGCACTATTTTTAATTGTCCATTCTACAACTGCCTTGACAGTATCTATAGATCTGAATTTTATGTCCTTTTGCCTTTCAGCATACTAGAATCCAGTGAACATAGCACGGTTTGTATGTCTGCATCCCATGTCTGATTCAGGCAATTCATTCTTCAGTCCAAAAGGAGCAAAGAATATAAACTATGCCTATTATGCTCTATAAATACCTGTTTATTTCATATAAATACTGTACTATGATTCAAGCATGATTTTTATAAGTTGCCATGAGACTATATTGAATGATTTTCAATTGCAGCGCTGTTCACCATCCGTTTCATTGTATGGCCTCCTGGACTATACCACGAATGATATAGAGGAGTCAGTATTTAAGGTACATATTCTGCTCTTTCTTTTGTAATTATTACTTGCTAATTGTCACCACAAGGTTTGATGTCTCTGTGCTTATTTGGGAGCATAACACATAGCAAAGATATTTCCTAATTAATTCATTGTTTTTCAAGTGATGCCATGTCACTTGACATTGATGATTTATGTTTTCTATACAGGACTTCATCAAAGGCTATTCTGTCAAGTGAAAGAGCATATACTTCTCGACATAGTTCAACACACGTTTTGGCTACCTGAACTGCATCATTCTTCATTGAGAGTCCATTTCAGAGCAGATGCTCCCATATTAAGTAGGCCACAAGATCAGATTGGTGGAAGCACGTTACACACGATCAGCATTTTCTCAAATGAGGGTCCAGGACACTCTAAAGGGTCTACTTCCATCTGACTTTGGAATTGGGTAGCCGAATATGCTTCAAAAAATGCCCGGTAGGTTGGGTCATACACTGAGAATCCGACTCCATTCTTCCGATGTTACAAAACTTATGGATAATTTTTCCCTGTTATTGTCCAAATTGCGATTGGGAGCTGTAACTTGACAAGTCACGGTAATATTGTCTTTGCCTTGTTTTACAGAAAAGAATTGGTTGCTTCATGAGGAAAGCAAATGCCACATCCAGTAGGTTTTGTTAGGGATCTAGTTTCAGTTTTCTCATGTAGTTTGTTTTATCGTACAGAAACTTAACATGCAGTATGTTTATGTAGAGGAATCAACATAAGCACCCGTGATGAATCATAATTCCCTTCTGTTATCTGTCATCATGAACCTGATTAGATAGCTTTGATTAGCTTCAAACATGTAAGGAGACAACCTGGCGAACCTGATTCATATCATGTCAGTGTGTATACGAATCTGTTAGTGTAAAAACATGTTAAAGGAACAAGTTCGTTCTATACTATGCACACACACACTCTCAGCCTAATTTTTTGCCTTCTTAGTGCCCATGAATGATGAATTCACAGAATTTGTATTTCCACATTAAAAGTTTCTGTCTACCGGAGCAACAAGTAGAAGTAACATCATTATGCTCAAATACCAGCTGTTGTCTGATGTTTGGAATGCACTCTCTGCAGGTTAAATATCTGCAACTAGAGCGAGCAGTGACTCGGCTGGAATTTCGTGCTTCTACGAAGCCTCTTAACTATCTTTCTCTGCTCCAGTGAGCCAGATCCATAACTACCATGTCAGATTCATTCACCTAACTTCAATTAGAATGGAAACACGGAAGATGGACTGGGAAAGTAAAATGCGGAATCAACCGATAGTTCATCAGGGTAATATCCATCATGAAGTTGCCAACATGGATGGAGAACATAGAGAAGGAATTAGCACTATAGGATGCGAGCTTGTAAAATCTGCACCAGACACAGCAGTTGGTTAGTCTATCTATTTCTGTATCTGGTTTCCACTGCTCGCTGAGGACATCTAAATGTTTCATCCCTGAGTCAATGAAGTTATAATTCTGAGGATGAAATTATTGAGGCTCTGTACTTCCATTGGAATGAAAGCAAACCGTTATTCAACATCTCAGGTAATTTGTCCATTACTATTTTGTACCTCGCGTTCTGTTTTCACTGTATAATGTTGTTGGTGTCACTATATATGAAGCTGGTTCCCAAAAGTAAGTCTACTTGCATCTAACTTTGAAACTTGGTACCCCAGTGTATGCTTTGCAAGAAGAATGACAGGTAGTTAGGTCATACACCGGGAATCTAACTCAATTCTATCGATGTCGTTACCAAACTTGAGATAATGTTCCCCTCCAAATTATGATTGGAAGTTGTAACTGGATAGCCATGTTAATCTTCTCTTTGCCTAGTTTTAGTTGACCGTATATATATATAGTAAATAAAAATTTGGTTGCTACATGTGGAAAGCAAATGCCATGTCCAGTAGGTTTTGGCAGTGATCTATTTTCAGTTTTCCAATACTACTATAATTTTATAGTACCATTTTTTACATTCTTTCTAATGTTTATTATTATATGATGATGGAGGCTGAAAACAACTGTAGTGGAGTTGCCTTTTTCTGCATTCCTGTATTTTACTGAAACTCTCATTACACATGATTACCAACTTCTTCTCCTGTACTAATATAAGAATTTTGGTGTAATATAATATTTTATATTTTTTATAAAGAGTATAGTTTGAAGTGTTTTCTTTTTGGTGTATATATAGTAATTAATAATACAGTAATAATGTTGGTGTAATAATGTTACTTATTATTATTATTATTTATTTTCAGGGTAAGAGTGAGGCCCAGCCACTCTTGACACGTGGAGCAGTGGGTCCAAGGTGGCCACCTACCCCACTCATCCCCACATATTTAACTGGTGGGAGGGTCCACAGAGCTCGTCTCCTTCCTCCCCTCCAGTTCCTCTGCTGCCTGCCTGCCTGCCTGCCATAAGCAAATCGAGCAACTTCTTCGCCAAGCAAACCAGCCAGCCAGCCAGCCAGCGAAATGATTCAAGGCCTGACAGGTGGGGCCATTATTTGGCAACGGCCCCCTGCTCTTCCCGCCGGCGAAGGACGGAAGCGCGCTGACAGGTGGACCCTCCCACCATCTGGAGGTACATATACGCCCGCCCGCCGGCGACTCTCTCTCCCTCCTCCTCCTCCTCCTCCCCACCCTCGGCCCCCTCGTTTCCGTCTCCCTGGTTTTTCCTTACTCGATTTCTTCTTCTGGTTAGTTCCTTTTCCCCCCAAATCCTAGGGTTTCGGGACCAGCATTCTCACGAATTCGCCTTCATTTTCTCCAGTTTTTCGGTCAGGGGACTCATGGCAGCCGTGGTTCGAGGAGGCCACCCCCGCCAGCAGGGAGGCAGGGGGGGTCGCGCACGTGGTGGGGGCAGGGACGACCGCGGGGGAGGAGCACCCGCTGATGCCGAGCCCGCTCAGGTAATGCCTCTTTCCTCCCTTCTGATCCAGCATGGGTTACGACGGAATCGACTCTGTGAAAAGCATACCTAGTGTTGGGGGTAGGATGCTGTTCCTGCGATTAGGGTACAGTTTTTGCCTAGGATTTGGGTGTACCCGTCGGGTAGTTGGCTGGCTGGGTTCTGTAATTTCTGCGGCTCCTGCAATTTAATTTCTGGAAAGCACACGTATGCTGCCAGGTACTCTTGTCCTTGTGTGGTTTATTATTCTGGACGTGCCCAACCTTTCCTTACTTGTGTCTTTGTTCTAATTGAACATGTCATACTTTCACTTAGTGTGCCTACCCTGTCCTGTTCCCCAATGAACATGTTGTTGCATCTTTATGGATGGTTTGAAATCGTTTAATCTGACTTGGACAGGGGCGTGCAAACCCACTTGGGTATGATTGGCTTTTGTGGAGGGCAGGAAACACCAATAACATGTCCACTGATAGAAAAAGCAAAGATGAGGATCTAACTGTGCGTATCTTCAAGGACCTAGTCAACTCACCTAAAGTTGACCGCCAGGTAGCATCAGTTCACTGTTATCTATATTTTTCTGTTTTGCTGCTGTGATGGTTGTTAACTGATCTAGGTCTTTTTCTTAGGAACTCAACACTTATGGTATTCCGGATGGCATTTTGGGACAGCGACGCGAGGTTATACAAGTAATCCAATCCATCGTTGACAAATGTAATGAAATGGCAGGGATGCGGCGAAGGTATTCTTTATAGCTCCTTCCCCATAAGTGCCTGATTTTTCGCTTGCTGGCTATATGCAACTTATTATATATTTGTTCTATTTCTGTATATATACGAGTCTTAACACTTCCGCCCCTGCCTTGATCCTATGAACTGTCACATAAACTGTAAGACGCTTAGTTATTGAGGTTTGCTAAATGGTTATTCCCTAAATTTACCTCGCTTCAGTCACACTTGTATTCACGTGACTAATGTTGATTAATTTTTAGTTAATATATATAGTACTGAATGTTGTAATGGCTTTGGCCATTGTAGTTTTTCATCAGCTATATTGCTTTTTATTTTGCATTTATTTATATATCAGAGTTCTTGTCTTGTTCTTTTGCATTAGCTAGTACTGAATGTTGTAATGGCTTTGGCCAACTTGATTGGGACAAAAGGCTTGGTTGCTGTTGCTGTTGCTGTTGTAGAGTTCTAGTGTTGGGACTCAGCCACTAGCTAAATGGGGTCGAATGTGTAGTCCTTATTAGTATGAAAGCCTAAGTGTGGATTCACCATGGTTCCCCATTTTCATGCACTGAATTTATTTGGTCTATATCCTTTTTGGTTCACATTACGATATGTGGGATATGACTATCTTGGAGGCATATTACTGTTTTTAGCTAGAGTTGATTTGGCAGATACATTATTTGTATTTTCTGACATGGTTGTACCATATGTTTGTGCATTAATGGGGTTGAGTATTGGTTCCAGGAACAAAACTGTCACATGCCATTGCTGTGTCCGCGATAAAATTGTCTTATTGTTCATAATTTTATTGTGTTGGTGCAACTTGTGTGTTGTTAGGTGGGTAGCATTTGTATGATCTGTGTCACCCTACATACACACAGGTGAAAATTAGTCAGGTTTACACGATATGGTTTCTGACCTTTGATCTGGCACACAGTACTGACTATTAAGTAACTTTGCTAGTGTCACTGTATGCACCATGTAATTTGTCACTTTAGAAAACTGTCATTCTTATCTTTTGAACCTTGGACTATTTTAATGTATCTATCATTTTGTGCTATGTTTGTGGAAAGTAGTGCACCTGAGGTTTATGATGTCTTAAGCTGCTGGCATAAGCGCGCACATACCGGACAAACATCATATTGAACTTAATGCAATATGACTTATCTAAGTACATAACAAGTACTATGTAATAGTTTGTAGTAGATACATTGTTCTCTATGGCTTGACTTGTCAACGTTTTTTCGGATAGGTGCCTATATTATCTAATGCATGCTTTACTGTATATACATATACTCAAGTACACTCGAGATTCTTCTCTCGGAAAGGTTGTTTGGTAGACTAAACTGTAGATAATTGTGTAGGTACCTTTGGAGGTATTTGCATGGCTACCAGGGAAAGGAAACTTCTTCGATCCTAAAAAAGTTGCAACGCTACCAAGAAGATGTAGTTGATTTACATGGTGATGTCAAAAAGCTGCATGGGTTCTGTCCACCGACCCCAAATATCCTACTAACGTTTCCTCCAAAACTAAAATAGGTAATTGTTTGGAGTAGCTGGTCATTGTACTGTTCTCTTGTGTCTTGAGTGTTTCTAACTTTGTTCCCTGTTCTGGTAGTGCTTTGAAGGCTGTGCCGGATTCTTTCTTCCGTGAGATTGTTCCTACAAGGTCATTGCCTAGTTTGCTGTGAAATCAATGATGCGAAAAACACTTGGGGCTGCTGGAGAATGTTCCTAGAAGGTCATTGCCTTGTTTGGTGTGAAATCAATGATGCGAAAAACACTTGGGGGACTGCTGGAGAATGTTCCTAGAAGGTCATTGCCTTGTTTGCTGTGAAATCGATGATGCAAAAAACACTTGGGGGACTGCTGGAGAATGTTCCTACAAGGTCATTGCTTTGTTTGCTGTGAGAAAAAAACACTTGGCTCACTCAGTTCTGCTAACTTGAAACTGTTCATTCTGTCAGCTTTTGTAACTCGTGCCTGTTGTCCGGCATCTGCTTATCTTCTGTACATAAACTGCTGCCGCTTTCTTCGATTCTTGTGCTTAGTATGCACTATAGCATTTTATACAAACCAACTGCAAACATATCAAGCCTACCAATTGTTTGGCAAAAAGGCTTTGTACTGCAAGCATATTATAATTGTGTCCACTGAAATGTGCATGATAATAACATCTCGTTACACTATAATATCGTCGGATTGTGTGGAATCTGCTCTCTAGATGGGTGGGCGCTGATCACGGCTGGCTCACGTTTGTAACACGGTTTCTCCTCACACGTCAGTCAGTAACGCTGCTCTCGCATGGCGAGGAAAACTACCTAATTGTCTGCCTGGCCACTACACACAGCCTCTCTAGCTAGTTCATCCCCTTCTCTCCTGTCAGAATCAGTTACCTTGTTCAAGCAATGGCGGGCTGTAGATACTTTTAGACGGCTTATTCATTCCTGATGATTCAAGCCATGGCGCTGCCCGCCTCCGACGACGACGCGCAGCTGTGCAGCCTTCCCGTCGGAAAAAATACGCCGCGGCAAGATGGAGGTCGGCCACGCCGGGAAAACTCTGAACAGCAGCGGCGTCGGTGCGGTTGGCCTTTTGATCAGTGTTTTTGGTCAGTTCTCATCTTTTGGCAACAGCGCCGAGTGATGACGTGTGATCAGTTCTCATCTCTTGGTCAGTGTTTTTTCATGCGTTAGAACGTGTGTGTGTGTGCTACGGCCGCATTTACAATGTCTATGTCTGCTCCAACGCGCACGTGTGATGTAACAAAAAAGGTCTATGTCTTCCTTTCGCCTGATTGTGTTTGTTTAATTATTGAAAGGAGGAATCAGTTGCTGCTCGATTTATGTAGCAGAGCCCGTGAATGGCTGCCGGCGAATGCTTGATTCCCCATGCCCGCCCATAGTTTTAAAAACCGGACCGGTTCAATGGTTAAACCGGACCGCTCATCGGCTTTTTAAGCGCACTAGACCGTCTAGCTTATGGACCAGGAAAAATCAGACAAAAAGTGGGTGGTTTAATGAAAAACCAGTCGGTGGTCCGACTAGTAGAAGGATTTGATCCCAAGACCTCCCAGCTCGCCCTAACAAATACTTCAATGGGCTAGCTAACTGGGTCGACTAGTGTTTGTATCAAAGTACTTCATGTATACTCTAAATATGTTTCTATTTTCTAACATATTAGTACTTTCCCATCCATATTATTTTCCTTAATAAACCAGCACCGAACCAGCGGTCTAACCAGTGAACCGTGAACCGAGGACCTCACGGTTTGATCACCGGTCCGGTTTTTAAACCTATGGGCCCGCCTCGTCTGCAGACTGCAGCTGCTCCATCACTAGTAGCAAAAGGTCTAGTGGCGGTGTTTGGAAAAGAGTGTTTGGACTCGCGCGTCACTAACTTCACGCCACTAGTAGCAGATAGTGGTGGCGTGGGAATGCCAGTACTAAGCTTCACTGAACGCCACCAATATGATAAGCTATAGTGGTGTTTGAGCCTTTCTAAACGTTATTAACCGTAATTCGGTAATTTAAAGAAATACTATTTTTTTGACTATATCAGCAATATCGAATAATAGAATACAACAATATTAAACATCATTCAGAATACAACATGATATGCCAAAGTTTACTGGATAGCATTTAGAATACAACGATACAAACAACAACTAACTTAGAAGATTATCTAACTTGTTCTATCTAGGGCATGGTTTTCAAAGTTAGAAGACTAGTTCTACCTAAGGAAATGATCTTCAAAGTCAGAAGACTCTGAGTCAGAGATCTCATACGAGAAAAAGATGACTTCATAAGTTTTGTCGAGGTAGATTTTCAACCTTATTCCAGCATCCATCCCAAAACTTTCTACCAATTTTGTCCAAACTGGTCCTATAAAGTAAGTTCGGTTCACCTCGTTGACGACTAGAATCTTGTAGCTATTGTCAGGCATTGTCTTTTCCACCAAGGTGACCTCAAGTTGTCCCTAGTGATTGACACGTCTGTTTACATGGTCAAGAAAGTCCTTTTTTGCGTGACAAGGGATGGTCTCAGAAAAAGTTATAGGCAAACAATAGTTAATTAGTTTCGATGAAAATGCATGCAAGGCTAGAAATCATAATTAAGCTAAACATACCGCCATAGTTGTAACATCCCAATTTCAGCAACCATGATTTGTTGTCCAGAAAGCAAAACTCAGGGGGAACAAAAACTTTTCTTGTTTAATGATGCAATGTTTGCATGCTTGTTTGTTTATGTTCCTGCATTTATGATGTAGTAGATGATACACTCTTTACCTCAACCTCACTTTACAAAAGCTATTTCACCAAAAACTGTCTTGGCTTGTTTTACCTTTTTCTCAAAGGTTCCAACATTTCAATTACCTGGGCCAACATGACTTTGCCACAACAAATGTTTTGCTAGTATCTATTTACAAAACTATGGAGATCTATAAGTTATAATCTCCTTATGTTTTGAAGACATGACTTTTAACTACTCTTATCTCTAGGTTTTCAAAAACCTTTTGAACTCTACACTTGGTACAAATACCAAGAGACTATTATCTTACTTCAAAACACAACCTTTCCAAAATACCCAGGGCTACCTCAAGCAAGGCTTGACGGTAACCTCATTAGTAATTGAGTTTTTAGTTAAGATGAATTGCATTGATCTGCTGTCTAATGAATTGTCTTGATCTGCTGATGTGCTATTTGTTTAGTAAGTAGTATGAGCCAACCTAGGATCTCATCCTTTAGGATAAATCTAATAAATAATACAAATCCTAAGCAAGTCCCCTAAGCTTATTCTGATATCTAGTCACTAGAGTGATCATCTCGTCTCTTAACCAGATCAATCTAGAGCTAATCCCCTTCTACTAGCATCCAAGCCAAGGGAGACCAACTTTAAGCATGGATCATCTCCACTCAATCTACACATCAACTATATCCACTTGATTATGAGTTTGGAACCTTGCATCCTCTCAAAATCTTCTCCTCTTGTAATCTAGTTGAAAACCCTAAATCTGCCAAAATGGCTAAGTCTAGAAATGTTCTCAACATCACATCCTTGAGTCCTTGCTTTTATCAACCCTTGTAATTTTTTTGTAAATGCACTTGAACTATCTTGTAGAACCTCTCAAGGAATTCCAAATCCAACTCTTTACCTTGACTCAATCATCCTTTGACCCACTTGTTCTTGATGGTTTTCCAGGCAAGAAAATAATATTTTCTGCAAATCATATCATCATGCCTACTTTGGCAGAAGCTCCCATCTCCATGCCATATCCTCTTGACCAACTCTTTGCATGGTCATGATCTAATAACCATGGTCTATCCAACCACATTTCCCTCGTTTCCATCGGAGCCCTGTTCTTCTTAAACCCACCTAGTTTTTAAGGCTAATTGATAATCTATTATGGCAGCCTTAATTTCAACAAAGTTTGGCATCACTCCTAGAATCCCTCAAACATGATCAATCTTAACTCTTTGTAATAAGATCATCTACCCAACTTGATCTATCCATCCATATATCCCTTGCCCAAGGTGAGATCTGAGGACCTTATCCAGCAAGGTTCAGGTGGCATCAAAATATTGGAACCCTAAATAATCAAATCCTTGCTTTCTTCTAAAACCAAATCCCCTTTTGCAAAACACAAGGTTGCTATGATGAAATCCACTAAGTGACATCATTCAACTGGGTTATAAATATTTACCAAATAATTTCCATAATTATTTCTTCCCTAAAACTATTTAAATCTCTTCTTTTTGCAAAATCCTCAAAACTCCATCTATAAAAGAAAGTTAGTTTTTATCCAAAACACTTCCTCAAATAAATACACATTTGATGCCTATAGATTATTTCCCATCTTCCCACTTCAAAAATAAATATTTTGGGAGTGCATTAATAACTCTTTTTTTTCCTTTTTTTAAATGGCAGAAATGGAAAATAATGGTTTTAAATACTTTTATTCATCAATAAATCTTGGGAAAAATCTCCTAAGTGTGTATTCACATTTGGGATCATCACAAACTAAAAAACACCCTGAACAATTCAAAAATATGAAATCAAGTCTTGAAAACCATTTCAGCACCTTTTGAATAATAGATAAAATGAGGATCTAAAATATTCAAAAAATACCAAATAATTCTTGGAGTTATCTCATAACCATATCTAGCTTCCAGAATCATCATCTCATCTTGCCAAGATAAATTTTTGGAACCGTGCTTCATGATGACTGCAAGTGCACAGATCGGATGTAGCTACTTTCAAAATATAGATATCGATCCCACGGGGAGCAGGAGTTTGAAGTCTAGAAATTCTTGAAATAAATACTGAAAATAGAATTGCTAAATAATGTTCTAAGCGACAAGATAAAATGCGAGTATTGCGTAAAAAGTTGTTTTTGGGTTTTTGGAATAAGAGAGCAATGCGTAAAGTAAACAAAACTGAATACAGAAAATAAGTATCATGTATGTAAAAGAGATTTGAAACTTCAGTGGGAAAAGCGTTCTCAGGGATTAGCGGATACACCACTAGCATTATAAAGTGATAAGGTAAAGATTATTATCATGAACATTCTCAACTATGCATGTGTGGGAGGAACTCCGTATTTGGACAAAGAGGCAGCAACCACTACTCAAATCATCCTCATAACTACAGTAGACATCAATCAACATTAATTAAATTACTACGCTATTAAGGGACATAATCCCGCAGAACGTATCCCATGGCATGGATAGTGTTTTGTGAGTTTCCTCGATTCCCAAGTTGATATGTAAGGGGTGCCAACAACTTTATAGTCACTATGTGCTAACATCCCTCCATCTACCAACAAGTAGTTCTCTCCATCAAGTCTCCACAAGAGACAAATATTGATATGTCGACTTCTCCCAACATCAAGATGAAGACAATCTAACACATGGTCACAGCGATGAATATCATAATAAACTTTATATTATTTTAGTCTCATGCTAGGGTTTCGCCATCTCCCCAAGAACTAATGATCTACTCAAACGTGGAGGCAAACAACATCATGGAAATGGTAATGGAAACGATTATTGATGAATAATACTTGTATAGATCCATAACTAGTGCAAGAATTACAACAAGATCTAGATGTGATGGATGGAGGTGACGATGGTGATGAAGATGCAGCGGTTGATGAAGATGGAGATCGATGCCTTGCCCCCAGATCTTCTTAGGGCGAAGATGGATCCCTAGGGCAAGTTTCCCCTCTAGATTCCTTCCGGAGGTTAGGTTTCGGCGATTTTTGGGTGTTCTGTATGTCGTCTATTCGAACCAATTGCATAGGGTGAAACTATTTGAGAGGCGGAGGCGGTGCCAACTATATGACATCAACTATATGATGGCTCAGTTGATGTGGAGCCTGTTGGGAACCCCAAGAGTGTAACTACCTCGGTGAACTACGCTCCTAGATACAAGCCTGGATGAGTGATAGTGGTTGAAATAGTACGGTGGGGCCCCAAAAGCCGCTCACTGGTAGTCCTTTCAGACGTCCCAACCACTACCCTCTCAACGGGACCTGTACGGGCGGCATAGTCGGCAGGCGAAGGGATCAACTACGTACACAAGTGGGTATGTACGCAAGCCACCATACAAGAGTACATCAGAGCCACACCATCTAGAAAGAAAGGAAATATACCAACGCCATACGGCAAGATTCAAATGACCTAGATAAATCTATATTTTAGGATAACTCCTCATACAACAAACATCAGAGTATCATGCGGCGGCAAACAAGATCCGAGTACGGATAAGAAGCAAATAGGCATAAGATGCCGAGAAATAAGCACATCCCAACTACAGGTCTCACGGATCCCGTTCCCGGAATCTCTACACCGAACGATCGTTGCCCACATCTTGACTTCTTCCACCCAAGATGTCGTCCGAGAAGGTACTGTTCATCTGAATCAAGAATTTATCGTGTGAGACCCTAAGGGTACTCAAAAGTCTTAATGCCTCTAAAGGGGACACAACCTGGTGACGAATTGCAGCGAAAGGTAAACCCTAGCAGTTCTCTGAGATAACGCTAACCATCCGCCTAACCAATGATAGACGGATGTCCGTGAATTTAAATATACAGCAGTTATAATGGTAATCTCATCCGATCCATCCTCCTCCTCGCTACCAACAAGGCGGACGAACAACCCCATCCGCTGGCAATTTTATTAACCATTCCTTGAGTATTGCACTATTTACTAGTCAAGTTACTTTAGTCGATTAAAGGCGGTACTTTAGTTATGCTTGTCTATGATCAAGAAACGTGCTCCAAGTCGTCCATATCCGCGGACACGGCTTTCGAAAGTTTTACCGGCCGGGTGCACCAATAGCAACACACGCCGATCAACCTCGGAAAAACCAAATCAAAACCCAACGAGGCTTTCACGGTGAACAATCACAATTCAGAATTATTTCAGGGCCACCTTGAAGTACACCATAGCAGTAAGCAAGCTCGAGACGGACTCAAGGTTGTGGGGCGGTGAACATCGGGAACCCAAAACTGGGCTTGTCGACACCGCGGAATCGTGCCACGATCCTAAACAGTACAGTGTGCTCCTCGCACAATTTAAATACAGAAAATAGCATGGCATAGGTACAGGATAGTAAATAAAACCTCAAACTAGTTTGTGGCCCCAAGAAATAAGACGGAATCAAGCTCTGGCCCAGGAGGGTCCCATATACCTCCCGGATGTGGATAGCGCGATAAATCAAGGAACATGAATCAAGTACTCGGGGTCTTACGGGACACAAGTGAGCAGGAAAAACCAAATAGCAGATGTTGCTCACCGGTGCCACTTTCTTTAGTTATCCCAGAACTACTCAGGTTAAGTTGTTTAGGTACCTCATTATTCATCAGACTCTCACAAACCCTACACATGCTGTTCTACGACTCGCATGGCTCAAACAACTCCTATAGTAGTGGCTCATGGGATGGAGGAAACAAGCTTGGTGGGGTTTTAAAAGTAAAGGCTATGCATACTTGGGATTCAATTTAATGCAATCGCGACTCAATGATGCAAGAATAAGATAGAGGCAATAGGTACTGTATGTATGCAAGCATGTGGAAGTGCTTGCCTGGTATCTCTGTTGAAGCAAGGGACTGATCTGGGTAGTGCTCCTGGTTCTCTTGATACAACCCCGCCAAGGTTCATCCGAGAAAACCAAACAAACAAGGCCAACATGAATATAGAGCACAAGCATATGAATAAGATGCAAAGCTGTAAACAATCATGCCATGATGAATGATGCACAATTTACATGGCAAGTAAGGTAGCATGGCCTGGTGAGGTGTGGTGGACGAGAAAATAACATTTGAATTGGGTTTTAGTCACATTTCATTGCCATAACAGTTGTTGTTCAATATATATTTATATGATGCATGCTGCAATTGAAGTCATGGATAGCATAAACAGAAAGGTCTCGTCGAGCTGATCAATTTAGACTCATCATTTGCTAAATTTGGAGTTTTAAGTCAAAAGTTATGAATTATTGAAAATCCAGTGGCATTGGTGGTAATTAACATAAACTTGGACTTTTACTTGTGCAAAATACAAAATGGATGGCATATTTGGAATCCCCTCATTTTTCTGATATCCATACCTATGTTATTTGTCAAATTTGGAATTAGTATGTAAAAGTTATTACAAAACTGAATTAGATTTGAATTGAATTAATTAGAACAGATTTGAATTTAAAACAGAAACAGATTAATACTTTTTATACCTGCATGACTCAGCCACGACCATTACAGGTGGGGCAGGCTGACTCAAAGCACACGCCATGAGAACAACTTCGTCATCACTTGCCGCTGCTGCTTGTAGACCGACGGGGCCAATAGCAGCCCACGTGGCGTACGGGTGGATCGGAGCCACGCTTGGTGAGGACCGGGTTTAATCCTAAATCTCCAGAGCCTATTTGCAAACTGCACAGAGACACAGGCTGCCGGACCGCGGGTTGGCGTTGGGAAGAGGGGCTAAAGTAGAAAAGCGTCCGGTCATGGAATCAAGACCGAATCAATCGACAGAAAATCGCTAGATGGCTGATCTTCGGCACGATGGCGAGCTACACACTGGGTATTTCGCCATGACGCAAAAGAGAGAGTTGTAGAGGGATGTACCGGCTACAGGTTTCGTTTAGGGCGCATCTACGGGGGAGGTCTGTGCTGGCCGGAAAACGACGAGGAACAGAGGCGGTACAGCGGTCTGCAGGCACGTTGCTGCGCTCGGCGGCGGTGACTGCGACGGCGCCAAGACGCACGCAGGCGCCACGGCGATGGCGGCGCGCGGTGAACCGGGGTCGGGGATCATGTGAGGGGGGACGAGTGGCTTACCAGGGGCTCGCTGGTGGCCTGGCTCGGGCAGGGAGGCCGGTGATCGTTGAGGGCTGGGCGTCCCTGGTACTCGGGCACGGGCGCGGCGGGCTCCTCCGAGGTACTGGCTGTTCCTCAAGGCCACGCGAGCGGTGGAAGAAGGGGAGCTCTGGCATCACTGGCGCCTCGGGAAGCTCTGGAGCGAAGGGGGTGCTGGGGGCGCCGTCGCTAGGGTTTAGAGGTCGTGGGCGTTCTGGCTTGCGGGGAGACGAAGGAGGGAGGAAGAGGGGATCTGGGGAGGCTGGGGGCGAAGAGTTTCGGATAAGAACGAGAGAGGGGAGAGGAGGTGGCGTGGGGGAGGGGGTACGGCTGTGCTGCTGCTGCTTTTAAGCCGGCCACGCGAGGGAGCAAAGGGCAGGGCACGTGAGCGAGAGAGAGAAGAGAAACAGGGTCAGGGAGGCTGCAGATGGGGTAGGGCAGGCCAGGGTCGGGGTGGTTCGGGCTGGGGCCCCTAGGGCAGAGAGAGAGAGAGCAAGAGAAGAGAGGTGAGGCGCGGGTCTAGGGTTGGAGCTAGGGTAGGCTCGGCTAGGGTTTCTTTGAGTGGTGGAGGGGGTAGCTAGGTGGCATGTGGGGCCAGCTAGGTGGGTGCTGGGGTGGTCGAGTTAGAGCTAGAAGGGAGGAGGGTAGAGGGGCATGGGGTATGGGCCATGCTAGAAAGGTTTAAGAAGTGGCTTAGGGTTTAGGTTTGATTAAGCAAGGGAGTTAGAAGGGGAGGGTAGATAAGGTTTTTGTTTAGGCAAGAGGTAGATTAGGGTTTGGTTTGGGGTAGAAAGAGAGATGGCAAGGGTGGGTTTTAGAGTTGCTAAGAGGGTGAGAAAAGAGATGGTACTAAACTTGGTCATGCACGCTTCAATCAAGGCCTAAGCAAGATCAAGCAAGCAAGAGAGGGGGAGGGAGAGGTTCCTTGATCCATGCATGCTCCAACAAAGAACAAGCAAGCTCAAAGAAAGAGGAGGGTTTAAGGGTTGGGATTTAGCTAAGAGGGGTGAGGTTTTAACCCAAAGGGGAGAAGAGAGATAGAGATTTGATGAAGAATCTACAAGCCCAAAAACAAGATTAAGCAAAGGAAAATGATCCAACTAAAATTCAAATAAACCCAAATACTTGGAAAGGTGGCACTTGCATGGCCCATGCAACATAATTAATGCCAACTGGTTATATTGTGAAAACAATATTATTTCATGTGGCTTCAACCTTGCATTCCCAAAAAGTGGGCAAAGGCCAAGCAAAAGATGATGGGTGGATCCAACCAACAACATGAGCTAGAGATAGACCAAAGTAAAATTCCAAGCTCATATTAATTGGATGGTGGAATTATAAGGTGGTGATAGAAAAGGTGGTGGAGTCAACAAGAGAGATGCCCCAACTCAACTTGGGCATTTAACAATTATCAAGAGCCAAATACAATATCAAGAGGCAAATACAATTAATCATGCACATGAGATAAGAACCAAACAAGAAAAGGTTTTATATGATGCTCAAATGCAAGGGGACATGATGACATGAGCATGATATGATGATGATGCAACAATTATATGCTGGAAGTGGCCCATTTTATTATTATGACATGTAGCATTACAGGGGTTAGACAACTGGGATGCTACAACTCTCCCCCACTAAACAGGAATCTCGCCCCGAGATTCTAGGAAGAAGAAGAAGAAGAAACAAAGAGAGAAGGATGGTTGACACGGAGTTCATCTTCACGCTCCCATGTGGCTTCATCAACAGAATGGTGTGACCACTGCACCTTGCAAAACCGGATGGACTTGTTGCGAGTCCTCCGTTCTGCGGTCTCAAGGATTTTGGTGGGGTGTTCTTGATAAGACAGATCTTCTTTGAGGTCGATTAGCTCATGATCCACGGTCTTGCCGGGGTCTTTGAAGCACTTCTTGAGCTGAGAGATGTGGAAAACATCATGGACTTTGAGTTTTTCCGGAAGCTCAAGTGCATAAGCAACTTCTCCTCTTCTACCACGTATCTTGAAAGGACCGATGTATCTAGGAGCCAACTTTCCTTTGATACCGAAGCGGTGAGTTCCTCTCATGGGAGTGACACGAAGGTAGACGAGATCACCAGGGGCATATACCATATCCGTGTGTTTCCTGTCATAGTTGCTCTTCTGACGACTCTGAGCAATCTTCAGGTTCTCCAGAATGATATGCACCTTCTCCTCTGCTTGGGTCACAATGTCAGGGCCAAACCAGATTCTTTCTCCTGCACCTGACCAACCAATAGGAGTTCTGCACTTGCGACCATAGAGAGCCTCGAATGGTGCCATCTTCAGACTCTTCTGGAAGCTGTTGTTGTAGGAGAATTCAGCATAAGGAAGACACTCCTCCCACTTCATGCCAAAAGAGATGACGCAAGCTCTAAGCATGTCCTCCAGAATCTGATTGATTCTCCACTTGTCCTTGCGATCGAGGGTTGTAAGCAAGTTTGAAGTTCAACTTTGTTCCCAAAGCTTTTTGGAAACTCTCCCAGAACTTTGAGGTGAAGATGCTCCCACGGTCTGAACTGATTTCCAGTGGAACCCCATACAAAGAGACAATCCTGTTGATATAGAGCTCAGCCAACTGAATTCCAGAAATTGTTTCTTTGACTGGGAAGAAATGAGCCACTTTAGAAAGCACATCGATGACAACAAAATTGCATTGTTGCCCTTCTGCGACCTTGGAAAGCCAGTGATGAAGTCCATCTCCACTTTCTCCCATTTCCATTCCGGAGGTTTCAATGGCTGTAGAAGACCAAATGGTTTCGATGGGATGCCTTGACTCATGCGAACATCACATTCGAGACGATTTGGCACAATACCTTTTCAACCCAGGCCACCAAG
The DNA here is from genome assembly GCA_030063025.1 of Avena longiglumis. Taxonomy (NCBI): domain Eukaryota; kingdom Viridiplantae; phylum Streptophyta; class Magnoliopsida; order Poales; family Poaceae; genus Avena; species Avena longiglumis. The sequence goes on from CP125978.1 coordinate 507,988,427, forward strand.
ATCGTGTTTTCAAGTCCATGTACATCTTTGTGCTGCCAGGATGGATAGAAAGAACCGACTCATGTGCCTCCTTGAGAACTTGGTCTCTCAGACCCGGATAGTTTGGAACAAACATCCGGTGTTCAAAGAAGAGCGTGCCTTGATCATCAACATGAAAGGACTCATACTTCGGAAGGTCAAGCTTAGCGATGAGCTTTTTGGTGTGCGGATCACCACGCTGACGAGATCGAATCTGTTCTTCCAAGAGAGGAGTAGCCAGAAGATTCAGGAGGTGCCCTTGTTCCACAATTTCCAGGTTCAGCTGACGGAATTCCTCGCACAAGAGAGGCTGCTGCTCTTCCACCATGAGGTTGTTGACATAAGCTTTTCTGCTAAGCGCATCTGCCATGACATTTGCTTTGCCTGGAGTGTAGTTGATGGTCACATCAAAGTCATTGATTAATTCAATCCATCTCCTTTGCCGAAGGTTGAGATCCGGTTGAGTGAAGATATACTTCAAACTCTTGTGGTCCGAGAAGATCTCACAACGGTTACCAAGCAAGTAGTGCCTCCAAAGCTTCAAAGCGAAGACCACTGCTGCTAGCTCAAGGTCATGTGTGGGATAGTTGATCTCATGCGTCTTCAACTGACGAGAGGCATAAGCAACCACCTGTCTTTCTTGCATAAGGACCGCACCCAATCCTTGCAAAGAGGCATCGCAGAATATCTGGAATGGCTTAGATGTATCCGGAGGAACCAAGACTGGTGTGGAAGTGAGCTTCTCTTTGAGTGTCTCAAAACTTTCTTGGCAAGCAGGTGTCCACAGGTAGTTCTTGCCTTTCTTGAGGAGATCGGTAAGAGGCTTTGCTATCTTCGAGAAGTTCTGCACAAAGCGACGGCAATAGCTAGCCAAGCCGAGAAAACTCCGCACTTCCTTGACATTCGCAGGAGGAAGCCATTCAACTATTGTCTTCACGGTTTCCGGGTTGACTGCAATGCCCTTGGCAGAGATAACATGACCCAAGTATGTTACTTCAGGCAGCCAGAACTCACACTTTGAGAACTTTGCATACAAGCGGTTCTCACGAAGCTTGTTCAGAACACACCGCAGGTGCTCTTCATGCTCCTCCTTGGACTTGGAATAAACCAGAATGTCATCCAGATATACCACAACAAACTTGTCCAGGTACTCCATGAAAACGGAGTTCATCAGCCTCGAGAAGGTAGCAGGTGCGTTGGTGAGACCGAAAGACATGACCGTGTACTCATACAGGCCATAGCGGGTGGTGAAAGCTGTCTTGGGCACATCCTCTTTTCGAATTTTGATTTGGTGATAACCACTTCTCAAATCCAGCTTAGAGAACACCACAGCTCCTGCCAGCTGATCAAATAGATCATTTATCCGAGGGAGAGGATATTTGTTCTTGATGGTTTTAGCATTTAGAGCTCGGTAGTCAACACATAGCCTATCGGTTCTGTCACGCTTCTTCACAAAGATTGTTGGGCTACCCCAAGAAGAAGTGCTATGCTGAATGAAACCCAGCTTCTCTTGTTCATCAAGTTGTCGTTTGAGTTCAAATTTCGAAGGACCCATTTTGTATGGCCTCTTGGAGATAGGAGTCGTTCGTGTTCAAGCTCAATCACGAATTCAACCTCGCGATCCGGAGGCATACCCGCAACTCTTCAGAAAGACATCCGAACTCACAGACCATCGGTACCTTCGAATAGCTTCCATAGCATCATCATTCAGAGCAGCCAAGGAATAGAGCTGGACATCGAGTCGACTTGGAGAAAAGACTATATGGCCTTCAGGATCTTCAGAGACACCGAGGCTCAGACAATCAATCACAAATGCATTTGTCAACCAATCCATGCCCAATATGACATCGATGTCGAGTTGCCGTAACAATCAAAGAAGCCAAGAATGAAGAACCACCAATCTCAACTTTATTGCCACGACTGATATACTCAGCCCTCATGTTGGACCCCGGAGATAGGACCATTAGCTTCGTACGGAGAGGATCCAGAGTTAACACATTCTCGTATGCAAACTTGTGAGACACGAAAGAATGCGATGCACCAGAATCAAAGAGAACTCGTGCAGGGACTGAGTTAACTGAAAGCATACCCATGACAACTCCAGGTGCGAGCTCAGCTTGAGAGGCGTTGACGCAGTTGGCACGCACGACCGCAGACCCGGGCTTAGTGTTGATGTTGAGAGCCCGAGGCGGTGGTGCACGAACCGAAGGAGAGCTTGTTGCAGATCTTGGCGGGGGTTGAGGGAGAGCTTTGTTCTTCATTGGACAGTTCCAGTTTTGATGTCCAGGATCTCCACACACGAAGCAGGCACCAGCTGGACGTGGAGCAGAGTAGCCAGGGACTCCGCCAGGCGCTCCAGGGTAAGGGTTGTTGTAGCCCCTGGGAGCCGCAGTGGTGAAGTTTGGTGGCCTTGACGTGAAACTCGCAGGTCTTGGTGGAGCCGGGAGCGACGGTGGGGTGTTAGGAACCCAGACACGCCGCTTAGAAGGAGCTGCCATAACTGCAGAGCTTGATGCATCCCTGTTATGTTTCTTGGACTCCTCGAACATTTGCCTGCTTGCCTCCTCTTGCAGTGTTGTGTGCTGTAGTTCCAGGAAGGTTGCCGGTCTTGCATGCGTGATTGCATACTTGATCGACGCATTGAGCCCTTGCCTGAATCTTTTCTGCTTTTTCTTGTCATCAGATACCTCATCACCACCATAGCGAGACAGGTTCATGAAGTTCCTGATGTAGGTGTTGACGTTATCATTTCCCTGCTTCAGGTTGAGGAAGGCCTCCTTCATCCTTTCCATCACAATCTCTGAGAGAAACTGTTCTTTGAAAGCTGCAGTGAACCTCTCCCAAGTTGGCTGGAACCCAGTGCAGCTTGCCTTCAAGTAGTTTTCCCACCAAAGAGCTGCGTCTCCCTTGAGAAGGTGGGTAGCACACTTGACCCACTGCTCGAACATCGGCCTCGAGCAACCTTGAGATCTCGCGCAGCCAATCATCCGCGTCAAGAGGTCGGTCAGACACATCGAACTGACGAGGGTTGAACTTGAGGAAGCTCTTGATGTCACCACGCTTGGGAGGTGGAGGAAGTGGAGCGAACTCATTCCTTCTGACGCTCTCCTCGAAGCGCTGCTGGTTCTCTTGCATGGCTGCCAAAGCATTAGCTATGCTTGACAGCGCTGAGCCCAGTTCTGGAGGGATGTCCTCTTCAGTCCGGCGTGGGGGAGCCATCCTGTTATTGATATAAAACTCAAGTCAGTACTATGATGGAGAATGATAATAATCCAAAATAGTACCAAGATGGAATTAACCAAGATTAAAGGATACAATTTACTGAGATGATATAACAATATCAACAAAGTTCATAGCACCTCAAAGATATTAAGCATATCGCACACGACTGAAAAGGAGTGTGGTACACAAACATATCAAAGAAAAATTTTCCACAAATTTCGGCATTAAAATACCAACAGATGCGCAAAATTACTTAACGAATCAAGATTAGTGACTCTACCGATTCAATATACAAAAGCGAATGATACAAGTAGTGGTATGGTGGCGACTCCATCCCGCACTCAAATCATTACTCCGCACATGAACAAGTGGAACACATATCCTAACCCCTTCTTCTCACGACGAAACCTAAAGATTGGTAACTACGGAAACGAACACCCCCAAACAAGATAGCGTCGGATACAAGAGGAAGATAGATTGCGTCGGTTTACAAAAGCCTGTCGGTATGGAATGTACCAACAGTTGATAACCAAAGGCAGATAAGATAACAACTTGGATGCAACAGATAGACAAGGGATTACACACACACACACACACACACAACCTATGGTACTACGGAAACCCAGAACACGTGAATCCTAGTTTGAACTTTGAGAAGAGGATTAAAAACGTTACACTTCCTTACCAGAAAAGGGTGGGTGGGAGGGTAAGAAGAAAAGTGGAAGCAGTCCTACTCTCGCGTTTTTGTTTTTCCCTAATATACATAACTACCAAAATATTTGCTAGACTGACAACGACCGTTTGGCTGAAACCCTGAAGGTCGGGATGGCTCTGATACCAATTGTAACTACCTCGGTGAACTACGCTCCTAGATACAAGCCTGGATGAGTGATAGTGGTTGAAATAGTACGGTGGGGCCCCAAAAGCCGCTCACTGGTAGTCCTTTCAGACGTCCCAACCACTACCCTCTCAACGGGACCTGTACGGGCGGCGTAGTCGGCAGGCGAAGGGATCAACTACGTACACAAGTGGGTATGTACGCAAGCCACCATACAAGAGTACATAAGAGCCACACCATCTAGAAAGAAAGGAAATATACCAACGCCATACGGCAAGATTCAAATGACCTAGATAAATCTATATTTTAGGATAACTCCTCATACAACAAACATCAGAGTATCATGCAGAAGCGGCAAACAAGATCCGAGTACGGATAAGAAGCAAATAGGCATAAGATGCCAGAGAAATAAGCACATCCCAACTACAGGTCTCACGGATCCCCGTTCCCGGAATCTCTACACCGAACGATCGTTGCCCATATCTTCGGCTTCTTCCACCCAGTATCCGTCCTGAGAAGGTACCTGTTCATCTGAATCAAGAATTTATCGTGTGAGACCCTAAGGGTACTCAGCAAGTCTTAATGCCTCTAAAGGGGACACAACCTGGGTGACGCAATTGCAGCGAAAGGTAAACCCTAGCAGTTCTACAGATAAACGCTAACCATCCGCCTAACCAATGATAGACGGATGTCCGTGAATTTAAATACAGCAGTTATAATGGTAATCTCATCCGATCCATCCTCCTCCCTGCTTACCAACAAGGAAGCGGACGAACAACCCCCCATCCGTTGGCAATTTTATTAACCATTCCTTGAGTATTGCACTATTTACTAGTCAAGTTACTTTAGTCATATTAAAGGCGGTACTTTAGTTATGCTTGTCTATGATCAAGAAACTGTGCTCCAAGTCGTCCATATCCGCGGACACGGCTTTCAGAAAGTTTTACCCGGCCGGGGTGCACCAATAGCAACACACGCTCGATCAACCTCGGAAAAACCAAATCAAAACCCAACGAGGCTTTCACGACTGAACAATCACAGAATTCAGAATTATTTCAGGGGGCCACCCCTTGAAGTACACCCGCAACGAAGTAAGCAAGCTCCGAGACGGACTCAAGGTTCTGGGGACGGCTGTGAACGACTGGGAACCCAAAACTGGGCTTGTCGACACCGCGGAATCGTGCCACGATCCTAAACAGTACAGTGTGCTCCTCGCACAATTTAAATACAGAAAATAGCATGGCATAGGTACAGGATAGTAAATAAAACCTCAAACTAGTTTGTGGCCCCAAGAAATAAGTCGGAATCAAGCTCGCCTGTGGGGGTCCCATATATACCCGGATGTGGATAGCGCGATAAATCAAGGAACATGAATCAAGTACTCGGGGTCTTACGGACACAAGTGAGCAGGAAAACCAAATAGCAGATGTTGCTCACCGGTGCCACTTTCTTTAGTTATCCCGAACTACTCGAGTTAAGTTGTTTAGGTACCTCATTATTCATCGACTCTCACAAACCCTACACATGTTGTTTCTCGACTCGCATGGCTCAAACAACTCCTATAGTAGTGGCTCATGGGATGGAGGAAACAAGCTTGGTGGGGTTTTAAAAGTAAAGGCTATGCATACTTGGGATTCAATTTAATGCAATCGCGACTCAATGATGCAAGAATAAGATAGAGGCAATAGGTACTGTATGTATGCAAGCATGTGGAAGTGCTTGCCTGGTATCTCTGTTGAAGCAAGGGACTGATCTGGGTAGTGCTCCTGGTTCTCTTGATACAACCCCCTCGCCAAGGTCTATCCGAGAAAAACCAAACAAACAAGGCCAACATGAATATAGAGCACAAGCATATGAATAAGATGCGTCAAGCAAACAATCATGCCATGATGAATGATGCACAATTTACATGGCAAGTAAGGTAGCATGGCCTGGTGAGGTGTGGTGGACGAGAAAATAACATTTGAATTGGGTTTTAGTCACATTTCATTGCCATAACAGTTGTTGTTCAATATATATTTATATGATGCATGCTGCAATTGAAGTCATGGATAGCATAAACAGAAAGGTCTCGTCGAGCTGATCAATTTAGACTCATCATTTGCTAAATTTGGAGTTTTAAGTCAAAAGTTATGAATTATTGAAAATCCAGTGGCATTGGTGGTAATTAACATAAACTTGGACTTTTACTTGTGCAAAATACAAAATGGATGGCATATTTGGAATCCCCTCATTTTTCTGATATCCATACCTATGTTATTTGTCAAATTTGGAATTTGTATGTAAAAGTTATTACAAAACTGAATTAGATTTGAATTGAATTAATTAGAACAGATTTGAATTTAAAACAGAAACAGATTAATACTTTTTATACCCAGACAGACTCAGCCACAGACCATTACAGGTGGGGCCAGGCTGACTCAGAAGACACGCCACAGAACAACTTCATCACCGTGCTGCCGCTTGCCCAGACCGACGTGGGGTCGGCGGGTAGCAGCCCACGTGGCGCAGGCCGGTGGATCTGAGCCACGCTGGTGCCAGGACCGCGGGTTTAATCCTAAATCTCCCAGGAGCCTATTTGCAAAACTGCACAGAGACTGACACAGGGCCAGGCTGGACCGCGGGTTGAGGCGTTGGGAAGAGGAGGGGCTAAAGTAGAAAAGCGTCCTGTGGTCATTGAATCAAGACCGCCCGAATCAATCGGCAAATGAAAAACTGCTAGATGGCCGATCTTTCGACGACGATGGCGAAGCTACACATGGGTATTTCGCCATGACGCAAAGAGAGTTGTAGAGGATGTTCCGGCCAGTTTCGTTTAGGGCGCATCTACGGGGGAGGTCTGTGCTGGCCGGAAAACGACGAGGAACAGAGGCGGTACAGCGGTCTGCAGGCACGTTGCTGCGCTCGACGACGGTGATCGCGACGCCTGACGCACGCAGGGCGCCGACGGATGGCGCGCGCCACGGTGAACTAGGGGGTCGGGGATCATGTCAGGGGGGACGAGTGGCTTACCAGGGGCTCGCTGGTGGCCTGGCTCGGGCAGGGAGGCCGGTGATCGTCGAGGGGGCTGGCGGCGGGGGCGTCCTGGTACTCGCGGGCACGGCGGCGGCGGGGCTCCTCCGGCGAGGTACAGCGGTTCCCTGCGCGTCACGGCGAAGCGGTGGAAGAAGGGGGAGCTCTGCACTGGCCGGGCGCCTCGGGAAGCTCTGAGAAGGGGCTGGGGCGTCGCTAGGGTTTAGAGGTCGTGGGTTCCTTGGGGAGACGAAGGAGGGAGGAAGAGGGGATCTGGGGAGGCTGGGGGCGAAGAGTTTCGGATAAGAACGAGAGAGGGGAGAGGAGGTGGCGTGGGGAGGGTAATGCAGGCTGCCGCTTTTAAGCCGGCCACGAGGGAGCAAAGGGTGGCACGTGAGCGAGAGAGAAGAGAAACAGGGTCAGGGAGGCTGCAGATGGGGTAGGGCAGGCCAGGGTCGGGGTGGTTCGGGCTGGGGCCCCTAGGGCAGAGAGAGAGAGAGCAAGAGAAGAGAGGTGAGGCGCGGGTCTAGGGTTGGAGCTAGGGTAGGCTCGGCTAGGGTTTCTTTGAGTGGTGGAGGGGGTAGCTAGGTGGCATGTGGGGCCAGCTAGGTGGGTGCTGGGGTGGTCGAGTTAGAGCTAGAAGGGAGGAGGGTAGAGGGGCATGGGGTATGGGCCATGCTAGAAAGGTTTAAGAAGTGGCTTAGGGTTTAGGTTTGATTAAGCAAGGGAGTTAGAAGGGGAGGGTAGATAAGGTTTTTGTTTAGGCAAGAGGTAGATTAGGGTTTGGTTTGGGGTAGAAAGAGAGATGGCAAGGGTGGGTTTTAGAGTTGCTAAGAGGGTGAGAAAAGAGATGGTACTAAACTTGGTCATGCACGCTTCAATCAAGGCCTAAGCAAGATCAAGCAAGCAAGAGAGGGGGAGGGAGAGGTTCCTTGATCCATGCATGCTCCAACAAAGAACAAGCAAGCTCAAAGAAAGAGGAGGGTTTAAGGGTTGGGATTTAGCTAAGAGGGGTGAGGTTTTAACCCAAAGGGGAGAAGAGAGATAGAGATTTGATGAAGAATCTACAAGCCCAAAAACAAGATTAAGCAAAGGAAAATGATCCAACTAAAATTCAAATAAACCCAAATACTTGGAAAGGTGGCACTTGCATGGCCCATGCAACATAATTAATGCCAACTGGTTATATTGTGAAAACAATATTATTTCATGTGGCTTCAACCTTGCATTCCCAAAAAGTGGGCAAAGGCCAAGCAAAAGATGATGGGTGGATCCAACCAACAACATGAGCTAGAGATAGACCAAAGTAAAATGCCAAGCTCATATTAATTGGATGGTGGAATTATAAGGTGGTGATAGAAAAGGTGGTGGAGTCAACAAGAGAGATGCCCCCAACTCAACTTGGGCATTTAACAATTATCAAGAGCCAAATACAATATCAAGAGGCAAATACAATTAATCATGCACATGAGATAAGAACCAAACAAGAAAAGGTTTTATATGATGCTCAAATGCAAGGGGACATGATGACATGAGCATGATATGATGATGATGCAACAATTATATGTTGGAAGTGACCCATTTTATTATTATGACATGTAGCATTACAGGGGTTAGACAACTGGGATGCTACAAAGAGCAAGGTGTGAAGCAGCACAACGACAAGTTTTCCCTCAGTAGAGACCAAGTTTATCGAACCAGAAGGAGGAAGGAAACGTCACACATGTGTTGCAAGCAACGCGAAGACCTGCACAACACAAACTCAAGACTTTGCCCCAATGAACAGTGAGGTTGTCAAGCTCACCGGTTTTCTGTAACAAAGGATTAAACGTATGGCGTGGAAGGTAATGGTTTGCAGCAAGTAAACATGTAACCGTGGAAGATGTATCAATGGTAAAGATTATATCAGGGTCCATAGTTTACTAGAGGTGCTCTCCTTAGATAAACAACATGGCATAAAGGGTAAACAAATTATAGCAGGGCAATTGACAGGAACTGAGCAAGGCATAACAATGCAATACTGGTCAGAAAGATCCTATGAGATTTGATTGGGCAATACAACAAGATACATAGACCGCCATCCAACTGCATCTATGACTAGAAGTCCACCTTCAGGTTATCATCCGAACCCCCTCCAGTATTAAGTTGTAAGCAACAGACAACTGCTTTAAGCAAAGTGTGTAAGGTAAACAATCCACATGTTCCATGAACAAGAGACCGTTGTTTTCTCCCTAGTAGCAACAACACATCTACAACCGAAGAGATTATTGTCACTTCCCTTGGAAACTAGAGGCATGAACCCACTATCGAGCATAAATACTCCCTCTTGGAGTCACTAGCAACTACTTGACCAAGATATCCACTAACAACGGAGAGCATGCAAGATCACAAACAACACAGACATGATAGAATCATAAAGACAAAACCATTAATCAAACCAACATAATAATCTCAATATCCATCGGATCCCCGCAAACACAACATGCATGATTACAAATAGATTGGATCTTGATCATGAATGGAGCTCACAAGATCTATACATGAAAGCACAAAGGAGGAGATACAACCATCTAGCTACTACATGGACCCATAGTCCAAGGTGGAACTACTCACGCATCATATCGGAGAAGAAGGCCTCCAGGATGATCCCCCCTTCGGCAGAGTGCCGGGAAGAACTTTACATCCCCCTAATCAAGGGACGATGGTGGCGGCGGCTATAGACGGTTTCATGGAGATTTGATCGGGTGCTTAGGGTTTAGGCATCAGGGGCTTCTTATAGGCGAAGGGGGAGGCCGAGGAGGTGGCCAGGGGGCCTACACCCTGCCTAGGCGCAGGCCCACCCCTGGCCACACCTACGGCGAGGAGGGGGGTGGCGGCCCTAGCTCGCCTCTCCATCTCCCCTGTGGACTTCCTGTTCCCCACGGAAAGTTATTGACTTTGACATTTGTCCCGTCCAATTCCGAGAATATTTCCTTACTAGCTTTTCTGGAATAAAAAACAACAGAAAACAGGCAACTGACACTGTGTCAACTTGTTAATAGGTTAGTACCAGAAAACATGTAAAAGGCACCTCAAAGTGTAGACAAAGCAAAGCAGAGTAGATACTAACAAGCATGGAACATCAAAATTATAGATACGTTTATGACGTATCAAGCATCCCCAAGCTTAACTCCTGCTCGTCCTCGAGTAGGTAAGTGATAAAAAGAATAATTTTTGAGGTGACATGCACCCTCACAATAAAGATCTAACCATTTACAAGCATTGAAAGTTGGGATAAAGAACTCTAAACATGAACATGAAAGAATGGAGTTCTAACAGTAAGACAGAGCAACTATTGTTGCAACATGACAAGATACAAACAAAGATCATGGATAACATGCATTGAAAAATGTTTGTTTATTTCACATACAGAAAACATAGCATAGTGGTAAACCTCTTGTCCCTCATAGAGTAGCAAATAGATGCATATGACACCTTCAAAGTTCACAAGGGTGACTATAAACAAGTAGCACAAGAACAAGTAATATCACAATATGCATCAATCAATAAGTTTTGGGACACTGCACATAAAACTAAGAATGGCAACTATGGTCTCTTAATGGTGGCTAAAGATAGAAGGTGGAGACTCAATAGTGGTGAAAGAAAGGCCTTTTTTGCAAAGGAAGCAAGGATTTCAAGTTTCAAAAGGATCTTCCAAAAATTATGGTACTTGTTAGCTTTCAGCCCTCATTGCCCCTATCATAAGCATCTTGAAGTGATTAAGGTTAAAGTGAACAAACTATGGAGTATATGCTTGACAAAGTTTAAGTTGGCAATCTCAAGTCCCTTGAATATGAGGGCCACACCTCATGCTACTTAACTTCAGGCCCAGGTAAGTTCTTGTCATTTAAGTATTTGCATATCATTGAGAACCGCCAACGGGGTACCCCTTGCACATGGTACATGAGCTTTCCCATAACCAAAATGATAAGGCAAGCAGACAATGAGCATCTCAGCCATCTTTTTATTTACTATATGCATATCTTTTTATTGAGGATGCTTCATAGATAGCTCACTATGGTGATGCTGCAAGTTTCCACCATGATTAGGCATGGCTTAGGCTAGCGGCCCAAGCGTTTCTCTAACACAGAATACAAACTCCATGGAATTACAAGTTCCCTTTTTATTTCACACCCGTGACATCCACAGACAAAAGAGCATGCTATCAACTGAGTACAAAGTACAAGTGCAATGTTGAAAATGTTTCCCGTGACAGCACGGTTCTGCTAACTCCAATGTATAAGTGCAAGCATATACAACATAGAGACACAATGGTTCAAGTTTATTAGGGGTAAAGAATATAAAGTGTGCCATCAAGTTCGTGAGGGCTTTAATCACTAAGTTTTCACATAACAAAATAGTTTTTTAATTGGAAGATAGCTAAAAACAAGAATATACTTGGAATGGTGTAACACACCATGAATAGGAGTTTATAGCGAACACTTTGGAATAACTTGGTTTCTTGGGAGTTGGAAGCATGAGTAGACCTTACTCATACAAGTGGAGGCTAGCAAAAGACTGGGAGCAACCAAATAAGAGAGCAATAGTGTCCATAATCATGCAGAGCGACAAAACATTACTAATCAAAGCATAGAGTGGTACTACAAGTTAAGAACTAAATGATCATAAATGCTACTGGTGACTTGTGAGAGTCATAACATGGTGTGAGCATGTTCCAAGTCAACCCAAACAAACCTCAAAGGAGAATACCACAATACTAAGCTTTTGCATGCTAAAACAATGCATAATTTCTTCAAGTCACACTAAGTAATCCCAATGACTTGGATCAAGCCAAGCTACAACAATAACTGCTAATCATAAGGTCAAAACAACACCTAGCATGGCATGATAAAGTCTAAGTCACAGTCAATGCAAGCTCCTCTTGCACTCCCAAGCAAGAACTTCCTACTCCTTTCCAACACCTTATTTGTAACAACACAGCGAAAGAGGGGGTCCAAACTACTCAAGCAAACTAAACAACTAAGCAAAGGAAACGAAAACTAAGATGCTCCAAGAACAACACAACTGTGCATGAAACAATAAAAATGAAGTGTCTAGACAGACCTGAGCTTTTTATTGATGAAGAAGGGGATGTCTTGGGCATCCCCAAGATTTGACGCTTGTACCTCTTGGATATTTCTTGGGGTGACACCATGGTGGCATCCCCAAGCTTGATATTTTGTCCATTCTTCATCTCATTTCATCATTCTCTCTTTACACCTAAAATGTTTCCTTCATACAAAACTTCACACAATCTTCATTAGCAACATTAGTGTAATCAAAAGATATTAGACCTCTGGCAAAGCTTTGGAACAACAAGACTTTTTACTAAAAACACAAGCTACTGTAGTAACTCCTTTCAAAAATCACAATTCCCCAAAAGAGAACTCAAAAAGGAATCAATAAGAAGCAAATGCAAATAATGACAGAAATCTGTCAAAACAGACCAACAGGCATAAACTGATTTTTTTGAAAATCTTCTGTTGCTCAAATAAAAAAGTGTTGAACTAACGAAAGTTATATAACATACTGAGGGATTTATTCGTAAATTTTGAGCTCAATAATAGTTACAGAGACTCCTCACGAATTTTTATGGTGGAGGACAGAAATCTGTTTCAGATAGCAACTCCCCAAATCTTACTTTCCTCTCATTAGAGGTCATTCTTGGCACAAAAAGCAAACAAAAAGGATAAGGAGAGGCCATTACTGAAGTAATAACTTCCAAGACTCAAGGAAACTCTTGGGTTATCTCTCAACAACTACTTTTCTTTAACGCCTTTAAGTTAGGCACAAGAAGCAAGAAGAATCAAGTGTTTTCAAATGAAGAAGCATTAACATCCATACTTTCAAAGTCTTCAACTATGAAAGGTATCTCATCCAAATGGGTTTTGGAGGATCCATTCTCATCTCTCTTTGGTTTACTACTTTCATCAAAAATATTTTCAGGAGCAATCCAGTCAAAATTCTTTTCAAAGGCTTTATGCATTCCAACAAGCTTAAAGGGTATGGGTATCTTAAATTCCTCTCTAGGATTAGTTTTATCAGAAATACCCACAACATCTACACTTGAGCCTAGCATATTGAAATGCTCAAACACCTTTTTGGCTTTCCTAGCAACATCATGGAATTCTTTTAGTAAAGTATCAAAGATGAATTCTCTCTTTTCAGCATTCTTTTCTTCTTTTAATTTTAGGAACAAGAATTGTATGAAGGGGTTAAGGCTAACAAACCTAGCCTCCAACATATGAACTAAAGAAGCTGCAGCAATCTCATAATTAGGAGCAAGTTCAGATATAGATTTTTCCTCAATATCTTCATGCTTGCTAACATGATTAAAGAATTCTTCAATATTATCTTTCCCAATTATGGAGCCACTACCTATTGCAAGATCTTTCAGGGCGAACGTTGGGAGCAACATGGTGAGCTAGAGCAAGGTGGCGACTAGAGTAGGAACTACTTTTTTGTGTTTTTGAAAAGAGGCAAAAAAACCAAGCAAAAGAAACTAAGCAAACTAAAAAAAAGTAAAGAGAAAGGAAGTGGAGGACTCCCCTTGTGAAGACGTCCTTAGCCTCCCCGGCAACGGCGCCAGAAAACTTGTTGATGGCTCAGTTGATGTGGAGCCTATTGGGAACCCCAAGAGCAAGGTGTGAAGCAGCATAGCAACAAGTTTTCCCTCAGTAGAGACTAAGGTTATCGAACCAGAAGGAGGAAGGAAACGTTACACAGGTGTTGCAAACAACGTAGAGACCTGCACAACACAAACTCAAGACTTTGCCCCAACGAACAGTGAGGTTGTCAAGCTCACCGGTTTGCTATAACAAAGGATTAAACGTATGGTGTGGAAGGTAATGGTTTGCAGCAAGTAAACGGGTAACAGTGGAAGATGTATCAATGGTAAATATTGGACCAGGGTCCATATTTCACTAGAGGTCCTCTCCTTAGATAAACAACATGGAATGAAGGGTAAACAAATTACAGCAGGACAATTGACAGGAACTGAGCAAGGTATAACAATGCAATACTAGTCAGAAAGATCCTATGAGATCCGATTGGGCAATACAACAAAATACATAGACCGCCATCCAACTGCATCTACGTGGTCACACACAACATTATCCATTGTATCCACCGGTGAGCGAAGCCCATCGTATGCATTACTTCCTCTAGAAAAACCCAATCAACTCGATCATACGCCTTAGATAAGTCTAGTTTATAGGAACAAAGAGGGTTATGTGCCGAGGTCCCGTGCTCCATATAGTGCAAACACTCAAAATCCAGAAGAGCATTATCCGTGATAAGACGTCCAGGAACAAAAGCACTATGGTTTTCAGAAACAATATCTCCCAAGATATGCCTTAGCCGATTTGCTAAGCACTTTGATATAATATTGTATAAGACATTACATAGGCTTATCAGTATAAAATCCTTGAGCTCCATAGGATTATCCACCTTTGGTATCAGCACTATAGATGTATCATTAATACCCACTGGCATCACTCTAGTATCAAAAAACTTCATAACAGCCTGAATAATTTCCACTATTAGAACACTCCAGTTACGTTGATAGAAACATGCTGGGAATCCGTCTGGACCAGGCGCCTTCAAGGGCCCGATCTGAAAAATCGCATCAGAAATCTCCTCCTCTGAAAAAGGCCGACAAAGGCTCTCATTTACCTCATCCGTCAATACTATAGTAAATAAATTAACCACCGAAGAAGGCTGGACATAAGGGTCTCTTGTATAAACTGATTTAAGGTAGGATGTAGCCATCCTCTCCATCTCATTAGGTGAATCATGTACCACTCCATCATGGTCCTGAAGCGATCTAATACAGTTTTTCCGTGCCCTCCATACCGCCTTCCGATGAAAGAATTTGGTATTGTGATCACCTTCTTTTAACCATGAAATACGGGACCTTTGGAGCCACAACATCTCCTCTCGGTACAGCAACTCATTCATATCATCAATAGCTTGCCGTATCTCAGGCATAGGAGCATCCTTCTTATATAGAATTTCCAACTGACGTCTCAACCGAGCTAACTCCCTGGTAACACTGCCAAATTTCCTACTGCCCCACACATGCAACACATCCATCACTTTCTTCAATGCAGCATTCACATCACCAAGATCAGATTTTGGTCCTTGTTCTTGCCATGCATTGGACACAACCTCAGGAAGCGAATGCTCCCTCTCCCACATAATCTCATATCTCTTACATTTACGAGGTGGTACAAATTTTTCACTTGCCAATTTAATCAAGAGCGAACAATGGTCCGAGCAGGGGGAAACCAAGTGTACCATAGTGGCATCAGAGAAAATATCATGCCACCTATCATCAGCCAACGCACGATCCAGTCGTACTTTGACACTAGCATTACCTCGTCTTCTATTATCGTATGTGAACGGTAGACCTTGGAAGCCCAGATTTTTAAGCTCACACACCAACAGAGCATCACGGAATGCCATCATCTGGTTCTCCGGCCTAGGGCACGCCGAGAGATGCTCATATTGCCAAAGCGCCTCATTGAAGTCACCCACGACAAACCACGGCAACGTTGATGTTGCTTTGAGCGCACACAAGGCTGTCCACATGATATGGCGGTTCTCTGTCCTCGGCTCGCCATAAACAAAGGTCGCATGCCATAACGGTGCCGAGGCCGATTCCTGGATATGCACGTCAATATAACGACTAGTCACCTCCTTAACATCCACTATGAGACTCTCATGCCAAAAAAGAGTCAGCCCACCGCTCATACCATCACTATCATGACCAGTAAAACCCCGAAGGCCCAATTGTCCCTGTCGGGGATATAACCCCAGGTACCCCAGAGTTCGGGTATAAAGAGACCTATGCGAAGGAATGAACAGCTTAATGGAAGATAAGTATGCAAAAGGGGCAGATATAAATGAAGATAAATGAAATAGAGAGTATTAAACAAAGATAAGAAAGGTAAAAAGCTGATACGGGCCGACATAGGCATATCTCGGCCCAAGCTTCATTGTCACATGCCGAATTAGGCCTCTATGATCCAAACTACCTGATAACTGGCCGAATAAAGGGACTAACCCGGCTGGGCCGAATCATCCCAGCCGGCCTACCACGCCACCTCGTCTCCGTCCTCGCCCGGATGGGCCAGCTCGGACTCAGCCCAGCCCACCACGGGAGTGCACCACCTATTCATGACAACACCGACGCATCCACACCGCCAGAACCTCGACGCCCCGCCAGATCCCGCTGGTCAACATCGAGCTCCCGCCAAACGCCTCGTCAACCGGACCACGTCGCCCCAGCCAACGTCGCCACCTTCCCGCGCTAGCACTACCTCGACGCCAACACGCCACCAGGAACCATCGATGTCACCCAGATGGGCCGGCGACATCCCAACGCAGCCGGCCCACCACGGGCCTACGTCACCACCACTCACCCAGATGCCAGGAACCACCCGGCTGGGTCTCTCTCCTCACTACCACGCGTGGGCCGAGAGAAGGAGAGCCCGGCTGGGCCGCCATCACCCCGACTGGGCCATACGCAGGCTCAGGCCATCTCCTCCTCCAGGCCAAATTCAGTGTGACTCGGCTGGGCAGCCAGATAACCCGGCTGGGCCTTGTCCTTCAATTATCAGAACCAGGACAAATTAGCTGGTAGACATGCCGAATTAGCACTTCGTCTGGGATGTCTGCGCCGAGGTATTTCATCCCGAACGCCCTGTCATTTATCTCCAAAAGCATCCCCGACCTCCGCAGGAGCACGCCATCGAACCAAGACAATCTCCACCGGTATCGTGCCAGTCTTGGGAGCCCACCAGCTCAGACTGGCACATGACGTATGGAATATTCCCATGGCATCTAACAAGATGCTAGGGATATGCTCTTGGCATCAAATAAGATGCTAGGGAATATGTCTGGCATCTCCAAAGATGCCAAGTCATATGTTGAGCATCTCTAGAAGATACCTAGAATATGCCATCTAGATGCCAAGCGTGTAGAACAAGTCTTGTCCCCTGGGCTCCCCTTTATAAGGAGCACCAGGGGGGTCGTTACAAGAGAGGCCCCGAAGGGCTCCTCCCCTCTCTGCTCAATAGGAGCTCTCCTTCTTCTTCCTCCACTCTCACAGAGAGATCTAGATAGAGGCATAGAAGATACAGCTCAAGGAGCAGGATTGTAGCCACAAGCATGGCAAGATTATAAGAGATTAGACGTAGAGGAAGAGGTGTTATCTCCACATGAGAGCCTCAATCCTAGATACATTGTATTTCTCTTTGTTCATACGAGTGTGGTCTTCACTGCATCATCCCTCCCCGGATTCCTCCACGTCCACCGGCCCCAACTTTAGCCTACCCATGGCATATGCCGTGATACCACCACGACATGTGGCGCCCACCGTGGGGCCTTTTAGTGGCGTTGGTTGGGTTTCCATCCGGACGGGAGCATCTTCATCAACCTCATCTTCATAGAGCACCTTCAGCTCCTCTAGGAGAACGGAGAACAGAGAGAGCACCTTCAGCTCCTCCAGGCGAACAGAGAACAAAGAGGTAAGCACAGGGGTCTCCAAGTCTGACTCAGCAAGGCATGTAAGACTCGGCAAGAATGATTCAAACTCTTCTCCAAGCTTACTGTAAGTAACAGATAACTCAGCCACCAACATTCGATCCTTCACCCCGGGGAGAAAATGACTCAACCTGGGGACTAGCCAGCATATCCATAGAATCACCTTTAGATGGAGAAAAACTTATATAGGTTTGGGTATGTATTTGACTATCTTATTGGTGATTCAGATAGAATTTGATTCAGTTTAATTATGCTTTGGATTAAACTGTTACTCAGCTCACCAGCCAGCTTATTGATGATTCAGATAGAATTTGAGTTTGTTTATTTATGCTTTGGATTAAACTGTAACTCAGCTCACCAGCCAACTTATTGATGATTCGGATAGAATTTGAGTGAGTTTATTTACGCTTTGGACTGACCTTTAACTCAGCTCACAAGCCAGCTTATTGATGATTCAGATAGAATTAGAGTCAGTTTATTTATGATTTGGATTAACCTTTAACTCAGCTCACCAGCCAGCTTATTGATGATTCAGATATAATTTTAGTCAGTTTACTTATGCTTCGGATTAACCTTTAACTCAGCTCAGTAGCTTAGCTCTGATTCGGGCTAACATTTGATTCAGCTTGCCAGGGTATATTATAATTCGGATTTGTATTCGGACTCGGCGTACTAGCTTATCTCTGATTCGGACTAAAGTTTGATTCAGCTCGCCAGATTGCCAGGTTATGTTATGACTCGGATTGATATTTCATTATCTTGCCAGATTATCTCGTATCTCGGATGACTATTTGCCAGCTTATCATATCTCGAATCTATATCTCATAGCAACATCTCGAATCAGATCTCTCAGCGATTAGCCCTATTATAATATCCCAAAACTTAATCTCGGATCTA
Organism: Avena longiglumis; assembly: GCA_030063025.1. Classification (NCBI taxonomy): domain Eukaryota; kingdom Viridiplantae; phylum Streptophyta; class Magnoliopsida; order Poales; family Poaceae; genus Avena; species Avena longiglumis. Next base: position 508,007,001 of record CP125978.1, read on the forward strand.
GATCTCGGATCCATATCAAAGAAAAGTTGACATCGTCTCATCGGATCAAGTTATATCTTGGCAAATCAAATAACTCGGATTTGAGTCATATAACTCGGATTTTGAGCCAGATAACTCAAATTCGAGACATAAGTCAAATATGAGTAAATAACTCATATTTGAGTCATATAACTCGGATTTTGAGCCAGATAACTCAGATTCGAGACATAAGTCAAATATGAGTAAAATAACTCGGATTTGGAATCAGATGACTCGGTTTTGAGTCATATAACTCGGATTTTGAGCCAGATAACTTAGATTCGATACATAAGTCAAATATGAGTAAAGTAACTCGGATTTGGAAACAAATGACTCGGATTTGAGTCATATACCTCGGATTTAAGTCAGATGACTCAGACTAAAGACATAAGTCAATTTTGAGTAAAGTAACTCCTATTTGAGTCATATACCTCGGATTTGAGTCAGATGACTCAGACTAAAGACATAAGTCAATTTTGAGTAAAGTAACTCGGATTTGAGTCATATACCTCGGATTTGAGTCAGATGACTCAGACTAAAGACATAAGTCGATTTTGAGTAAAGTAACTCGGATTTGAGTCATATACCTTTAATTTGAGTTAGATGACTCAGACTAAAGACATAAGTCAATTTTGAGTAAAGTAACTCGGATTTGAGTCATATACCTCGGATTTGAGTCAGATGACTCAGACTAAAGACATAAGTCAATTTTAAGTAAAGTAACTCGGATTTGAGTCATATACCTCGGATTTGAGTCAGATGACTCAGACTAAAGACATAAGTCAATTTTGAGTAAAGTAACTCGGATTTGAGTCATATACCTCGGATTTGAGTCAGATGACTCATACTAAAAACATAAGTCAATTTTGAGTAAAGTAACTCGGATTTGAGTCATATACCTCGGATTTGAGTCAGATGACTCAGACTTAAGACATAATTCAATTTTGAGTAAAGTAACTCGGATTTGAGTCATATACCTCGGATTTGAGTCAGATGACTCAGACTAAAGACATAAGTCAATTTTGAGTAAAGTAACTCGGATTTGAGTCATATACCTCGGATTTGAGTCAGATGACCCAGACTAAAGACATAAGTCAATTTTGAGTAAAATAACTCAGATTTGGAAATAGATGATTCAGATTTGAGTCATATACCTCGGATTTGAGTCAAATGACTTAGACTTAAGACATAAATCAACTTTGAGTAAAATAACTCGGATTTGGAAACCGATAACTCGGATTATGACTTTCCCAAAAAGGTTATGACCAGTGCCCAAGAAGGCCAGAAGTCAAAAACTTACCCAAAAGGGTTATGACCAGTGCCCAAGAAGACCAGAAGTCAAAAACTTGCCCAAAAAGGTTAAGACCAGTGCCCATGAAGTCCAGAAGTCATATTTTACCGAAAAGGGTTAAAAGACCAGTGCCTATAAAGGCTAGGTATCATGAACTTACCCAAAAGGGTTATGGGACATAGAAGTATACAACCAATATATAATAACTCGGAAAGTAACTCTGGGAATATTTGAATGTAAATCCTATGCACGACTCTGCGAGTCCCACATAGCCTCAGGGACTAATGTCGGGGATATAACCCTAGGTACCCCAGAGTTCGGGTATAAAGAGACCTATGCGAAGGAATGAACAACTTAATGGAAGATAAGTATGCAAAAGGGGAAGATATAAATGAAGATAAATGAAATAGAGAGTATTAAACAAAGATAAGAAAGGTAAAAAGCTGATACGGTCCGACATAGGCATATCTCGGCCCAAGCTTCATTGTCACATGACAAATTAGGCCTCTATGATCCAAACTACCTGATAACTGGCCGAATAAAGGGACTGACCCGGCTGGGCCGAATCAGCCCAGCCGGCCTACCACGTGACCTCGTCTCCGTCCTCGCCCGGATGGGCCAGCTTGGACTCAGCCTAGCCCACCACGGGAGTGCACCACCTCTTCACGACAACGCCGATGCCTCCACACCGCCAGAACCTCGATGCCCCGCCAGATCCCGCGGGTCAACGTCGAGCTCCCACCAAACGCCTCGTCAACCGGACCACGTCGCCCCTGCCAACGTTGCCACCTTCCCGCGCTAGCACTACCTCGACGCCAACACGCCACCAGGAACCATCGCTGTCACCCATATGGGCCGGCGACATCCCAACGCAGCCGGCCCACCACGGGCCTACGTCACCACCACTCACCCAGATCGCCAGAAACCACCCGGCTGGGTCTCTCTCCTCACTACCCGCGTGGGCCGAGAGAAGGAGAGCCCGGATGGGCCACCATCACCCCGGCTGGAGAGCACAGCTCGTCGCGCACTGGACTCCGAGGCTGATTGCTTGCGTTTGTCAAGCACCTCTTGCATCTTGACCTGCTTCTTGTTCTCCTCGATTAGGAGCAAGTGGTATGCCATCAGCAGGTCCCGTGAGGCATCTGCGGGCAGGATCGTGTTACCCGCCACGGCGTCGCGTGCCTGGGACCATCCTTCTTTGCTAAGGCGGATGACCTGGCCGGCGTCGTCCCCTTCGGGTGGAGGGGACTGGCTTCTTCTGTTCTGGCTGTTTCTGTTCTACGGGTTAAATGGCGGGTTTGGTGGAGGGTTGGGCGCTCGCTGATCCACACCATTCTGGATGACTACGGCGCATTGGTAGCGCTCGTAGATTGGTCCGCTGCTGCCGCAGCTTTCGGATCCGGAACCGTAGGTCCCTTCGTCCGATGGCGGATCGCACAGATCGGAGTTGCAGCTGCTGCTATCATAGGACTCATCTGTTGATGGCGATGTGCGTAGCACAGGGTGTGGGGCCCACTATGCGGGCCTGATTGATGGCAGGGGCACCCGCTCTGGAAGGCGGAGGGTGCCGGTTTGCCCCACCTGGAAGCAGAAGCTCCCGAATAGGATCTCGAGTCCGTCGCCTACGGGCTCGAAGTACTTCATGGTGGCCGGTGAGTGGGCGGTGAAGTCGAAGGCGCCGAAGAGGAGGTGACTCTCCGTCGCCGTGGAGTTGTAGATCACTCAGGTTGGGACCGTCACGATCGCACAATCAGCGTCCCCAGTTCCCACAGACGGCGCCAATTGACGAGGTTTAATCTCGTCAATGCCCATTGTTATGGACTTGGGTTTTGGAGAAGATGGGGATGCTGGAGATCGCGGAACGGTTAGCAAACAAGAAACACGGGACACGAGTTTTACCCAGGTTCAGGCCCCTGGAGGGAAAACCCTACTCCTGCTTGTCTTCTCTTGATTACGGCGGAACCGAAAATTACAGGGGTGCGCAGATGCAATCTAGCGTGGAGGTGTCTATGCGAAAGTATGAGGTGAGAGATCTAGGTCGTGCCCTCCTAGACTTTATATAGACTTAGGCAGGTCCCAGACACAGACCAAGTTGGTTACAGGTTTTAGGGTTTACCCCTTTGAATTTTCTATCTACTCTAGTCTTGCTCTCCAAGGATTCGAAGGCGTCATGGGCCTTGGCCACCCGAAAGTCTTCATGGGCCGGCGTATATTTGTCGTGGGCCTTCCTTGGGCTGGACCAGGTATGCTGAGATCATGTACCCGCGGGGTATAACCATGTCAAGCCGGACCCTCGATGGCCACGGTCGTGGTGTTTATGGCGGCACGCACAACATCCTGCCACACCGTGTCGAGGGAGGCGAGGATGGCCTTCTGTCAGTCAGGCCCTCCCTCACCTTTGTCCTCCCAGCGGCCTATGTCCTCCTCCTCCTCATCGACCTCCCACTCCTCCATGTCGGATGGCGAGCTGGATGGGTAGCAGGCAAGAGCGTACTTGTTGAGTTCAACCAAGGTGACGGTGAGGCGTCCAGACATGATGGCAATGGTGGCCCTCCCCTTCCACGATGACCTAGTCATTTTATAGGCCGAGCGGCCTAGGCTGGAAACGAAGGTGGGAAGTCTCGCTCCAGGCGAGATACGGCGCACCCAGCGAGCGGGAAAACGTGGGAACATGAGGCATGGGTGGGAGAAATGCGCAGGGGCAACGATATGCGCTTCGGCCGCCATTAGCACCATTAATGGCAGCTCGAAGAGAACTAAACTTGCGAATTAAATTGTAAGGAGTGGTATCATGGTAGTTGGGGGAGAACCCCACACCACACTCTAGATTTTATCCGCTTAGAAACCTTATGATATTTGCAACTATCTGTTATGATATTTATTAGTCTCTTCCCTTTAGAAACGTCTTGGAATTCTAAGGATATCTTGGATATGATACAAACACACTAGTACATCTATGTGGTGTGAAATGATTAGGAGATAATTGTGATTTTGTTGTCTCATTCATTTTTTATATGTAAAAGGTTCTCTATAATTAAATAGAATCCAAACACAAAATTAAACATAAAATTTTAATACAATATAATCTTCTTAGTTGTATATGAATATATTTTAAGAATGTAACAGAGATGGACTACTAAATTAAGTGATGATGTACACTTTGGTATCTAGTATTAGAAACAAACATGTGCATACTATGTTTTTGAACACATAGGAAAAACATTGAAATTTCATGGCAAACCTTTTATTAGAACAAGTTAAGGTTAAATGAGGTGAGGAGTTATTAAAAACGTTAAAATGTTTAGTATAAATATTGTCTGAGGAGGCCACACCCTGCCAAGGTGGGTGAGATCACGTGCGTGGGTGCAGGGCTCATCGAGAAACACATGCAATAGTTGTTGAGTCCAGTCAAGTAATGCCTCCTCTTCCTCTCTCACCCTATTATCTACTGCATAGACGCAACACGCACCTAGGCCTTGAATCAATGAGGATAATTAATGTATTTTTTGTGTTGTAAAACGATGGACCTAACTTAGGGCGTGAGGTACTGCCTCTTCCCTGCTACCTCTGCTATCTCCTACATATGGGAAGCATGCATGGGTCATGAATCGATGGCTAACACACCTAGTCTAGGAATCTATGATTGTTTGGTTTTAAAAATAGACGATGAAATCTAGAAAAAGCAGGCCTACCCTAGGGCAAGAGGTGAATAGTGAGGCCAATGGGGTGGGAACTGATGAGGAACTAAATGGTGTGCCATGTTCATCTACTATTGTTCTGTGCATCCTTTCGTCCTGTAGTTTGCGTACTGTTCTCAATACTTTTGTGCATCATCTTATCATGGTACTCTGTTGTTATTAGGGAACCTATTACATGTGGATGTTTGGTGGGCACATGGTAATTACATGCATATAGCTAACGCTGGAGCACACTATCGTTTCCTATAGCTACTGCTTATACCTGAGCACATAGTGTGTGACCCTAAAATACACTTTTTTGGTTCCCTTTCAATTACGCTTCATTTTCATTTATGGTTCGCTTGCAATTGTTGTTTTTGCAAATGTAAATGTCTGCCACAATTGCACCTAATGCTCCTAGAATTCTTTACCCCCTTTAGTTATTGTGTACTGTATCATTCTTCCACTGGAATCGTTTACACATTTCCTGATGGTAATGCTTTTGTTGTTCGTCAATCTGGCTAGATTCCAGTGGGCGTTCTAGAAGGAGGGCAATGCCAACACATCAAAGAAGCCGAATAAAGAGCTCGAGCTTGAGCTGAAGATCTACAAGCAGCTGGAGAACAGCCCCAGGATTGACCAAGAAGAGCTAAACAACTATGGGGTTAGTGCTGGACTGCTTGAGCAGGACGACGGTGTGGTTAGGATGCTACACGAGGTGGTTGCTATATACAATAGGATGGCGGCTACACGCCGCATGTAAGGAGACCTACCACTTAAGTTTTAAGAGTTTCTTGTGTTTTTGTAATTGAATGATGATGTCTTAAGGGTATTTTATCAACAAAATTAGTTTGACAATTTTATGATTGTATATCTTCATATGATTTTGTCTTGCTCCAGTTTGACAATTTTGTTGTTATTTTCCAGTGTACTTTCAACTTTTGTCTTCCCACAAAGTGGGTGATATTGTATGAAGAATAACAAAGTGATGGATATTACGAGTTATAAACTTTTATCTAATCCAAACTATCGAGCCAGCTATACATTGATACATATGGTAATTCCCAATGAAGCATGACCACACCCAAAATCAAAGATGAGTCCCACATATAGTGTCATCGAAGCATTCCTTTGCTAAAGTAACTAGTCTTTTCGTGTCCCACTATATTGTTTTTCTATGCGAATGTCGATAGCAAATATCCGTTTTCTATACCAAATATCAATGGAAACCTGACCCGTGGGTATTACTTTATGCCATTATTTTTTCCGTTTTGCCTGAAAAACTCGTTGAAATTACAGCTTTGGTATACTAGGATGAATTAGGCTAAACCCTCGTCCCCATCCTCGTCTCTGGTGACGACTGTCTGCAAGTCGGATGATTCAACTGTTGCATCATTACCATCATTATCGCCATCATCCTCATCCCCATCCTCGCCTATGGTGACGACTGACGGTAAGTCGGATGATTCAACTCTTGCATCATCACCATCATTATCGCCATCACCATCATTATGACGAGGATTTGCTTGGAGTAGCACCGCCGGCGTCTTCCTCCTCTGAAGATCGCCGGGAACCACCCACCGGGGTCTCCTGCCGCTGCGCAGATGCGTCAGGAGACATAATCCATCGCCTCTTCCTCCTGCGGTCGTAGCCCCGCTCAAACCCCTCCTCCCCTCGCCGCCATAGCCGGACGGAAGAGGGATACACAGCATGTCACCACCACAAGGAAGAAGAGGCAAACAACAGCTCGAGCACGGAGCTGCAGACGGACGACTGCTGGCCGGAGTTCCTCTTTCCCCCGCCACCAAGGCTGGCCAAAGAGAGGAGAATCCGACGCCCACCGACTCCAAGTTTAAGCAGGCCTTATTGAGGGAGAGGCAGGACTCCACCATCGCCACCATCACCGAAGAGGCAAGTTGCCGAGGGTAGCTTCATGCATCTAGCAGCGGCGAACTCCCAGGCGGCAGAGGCCACGAAAACAAGGGGAATAAGCCCCCAAACTACTCTACAACCTATACTATAGAGGCCGCCGCCCCCCTCAACCTAGCTCGCCGGGGCGCCGGCGAGCGAGGCCTTGGGGCGGCGCAGCGCAAGGAGGGGTCGCTGGTTGCTGTAGCTCAAGAGGAGGAGAGGATAAGGTTGAAGTGTTCCGCGGGATGTCGAGATGGAATCAGAAGGATGCTTGAAATCTTGATTGCGTGTCGTTAACTTTTGCACTTCTGTATTCACGAGTGTGGATAATAATATTGTTCTGAAGTGACCCTAGGAACTCCAGGATAGATTGTTTCGGCACAAGCTAATCTAGTACTCCTTTCTATCCATAATAAATGTCACTCATTTTATACTAAGTCAAATTTTGTGCTAGACGAGCGACACTTATTATGGATCGAAGGGAGTAACATTCATACTAAATTTCTACTGCTTTGATGGCCGAATTTGGTCGATTAAGTTCAAATTTGACAGTAGCATACAACAGCTAACCTAAAAAACTCTGCAAATTACAGCTTTGGTATATGGTATACTAGGATGAATTAGGCTGAATCCTCATCCCCATCTTTATCTGTGATGACGACTGTCGGTAAGTCGGATGATTCAACCGTTGCATCATCACCATCATTATCGCCATCATCCTCATCCCCATCGTCGCCTGTGGTGACGACTGTCAGTAAATCGGATGATTCAACTGTTGCATCATCACCATCATTATCGCCAGCATCGTCGTCCTCGTCAGTGCAATAATAATCTTCATCGGTGTAATAATCTATGTCTTCCTGATCCCCAGCTTCCTCAGCTTGCCTTCGAAGGAAGTTCCTCAACGCCTCCTGGTTTTCCTCGTCGGTGGGGACGCGAGCGCGGCTCAGTATCTCGCTGGAGCTCACCAGCCTCTCCCACTGCACCCTTCCCCACTCGTTGATCTCGTCGATGTAAGTCTGATCGACCTCGTCGGTGGTCTCCACGTAGCCCTTCTCGCTCAGCTGCCTCATGATATCCGCCTGCTGCGCCTCGATCTCCTCGTCGTCTCTGCGGAACATGGCCACCATCTCCTTGCGCTCCCGCCGCCGCTGCTCCAGCACCTCCGGCGTGTACCGGTCCGGGTGGCTCCGGCTGAGGAGCTCCAGCGCGGGGTCGTCGTCCGACATCTCGCACCGCTTCAGCGACATGATGAGGCTGATCTGCGACTCCGGCATGCGGATCTTGGCGCCTGAGGCCGCGGCACGGCTCTTCCAGCGTGCAACGATCTCGTCGAACTCCGCCGCCGCCGCCGCTTCGTACTCATCGTCCACGGGATCCGTTCTCGTCGCGTGATCTGTGGAAGCAGCCATCGCAGCGATCCACTCGTCGGGATTGTGGAGTGTAGCTGGAAGGCGGTGCGACCGATCGATCTGATCCCGCCCATGTATAGTGCTGGACGTCGGGATCTGCTGCTGTCGGAATCTAGGGACGACCCGGACACGGATGCCGAAATCCATGACGGTCTGCCCCAATGGGTGCATGAGTTCTGGTTGGGCCAGGCCAAGGGCAGGATATACTACAATATTTAAACCATGCTCTTTTTTTTTTCAAACACAAACCATGCTCTTCTCTATTTTCCTTATTCAACTTTTTTTTGCTAAAAAAAATCTGCCAGGAAAGCGATTTTTTGTTTGTTTTTGTGGGAAAGTCATATGGCATGCTTTATTGGTCAAATAACAAAACTACTACTACATCGTTTGCGAGCTTGTTCAGAATAAAATTAGGCTTCTTCTCCTTTTTCGTAAACGGGTAAGGTGCACAAGGACCGAGAGACTGCTCTATTCATCAGTCATGAATTTACAATTTTAAGAAAGAAGCTCAAAAGAAATGGAAATTACAACTGTGCCATTTAAGTGTTGCTCAAAATAAAACCAGGCTTCTCCCCTTTCTTATATTCGACCGAAAATTGTTGCTGCTAGGGGCCCACATGACTATCTTTACTAGTTGATGCGCCATCAACCTCATCTTCATAGAGCACCTTCAGCTCCTTCAGGAGAACAGAGAACAGAGAGAGCACCTTCAGCTCCTCCAGGCGAACAGAGAACAAAGAGGTAAGCACAAGGGTCTTCAAGTCTGACTCAGCAAGGCAGGTAAGACTCAGCAAGAATGACTCAAACTCTTCTCCAAGCTTACTATAAGTAATAGATAACTCAGCCACCAACATTCGATCCTTCACCCCGGGGAGAAAATGACTCAACCCGGGGACTAGCCAGCGTATCCATAGAATCACCTTTAGATGGAGAAAAACTTATATAGGTTTGGGTATGTATTTGACTATCTTATTGATGATTCAGATAGAATTTGATTCAGTTTATTTATGCTTTGGATTAAACTGTAACTCAGCTCACCAGCCAGCTTATTGATGATTCGGGTAGAATTTGAGTCAGTTTATTTATGCTTTGGATTAAACTGTAACTCAGCTCACCGGCCAGCTTATTGATGATTTGGATAGAATTTGAGTGAGTTTATTTACGCTTTGGACTGACCTTTAACTCAGCTCACAAGCCAGCTTATTGATGATTCAGATAGAATTAGAGTCAATTTATTCATGCTTTGGACTAACCTTTAACTCAGCTTACCAGCCAGCTTATTGATGATTCAGATAGAATTAGAGTTAGTTTATTTATGCTTTGGATAAACCTTTAACTCAGCTCACCAGCCAGCTTATTGATGATTCAGATATAATTTGAGTCAGTTTATTTATGCTTCGGATTAACCTTTAACTCAGCTTAGTAGCTTATCTCTGATTCGAACTAACATTTGATTCAGCTTGCCAGGGTATATTATAATTCGGATTTGTATTCGGACTCGGCGTACTAGCTTATCTCTGATTCAGACTAAAGTTTGATTCAGCTCGCCAGATTGCCAGGTTATGTTATGACTCGGATTGATATTTCACTATCTTGTCAGGTTATCTCGTATCTCGGATGACTATTTGCCAGCTTATCATATCTCGAATCTATATCTCATATCAACATCTCGAATCAAATCTCTCAGCGATTAGCCCTATTATCATATCCCAAAACTTAATCTCGGATCCATATCAAAGGCAAGTTGACATCGTCTCATCAGATCAAGTTATATCTTGGCAAATCAAATAACTCGGATTTGAGTCATATAACTCGGATTTTGAGCCAGATAACTCAGATTCTAGACATAAGTCAAATATGAGTAAAATAACTCATATTTGAGTCATATAAATCGGATTTTGAGCCAGATAACTCAGATTCGAGACATAAGTCAAATATGAGTAAAATAACTCGGATTTGGAATCAGATGACTCGGATTTGAGTCATATAACTCGGATTTTGAGCCAGATAACTCAGATTCGATACATAAGTCAAATATGAGTAAATTAACTCGGATTTGGAAACAGATGACTCGGATTTGAGTCATATACCTCGGATTTAAGTCAGATGACTCAGACTAAAGACATAAGTCAATTTTGACTAAAGTAACTCGGATTTGAGTCATATACCTCGGATTTGAGTCAGATGACTCAGACTAAAGACATAAGTCAATTTTGAGTAAATTAACTCGGATTTGAGTCATATACTTCGGATTTGAGTCAGATGACTCAGACTAAAGACATAAGTCAATTTTGAGTAAAGTAACTCGGATTTGAGTCATATACCTCGGATTTGAGTCAGATGACTCAGACTAAAGACATAAGTCAATTTTGAGTAAAGTAACTCGGATTTGAGTCAGATGACTCAGACTAAAGACATAAGTCAATTTTGAGTAAAGTAAATCGGATTTGAGTCATATACCTCGGATTTGAGTCAGATGACTCAGACTAAAGACATAAGTCAATTTTGAGTAAAGTAACTCGGATTTGAGTCATATACCTCGGATTTGAGTCAGATGACTCAGACTAAAGACATAAGTCAATTTTGAGTAAAGTAACTCGGATTTGAGTCATATACCTCGGATTTGAGTCAGATGACTCAGACTAAAGACATAAGTCGATTTTGAGTAAAGTAACTCGGATTTGAGTCATATACCTCGGATTTGAGTCAGATGACACAGACTTAAGACATAAGTCAATTTTGAGTAAAGTAACTCGGATTTGAGTCATATACCTCGGATTTGAGTCAGATGACCCAGACTAAAGACATAAGTCAATTTTGAGTAAAATAACTCGGATTTGGAAACAGATGACTCGGATTTGAGTCAGATGACTTAGACTTAAGACATAAATCAACTTTGAGTAAAATAACTCGGATTTGGAAACCGATAACTCGGATTATGACTTTCCCAAAAAGGTTATGACCAGTGCCCAAGAAGGCCAGAAGTCAAAAACTTACCCAAAAGGGTTATGACCAGTGCCCAAGAAGGCTAGAAGTCAAAAACTTGCCCAAAAAGGTTAAGACCAGTGCCCATGAAGGCCAGAAGTCATATCTTACCCAAAAGGGTTAAAAGACCAGTGCCTATAAAGGCTAGGTATCACGAACTTACCCAAAAGGGTTATGAGACATAGAAGTATACAACCAATATATAATAACTCGGAAAGTAACTCTGGGAATATTTGAATGTAAAGCATATGCACGACTCTGCGAGTCCCACATAGCCTCAGGGACTAATGTCGGGGATATAACCCTAGGTACCCCAGAGTTCGGGTATAAAGAGACCTATGCGAAGGAATGAACACCTTAATGGAAGATAAGTATGCAAAAGGGGAAGATATAAATGAAGATAAATGAAATAGAGAGTATTAAACAAAGATAAGAAAGGTAAAAAGCTGATACGGGCCGACATAGGCATATCTCGGCCCAAGCTTCATTGTCGCATGCCGAATTAGGCCTCTATGATCCAAACTACCTGATAACTGGCCGAATAAAGGGACTGACCCGGCTGGGTCGAATCAGCCCAGCCGGCCTACCACGCCACCTCCTCTCCGTCCTCGCCCGGATGGGCCAGCTCGGACTCAGCCTAGCCCACCACGGGAGTGCACCAACTCTTCATGACAACGCCAACGCCTCCACACTGCCAGAACCTCGACGCCCCGCCAAATCCCGCGGGTCAACATCGAGCTCCTGCCAAACGCCTCGTCAACCGGACAACGTCGCCCCCACCAACGTCGCCACCTTCCCGCTCTAGCACTACCTCGACGCCAACACGCCACCAGGAACCATCGCTGTCACCCAGATGGGCCGGCGAAATCCCAACGCAGCCGGCCCACCACGGGCCTACGTCACCACCACTCACCCAGATCGCCAGGAACCACCCGGCTGGGTCTCTCTCCTCACTACCCCGCATGGGCCGAGAGAAGGAGAGCCCGGCTGGGCCGCCATCACCCCGGCTGGGCCATACGCAGGCTCATGCCAGCTCCTCCTCCAGGCCGAATTCAGTGTGACCCGGCTCGGCAGCCAGATAACCCAGCTGGGCCTTGTCCTTCAATTATCAGAACCAGGCCAAATTAGCTGGTAGACAGGCCGAATCAGCACGCCGTGCAGGATGTCCGGGAGGTATTTCATCACGACGCCCTATCATTTATCTCCAAAAGCATCCCCGACCTCCGCGAGCACGTTATGAACCAAGACAATCTCCACGATGTCGTGCGTCTTGGGAGCCCACCAGAGCTCGGGCACATGGCATATGGAATATGCCTGTAGGGTTCGCAGCATAGAAAACAAAAAAAATTCTACGATGTGAACTATATACCAAGATCTATCTACTAGATACAAACAACTGGCGGATGTATATCCGTAGAGAACATACCCTTGAGGACCGACAAAGCTTAACGAGTTCAACTCGTGGTTGATGTAGACGATCTCTTGCCGATCTCAAGATCGAGAGGAAGTCCTAGCGCCGCAAATCAGCAGCGCATCCGTGCTCGCACACACGTTCGAGGCACCGAGCAACATCCGCCTCCTCGCTCCAGCGATGCAGCGGAAGCACAACTCTTTCTTGCCGAATAGCCACCGGGAACATGTATCTCGCTAGTCCGAGACCATGGGGAATAAATTCAAAAGGGGGAGAGAGATCCTTCACGAGGAGGTGTGTGAGACAAGTGAGGAGGGGGGCTCTGTTTATAGGAGGAGGGAGGGGACCCCAAGGGGGTGGCCGGCGCATGGGGCTGCCCCCTTGCCCTCCCCTCTTCATTTGGGTGGACACTCCACTCACAAATCTCCTTTAAATTCCCTCCACTCAAAAGTCCACTCAAATTCCCATTAAATTTCCACCAAATTTAATGCAAACTCTCATTAAATAAAACTCTTTTATTTTATTCAGAATTTTGTCAATTACTTTAATGACAAACATTCACAAATAACCCCTTGCTAGAATTCTATTTCACATGCATAACCACTTTATGCAATTTCACCCGAAAACCTGTTTCGGTATCTAGTGAAATAAATTCCTGCACTTGTTCATTCTTTCGGCATGAAACATTTGCTCCAATTGGATGTCGGTGTCTCTTAAGTGTGTCACCCTACGGTTCGTGAATAATGCGGACATGATCGAGACTCCTCTCGGATCAATAATCAGAAGCGGGATCTGGAGACCCATACTGACTCCCACACATTCAATGATGACTTTCTTGTGATCGTCGGAACCTTTTACGCTAGTATCTTAATCCCTTTGTTTCACGATATATTACATGTCCGAGATTCGATCATCGGTATCTCCATACCTAGTTTGATCTCGTTACCGACATGCACTCTTTTCTCGTTCCTGTGATATAACATTCTAGTGATCAAATCACTTGCTTGCAAGCTAATCAATGTGATATCACCGAGAGGGCCCAGAGTATATCTATCCGTCATCGGGATGAACAAATTCCACTCTCGATCCATGAGCCTCAACATAACACTTTATTAGTTCTGAAACTCTTCCGGTGTTAGTGATTGACATGATCTCATGGTCTAAGGATTAGGATCACTTCGTAAGTTGTTATAGCAATATAAACTCAATGACTTTGATCGTAATGCTATACTTCGGATGAATGTTCATCACACCATTACACTAATGTTGTGATCCCGTTATTAACAACATCCAATGTCCATGATCAGGAAACCTTGATCATCTTGTTAATCAACGAGCTAGTTTATGAGAGAGGCATAACTAGGAACTTTCAGTTTGTTTATTAAACACACATGTATTAACGTTTCCGTATTAATACAATTATAGCATGCAAAATAAACATCTATCATATACTTGGAATACACATAATAAACACTTTATTATTGCCTCTCAGGGCATATTCCCTTCAGTCTCCCACTTGCACTAGAGACAATAATCTAGGTACATAGTGATAAATCTAACACCCATTGAGTTCTGGTGTTGATCATGTTTTGCTCTAGGGAGAGTTTTAGTCAACGGATCTTCTACATTGATATCCGTATGTACTTTACAAATCTTTATATCTCCATCCTTGACATGCTCGCGGATGGAGTGAAACCGGCGCTTAATATGCTTGGAATGCTTGTGAGACCTTGGCTCTTTGGCATTGGCAATGGCACCATTGTTGTCACAATAGATCACCATTGGGTCCAACGCGTTTGCCACCACTCCTAGTTCGGATATGAACTCCTTCATCCAAATCGCTTCTGAGCTCAAGCGAGAACATATTCGGCCTCCGTTGTTGATCCCGCTACCACAGGTTGTTTGGAGCTCCTCCAACTAACCGCTCCGCCATTCATGAGAAATTCGTATCCGGATTGAGACTTAGAATCATCCGGATCGGTGTCAAAGCTAGCGTCGACATAACACTTAGCGACGAGCTCTTCTTCACCTCCGTATACAAGAAACATATCCTTAGTTCTTCGTAAGTACTTAAGGATATTCTTGACCGCTATCCAGTGTTCCGAACCTAGATCCGATTGGTACCTACTTGTGAAACTAATAGCATGTGCCACATCCGGTCTTGTACATAGCATGGCTTACATTATAGAGCCTATGGCTGAAGCATAGGGGACTTGGTCCATTATCTCTCTTTCTTCCGCCGAAGCCGGACTTTGAGTCTTACTCAATGTCTTGCCTTGCAACATAGGTAAGAACCCCTTCTTACTTCCGTCCATTTTAAACTTCTTTAAAATCTTATCAAGGTATGTACTTTGCGATAGCCCTATTAGGCGCCTAGATCTATCTCTATAGATCTTTATGCCTAATATGTATGACGCTTCACCTAGGTCCTTCATTGAAAATTTCTTTGTTTAGATAACTTTTAACACTGTTAAAGATCTATATCATTTCCGATCAATAATATGTCATCCACATATAATATCAGAAATGCCACATTGCTCCCACTCACTTTCTTGTAAATACAAGCTTCTCCATAAGTTTGGACAAATCCAAACTCTTTGATCACCTCATCAAAGCGGAGATTCCAACTTCATGATGCTTGCTTCAATCCATAGATGGATCGCTGAAGCTTGCACACCTTGTTAGCATCCTTAGGATCGACAAAATCCTTTGGTTGTATCATATACAACTCTTCTTCAATATTACCATTGAGAAACGCGGTTTTGACATCCATCTGCCATATCTCATAATCGAAATATGCAGAAATTACTAACATAATCCTAACTGACTTTAGCATCGCTACGGGAGAGAAACTCTCATCGTAGTCAACTCCTTGAATTTGTCTAAACCCCTTTGCGACAAGTCGAGCTTTATAGACGGTCACACTACCATCAGCATTAGTTTTCCTTTTGAAAATCCATTTGTTCTCCACGGCCTTTCGGTCGTGAGGTAATTCCACCAAGTTCCAAACTTGATTTTCATACATGGATTCCATCTCGGATTTCATGGCTTCTAACCATTTGTTGGAATCCGGGCTCATCATCGCTTCTTCATACGTCGCAGGGTCATCATTTTCATCAACCATGAAATTCATGACAGGATTTCCGTACAGCTCGGGAGCTGCACGCGTCCTGTTTGACCTGCGAGGTTCGGTAGTACTCTCTTTAGGAGTTTCATGATCATTATCATTAGTTCCCTCTTCAACAGGTGGAGCCAACTCCGGAACAACTTCCGGCGCTGCGCTACTCGCCATACTTTGAAGAGAAGGTTCCACAACCTCTTCGAGTTCTACCTTCCGACTACTCACACCATTCGCGAGAAACTCTTTCTCTAGAAAGGATCCATTCTTGGCGACAAAAAACTTGCCCTCGGATCTGTGATAGAAGGAATACCCAATAGTTTCTTTAGGGTATCCTATGAAGACGCATTTTTCCGCTTTGGGTTCGAGTTTATCCGGTTGAAGTTTCTTCACATAAACATCGCATCCCCAAACTTTAAGAAATGACAGCTTAGGTTTGTTTCCAAACCATAATTCATACGGTGTCTTTTAAACGGATTTAGATGGTGCCCGATTTAAAGTGAATGCAGCAGTTTCTAGTGCATAACCCCAAAATGACAACGGCAAGTCCGTCAGAGACATCATAGATCGAACCATATCTAATAAAGTACGATTACGACGTTCCGACACACCATTTCTCTGTGGTGTTCCGGCAGGTGTGAGTTGTGAAATAATTCCACACTCTTTCATGTGAGTGCTAAACTCGTAACTTAGATACTCACCTCCATGGTCGGACCGTAGAAATTTGATCTTTCTATTACGATGATTTTCCACTTCATTCTGAAATTCCTTGAACTTTTCAAAGGTTTCAGACTTGTGTTTCATCAAGTAGATATAACCGTATCTACTCAAATCATCCGTGAAAGTAACAAAATAACGATATCCACCTCGCGCCGACACACTCATTGGACCACATACATCAGAATGTATGATTTCCAATAAATCTGTTGCCCGTTCCATTGAACCGGAAAACGGCGTTCTAGTCATCTTGCCCATAAGGCATGGCTCACATGTATCAAATGATTCATAATCAAGTGATTCCAAAAGTCCATCCGAATGGAGCTTCTTCATGCGTTTAACGCCAATATGACCTAGACGGCAGTGCCACATATATGCGGATATATCATCATTAAGTTTAATCCTTTTAGCATCAACATTATGAATATGTGTAACATTATCATCGAGATCTAATAGAAATAAACCATTCATCATCGGTGCATGACCATAAAAGATTTCATTCATATAAATGGAACAACCATTGTTCTCGGATTTAAATGAATAACCACTTCGCATCAAACACGATCCAGATACAATGTTCATGCTCAGTGCAGGCACCAGATAACATTTATTCAAGTTTATAACTAATCCCGACGGCAAGTGGAGAGGCAGCGTTCCGACGGCGATCACATCAACGCTTGATCCATTGCCGACACGCATCTTGACCTCACCCCTTGCTAGCGGTCGCTTGTTCGCAGCCCCTGATTCGAGTTACAAATATTAGCAACTGAACCGGTATCAAATACCCAGGTGCTCTGTGAGCACTAGTCAAGTACACATCAATAACATGTATATCATATATACCTTTGTTTGCCTTGCCGGCCTTCTTATCCGCCGAGATACTTGGGGCGATTGCTTCGATGGCATCCCTTACAATAGTAGCACTCGGAATCGACTTAGGTCCAACTCGGTTTCTGTTCAGCGCAACAGGCTTGCCCTTACTTCCTTCCGTTTTCCCTCATTGTCTTTCTTGAAACCGGTGTTCCTATTGATCATCAACACTTGATGTTCCTTTTGATCTCCATCAGTAGTTTTAAGCATTGATGAAGCTCGGGAGAGACTTCTTCATGCCTTGCATATTATAGTTCATCACGAAGCTCTTATAACTAGGTGGCGTAGACCGCGAACACGATGGATGCCTAAGTCAATGGGAATCGATATTCCCAAGGACACAAGCTTATCAGAATCCGACATCTTGAGTACATGCTCACTAACGGAGCTGTGCTCTTCCATCATGCAGCTAAAGAACTTTTATGAAGCGTTGTAGCTCTCTACAGCAGCATGTGTGTCGAAAATCATTTTCAACTCACCCATTGTATCAAATGCATTTTGCCAAACGCTTTGAAGTTCCTCTAGCCCATACACTATGCCGTAATGAACTAAGTTGTGGTCCTCCTGACGAGTCTGATAGACATTCTTCTCCTCGTCAGGGGCATCATCAAAAGTTGGGGGGCCTAACGGCGCTTCTAGCACATATTGCTTTTGTGCAGCAGAGAGGAGAATCCTCAAATTCATGGCCCATTCGGTAAAGTTGCTACCGTTCGTTGCTAGTTTCTCTTTCTCCATGAACACATTGAAATTAAAAGCAGGTGGTGCCATCTACAACAGAATTTGTAAAGTTTAGACTAAGTGTATGATAGATTGAGTTCAACTAATCTATATTACGAATGAACTCCCACTCAAAAAAGACATCCCTCATGCCTTTTTGGTGATTACATGAACCAAATCCACTACACCAAGTCCGATCATCACGTGAGTTGGTATAGCTTCAAAGGCGAGCATCAAATGGGCATCATATCAACTATATGACTCATGCTTAACCTTTCGGTCCGTGTTCCGAGGCCATGTCTGTACATGCTAGGCTCGCCAAGTTAGAACCTTAGTATTCGCGTGTGTAACTGTTTTACACCCGAAATATGGTCGTGGATCCAAGAACACCCGATCATCACGTGATGTCTTGGAGCGACGAAAACATAATCGGTGCATACTAAAGGAAGAACACATTCTTATCTTGATATTTAAATGAGGGATCATCTTATTATGCTAACAAAGCGCTAAACAAGCAATATAAGATGCTATCAAACATCATATGTTTATTAGTGAAATGATATGGTTCCCGCAGATGATCTCTATCATGTGCATCGTGGTATGATCACTATCATACCTATATGTGTAAATCCAAGGTCTATGGATTTTACACGCTATGTGTGTTGTAAGAGTATCATCTCATACTTCTACTTACAACACTACCATATCATAACACTAGCAACAATCTAAACTAGACGCCTCTAATTTATCCATTGCAAGTTTTACGTGGCTTAGGGCTTTCGATATAGAACCGTTCTTACCTACGAACATGAACCACAACGAGGATAATCAAATTGTTGACAACTCGCTTGCAGCTTAGATATTGACTATAGTAGGATGAGCGGACACCCGCTAGCCACTTATGCAAACTAGTTGCATGTCAAGCGTGGAACAGGTCTCATGTGCGAGGACATATAAAGTTTGTCCGGGCCGCTTCATCCCACTATGCCACCAATATCCAAAATTACAACAAAGGAGCAACAACATGATCATCATCGCCCACATACTCATATGTGTACTACCCGTGTAAAGTATCTACGCATAGATCCGCCTCTGATACCACTGTAGGGTTCGCAGCATAGAAAACAAAAAAAATTCTACGATGTGAACTATATACCAAGATCTATCTACTAGATACAAACAACGGGCGGATGTATATCCGTAGAGAAGATACCCTTGAAGACCGACAAAGCTTAACGAGTTCAACTCGTGGTTGATGTAGACGATCTCTTGCCGATCTCAAGATCGAGAGGAAGTCCTAGCGCCCCAAATCAGCAGCGCATCCGTGCTCGCACACACGTTCGAGGCACCGAGCAACCTCCGCCTCCTCGCTCCAGCGATGCAGCGGAAGCACAACTCTTTCTTGCCGAATAGCCACCGGGAACATGTATCTCGCTAGTCCGAGACCATGGGAATAAATTCTAGAGGGGGAGAGAGATCCTTCACGAGGAGGTGTGTGAGACAAGTGAGAAGGGGGGCTCCTTTTATAGGAGGAGGGGGGGAACCCCAAGGGGGTGGCCGGCGCATGGGGCTGCCCCCTTGCCCTCCCCTCTTCATGTGGGTGGACACTCCACTCACAAATCTCCTTTAAATTCCCTCCACTCAAAAGTCCACTCAAATTCCCATTAAATTTCCACCAAATTTAATGCAAACTCTCATTAAATAAAACTCTTTTATTTTATTCAGAATTTTGTCCATTACTTTAATGACAAACATTCACAAATAACCCCTTGCTAGAATTCTATTTCACATGCATAACCACTTTATGCAATTTCTCCCGAAAACCTGTTTCGGTATCTAGTGAAATAAATTCATGCGCTTGTTCATTCTTTCGGCATGAAACATTTGCTCCAATTGGATGTCGGTGTCTCTTAAGTGTGTCACCCTACGGTTCGTGAATAATGCGGACATGATCGAGACCCCTCTCGGATCAATAATCAGAAGCGGGATCTGGAGACCCATCGACTCCCACACATTCAACGATGACTTTCTTGTGTTCGGAACCTTTTACGCTAGTATCTTAATCCCTTTGTTTCACGATATATTACATGTCCGAGATTCGATCATCGGTATCTCCATACCTAGTTTGATCTCGTTCGACATGCACTCTTTTCTCGTTCTGTGATATAACATTCTAGTGATCAAATCACTTGCTTGCAAGCTAATCAATGTGATATCACCGAGAGGGCCCAGTATATCTATCCGTCATCGGGATGAACAAATTCCACTCGATCCATGAGCCTCAACATAACACTTTATTAGTTCGAATCCATCTTTATAATCACCTGTTACGGTGTGACGTTTGATGTTATCAAGAAACTCTTCCTGTTAGTGATTGACATGATCTCATGGTCTAAGGATTAGGATCACTTCGTAAGTTGTTATAGAAATATAAACTCAATGACTTTGATCGTAATGCTATACTTCGGATGAATGTTCATCACACCATTACACTAATGTTGTGATCCCGTTATTAACAACATCCAATGTCCATGATCAGGAAACCTTGATCATCTTGTTAATCAACGAGCTAGTTTATGAGAGAGGCATAACTAGGAACTTTCTGTTTATTTATTAAACACACATGTATTAACGTTTCCGTAGTAATACAATTATAGCATGCAAAATAAACATCTATCATATACTTGGAATACACATAATAAACACTTTATTATTGCTTCTCAGGGCATATTCCCTTCAATGCCTATGGTATCTAACAAGATGCTAGGGATATGCTCTTGGCATCAAATAAAATGCAAGGGAATATGCCTGACATTTTCAAAGATGCCAAGGCGTATGCTGAGCATCTCTAGAAGATACCCAGAATATGCCATCTAGATGCCAAGCGTGTAGAACAAGTCTTGTCCTCTGGGCTCCTCTTTATATGGAGCACCAGGGGGATCGTTACAAGAAAGGCCCCGAAGGGCTCCTCCCCTCTCTCCTCAATAGGAGCTCTCCTTCTTCTTCTTCCTCCATTCTCACAGAGAGATCTAGATAGAGGCATAGAAGATACAGCTCAAGAAGCAGGTTTGTAGCCACAAGTATGGCAAGATTATAAGAGACTAGACATAGAGGAAGAGGTGTTATCTCCACATGAGAGTCTCAATCCTAGATACATTGTATTTATCGTTGTTCATACGAGTGCGGTCTTCACTGCATCATTGCTCCCCGAATTCTTCCATGTCCATTGGCCCCAACTTTAGTCTATCCATGGCATACACCGTGATACCACCACGACAGTCCCTTTATCTTTTCTACCTTCTCACTTTTTTGTCGAGTTTCACATAAAAACACCAACTTGGAAATATTCGTCTTCACCAAAACGTCCAGCTCTCGAATCGTCGCGGCATTGCCGCATCCACGACCGTTCAAGCTGATGCAATTCATTGTCCGCGGCGATTGCCTAATCACCCAGAAAACCACTTAATTGAGACGGGATGCTTCTAGATCAGATCTTGCATGTAGATCAAAACCGAACAGCCAGAGCACTACACACCACGATCAGCGCAGAAATCCACCCACCTCTGATCAAACACTGGAGAACACAAGAAAATCCAAGAAAGCTGAACCACGAATCCAACTCTGATTGTGTACGCTGACAAGAAAACCGGGCCGGCAGACAGACAGAGTCTGCGGGAGGACACAAACAGATGGCAACGCGTTTGCAAAGCGCCGAATAGAAGCGCCGGTGGCGGCGGACCAACCCTAATTCGCCCTGAAAGTCGCCATAGGAGATAGATATTCACGTTACCTGCGCCATTTAAGCCCCCCTTCTTTTCATTTTCTTGGTCAGCTTCTTCCAGAAGCTATCCTCGACCAGCATCTTCCAGAATCTCATCTTTAAAATTCGTTCAAACTTTTTAACTAGTAGTTTTAATGTCAATTTAAAAGTATAAATGATTTCGACAGATGAGATTCTGGGAGAAGCTGGTCGAGGGTAGCTTCTGGGAGAAGCTGGCCAAGAAGCTAAAAAGAAGGGGGCCTAAGAGCATCTCCAGCAGGCGCGCTATAATAGGGCAGCGCTAAAATAATCATGCAAGGCTGTAACCCCCCACCCCACTAGCAGAGCTCTAAAATAGAGCGCTACCAAAATTTAGCCAAGGCTGGACTTTGCGCTATCCCGAGCCTCAAATTTGCAGCTCCGGCTACAGCGCGCGCTATCCGCTGCGACGCGCGGGAAGAGCACGAACCGCTCATTTCACTCCCGCGCTCCTCACTCTCTCTTCTCCAAGCGCTCACCAACCCCCGCCGCCAACTCCGAAAGCACGCTCCGCTCGCCTCCGCCCAGCCCGCCTGCCCACCTACCCTCCCCTTGGCAGCGGCCTTGAGCGGGCGGATTTCAGCTGGCGGCCAGATTTCCGCGGCGCTCAAGCTCATCGGCGCCCATGTCTTCCTCGAGCCGGGAGGCTACTTGGCGCATGCGCAAGGTTCGTTCCGCCGCGCCCGCGCTCAAATTTTTGTGAATTTTTAGTTGGTAGTTGCTTCAATTATTTTGCATATGTGTAGATGAGTTCATCCTATGATGACTCCGATGTTGAGGAGTTCGATATGGATGAAGATGAGGCCATTTCCATGGTATTGGCTTGGCGAGCCACCAAGAAGCCGAAGATAGGTGGCTCGGTTTTTGGTAGGCAAAAATTATGGAGAGAACGGATTGAAGGCCACAACAAATTGATCTGGATGTATTTCAATGACGATGCAAGATTTCCCGAGAGCTATTTTTATCGTCGTTTCCGAATGAGAAGGGATTTGTTCAAGAAAATCGCCGAGGAGGTAGCCAAGTATGATGCATACTTTGTGCAGAGGAGGAATGCCGCTGGAGAGCTCGGGCATAGCACCTATCAGAAGGTGACCGCCGCTTTGAGGATGTTGGCATATGGTATACCGACGGATCTTGTTGATGACCACTTGGCCATGGATGAGAGCACCGCTATCATGTGCATCAAGCGTTTGTTGTGGCCATTGTGCAAGTGTATGGCTCCAAATATTTGAGAGCCCCCAATGCCCAGGACACGGCTAGGCTCTTGGAGGCGAATGCGGCTCGAGGATTTCCCGGAATGCTTGGGTCCATTGATTGCATGCATTTTAGTTGGAAGATTGTCCTGCGACATGGCATGGACAATTCAAAGGGCACAAAAAGGATGCCACTATAATCCTTGAAGCGGTGGCTAACCAGGAGACTTGGATTTGGCATGCATTTTTTGGTATGCCTGGCTCTTGCAATGACATCAATGTCATCCAACGGTCTCCTCTCATGACAAGGATCGCGTTGCGTGAAGGTCCACAAGTGGAGTTTGAAGCAAATGGCCGTAAGTACAACTATGGCTACTATCTTGCCGATGGCATCTACCCAAGGTGGCAAACATTTGTGAAGCCGGTCCACAAGCCCAAAGGTGTAACACCCTCAGAATCGGACCTATGCAAGTTTTAGCGAAACCCGCCAAACCCGCATAGAAACGATTCAAAGGTGCCCACCAGGCACTTTCGTGCGGGTGGAAAATGAAGTAATAACATTACACAACAGTCCTCGATGGGACCCACAGAACAGATATGTATACCACACGACTCCATGAGTCAAGAATACATATATAATATACAAAGATCCAAATCACCTTGAAAACGATAGAGCGTCCAGCTACGGACAAGATGCAAATGGGGCTAAGAGCCCTGAAGAATAACCAATGGCGTCCATAACCCTGCCCAGGCCAAGCCGGAAGGGTAACCCTGCTAACGATGTCGATCTCAAAACCTGCTTAAACAAAAGGGGTGCCGACAAAGGGCAAAGGAAAAAGAGGAGCGTCAGTACTGAGGCCAGTACACGGCGAGGCTAGAATTCGGCGGTCCTCGCCTACATAGGTATGGTGGAGTGAAGCGGCAGTGCAGCATGCACTAAACAAACTATAGAGACTCGGTACAACTAGCGGATATCAGAGAGGGGTAAGAAAGACCTAGTCGGAACCAACCTGATTCTACCATCAAACAAACCCATCCTGGCGTTTCCCCCTCGAGACCAATCGAGGAAGTCAACCGAGGAACTCACACCGTTGGCAGTTTTATTTATTCAGTTATCGTTGCAGCAATTACTAGTCAAGTATAGATAATCATCCTGATAAAATAAGCAGTGGGCACTTTTAGTTAACCATTCCGTTATAGTGGCAACACTTACTAGTCAGATACAATTAGCATGAGGTAACCCAAAACCCAGCAGTTGTTGGTACTTTTATTTAGCCATTCCGTTATAGTTGCAATATTTACTAGTCAGGTACAATGGTCGCAAGCGACAATCCAAACAAGCAATTGTGGCCAGTATTATTTATCCATTCCATTATAGTGTAGCTGATTACTAGTCATTATAAAGTCAAATTTATAGCACTACTTTAGTTATAGTTGTCTATGATCGAGATACTGTGCTCCAAGTCGTCCATAACCGCGGACACGGCTTTCAGAAAGTTTTACCCGGCCGGGGTGCACCAATAGCAACACACGCTCGATCAACCTCGGAAAAACCAAATCAAAACCCAACGAGGCCTTCACGACAAAGCAATCACAGGATTCAGAAATATTTCAGGGGGCCACCCCTTAAAGTAGACCAGCAACGAAGCCGGCCGGCTCCGAGACGGACTCAAGGTTGTGGGGACGGCTGTGAACGACTGGAAACCCAAAACTGGGCTTGTCGACACCGCGGAATCGTGCCACGATCCTAAACAGTACAGTGTGCTATCCATCGCACAATTGTAAATACAGTAGTAGCATGGCATAAGTACAGGACCGTAAATAAAACCTCAAACTAGTTTGTGGCCCCAAGAAATAAGACTGAATCAAGCTCTCGCTCAGGGGGTCCCATAATCCTCCCGGATGTGGATAGCGCGATAAATCAAGGAACATGTATCAAGCACTCGGGGTCCTACGGGACACAAGTGGACGGTTAACAACCAAATAACATCTATTGCCCACCTGTGCCTCTGCTTACTTACTTCAATTTTAGTTGTTAAACAGTAATTAAAGTGAACGATAAGTAAAGCCAAGATCGTCTCCAACATCAAACAGGCGGCAATACTCCAACAACTGTGTCACTTGACGACACGCAACAGCACTTGAGCAAGCGACTACGACGCGCAAGTCCAACTATCTACCAAACAACAGGTAATAGGATGAGTCCAAGGCAATATAAGGCTGCAAGGGATATCAAGGGTACGAAACTAGAGCATCGCAACACAGATAGAAATAGATCAACAAGAGGGAATAAATGCTATAAAGTAAGATAGGTAGAAAGGGGGAGATGCTCGCCTGAAAACATTGCCAAAGGTTCGACCGAAGATCGGGTCGTCACTCGCATCAACTCAACGGCCTTATCCGCGAAGAAGCAAATCGCTAGAATAAACACCGGATGCACTATTTAATACAACGGCAGAAGATCGGCTTGATGCATGTATGATGCATGGCATGGCAAAGGTGCGATGCAATTAGGTCATATTAAGTGGAACCGGGGTCCCGACAATTAATTAATAGTTTCAAGTTGTTTAGCTACCCCGCATTTTAAATGTTGCATTATCAAGACAAAAGATAGCACCGGTTCGCTACACAACTTTAAATGAGGCCAATATAAGACTAGATTTGCCCGCATATGGGCCCCATATTTAATTATAAGGTGAATCGGCATAAGGCCCTCAAACCACACAAATATGCATGCGAGTATGACAATTCAATATGCATCAATTTGTTATTACAATTATAAAATAGGGCTCGAGAAAGGGGCACACATTAGGGTTCGGCAGATCTTGGGGTTCCGGGGTTCGGGGTTGGTCTCAGGGTTCAGGGTTCGACGGGGTTGGTCTCGGCGGGATCGTTCTCGGATAACAGAGTAGATCTTGGCGCATCCGTGGACTTCAGGTCATGTAGACGGTCATGGCGTTCGGGATGAAGTACTTGTCGACCGATCGGCGACCTTGGCGTCCGGTTCTCGACAAACTTGGCGAACCGGGATGGAGGACTTGCCGATCGGGAGAAGATCTTGGAGGGTGCCGTTTCAATTGTCGATGGCGAACTTTGCTTGGAGCCGGAAGAAGTACTCGGTGTCCTCAGAGAAGACCTTGTCGGTCCGTCTTTGTCGGTGGCGAACTTGACCGATGGTCTTCGGGTCCGGGGGTTCGCCGCTCCGTGAGGTAGATCTTGGCGCTTCGTGAATCTTCAGGCATGCGTCAGCGGGTTCCAGGAGGAAGAGCTTGGCAAGGAGAGGGGAACTTGATGATGAATGGTTCATGGCCACCGTCTCGACGCCACATCGGGAACATCGACCAAGAACACCGGGCACCAGCGAGCAACAACAAACATCTTGTCGGTGGATTGCCACTGTGGCTTTCATCTACCGCATTGAAGATCTTCTGTGGCGTGAGTGGTACAAAAACAGGGTATCTTGTAGTACCAAAACAGCATGCGTCTTCCCTGACCCTGTCGGACCCATAGCAACCAGGAGGACACGAAGCAGGAGGGCGGATGAGGTGGGATGTTGCTGCGGACGGCTTGCTCGGGCGAGGTGGAAGTGTAACACCCTCAGAATCGGCCCTATGCAAGTTTTAGCGAAACCCGCCAAACCCGCATAGAAACGATTCAAAGGTGCCCACCAGGCACTTTCGTGCGGGTGGAAAACGAAGTAATAACATTACACAACAGTCCTCGATGGGACCCACAGAACAGATATATATAGCAGCGACTCAATGAGTCAAGAATACAGATATAATATACAAAGATCCAGATCACCTTGAAAATGACAGAGCGTCCGACTACGGACAAGATGCAAATGGGGCTAAGAGCCCTGAAGAATAACCAATGGCGTCCATAACCCTGCCCAGGCCAAGCCGGAAGGGTAACCCGGCTAACGACGTCGATCTCAAAACCTGCTTAAACAAAAGGGGTGCCGACAAAGGCAAAGGAAAAAGAGGAGCGTCGATCGAGGCCAGTACACGGCGAGGCTAGAATTCGGCGGTCCTCGCCTACATAGGTATGGTGGACTGAAGCGGCAGCGGCAGCATGCACTAAACATCCTATAGAGACTCGATACAACTGGCGGCAATCAGAGAGGGGTAAGAAAGACCTATTCGGTACCAACTTGATGCTACCATCAAACAAACCCATCCTGGCGTTTCCCCCTCGAGACCAAACGAGGAAGTCAACCGAGGAACTCACACAGTTGGCAGTTTTACTTATTCAGTTATCGTTGCAGCAATTACTAGTCAGGTTTAGATAATCATCCTGATAAAGTAAGCATTGGGCACTTTTAGTTGACCAATCTGTGATAGTTGCAACACTTACTAGTCAGATACAATTAACATGAGATAAGCCAAAAACCCCAGCAGTTGTTGGTACTTTTATTTAGCCATTCCGTTGTAGTTGCCATACTTACTAGTCAGATACAATGGTCGCAAGCGACACTCCAAACAAACAGTGGTGGGCAGTATTATTTAGCCATTCCGTTATAGTGAAGCTGATTACTAGTCATTATAAAGTCAAATTTGTAGCACTACTTTAGTTATGCTTGTCTATGATTGAGATACTGTGCTCCAAGTCGTCCATAACCGCGGACACGGCTTCCAGAAAGTTTTACCCGGTAGGGGTGCACCAATAGCAACACACGCTCGATCAACCTCGGAAAAACCAAATCAAAACCCAACGAGGCTTTCACGACAAACAATCACAGGATTCAGAAATATTTCAGGGGGCCACCCCATTAAGCTACCCGCCACGAAGTTAGCTGACTCCGAAACGGACTCAAGGTTTGGGTATACGGCTGTGAACGACTGGGAACCCAAAACTGGGCTTGTCAACACCTAGGAATCGTGTCCCGATCCTAAACAGTACATGTGCTATCTGTCGCACAATCGTAAATACAGTAGTAGCATGGCATAAGTACATGACAGTAAATAAAACCTCAAACTAGTTTGTGGCCCCAAGAAATAAGACTGAATCAAGCTCTGGCTCAGGGGGGTCCCATAATCCTCCCGGATGTGGATAGCGCGATAAAACAAGGAACAGGTATCAAGTACTCGGGGTCCTACGGGACACAAGTGGGCGTTCGGAAACCAAATATTATCTATCACCCACCGATGCCTCTGCTTACTTCAATTTTAGTTGTTAAACAGGAATTAAAGTGAACGATAAGTAAAGCCATGATAATCTCCAACATCAACATGCGGCAATACACCAACAACTGTGGCACTTGACGATACGCAACAGCACTGGAGCAAGCGACTACGGCGCGCAAGTCCAACTATCTACCAAACAACAGGTAATAGGATGTGTCCAAGGCAATATAGGGCTGCAAGGGATATCTCGGGCACGAAAACTAGAGCAACGCAACACAGATAGCAATAGATCAACAGGAGGGAATAAATACTATAAAAGTAAGATAGGTAGAAAGGGGGAGATGCTTGCCTGAAAACATTGTCAAAGATTCAACCGAAGATCGGGGCGAAGCTCACATCAACTCAACGGCCTTATCCGCGAAGAAGCAAAACACTAGAAGGAACACCGGTTGCAATATTTAATACAACGGCAGAAAATCGGGCCTGATGCATGTATGATGTATGACATGGCAAGGATGCGATGCAATTAGGCAATATTAAGTGGAACCGAGGGTCCGAAAATTAAATATATGGTTCAAGTTGTTTAGATACCCCGCATTTTAAATGTTGTCTTAACATGGCAGAAGATAGCACCGGGTTCGCTACACAAATTTAAATGAGGCCAATATAAGGCTAGATTTGCCCGCATATGGGCCCCATATTTAATGATTAGGTGAATCGGCATAAGGCCCCCAAACCACATGATAAGATGCATGCGAGTATGACAATTTAATATGCAACAATTTGTATTATGTTATAAAATAGGGTTTCGGGAAGGGGTTCACACATTAGGGTCGAAGATCTTGGTCCGGGGGTTCGGGGTCGGTCTCAGGGTCCGGATCTGGGGTTCGGGGTTCGACGGGAACGAGGTTCGATCTTTGGGTCCTCGGGTCCGGGTGAAGAACTTGCATGCGACGTCGTCGGCATCGGTGCGGGAAGGGGTCTTGTCGTTCCGCAGCGTAGATCTTGGGGAGGTTCGGGGTTCGTCTCGGCGGGAGCGTTCTCGGATAACGGCGTAGATCTTGTCGCCTCCGTGGTCTTCGGGTCATGTCGACGGTCATGGAGTCCGGGAGACGAGCTTGTCGTTGCGGAGATCTTGTCGGTTCGCGTTTCGGATTCCGTGAGACGATCTTGGCGCTCGATGTCCGTGAGGGAGTCCTTGGAGTCCCGGATGGAGATCTTGTCGGGATACTTCGGGTCTCATCATCCATTGTCGATCTTGTCGACTCAAGCCAGAGGAAGTCCTTGTTGTAGCACCACACCATCAACACACCTTGTCGGCACATCACCATCTTCGCTTGCACACACACAAGCATTATGCTTCAAGGTCCCAACTCCCCTTTACTGTATGCAGCATCAGGAGCACCGTTCTGTCGAGCAGGAGGGCAGACGAGAGGCCGGGGAAGACACGACCGGCGCACCGGCCAGAGGGCGGCAGCGACCACAGCTACAGTGCAGGGCGCTGCGGGGCCCACGGCGGTAGACGCGGCGGGACAGGAAGGAGCTCGAGCCGGGGCTCGCGGAAGAAGGCGGCGAAGGGCGGAGGGGAGCGGCACGGGGCCTGGAGGCGGCGGTGGACCGGAGGTAGGGCGACGGGAGAGGCTCTGGCGAGGGGGCAGGGAGAGGAGAGGCGCGGCGCGCAGGCTGGGCGGTGGTGGAGACCGAAGGTAGGGCGCCGGCGAGGCGGGGGTCCGGCGGCGAGGGGCCGACGGGGTCGGGCCAGAGGTGGGGGGGTCGTGGCGGGCGGAGCCGCGGCGGGAGGAGGCCGGGCGGAGGCGGATGGAGGCGGCGGAGCCTGGGGGAGGAGGGGGTCGCCGGCCTGGGGGAGAGGCGCCGCGGAGGGGGGCTCGGGGCGAGGTCGCGGGAGCGCAGAGGAGGGTCCGGCGAAGGCGGCTCCGGCGACGCCTGGAGGGAGGAGCTCGAGGTGGGGCGAGTGCGGGGCGGCGAGGGATGCTCGGGGGCGGGGGAGCTCCGGCGGCGGGGAGGCTCGGGGGAGGCCGGCGGGGTGCGGTGGAAGACGAGCCGCGGAGGAGGGGAGGGGCGACTGCTTGGCGAGCGGAGGCGGGCGGTTCACGCAAGCTGGGCGAAGGGAACGCCGGCGGCGGAGGAGGCGTGCTTGGCGATGGGGAGAGAGAGGTTGGGGGACGGGGTGGGCGCGGGGACAGGTGGGGACTGGGTGGGGTCCAGGGGCATGGGACGTGTGGGGCAGAGGTGGGCCAGGGTGGAGGTTGGCTGCGTGCGTCTGTGTGCGTGTGTGGTGTGAGCTGAGTGGGGAGTGGGGGTGGGGTGGTTGAGAGGAGGTGAGGATGAGGTGGCAGCAGCGGATTGGAGGGGGAGAGGGAGATAGGTGAGGTTTCACGAGGGGAGTGGTCGGGGTGATGTGGAGAGGGGTTGGGTAGGATAGGTTGGGTAGTTTTAGGATTATGGGGGACCGATTTAATTCCTGGGGGTGGTCGTTCGGGTCGAATCGGCCCGTTCGACTGCCCCACTGAAAATAACTAAATGTTTTATTTATTTCAAACAAGCCTTTTGCAAACCGATAGCAGACAAAATAAAATAATCCGGAGACCCGGGTTTTGGTGTTTGAATAAAGATGGGGCGTTTAGAAAACAAAGACAGGTTTTTCCGCAAATAATTTTTATGCAAGCAAATGCAAGATGATGACGATGCTCAAATGCAATGTGGCATGATGACATGAGCATGCGGTCATGATGATGCAATGCACAAAAACAACGCGATTTTCTAGTAGTGGTTTTGCGGGATGCCACAATTCGACACCACTAACAATGGATCTCGCCCTCGAGATCCGCCTCATGGTACCGGGAGGAAGGTCGGCGATCTGCGTCTTCTCGCTTCGTGTAGATCCTCGCGACACCACTAACAAGAGGTCGTTGTCCGTGATCGTCGAGAGAACACTCCGGAACAAAAGGTCGAAGATAGAGGTATCAGCAAATAAAGCCACCTCTAACTTCCATGGACGGAGTAAAACTGCTGGATCCACGGATTCGATGCACAAGAGCGAATGATAAGAGTAGTCGGATGGTGATCAGTCCATCGCGCACCCAAACCATTACTCTGCACACGAATAGGCGAATTATGCAACCAACTCTCGGAATCAGACTGAAGATCTCGACAATCGAGGTTCGGAAACAAAGGAGTGATGCAGACTTTGCATCGGATCTGGCGTAGATGATGTCGTCGCGTCGGAAAACACCGGAAGGCACAAACAAGGAACAAAGAATGGTACCACAGCAGACGGATTCCTCAAGCAGCATGAACACCGGATGGTAGAACACCGTTACCAAAGGAGGAAGCGAAACCCTGAAGGTACGACGGAAACCCAACCACGAGAAATCCTGGACTCGAAGAAAAGATACGAGGTGGATTCAAAACGCGTAGAGGTAAGAGGAGAATAGCATAGGGTAAGGAGTAAAATCAGACCTAATCAGAACTATCCAACCGATTTTTGCAAAATAGTTTTGACACTCTACTTCGGCCGTTAGCTAGGTTATCCTACAGCCTGGACTTGTGGGGTATCGCAACTGCTGAGCTCTTATACCACTCTGTAACACCCTCAGAATCGGCCCTATGCAAGTTTTAGCAAAACCCGCCAAACCCGCATAGAAACGATTCAAAGGTGCCCACCAGGCACTTTCGTGCGGGTGGAAAACGAAGTAATAACATTACACAACAGTCCTCGATGGGACCCACAGAACAGATATATATAGCAGCGACTCAATGAGTCAAGAATACAGATATAATATACAAAGATCCAAATCACCTTGAAAATGACAGAGCGTCCGACTACGGACAAGATGCAAATGGGGCTAAGAGCCCTGAAGAATAACCAATGGCGTCCATAACCCTGCCCAGGCCAAGCCGGAAGGGTAAACCGGCTAACGACGTCGATCTCAAAACCTACTTAAACAAAAGGGGTGCCGACAAAGGCAAAGGAAAAAGAGGAGCGTCAGTACTGAGGCCAGTACACGGCGAGGCTAGAATTCGGCGGTCCTCGCCTACATAGGTATGGTGGACTGAAGCGGCAGCGGCAGCATGCACTAAACATCCTATAGAGACTCGATACAACTGGCGGCAATCAGAGAGGGGTAAGAAAGACCTATTCGGTACCAACTTGATGCTACCATCAAACAAACCCATCCTGGCGTTTCCCCCTCGAGACCAAACGAGGAAGTCAACCGAGGAACTCACACAGTTGGCAGTTTTACTTATTCAGTTATCGTTGCAGCAATTACTAGTCATGTTTAGATAATCATCCTGATAAAGTAAGCAGTGGGCACTTTTAGTTGACCAATCCGTGATAGTTGCAACACTTACTAGTCAGATACAATTAACATGAGATAAGCCAAAAAACCCAGCAGTTGTTGGTACTTTTATTTAGCCATTCCGTTGTAGTTGCCATACTTACTAGTCAGATACAATGGTCGCAAGCGACACTCCAAACAAACAGTGGTGGGCAGTATTATTTAGCCATTCCGTTATAGTGAAGCTGATTACTAGTCATTATAAAGTCAAATTTGTAGCACTACTTTAGTTATGCTTGTCTATGATCGAGATACTGTGCTCCAAGTCTTCCATAACCGCGGACACGGCTTCCATAAAGTTTTACCCGGCCGGGGTGCACCAATAGCAACACACGCTCGATCAACCTCGGAAAAACCAAATCAAAATCCAACGAGGCTTTCACGACAAAGCAATCACAGGATTCAGAAATATTTCAGGGGGCCACCCCATTAAGCTACCCGCCACGAAGTTAGCTGACTCCGAAACAGACTCAAGGTTTGGGTATACGGCTGTGAACGACTGGGAACCCAAAACTGGGCTTGTCGACACCGCGGAATCGTGTCCCGATCCTAAACAGTACAGGTGCTATCTGTCGCACAATCGTAAATATAGTAGTAGCATGGCATAAGTACAGGATAGTAAATAAAACCTCAAACTAGTTTGTGGCCCCAAGAAATAAGACTGAATCAAGCTCTGGCTCAGGGGGGTCCCATAATCCTCCCGGATGTGGATAGCGCGATAAAACAAGGAACAGGTATCAAGTACTCGGGGTCCTACGGGACACAAGTGGGCGTTCGGAAACCAAATATTATCTATCACCCACCGATGCCTCTGCTTACTTCAATTTTAGTTGTTAAACAGGAATTAAAGTGAACGATAAGTAAAGCCATGATAATCTCCAACATCAACATGCGGCAATACACCAACAACTGTGGCACTTGACGATACGCAACAACACTGGAGCAAGCGACTACGGCGCGCAAGTCCAACTATCTACCAAACAACAGGTAATAGGATGTGTCCAAGGCAATATAGGGCTGCAAGGGATATCTCGGGCACGAAAACTAGAGCAACGCAACACAGATAGCAATAGATCAACATGAGGGAATAAATACTATAAAAGTAAGATAGGTAGAAAGGGGGAGATGCTCGCCTGAAAACATTGTCGAAGATTCAACCGAAGATCGGGGCGAAGCTCACATCAACTCAACGGCCTTATCCGCGAAGAAGCAAAACACTAGAAGGAACACCGGTTGCAATATTTAATACAACGGCAGAAAATCGGGCCTGATGCATGTATGATGTATGACATGGCAAGGATGCGATGCAATTAGGCAATATTAAGTGGAACCGAGGGTCCGACAATTAAATATATGGTTCAAGTTGTTTAGATACCCCGCATTTTAAATGTTGTCTTAACATGGCAGAAGATAGCACCGGGTTCGCTACACAAATTTAAATGAGGCCAATATAAGGCTAGATTTGCCCGCATATGGGCCCCATATTTAATGATTAGCTGAATCGGCATAAGGCCCCCAAACCACATGATAAGATGCATGCGAGTATGACAATTTAATATGCAACAATTTGTATTATGTTATAAAATAGGGTTTCGGGAAGGGGTTCACATTAGGGTCAAGATCTTGGTCCGGGGTTCGGGTCGGTCTCGTGGTCCGGATCCGGGGTTCGGGTTCGACGGAACGAGGTTCGATCTTTGGGTCCTCGGGTCCGTGAAGAACTTGTGCGGCGTCGCCGGCATCGGTGCGGAAGGGTCTTGTCGCTCGCAGCGTAGATCTTGGGGAGGTTCGGGTTCGTCTCGGCGAGAGCGTTCTCGGATAACGGCGAGATCTTGTCGCCTCCGTGGTCTTCGGTCATGTCGACGGTCATGGCGTCCGGAGACGAGCTTGTCGCTATGGAGATCTTGTCGGTTCGCTTTGGATTCCGTGAGACGATCTTGGCGCCGATGTCCGTGAGGGAGTCCTTGAGTCCCGGATGGAGATCTTGTCGATACTTCGGGTCTCATCATCCATTGTCGATCTTGTCGACTCAAGCCAGAGGAAGTCCTGGTTGTAGCACCACACCATCAACACACCTTGTCGGCACATCACCATCTTCGCTTGCACACACACAAGCATTATGCTTCAAGGTCCCAACTCCCTTTATCAGTATGCAGATCGGAGCACCGCTCGCCGAGCAGAGGCGACGAGAGGCCGGGAAGACACGACCAAGCACCGCCGAGGGCGGCAGCGACACGCCACAAAGGCAGTAGGTGGGGCCCACGGCGGTAGACGCGGCGGGACAGGAAGGAGCTCGAGCCGGGGCTCGCGGAAGAAGGCGGCGAAGGGCGGAGGGGAGCGGCACGGGGCCTGGAGGCGGCGGTGGACCGGAGGTAGGGCGACGGGAGAGGCTCTGGCGAGGGGGCAGGGAGAGGAGAGGCGCGGCGCGCAGGCTGGGCGGTGGTGGAGACCAAAGGTAGGGCGCCGGCGAGGCGGGGGTCCGGCGGCGAGGGGCCGGGGCAGGTGGGGGGTCGTGGCGGGAGCGGGCGGGAGGAGGCCGGCGGAGGCGGATGGAGGC
This sequence comes from Avena longiglumis, assembly GCA_030063025.1. Taxonomy (NCBI): domain Eukaryota; kingdom Viridiplantae; phylum Streptophyta; class Magnoliopsida; order Poales; family Poaceae; genus Avena; species Avena longiglumis. Next base: position 508,042,161 of record CP125978.1, read on the forward strand.
GCGGAGCCTGGGGAGGAGGGGTCGCCGGCTGGGAGAGGCGCCATGGGGGGGGCGAGGTCGCGGGAGCGCAGAGGAGGGTCCGGCGAAGGCGGCTCCGGCGACGCCTGGAGGGAGGAGCTCGAGGTGGGGCGAGTGCGGGGCGGCGAGGGATGCCTGGGCGGGGAGCCCGCGGGGGAGGCTCGGGAGGCCGGGGTGCGGCGGAAGACGAGCCGCGAGGAGGAGGGGCGACCGCGGTTGGCGAGCGGAGGCTGAGGCGGGCGGTTCGGGCGACGCTGGCAGCGGGCGGGCGCCAAGCGGAGGAGGCGTGCTTGGCGATGGGGAGAGAGAGGTTGGGGGACGGGGTGGGCGCGGGGACAGGTGGGGACTGGGTGGGGTCCAGGGGCGTGGGACTGTTATCGCCATATTTTGGCCAAAGAAGGAGATGGGCCGTGGTCAAGATGGGCTTGGAAGATACATATATTCAACGTGTTGTTGGATCGGCCTAGTGCGTGGATTTGGGCTAAATTGCCCGTGTATCTTGTATCATAGTAGGTTTCGTTTCAGTTTAGGTTCCGTTTCAGTTTAGGTAAAGATAGAGTTGTAGAGTTATTCCAAAGGTAGGAAGTCTCCGGACTATAAATATGTACCTAAGGTTATCGAGAAAGGAGGACAATCACGTTCACAACAAACACAATCTCGGCGCATCGCCACCCCTTGTTTCTAGGGTTTCTTTCGGGTAAGTGCCATGCTGCCTAGATCGCATCTTGCGATCTAGGCAGTATTTTTACTTATGCGTTATTTAGTGTTACTCGTACTGAAGCCTTGTTGATGGCGAGTAACACTACTATCATGATTTTGTTGAGGCTAGCATCGGTGCTTTTCGTTATAATTATTTGACTTATGCTGCCTCTAGTTACCTCGCTACCTTTGTACCTTTTCCCAAGTGTAAGGGTAGCATCTTGCTTGATATTTATTTAGCTGATTCGATCTGTTATGGTTGTGCCTTGCTCGCCAAGGTTTAGTTTGATATCTACGTAGTCAGGCCTTACAAACGGGTTGAACGATCCAGTAGTACGTAAGGACGTGGTTTACTCGCTCTAGAGAAGTTGTTTCGGTAATTGACTTTACGTTGGTTATTAGGCCTCCTCTATGGTTAGTATTCTTCATCTTTTGTATATACCAGGCTCAATTACGTGTAGGACGTTCCAGTTACGCAGAAACGTCAAACTGTCGTAGATCGATTTAATTTGTAACGATAAAGCAAAACCCCATGTTATCATAAGATCTAATGCAGAATCATGGGATAATCGGCTCTAGGAGCCGATTCACAGGGAAACCTGGGAGCCGGTCACGGCTCGAATTTTACGTATACTTGTTTACCATGCAGGAAATCAATCGGAGCAATCCTTCACCTTCCTGACCAGGTATAGGTCAGGTGGCACGCCCTCGAACCAAGCCAGGACGTGTGCCGGAGTTTTGCGGGCCGTTGCCCGAGGGACCAGGGCCCACCAGCAGTTCTGGGAGCCTCCCGGATCTTCGTGTTGCTCGTCGCTGCTCGCCGGTGAGTTTTGGCAGGCAACACATTCTGGCACGCCTGGTGGGACATTCAACAACGCCTACGCCAACATCCGACAAGCGATGGAGAATGCATCAGTCACGCATTTACGAGCCCGAGGAGCACAAGGCGGTATGACGAGATCGTAAATCTTCAAGCCGATCTCATCGGCTCTTTTGAGAGGACCCGTAAGCATGGCATCAAGTGGAGGGGTTCTCCCCGAGGGTGCTCTTGATGAGGTGGATCGTCTGCTCTTCGAGGAGCGCACTGCAGCTCTCGACAAGAAGTCAACTACATGGTGGCTCATTCTGCACCGCCATTACGAGAGCCTGGTGAACGCTTCCGAGGTCGCGTTCGCGTAGTTCAGGAGATCATGAAACATCAGTACTCTCCGTCGGGGCCTACTTTAGGGACTCACCAGGGAGAAAGACCGCTCCAGACCAGGCCACAGCTGCCATTCACACTCGCAGCTCCGGAGCCGCCAGGAGCAGCGGCGTACGTCGTCTACAAGACTGGGGGCGACCCAGGCGATTGCCAGTTCCTGTTTGAGCCACCTAAGGAAATCCCACACGGATATATATGCACCTACGTGCCGGACTGCAACAACCTGCCGCGCACCAACCAGATTGCAACCGCAGGAGTTTCTGCGGGGTTCCCGGGCAGGAGCTCCAGAGCAAAGCGTTCGAACAGCGAATGTGTCCGGGATGGACGCCGACAAACAAAGCGCTAGCCAAGTATGCCATCGAACAAGTCATGAGAATCTAGCCCCGCAGCTCAAACAAAGGAGCAAATCCGTACCATCTTGAGGGACCGCTTAAACGCGTCAAGAGAAGGACAATCGGCTATTCAAAGCCGCACTCAACGAAGTTTGATCTGATTCCGCTGCCACCCAAGTATCGGCTCCCTGAGTTCTCAAGGTTTAGCGGGTCAGAGGGGTCGAGCTCGATCGAGCACGTAAGCCGATACCTGGCGCAGCTAGGCATGATTTCGGCATCGGATCAGTTGCGCGTAAGGTTTTTTGCGCAATCCCTGACAGGACCAGCTTTTGGGTGGTACACCTCGCGCCACCGATTCGATTCAGACCGAAGCAACCGGAAGAGCAGTTCCACATCCAATATCATTCGAGGCTACCGAGGCTGGCATTGCGCACTGCACAAAGTGCGGCAAGCGGGAGAGACAGTAGCCGAGTACATCCAGACTTCAGACCGCAAAAACCGATGTTACTCAGCTGCTTAATCGAGAAGGAAGCGGTCGAGCTGGCAGGTTGGGTCTCAAGACCCATCAAGGATCTGGCTTTCCAAGTAGAGTACAACTCATTGGCGCACATGGCCCAGAAACTGACGATGTATGAACAGCGCCACCCTGAGTTGTACCAAGACAAGTTCAAACGTCCGATAGGCCTGGTCGATACAGAAGAAGATGATCCTACACAAGACCAGGAGGTGGCCGTGGCTGAATGGGCTCGGGGGGCAGATCCTGTGTCCTGCAAATGGGTGAAGCAGCAAGGGCCTGCAAAAGGGTTCGACTTCGACGTGAGCAAAGCTGAGCAGATCTTCGATTTACTGCTGAAAGAAAAGCAGCTGAAGTTGCCCGAGGGACCAGGGCCCACCAGCAGTTCTGGGAGCCTCCTCCCAGGCTCTTCGCCGCTGCTCGCCATTGAGTTTTGGCAGGCAACACATTCTGGCACGCCCGGTGGGACAAAATCATTCGTCCGAAGGCCACAAAATCCCCACGGCTCAGGAAATGAATGGGAGACCATACTGCAAGTGGCATCACTCGTTCACCCACACCACCAATGATTGCAAAGAGCTACGTCGCCAAATCCAAATGGCGATAGAACAAGGCCGTCTGATCCTTGGGCAGTTCGCCATGAAAGTGGACACAAACCCATTTCCCGGTGTAAACATGGTAGAACTCAATCGCTCCGCGAGGCGTCAGCTGGATTTTTCGTTCGGTGTTAATATGGCAGGGTCTGGGTACCACCATGACACGTACAAGGAGGAAGGTGGTCGCTCTCGGGGCAAAGAAAGAAAGGAGGCTGGTCCATGCGACCGGCCCAGCCACAACGACAGGCGGTACTTAACAGAGGAACAGGTGAGGAGAGTGCGGTATCAGAAGCCACATTCCACGCATCTCCTTAACAAGTATGAGCGTCAGTATGACCGACGGCGCCGGCGCGATGGAGACGAGGAGGGATATGAGCACCTCGCTAGGGGACCGTCAAAAGAAAAGGAAGGCGCAGATAAACATTGGGATTGTCCCTTCTTCAAGTATTGCTGGGACGCGGGAATGAGCCGATTACCTACGGTCGACAACTGCCCGGAATGCGGACAGCAGAAGGAGGACACGAGGCCAGTTTCAGTGTTCAAACGTCTAGGGCCTCTCCCGCCTCAGAGCCGTTACAGGGAGTCCGCTCGAGCAAAGGGCCTCGAGAAGCCAAGGGATGACAAAGAAGAAGACAGATATCACCGTCCAAGGTGGTGTCCCGACGGACTCAGACATACCCAAAAGCGTAGAGTGCAGCGGCGAATTTGGAGCAAGCTGAAGCACGGATTCCATGCTTTAAAGAAAGCGCCGCCCGCCGCCAAAATTAGGCAGACTTGGAAACGGAGACCGCCCGACAAGGAGAGAATGGCGCCTAAACCAGTAAAAGCCGATGCACGACATCGGCCGGCACAAACATGGTGTTCATACTTCCGCCGTAATCGCGCGCCAAGGACCAATGAGCTATCGCTGGCACAGCTCGATCGCGCCCACGGCCGTTATCTTTGAGAAGCCACGTGAGAAGGGTTACAAACATCCGGCCCTGTACTACGAGGTTACATCAATGGGCAACCTGTCGCCAAGATGTTGGTGGACACCGAGCGGCAGTCAATATCATGCCATACTCCATGCTACGACGTTTGGGACGCTCCACTGCAGATCTGATCAAAACCAACGTCACGTTAAGCGACTTCAACGGTCAGACTTCGGAAACACAAGGCGATCGAACGTGGATCCGACAAGGCAGGAAAACCATACCCACGTCATTTTTCGTCGTGGACAGCAAAAGCACCTACGCTGTCTTGCTAGGGAGAGATTGGATTCACGCGAACTGCTGCATTCCATCCACAATGCACCAGTGCCTAATACAATGGGATGGAGATGAAGTGGAGGTCATCCATGCAGATGATTCTATCGAGATCTCCATAGCTGGCATGAACGTCTGGGAAGCAGAAGACCAAGAGCCGATCTCTGGAATCAGTCTAGACGGCTGTGAGCGCATTGAAGCTACAAAAAACGGGGTGAGGCTGGTCTTATCCACTGGCCTGACAGAGTAGAAAAGTCCACGATCAGATAGGTACCGCCGATCCGCGATCGCCACAAAAATAAAAAGCAGCAATCATACGACAAGCGACACGTAGTCGTAGCAGGAGATGCCCGCCATTGTAAAACAATAAGGTGTAAACCATCCTGACTAATGCAATCAAAAGGGGCAAATTCTGCAATCGCCCAAATTATTTTTGTTACCCTCACCTACCGCTTGCCCTGTGTTTAGCATCGATTTGACAGTGACGGAAAGCTAGGGTATGGGTTTACATCCGATGAACTAGAAGAGATCGACATTGGTCCCGGGATAAGCCACGCCAACATTTATCGCCAAGAAGTTAGATCCGAGTCTGCGGGTCCGATGATAGCCTGTTGAAAAATATCCAGATCGCCGCTCGACTACACAAAATGCCCGGTTAGACAGGAGCATCATTGAGCATCGACTACCGCTTAAAAAGGGATTTCGGCCGTTCCAACAGCGAGCACGACAGATGAAGGCCGAAATTCTGGAAGAAGTCAAGAAGGAGGTCGAGAAAATGTTGACAGCCAAGTTAATCAGGCCATGCAGGTATGCTGAGTGGATTTCTAGTATCGTACCTGTAGAGAAAAAGGATGGCCGCTGGCGTGTTGCCATAGATTTTCGGGATCTCAACAGAGCTACTCCAAAGGATGAGTATCCGATGCCGGTAGCAGAAACGTTAATCAACGCAGCGGCTGGTCATAAGATCTTGAGCTTCATGGATGGCAATGCCGGTTACAACCAAATTTTTATGGCTCCGGAAGACATACACAAGACGGCGTTCAGAGTCCCAGGTTCAGTGGGGTTGTTCGAGTATGTAGTCATGACGTTCGGACTGAAGAATGCCGGCGCCACGTACCAAAGAGCCATGAATTACATTTTCCATGATCTGATCGGCAAGTTGGTGGAAATTTACATCGATGACGTGGTGGTCAAGTCTGCTTCAGTGCAAGGACACTTGGACGATCTGCAACGCGTCCTGGACCGAACAAGAAAATTCGGGCTACGGATGAATCCAAAGAAGTGTGCCTTCGGGGTGACGGCCGGTCAGTTCTTGGGTTTTTTGGTACATGAACGAGGAATTGAGATCGGCCTGAAAAGTCAGGAGGCAGTACGGACAATGAAGCCACCTACCACAAAGAAAGAACTGCAGTCTCTAATCGGCAAGATCAACTTCGTCAGAAGATTCATCTCCAATCTGTCAGGAAGAATAGAACCGTTCATGGGACTGGTGAAAATTAAATCTGACGAGGAATTTCGCTGGGGGGCAGAACAACAACGAGCCTTCGACGAGATCAAAGAATATCTGACGAAGCCGCCAGTGTTGGTTCCGCCCCAGCCGGACAGACCGTTCTACATTTACTTGTCGATGTCGACACGCCCATCGCCTCGGTGGTGGTGCAGTTCATGATGGGCTTGAGCGAGTCGATTTTACATAAGCGAAGGATGCTAGATGCGAGACAAGGTATCCGATATCGATAAGTTGTGCATCCGCTGTTTACTCGCACTAAGCTGCGCCACATTTTGCTATCGCGAGATCATCATCATATGCAAATCAGACGTCATAAAGCACATGCTGTCGGCTCCTATGTTAAAAGGCCGAATGGGCAAATGGATGTTTGCATTATCAGAGTTTGACATCCGGTATCAACCCGCAAAAGCAGTTAAGGGACAGGCGTTGGCCGACCTGATCGCTGAAAGGATCAACACTAACATAGCAGCACTGTCTATAAGAGCGTGGGCTATGTTTTTCAATGGATCGGTTTGTGACGATGGCTGCGGCATCGGCATTTTACTCGTGTCACCCCGGGGGGCAACATTTTCCTTCTCCATCAGGTTATCTACCTCTCGCACCAACAACGTCTCTGAGTACGAGGCGATACGCAAGGGCATGGAGTTACTCCTCGAAGCCGGTGCAGAAGAAGTGGAAATTTTTGGAGACTCCAAATTGGTGATTTCGCAACTCACGGAAGAGTACAAGTGTGAGAGCGAGTCCCTCTTCCCATTATTGTAACACCCTCAGAATCGGACCTATGCAAGTTTGAGCAAACTTCGCCAAACCCGCATAGAAACGATTCAAAGGTGCCCACCAGGCACTTTCGTGCGGGTGGAAAACGAAGTAATAACATTACACAACAGTCCTCGATGGGACCCATGTATGAGATATACAACATGACTCAACGAGTCAAGAATACATATATAATATACAAAGATCCAAATCATCTTGAAAATGATAGAGCGTCCGACTACGGACAAGATGCAAATGGGGCTCGAGCCACAAGAATAACCAATGGCGCCCATAACCCTGCCTGTGCCAAGCCGGAAGGGTAACCCTGCTAACGACATCGATCTCAAAACCTGCTTAAACAAGAGGGTGCCGACAAAGGGCAAAGGAAAAGAAGGAGCGCCAAGATCGAGGCTAGTACACGGCGAGGCTAGAATTCGGTCCTCGCCATAGGTATGGTGGATCAAGGCAGCGGCAGATGCAATCAACAACCTATAGAGACTCGATACAATCAAGGCAATCGAGAGGGGTAAGAGAGACCTATCCGGATCCAACTCGAAGTTAGCACCAAACAAACCCATCCCGGTGTTTCTCGAGACCAAAAAGAGGAAGTCAACCGAGGAACTCACGCGGTTGGCGCTTTATTTATTCGCTTATAGTTATGCACTTTACTAGTCGGGTTTAGATAATCGTCCTGATAAAGTAAACAGTGGGCACTTTTAGTTGACCATTCCGTTATAATTGCAGCAATTACTAATCAATTACAGATAGCATGATATAATCCCAAAACCCAGCAGTTGTTGGTACTTTTATTCAGCCATTCCGTTGTAGTTGCAATACTTACTAGTCAGATACAATTGTTGCAAGCGACAACCAAACAAGCAATTGTGGGCAGTATTAATTAGCCATTCCATTATAGTGAAGCTAATTACTAGTCATTATAAGTCAAATTTATAGCAGTAAACTTTAGTTATGCTTGTCTATGATCGAGATACTGTGCTCCAAGTCGTCCATATCCGCGGACACGGCTTTCAGAAAGTTTTACCCGGCCGGGGTGCACCAATAGCAACACACGCTCGATCAACCTCGGAAAAACCAAAACAAAACCCAACGAGGCTTTCACGACTGAACAATCACAGGATTCAGAATTATTTCAGGCCACCCTTTAAGATCCCGAACGAAGCCGGTGACTCGAGACGGGCTCAAGGTTTGGGTAATACGGCCAGGAACGATGGGAACCCGAAAGTGTGGCTGGGCTTGTCGACACCGCGGAATCGTGTCCCGATCCTAACAGACAAAGTGTGCTCGCACAATTTAAATACAAAGTAGCATGGCATAAGTACAGATCGTAAATAAAACCTCAAACTAGTTTGTGGCCCCAAGAAATAAGACCAATCAAGCTCGCCTCGGGGGTCCCATATACCTCCCGGATGTGGATAGCGCGATAAATCAAGGAATGTATCAAGTACTCGGGTCTTACGGGACACAAGGGCGCTCGAAACCAAATATTTTCTATCACCCACCGATGCCTCTGCTTATTTCAATTTTAGTTGTTAAACAGAAATTAAAGTGACGATAAGTAAAACTAGAATCATCTCCAACAGCAACATGCGGCAATACATTAGCAACTGTGGCATATGACGACTTACATCAGTACTTGAGCAAGCAACTACGACGCGCAAGTCCAACTATCTACCAAACAACAGGTAATCGGGTGTGTCCAAGGCAATATAGGGCTGCACGGGATTTCACGGGTACGAAAACTAGAGCATCGCAACACAGATAGCAATAGATCAACAGGAAGGAGTAAATTACTATAAAAGTAAGATAGGTAGAAAGGGGGAGATGCTCATTGAAAACATTGTCGAAGGGTTCAACCGAAGATCGGGGCGAAGCTCACATCAACTCAACGGCCTTATCCGCGAAGAAGCAAAACACTAGAAGAAGCACCGGATGCAAGATTTAATACAACGGCAGAAGATCGACATGATGCATGTATGCTGCATGACATGGCAAGGTGCGATGCGATTAGGTCATGTTAAGTGGAACCGGGGTCCCGACAATTATTTAGATGGTTCATGTTGTTTAGCTACCCCGCAATTTTAAATGTGGTTTAACAAGGCAGAATATCTCACCGGTTCGCTACACAAATTTGAATGAGGCCAATATGAGACTAGCTTTGCCCGCATATGGGCCCCATATTTAATCATTAGGTGAATCGGCATAAGGCCCCCAAACCACATGATATGCATGCGAGATGACAATTAAATATGCGACAAGTTGATATCATTTATGAAAATAGGGTATCGAGGGAAAAGGGTCACACATTTAGGGTTCGGTAGATCTTGGGTTCTGGGGGTTCGGGGTCGGTCTCAGGGTCCAGGGTTCGACGGGTCGGTCTCAGCGGGAACGTTCTCGGATCAAGGTTCGGACTCCGGGATCGGTCTTCGGATCTCAACATGGCCGGTCTTGGTGACGATCTTGTCCGATGGGGATCTTGGTTCAACCTCATCGCGGCCTTCGGGTCCGAGGGAAGTTCATGTCGCCCCGTGGTCGACCTAGGTGTTCAGGGGAAGATCTCGGTGTTCCGCGTCGGGGCGCATTGGGTTCTTTCGGGTCGAGGTCGTTCTTGTCGTCACGACGATCTTGTCGGGTTCGGCCGCTCGAACGGGTCCTGGTCTCGACAACCGCGATTCTCTCGTGGGCGATCTTGGCACTCGATGTCCGTGAAGTAGTACTTGTCGCACCTACCGCCTTCGGTTCGCCCAATCGGGTCCATGTCGGAGTACTTGTCGTCCCATGAAGGAGATCTTGCGCTAGGGTCTAGGCGAACTTGGCGGTCCCGAGGGTTCGGTCGTGAGGCGGTCTTGATGCTCCGTGATGGAGAACTTGTCGCATCCGCGGGCGATCTTGCCGCCTCGGGTCATCAACTCCGTGAAGGGATCTTGAGCGGCGCCGGGTTTGGTACGGTCGTTCTTCAGGGTTCATGTCTCCGCCAGCCTTCGGTAGACCGTGGTGGATCCAGAAGTAGAACTCAACGTCCTACAGCCATCGTATGACGATCCGTACATCCCGGGTCTGGACGGTGGAAAACAGCAGGGCGACGGCGGTCGTGGCGAAAGCTGGCGGGCGCACGCTGACAGAGAGTTCGCGCAGCTGGGAGGCCGGTCGCTGCCAGATGGGTCGAGGGCGCCGCTCGACTCCCACGACGACGCGGGTCGTGGCGAGGAGGGGGCCTTCCGGGTTGACGAGGGCCCATGGGCTCGGGAGGCGGCCTCGAGGAGGGTCGGCGACGAGGTGACGCCTGTGTCGCCGGGGACGCCAGTGACGGGAAGGTCATGGAGGAGAGGAGGAGCCACGGGAGGGCGGAGCGAGGCCGGGCGAGCGAGCAGGCACGGGAGGGCGGCGCCGGGCGGGCTTGGCGGGCGACAAGGCAGACGGTGAGGGAAGCGGCCAAGCCGGGCGGGCGGAGGCGAGGCCATGTGAGCGGGCGCGGGCGAACGGGGAAGGGGACGGCGGCGGCGTAGGCTTGCAGGCGGCGGTGCTCGGGGCTGCGGAGGGTCGGTGACGCACGCGGGCGGAGGAGCAGAGGAGGGCGGAGGGTAGGCGCATGCGGGTGGCGCCGGCCGACGGAGCGCAGGCAGGGCGACGGCCACAGAGAGCGGAGGCGCGCGAGGGGCCGGGGAAGGAGCTGGCGGCGCTACGGAGCTCGCAGGCGGCGCTGGTCGCTGGGCGCGCAGACGAGGGGCGACGGGAGAGCGGGCGGAGCGAGAGGCAGCGCAGCGGGAGAGGGAGCGGCGGCGCTAGGGAGGGGTGAGGCGAGGCGGAGGAGGCGAGCAGGAGCCGCGGCGGCGGGGTCGGCGGTGGTTCACTGCGGGGGAGGAGGCGAGCTGGGGAGGGTGCCGTCGCGTGCGGGAAGAAAGGGAGAGGGAGAGGACACGCGGGACCGGGGGTCAGCGCAGGGATGGGGCCAGGTGGGGCCAAGGCGGTGAGTGGGAGGCGGGTCCCGCAGATGTGGTCATGGGGAGTGGCTGGGGTGGCTGCTACCTGTGATGTTGCGTGCGTGCGGTTGGTGGGGTGGGCAGGGTGTGTGGCTTGTGTGGTAGGGAGTGTGTGGGGGTGGGAGGGCTGCCTAGGTGGCAGAGGCTGATTGGATGAGGGAGAGGGGGAGATGAGGTGGCGAAGTCTGATTGGGTGGAGTGAGGTGGCCAGGGGGTGTGGGTAGGATAGTGGGTAGCTTTAGGAATTTAGGATGGGATTGGTTGGACCGTTTTAAAAACCTGGGGGTGGTCGTTCGGGTCGATCTGGCCCGTTCGACTGCCCCTACTAAAAAAAATATAAATTTTATTTATTTCCACCAAAGCTTTTGCAAACCGATATCGGGCAAACAAAATATTCCGGCGACCCGGATTTTGATGTTTGAATCAAGAGGGGGCGTTTTGGGAAAACAAAACGGGTGTTGCGAAAAATAGTTTTATGCAAACAATGCATGATGATGACGATGCAATGCACAAATTCAACGCGATTTTCTAGTAGTGGTTTTGCGGGATGCCACAATTCGACACCACTAACAATGGATCTCGCCCTGGAGATCCGCCTCATGGTACCGGAAGGAAGGTCGGCGTTCTCCGTCTTCTCGCTTTGTGTAGATCCTCGCGACACCACTAACAAGGGTTGTTGTCCGTGATCGTCGAGAGAACACTCCGGAAAACAAAAGGTCGAAGGTAGAGGTATCAACAAATAAAGCCACCTCTAACTCCGGTGGAAAGGGGAACCGATGCATTCTCGTCCACTTCAATGTACAAAAGCGAATAGAAAGGGTAGTCGGCATGGGGGCCAATCCATCACGCACCCAAACTATTACTCCGCACAATCAGTGGAAAAGAGTGCAACCATTCTCAGAATTAGACTGAAGATCTCGACAAGCGAGGTTCGGAAACAAGGAGTGATGCATACTCTGGATCGGATCTGGCGTAGATGATGTCGTCGCGTTGGAAAAACACCGGAAAACACAAACAAGGAACAAAGAATGGTACCACAGATAAAGGATTCCTCAGGCAGCATGAACACCGGACGTAGCATCACCGTTATCAAAGGAGGAAGCGAAACCCTGAAGGTACGACGGAAACCCAACCACGAGAATTCCTAGACTCGAAGAAAGAGAAGAGAGCGGATTCAAAACACGTAGAGATAAGAGGAGAATAGCAGAGGGGTAAGGAGTAAAATCAGACCTAATCAGAACTATCCAACCGTTTTTCAAAAAATAGTTTTGACACTCTACTTCGGCCGTTAGCTAGGTTATCCTACAGGCTGGACTTGTGGGGTATCGTAACTGCTGAGCTCTGATACCACTCTGTAACACCTCGAATCGACCTATGCAAGTTTGAGCAAAATTCGCCAAACCCGCATAGAAACGATTCAAAGGTGCTCACCAGCACTTTCGCAAGGGTGGAAAACGAAGTAATAACATTACACAACAGTCCTCGATGGGACCCACGTAATGAGATATATATACAACGACTCAACGAGTCAAGAATACAGATATAATATACAAAGATCCAAATCACCTTGAAAATGATAGAGCGTCCGACCACGGACAAGATGCAAATGGGGCTCAGAGCCTCAAGAATAACCAATGGCCCATAACCCTGCCTGTGCCAAGCCGGAAGGGTAACCCCGCTAACGACGCCGATCTCAAAACCTGCTTAAACAAAAGGTGCCGACAAAGGGCAAGGGAAAAAGAATGAGCGCCAAGACGAGGCCAAGACACGGCGAGGCTAGAATTGGCGGTCCTCGCCACATAGGTATGGTGGATCGAAGCGCAGCAAGATGCAATCGAACAACCTATAGAGACTCGATACAACTGGCGGCAGTCAGAGAGGGGTAAGAGAGACCTATCCGGATCCAACCTGAAGCTAGCACCAAACAAACCCATCCTGGTGTTTCCCCCTCGAGACCAAAAGAGGAAGTCAACCGAGGAACTCACGCAGTTGGCAGTTTTATTTATTCAGTTATAGTTGCGGCACTTTACTAGTCGGGTTTAGATAATCGTCCTGATAAAGTAAACAGTGGGCACTTTTAGTTGACCATTCCGTTATAATTGCAGCAATTACTAATCAATTACAGATAGCATGATATAATCCCAAAACCCAGCAGTTGTTGGTACTTTTATTCAGCCATTCCGTTGTAGTTGCAATACTTACTAGTCAGATACAATTGTCGCAAGCGACAACCAAACAAGCAATTGTGGGCAGTATTAATTAGCCATTCCATTATAGTGAAGCTAATTACTAGTCATTATAAGTCAAATTTATAGCAGTAAACTTTAGTTATGCTTGTCTATGATCGAGATATCGGCTCCAAGTCGTCCATATCCGCGACACGGCTTTGAAAGTTTTACCCGGGTGCACCAATAGCAACACACGCTCGATCAACCTCGAAAACCAAAACAAAACCCAACGAGGCTTTCACGACTGAACAATCACAGGATTCAGAATTATTTCAGGGGGCCACCCCTTAAGTAGATCCCGCAACGAAGCCAGCTGACTCCGAGACGGGCTCAAGGTTTGGGTAATACGGCTGTGAACGACTGGGAACCCGAAAGTGTGGCTGGGCTTGTCGACACCGCGAAATCGTGTCCCGATCCTAAACAGTACAAAGGTGCTCCTCGCACAATTTAAATACGTAGTAGCATGGCATAAGTACAGGATCGTAAATAAAACCTCAAACTAGTTTGTGGCCCCAAGAAATAAGATCAATCAAGCTCGCTCGTGGGGTCCCATATACCTCCCGGATGTGGATAGCGCGATAAATCAAGGAACAGGTATCAAGTACTCGGGGTCTTACGGGACACAAGTGGGCGTTCGGAAACCAAATATTTTCTATCACCCACCGATGCCTCTGCTTATTTCAATTTTAGTTGTTAAACAGAAATTAAAGTGACGATAAGTAAAACTAGAATCATCTCCAACAGCAACATGCGGCAATACATTAGCAACTGTGGCATATGACGACTTACATCAGTACTTGAGCAAGCAACTACGACGCGCAAGTCCAGCTATCTACCAAACAACAGGTAATCGGGTGTGTCCAAGGCAATATAGGGCTGCACGGGATTTCACGGGTACGAAAACTAGAGCATCGCAACACAGATAGCAATAGATCAACAGGAAGGAGTAAATTACTATAAAAGTAAGATAGGTAGAAAGGGGGAGATGCTCGCCTGAAAACATTGTCGAAGGGTTCAACCGAAGATCGGGGCGAAGCTCACATCAACTCAACGGCCTTATCCGCGAAGAAGCAAAACACTAGAAGAAGCACCGGATGCAAGATTTAATACAACGGCAGAAGATCGACATGATGCATGTATGCTGCATGACATGGCAAGGTGCGATGCGATTAGGTCATGTTAAGTGGAACCGGGGTCCCGACAATTATTTAGATGGTTCATGTTGTTTAGCTACCCCGCAATTTTAAATGTGGTTTAACAAGGCAGAATATCTCACCGGTTCGCTACACAAATTTGAATGAGGCCAATATGAGACTAGCTTTGCCCGCATATGGGCCCCATATTTAATCATTAGGTGAATCGGCATAAGGCCCCCAAACCACATGATATGCATGCGAGATGACAATTAAATATGCGACAAGTTGATATCATTTATGAAAATATGGTATCGAGGGAAAAGGGTCACACATTTAGGGTTCGGCAGATCTTGGGTTCTGGGGGTTCGGGGTCGGTCTCAGGGTCCAGGGTTCGACGGGTCGGTCTCGGCGGGAACGTTCTCGGATCAAGGTTCGGACTCCGGGATCGGTCTTCGGATCTCAACATGGCCGGTCTTGGTGACGATCTTGTCCGATGGGGATCTTGGTTCAACCTCATCGCGGCCTTCGGGTCCGAGGGAAGTTCATGTCGTCCCTGTGTCGACGACCTAGGTGTTCAGGGGAAGATCTCGGTGTTCCGCGTCGGGGCGCATTGGGTTCTTTCGGGTCGAGGTCGTTCTTGTCGTCACGACGATCTTGTCGGGTTCGGTCTTCGTCTCCGGGAACGGGTCCTCGGGGTCTCGACAACTGCGATTCTCTGTGGGCGATCTTGGCACTCGATGTCCGTGAAGTAGTACTTGTCGCACCTACCGTCTTCGGGTTCGCTCCAATCGGGTCCATGTCGGAGTACTTGTCGTCCCATGAAGGAGATCTTGCGTCTAGGGTCTAGGCGAACTTGGCGGTCCCGAGGGTTCGGTTCGTGAGGCGGTCTTGATGCTCCGTGATGGAGAACTTGTCGCATCCGTGGCGATCTTGCCGGCCCTCGGGTCATCAACTCCGTGAAGGGGATCTTGGAGCGGCGCCGGGTTTGGTACGGTCGTTCTTCAGGGTTCATGTCTCCGCCAGCCTTCGGTAGACCGTGGTGGATCCAGAAGTAGAACTCAACGCCCCCAGCCATCGTATGGCGATCCGTACATCCCGGTCTTGGACGCAGGGAAAACAGCAGGGCGACGGCGGTCGTGGCGAGCAGCTCTGGCGACGCACGCGCGACAGCAGAGTTCGCGTCCGCGGGGAGGCCGGCGTCGCTGCAGATGGGGTCGAGGGCGCTCGCTCGACTCCGCACGACGACGCGTCGTGGCGAGGAGGGGCCTTCGCTGGTTGACGAGGGGCCCGCTGGCTCGGGAGGCGGCCTCGAGGGAGGGTCGGCGACGAGGTGACGCCTGTGTCGCCGGGCGGACGCGGTGACGGGGAAGGTCGCGGAGGAGAGGAGGAGCCACGGGGGAGGGCGGTGGAGCGAGCTCGCCGGCGGCGAGCGAGCAGGCGCTGGAGGGCGCGGCCGCCGGGCGACGGCGGGCTTGGCGGGCGACGCGCTGCATGGAGGGAAGCGGTTGGCGGCTGCGGGCGGCTCAGCGGAGGCGGAGGCCGGGCGTGAGCGCGCGGGCGAACGAGGAAGGGGACGGCGGCGCGCAGCTTGCAAAGGCGGTGCGGGCCGCGGAGGGTCGGTGACGACGCGGGCGGAGGAGCAGAGGAGGGCGGAGGGTAGGCGCATGCTGGGTGGTGGCGCCGGGCCGCGGAGCGGCAAGCGAGGGCGACGGCGCAGAGAGCGGAGGCGCACGAGGGGGCCGGGGAAGGAGCTGGGCGGAGCTCGCAGGGCGGCGCTGGTCGCTGGCAGACGCGCGAGGGGCACGGAGAGCGGCGGAGCCGGAGAGGCGCGGCGCAGGCGAGCGGGAGAGGGAGCGGCGGCGCTAGGGAGAGGTGAGGCGAGGCGGAGGAGCAGGAGCCGCGCGCGGGTCGGGCGGTGGTTCATCATGGGAGGAGGCGAGCTGGGAGGGTGTCAGGCAAGGGAAGAAAGGGAGAGGGAGAGGACACGCGGGACCGGGGGTCAGCGCAGGGATGGGGCCAGGTGGGGCCAAGGCGGTGAGTGGGAGGCGGGTCCCGCAGGACAGGGTCGGTGGGGGAGTGGCCAGGGGTGGCTGCGCTGCTGTGATGTTGCGTGCGTGCGGTTGGTGGGGTGGGCAGGGTGTGTGGCTTGTGTGGTAGGGAGTGTGTGGGGGTGGGAGGGCTGCCTAGGTGGCAGAGGCTGATTGGATGAGGGAGAGGGGGAGATGAGGTGGCGAAGTCTGATTGGGTGGAGTGAGGTGGCCAGGGGGTGTGGGTAGGATAGTGGGTAGCTTTAGGAATTTAGGATGGGATTGGTTGGACCGTTTTAAAACCTGGGGTGGTCGTCGGTCGATCTGGCCCGCTCGACCGCCTACTAAAAAATATAAATTTTATTTATTTCCACCAAAGCTTTTGCAAACCGATATCGGGCAAACAAAATATTCCGGCGACCCGGATTTTGATGTTTGAATCAAGAGGGGGCGTTTTGGGAAAACAAAACGGGTGTTGCGAAAAATAGTTTTATGCAAACAATGCATGATGATGACGATGCAATGCACAAATTCAACGCGATTTTCTAGTAGTGGTTTTGCGGGATGCCACAATTATGGCTGCACTGCCGCGAGCTGATGGCGCAGTTCCGGTACATAAACTTCACCTGGATCCCACGGTCGCAGAATACCGAGGCGAATGATCTTGCACAAATGGCTTCGGGCTACAAGGATGTAGCAGAGGGAGCCGATGTTCAGGTACAGTTCCTGGAGGATGACGACTGGAGAGCCGATATCTTCAATTACTTGAAGGATTCGGCTCGGGGGGCACCTAAACGGATAAGGTACAAGGCCAAGAAGTATGTGCTTATTGGGGATGACATGTTTTACAGGACTCTGGAAGGGTTATTACTCAAATGTCTGGGGACAGCCGAGGCCAATCGGCTCCTACACGAGGTACACGAAGGCGCCTGTGGAACTCACCAATCGGCTCACAAGATGAAATGGTTGATCAGGCGATCAGGGTTTTATTGGCCCACCATGCTTGAGGACTGCTTCAAGTACTACAAAGGGTGTCAAGCATGTCAGAAATTTGGAAAAATTCAGATGGTACCAAGCCGGCAATGAACCCCATCATCAAGCCTTGGCCATTCTGAGGTTGGGGCATGGATATGATCGGCAAAATCAATCCTCCATCAAGCAAAGGCCACATGTGGATTTTGGCCATCACTGATTATTTCACTAAATGGGTGGAGGCTGTCCCGATGAAATCAAGAAACTCAAAGGATGTTATCAATTTTGTGAAAGAACATGTCATCCATAGATTCGGATTCCCCAAACTATCACGACCGATGGAGGTTCGGTCTTTATTTCTCAAGAGTTTAGGAAGTTCTCGAGGACACGGGATCAAGCCGATCGATCATCTCCATACTATGCTCAGCGAATGGGCAAGCTGAAGCATCCAACGAGCCTCATCAAGCTGATCAAGAGAAAAGTCGATGAGCACCCTAGGCGCTGTACGAGGTTTTGTCGAGGCATTGTGGGCTTATCGCATGTCATGCCATGGGGCGATTAAAACCTCGCCATACCATCTAGTATATGGACAAGAAGCCGATTGCCTGGGAAATTACGGCTGGATCGAGACGTGTCACTTTTCGTGACAATCTAACAATCGAAGAATATGCAACCCCGATGAGTGACAAGTGTTGAGGATTTAACCGAGCTCAGTGTGGTCGCTTGAGAAGATCAAAGAGAACAAGGCCAAGGTAGCTCGTGCATACAACAAGAAAGTGAGGCCAAAGGAGTTCCACGTTGGTGATCTGGTATGGGAAGCTGTGTTGCCATTAGGGACTAAGAATGCAACATATGGTAAATGGTCTCCAAATTGGCACGGCCGCAGTGGTCGATCAAGTTTTAAGAGGAAACGCATACATGCTTGAGGAGCTGGACGGCGTGAAATTCCCAGTGGCGGTCAACGGTCAGCATCTCAAGAAATATTTCCCAAGCATGTGGGATGATGGACAGTAAAACGTGGGGGCCGATACATGAAATCGGCCAGGTAAAAAAGCACGTGAGACGTTGGACAGTAAAAATGTGGGGGCCGATACTGAAAATCGGCCGAATAAAAGCAAAAATATATAGCCGATGCACGGTCATCGACTCTAGAGGTTCACACATGTTACAAACAGGTGCCAGTTTACACATACGAGCTACTGAAGAAATGCTTCAAAGGCATGGAGTGCGTCAGCACGGACACGATCCACCTCGGCGATCTCGGCTTCGTCATCTTCATCCTTGCCTGTCACTGGCTGCTTGTTCAGGGCACGTATTTCGATGGGCAATTGGAGATCTGGGTCGCTCTTTTTTGAAGAAGGTCGTAGGTTATCGTTTGAAGCTGGAAAATGGCCGTTTGAGTTTGCCTAAGTATGCGACCAAGTTTTGACCTTGTCAACGTTTTTGGGAAAGTCGATGTGCATCGGCTTTTTGAGCTGTGGCTTGGTTGACTGTATGAACGTAACAAGGTGAAAGCCGATACGTTGCTATCGGCTTCTGGAGCATCGACCTATTGTGGCTATCGGCAAAATTAGGGGCGAACAAGGCAATCTTTGGGAAACAAATTCTTCATTCATTCAAAATCTGGTTGCTTACAAAGGGCTGATTGATTACAAAAGGGGGCTTATTGCTACTACTACTATTGCTACTGGTTCCTAATCTAGGCCGAGGTCGTCGTCGCTGTCGTCGCCGCCGTCTTGTGCGCTATCCTCGATCGCCATCGGGCGTCCTTCGCTTGCTGCTGAAGAAGCCAGCAGGAGCCTTCTCCTCGTCGCCGCCGGTGTCCTCACCGACCCGGTGCGGAAGTACTTCACCGCTGGTACTCCTGAGGAGGTGTCCTCCTCTTCCTCCTCTTCGGAGGAGTCGGCGCCCCAGACATGGCGCCATCGGTGCTCGCCTCCCCATTCCCATCAAGGAACTACAGGTCTTCGCCACACCAAGGGCGCTGCCCTCCGACCAAACGGCGGTCCAACCTCTCGCCCCACCATTGTGGGGCGAGAGTGTTGTACGCCGCTATCGGGCGGTGCTCGCGCTCGGCCTTTCGCCATTGAGTTGGAGGCGGAGGACAGGCGAGGAAGCAGAGGAGGCCATGGCGGAGAAAGAGGGTTTTTTCAAGGAGGAAGAGGGTTTCTGCCATCGAGGAAGATGGGGACTGCGAATCGCTTAGATGGATTTAAATAAGGGAATAGTGGAGACGGTTCAATGCCATAGCGGTTTCCCGAATATGCTGCCAAAATCGCCAAATCATGCATCGCGAAGGAGTTGAGAAGACAGGCATCATGATGAAGGGGTGGCGTGATTTATCCTGCTCGCAACGATTCGCCAACGCTAAGCAACCCGATACAAAAAAAAAGGGGAAGAAAGAAAAAATATCGCAGAGTGGTTTTGAATTATTATTGCCAAAACCAGGGGCATGTGTTATCGCCATATTTTGGCCAAAGAAGGAGATGGGCCGTGTTCAAGATGGGCTTGAAGATACATATATTCAACGTGTTGTTGGATCGGCCTAGTGCGTGGATTTGGGCTAAATTGCCCGTGTATCTTGTATCATAGTAGGTTTCGCTTCAGTTTAGGTTCCGCTTCAGCTTAGGTAAAGATAGAGTTGTAGAGTTATTCCAAAGGTAGGAAGTCTCCTGACTATAAATATGTACCTAAGGTTATCGAGAAAGGAGGACAATCACGCTCACAACAAACACAATCTCAAGATCGCCACCCCTTGTTTCTAGGGTTTCTTTCGGTAGTAAGAGTGCCTAGATCGCATCTTGCGATCTAGGCAGTATTTTTACTTATGCGTTATTTAGTGTTACTCGTACTGAAGCCTTGTTGATGGCGAGTAACACTACTATCATGATTTTGTTGAGGCTAGCATCGGTGCTTTTCGTTATAATTATTTGACTTATGTTGCCTCTAGTTACCTCGCTACCTTTGCACCTTTTCCCAAGTGTAAGGGTAGCATCTTGCTTGATCTTTATTTAGCTGATTCGATCTGTTATGGTTGTGCCTTGCTCGCCAAGGTTTAGTTTGATATCTACGTAGTCAGGCCTTACAAACGGTTTGAACGATCCAAGAGTACGGGGACGTGGTTTACTCGCCTAGAGAAGTTGTTCCGTAATTGACTTTACGCTGGTTATTAGGCCTCCTCTAGGGTTAGTATTCTTCATCTTTGTATATACCAGGCTCAATTACGGTAGGACGCTCCAGTTACGGTGAAAACGTTAAACCGTCAGAGATCGATTTAACTTGTAATGATAAAGCAAAACCCCATGTTATCGTGAGATCTAATGCAGAATCATGGGACAATCGGCTCTAGGAGCCGATTCACAGGGAAACCCGGGAGCCGGTCACGGCGCGAATTTTGCGTATACGTGTTTACCATGCAGAAATCAATCGAGCAATCCTTCACCTTCCGACCAGGTATAGGTCAGGTGGAACGCCTCGAACCAAGCCAGACGTGACGTGTGCCGGAGTTTTGCGGCCGCTGCCCGAGGGACCAGGCCCACCAGCAGCCTGGAGCCTCCGCCTTCGGTTGCTCGTCGCTGCTCGCCGGTGAGTTTTGGCAGGCAACAGGGACGTGTGGGGCAGAGGTGGGCCAGGGTGGAGGTTGGCTGCGTGCGTCTGTGTGCGTGTGTGGTGTGAGCTGAGTGGGGAGTGGGGTGGTTGAGAGGAGGTGAGGATGAGGTGGCAGCAGCGGATTGGGGGGGGGGGGGGAGATGGGTGAGGTGTCACGAGGGGAGTGGTCGGGGTGATGTGGAGAGGGGTTGGGTAGGATAGGTTGGGTAGTTTTAGGATTATGGGGACCGATGACCTCGGGTGGTCGCTCGAATCGGCCTGCTCGACCGCCCCCACTGAAAATAACTAAATGTTTTATTTATTTCAAACAAGCCTTTTGCAAACCGATAGCGCATAAAATAAAATAATCCGAGACCCGGTTTTGGTGTTTGAATAAAGATGGGCGTTAAAACAAAGACAGGTTTTTCCGCAAATAATTTTATGCAAGCAAATGCAAGATGATGACGATGCTCAAATGCAATGTGGCATGATGACATGAGCATGCGGTCATGATGATGCAATGCACAAAACAACGCGATTTTCTAGTAGTGCTTTGCGGGATGCCAGAAGCGACCACACGGCAGAGGGCGGCCTCGAGGCGCCGCGGAGGGCATACCGGGCGACGGCGGCGAGGCGGGGAGGAGGCCGAGGCAGGCGAGGCCGAGACGCACGGCGGTTGGCGGCCGGGGACGGTTGAGCGGGGCCGACGGGGTCGCGCGGGCAGAGAAGCAGAGGCCACGCGACGGAGGGGTGAGGCCGATGCGGGAGGGAGGAGCTCCGGTGAGGAAGCGCCGGGGAGGAGACCGGGCGCGGCGGGAGCGAGTGAGGCGGCCGGGCGAGCGGCTGCAGGCGGGAGCAGGGTCGGGCGAGGCGGCCGGACGCGAGCGAGGTGGGGAAGGTGCGGCCGGCGGGGTGGAGGAGAGCGGCCGGAGGAGGGGTGCTGGTGGGCCGCGCAGCTGGCGGTGGGGGAGGACGCGGCCGTCGCTGGAGGGGAGGCGAGCGAGGTGGGCGGCGCGGTGAGGCAGAGGGGGAAGCGGCGGCGATGCGGGAGAGGTCAGGGGCGGTGGCGGTTGAGGAGAGGACGAGCGGAGGCGAGCGAGGCCGGCTCGGCCGGAGGAAGGAGCGAGCAGAGCGCCGGAGGGGAGGAAGATGGGAGAGGGAGGTTGGGGACGAGCGCGTCGGGTGCGGTAGGAAGAGGGCGTGGGGTGGATGGCGACAGGCGTGCGTGGCGTGCGTGTGTCGGGTGGGACCGCGGGCAGGTGGGTGGGGATCGGTGGGGTGGATGGGATCGGGTGCAGGGTGGGGCCACGCGGGGGCTGCTGCGCGCTGTATGCGGTGAGGTGTCAGCGGGAGAGTGGTTGGGGGGAAGAGAGAGGATGAGGTGGCAGGCACCGATTGGTGCAGGTGAGGTGGCTGGTTGGGTGGGTAGGTTAGGTTGGGTAGTTTTAGGATTCTGGTGGACCGATTTTGTACTGGGGGTGGTCGACTGGGTCGAATCGCCTGCTCGACCGCCCCTAAAAATAATTAAATGTTTTATTTAAAACGGGCCTTTGCAACCCGATAATGCATAAAACAAAATAATCCAGATTCCTGGGTTTGAATTTGAAAACAAGACGGGCGCTTAGAAAACAAAACAGGCTTTGTAAAATAGTTTTAGACAAACAATGCATGATGATGACGATGCAATGCACAAATTAACGCGATTTTCTAGTAGTGGTTTGCGGGATGCCACAATTCAAACCACTAACAATGGATCTCGCCGAGATCCGCCTCATGGTGCCGGAAGAAGGGCGGTGATCTGAATCTTCTCGCTTCGTAGATCCTCGCGACTCCACTAACAAGAGGTCGTTGTCCGTGATCGCCGAGAGAACACTCCGAACAAAAGGTCAAGGTAGAGGTATCAACAAATAAAGCCACCTCTAGCTTCCATGGACGGAGTAAAATTGTGGATCTCCGATTCGATGTACAAGAGCGAATGATAAGAGTAGTCGGATGGTGATCAGTCCATCGCGCACCCAAACCATTACTCGCACACGAATAGGCGAATTATGCAACCAACTCGGAATCGATCAAGATCTCGACAATCGAGGTTCAGAAACAAAAGAGTGATGCAGACTCTGCGTCGGATCTGGCGTAGATGATGTCGTCGCGTCGGAAACACCGGAAGGCACAAACAAGGAACAAAGAATGGTACCACAGATAAAGGACCACTCAGATTGCAGGGGGACCGGATGTAGAAACACCGTTACCAAAAGAGGAAGCGAAACCCTAAAGGTACGACGAAACCCAACCACGAGAAATCCTGGACTCGAAGAGAGAGAAGAGAGTGGATTCAAAACACGTGGAGGTAAGAGGAGAATAGCATAGGGGTAAGGAGTAAAATCAGACCTAGCCAGAACTATCCAACCGATTTTGCAAAAATAGTTTTGACACTCTACTTCGGCCGTTAGCTAGGTTATCCTACAGGCTGGACTTGTGGGGTATCGCAACTGCTGAGCTCTGATACCACTTTGTAACACCCTCAGAATCGGACCTATGCAAGTTTTAGCGAAACCCTCCAAACCCGCATAGAAATGATTCAAAGGTGCCCGCCAGGCACTTTCGTGCGGGTGGAAAACAAAGTAATAACATTACACAACAGTCCTCGATGGGACCCACAGAACAGATATGTATACCACACGACTCCATGAGTCAAGAATACAGATATAATATACAAAGATCCAAATCACCTTGAAAACGATAGAGCGTCCAGCTACGGACAAGATGCAAATGGGGCTAAGAGCCCTGAAGAATAACCAATGGCGTCCATAACCCTGCCAAGCCGGGAAGGGTAACCTGCTAACGACGCCGATCTCAAAACCTGCTTAAACAAAAGGGTGCCGAAAGGGCAAAGGAAAAAGAGGAGCCAAGATCGAGGCCAAGACAGCGAGGCTAGAATTCCGGTCCTCGCCACATAGGTATGGTGGATCAAGCGGCAGCAAAGATGCACTAAACAACCTATAGAGACTCGATACAACTAGCGGATATCAGAGAGGGGTAAGAAAGACCTAGTCGGAACCAACCTGATTCTACCATCAAACAAACCTATCCTGGCGTTTCCCCCTCGAGACCAATCGAGGAAGTCAACCGAGGAACTCACACCGTTGGCAGTTTTATTTATTCAGTTATCGTTGCAGCAATTACTAGTCAAGTATAGATAATCATCCTGATAAAATAAGCAGTGAGCACTTTTAGTTAACCATTCCGTTATAGTGGCAACACTTACTAGTCAGATACAATTAGCATGAGGTAACCCAAAACCCAGCAGTTGTTGGTACTTTTATTTAGCCATTCCGTTATAGTTGCAATATTTACTAGTCAGGTACAATGGTCGCAAGCGACAATCCAAACAAGCAATTGTGGCCAGTATTATTTAGCCATTCCATTATAGTGTAGCTGATTACTAGTCATTATAAAGTCAAATTTATAGCACTACTTTAGTTATAGTTGTCTATGATCGAGATACTGTGCTCCAAGTCGTCCATAACCGCGGACACGGCTTTCAGAAAGTTTTACCCGGCCGGGGTGCACCAATAGCAACACACGCTCGATCAACCTCGGAAAAACCAAATCAAAACCCAACGAGGCCTTCACGACAAAGCAATCACAGGATTCAGAAATATTTCAGGGGGCCACCCCTTAAAGTAGACCCGCAACGAAGCCGGCCGGCTCCGAGACGGACTCAAGGTTGTGGGGACGGCTGTGAACGACTGGGAACCCAAAACTGGGCTTGTCGACACCGCGGAATCGTGCCACGATCCTAAACAGTACAGTGTGCTATCCATCGCACAATCGTAAATACAGTAGTAGCATGGCATAAGTACAGGATCGTAAATAAAACCTCAAACTAGTTTGTGGCCCCAAGAAATAAGACTGAATCAAGCTCTGGCTCAGGGGGGTCCCATAATCCTCCCGGATGTGGATAGCGCGATAAATCAAGGAACAGGTATCATGCACTCGGGGTCCTACGGGACACAAGTGGACGGTTAACAACCAAATAACATCTATTGCCCACCATTGCCTCGCCACTTACTTCAATTTTAGTTGTTAAACAGTAATTAAAGTGAACGATAAGTAAAGCCAAGATCGTCTCCAACATCAAATAGGCGGCAATACTCCAACAACTGTGGCACTTGACGACACGCAACAGCACTTGAGCAAGCGACTACGACGCGCAAGTCCAACTATCTACCAAACAACAGGTAATAGGATGTGTCCAAGGCAATATAAGGCTGCAAGGGATATCAAGGGTACGAAACTAGAGCATCGCAACACAGATAGCAATAAATCAACAAGAGGGAATAAATGCTATAAAGTAAGATAGGTAGAAAGGGGGAGATGCTCGCCTGAAAACATTGCCGAAGGTTCGACCGAAGATCGGGTCGTCACTCGCATCAACTCAACGGCCTTATCCGCGAAGAAGCAAATCGCTAGAATAAACACCGGATGCACTATTTAATACAACGGCAGAAGATCGGCATGATGCATGTATGATGCATGGCATGGAAAAGGTGCGATGCAATTAGGTCATATTAAGTGGAACAGGGGTCCCGACAATTAATTAATAGGTTCAAGTTGTTTAGCTACCCCGCATTTTAAATGTTGCATTATCAAGACAAAAGATAGCACCGGTTCGCTACACAACTTTAAATGAGGCCAATATAAGACTAGATTTGCCCGCATATGGGCCCCATATTTAATTATAAGGTGAATCGGCATAAGGCCCTTAAACCACACAAATATGCATGCGAGTATGACAATTCAATATGCATCAAATTGTTATTACATTTATAAAATAGGGCTCGAGAAAGGGGCACACATTAGGGTTCGGCAGATCTTGGGGTTCCGGGGTTCGGGGTTGGTCTCAGGGTTCAGGGTTCGACGGGGTTGGTCTCAAGGGATCGTTTCTGATAACGTAGATCTTGGCGCATCCGTGGTCTTCGTGTCATGTCGACGGTCATGGCGTTCGGATGAAGTACTTGTCGATTCGCATCGCGACCTTGGCGTCCGGGTTCTCGACGAACTTGGCGTAACTGGATGGAGGACTTGCCGATCGGGAGAAGATCTTGGAGGTGCCGTTTCAATTGTCGATGGCGAACTTTGCTTGGAGCCGGAAGAAGTACTGTGTCCCTGTAGAAGACCTTGTCGGTCCGTCTTTGTCGGTGGCGAACTTGACCGATGGTCTTCGGGTCCGGGGGTTCGCCGCTCCGTGAGGTAGATCTTGGCGCTTCGTGAATCTTCAGGCATGCGTCAGCGGGTTCCAGGAGGAAGAGCTTGGCAAGGCGAGGGGAACTTTATGATGAATGGTTCACGGCCACCGTCTCGACGCCACATCGGGAACATCGACCAAGAACACCGGGCGCCATCGAGCAACAACAAACATCTTGTCGGTGGATTGCCACTGTGGCTTTCATCTACCGCATTGAAGATCTTCTGTGGCGTGAGTGGTACAAAAACAGGGTATCTTGTAGTACCAAAACAGCATGCGTCTTCCCTGACCCTGTCGGACCCATAGCAACCAGGAGGACACGACGCAGGAGGGCGGATGAGGTGGGATGTTGCTGCGGACGGCTTGCTCGGGCGAGGTGGAAGCGACCACAACGGCAGAGGGCGGCCTCGAGGCGCTGGCGGAGGGGCCCGCCGGCGACGACGGCGAGGCGGGGGAGGGAGGCCGGAGGCGAGGCGACGCCGGCGACGCACGGCGGTTGGCGGCCGGGGACGTTGAGCGGGCCGACGGGTCAGCGCAGCAGAAGCGTAGGCTGGCGGCGGGTGAGGCCGACGGCGGGAGGAGCTCCGGTGAGGAAGCGGGGAGGAGACTGGGCAAGGGAGCGAGCGGAGGCGGCCGCGGAGCGGCTACGGGCGGCGGGCGCGGGTCGGGCGAGGCGGCCGGACGCGAAGCGAAGGTGCGGAAGGTGGAGGAGAGCGGCCGAGGAGGTGGCCGTGGGCAGCCGGTGGCGGTGGGGAGGCCGTCGCTGGAGGGGAGGCGAGCGAGGTGGGCGGCGCAGGGAGGCAGAGGGAAGCGGCGATGGGAGAGGTCAGGGCGGTGGCGGTTGAGGAGAGGACGAGCGAGGCGAGAGGGCTGCCGGGAGGAAGGAGCGAGCAGAGCGCCGAGGGGAGGAAGATGGGAGAGGGAGGTTGGGGACGTCAAAGTGCAGTAGGAAGAGGCGTGGGGTGGATGGCGACAGCGCGTGCGGCGTGGTGTCGGGTGGGACCGCGGGCAGGTGGGGATCGGTGGGGTGGATGGGATCGGGTGCAGGTGGGGCCACGCTGCTGCCAAGGTATGTGAGGTGTCAGCGGGAGAGTGGTTGGGGGGGGAAGAGAGAGGATGAGGTGGCAGGCACCGATTGGTGCAGGTAAGGTGGCTGGTTGGGTGGGTAGGTTAGGTTGGGTAGTTTTAGGATTCTGGTGTACCGATTTTGTACTGGGGGTGGTCGACTGGGTCGAATCAGCCCGTTCGACTGCCCCCCTAAAAATAATTAAATGTTTTATTTATTTAAAACGGGGCCTTTGCAACCCGATAACAGACAAAACAAAATAATCCGGAGTCCCGGGTTTGAATTTGAAAACAAGACGGGGCGTTTTAGAAAACAAAAACAGGCTTTGCGAAAATAGTTTTAGACAAACAATGCATGATGATGACGATGCAATGCACAAATTCAACGCGATTTTCTAGTAGTGGTTTTATGGATGCCACAAAAGGTAAGAAAGAAACCAACTTTCACGCAGCGCAAGCGGCAGCTAGGAAAGATGTGGAGAGAGCATTTGGGATTTTGCAAGCCCAATTTGCTATTATGAGAGGACCGGCTAGATTTTGGGACCAAGAGTGCCTTTGGTATATCATGAATGCTTGTGTCATCATGCATAACATGATTATAGAGGATGACCGTGGGAAAGATGTAGAACAAACCGCCAACTACGACTTGATGAGTGTGCCCGTACAAGTTCAACGATCACAACATAGGATTGCACGGTTCATGGCCTCTTATCATGCAATCCGGTCCAATGACGCACACGATGAACTCCAAAATGATCTCATGGAGGAGTGGTGGAAATGGTATGGAGGCCACTAGTGCCATTGTTGTATTTGTCTACATTGTTGTATTGTTGTAAAACTATGTCTTGATGTAGTGTGTTGTCCTATCAAACTTTATATCTATCAAAACTGTTGTAATAAATTATGTAGACATTTTATTGTTCATTTTTTAGTGTTTGTTTGATCTTGTTGAATATGTGCAAGTGTTGGATTTGTGTTTGCGCGCGCTAAAATGCAGCGCCTGGTGGGGGCGCGGACGAGCGGCGCGCTGCATTTTAGAGCCTCCGGCGGAGGTCGCGCTAAAATGCAGCGCGCAAACAGGATAGCGCGCACTATCCCACTTTTCCAGCGCTCTAAAATAGCGCGCCTGCTGGAGATGCTCTAAGTTATTGTGTTGCATCATGTGCTAGTATTAGGAGAACTGAGATGGTATTTTGACTCGCGGGTCCGAATGAACCTATTATAAAAGGTATATATATATTTTTAAAATATTAAAAATAAATAAAGAAAATTCCGCGTGGAAATACGCACACTGTTGTTCATACACAAGTTTTCAGGAAAAAAGAAAATTTTATGTGACTTGTGCAAAAGACAAAAACTATCCAAAAAAGACATGTTGGAGCATGCGGATTTGTCTTTCTACATGCGACATATAAAATGTTTTCCTTTTTTGACAACTTATGTGCGAATATAAAATGTCAAGATGTACAAGTAAATATAAATCTTTCAACATTTCAAAATATGTTTTTAAACAATGGATTTATTTGCACCGGTGAGCCGAATTGGATTTTCCAATTATTGATGGGTTTCAGAGGATATGTTTGCAAGTTTCTATTAGGGTTTAGTAGTATTTATTGCAATTTTTACTGCTATTGATTACATTTTGGAAGAAAATATGTGGAATATAGTAGTTCTATTTTCATAATTTCTAGTCTTACATTTTTAGACAACAGTTCAGTTCATAATAGTACTAAAAAAACATTGGGTTTACTACAAGTTAGCCTTATCCTCACACTATGGCTAGAGGCATCACTAGAGGAAAAAGGGCCATCCGTTCGCGACCCCTCGGAGCATTAGTCCCGGTTGCGCCACCAACCGGGACTAATGCTGGCACGCCTGGCCCCCGGGAGCGGCACGCCAGGGGCATGGGTCCCGTTGGTAGTAGCATGCGTCGGTTGGAGCCACCAACCGGGACTAAAGGTTTGGCCACAGCCACGCGGTTGGCCTGACGCACCTTTAGTCCCAGGCTGGCTTCAACCGACTAAAGCCCCTCCTCTATAAATGCAACGCCCCAGCCCTCCACTCTGTTTTTTCAATGGTGTAAGGTGTAAGGTGTGAGTGTGTGCTAGTTTTTTCATGCATACATTGAAGGTGTTTGTTGAAATGTTTGAGTGAAAATCCGCTGAATTTCTCATAGAACAAAAATATAGAAGGTGTCCGAGACGCACTTGAGCTTTCTCCTCTTTATTTCCTCGATCGAGGTTAGCAATCTTATCTTTTCTAGGTCATTGATACAATTCATGTGTCGGTGTGAATTGGTTATTTCACTATTTATGATGTCTTGTTTTTTGATAAACTTACTTATATGATGCAGATGAACGGTCGGGAATGGATGTACGGTGACCGCGGTAGCCGGTATATCAAAGGCGTGGATAAATTTATCGATGTGGCTACGGCAAACAAAGAGAATGGATTTATACGTTGTCCATGTGTTCAATGTCGGAACAACAAGGAGTACTCTTCCTCGAAAATCATTCGCGGCCACCTTATTATGAAAGGTTTCATGCCCAACTAGAATTGCCGGACCAAGCACGGGGAAAGAGGGGTTATGATGGAAGATGGTGAAGAAGAAGATGATGATAACAACTATCATCATATGTTTCCTGAATACAGTGATACTTCAATGGAAGACAATGGAGAGGAAAGAGGTGAAGAACGGGCATCAGATGAGCCGGCTGATGAACTTGGTAGGGTCATTTCTGATGCAAAGCGAGACTGTGAAACAGAAAATGAGAAGTTGAAGTTAGAGGGCATGTTAGAAGATCACAAGAAATTGTTGTACCCAAATTGTGAATATGGCAGCAAAAGCTCGGTACGACACTGGAATTGTTGCGATGGAAGGCAGAGTGTGGTCTAACTGACTCCTCATTTGAAAAGATGCTGAAAATAATGAAGCCGAAGTTTCCAAAACATAACGAACTTCCCGAGAGTACCTACGAAGCAAAGAAGACTCTCTGTCCTCTGGGATTAGATGTGCAAAAGATACATGCATGCATTAATAACTGCATCCTCTACCGCGGTAAGGAGTATGAGAATTTAGATAAATGCCCGATATGCAACGCGTTGCGGTATAAGATCAGACGAGATGACACTGGTGATGTTGAGGGAGAGCCCCTCCGGAAGAGGGTTCCTGCTAAGGTTATGTGGTATGCTCCTATAATACCAAGGTTGAAACGCATGTTCAGAAACAAAGAGCATGTCAGGTTGTTGCGATGGCACAAAGAAGACCGTAAGAAAGACGGGGAGTTGAGACACCCTGCTGATGGGTCACAGTGGAGAAAAATCGAGAGACTTCCCGCACTTTGCAGTGACGCAAGGAACTTATGGTTTGGTCTAAGTACGGATGGCATGAATCCTTTTGGGGAGCAGAGCTGCAGTCACAGCACCTGGCCCGTGACTCTATGTATCTACATCCTGCCTCCTTGGTTGTGCATGAAGCGTAAGTTCATTATGATGCAAGTGCTCATCCAAGGCCGAAGCAACCGGCAACGACATTGATGTGTACCTTAGGCCATTAGTTGAAGAACTCTTACTTACGGTTGTGGGGCAAACCAGGTGTACGTGCGTGGGATGAGAACAAACAGGAGCCATTTAATCTACGAGGGTTGTTATTCGTAACCATCAATGATTGGCCTGCTCTTAGTAACCTTCGTGATGACAAACAAAGGATATAAGGCATGCACCCACTGTTTAGATAAGACCGAAGGTACATATTTGCATAAATGCAAGAAGGTTGTGTACCTAGCGAATCGACGATTTCTTCCGACCAATCATCCCGTAAGAAAGAAAGGCAAGCATTTCAAAGGTGAGGCGGATCACGGAAGAAGCCTGAACTCCACCGGTGATGATGTATTTGGTATGGTCAAGGACATAGAAGTAATCTTTGGAAAGGGTCCCGGTCAATCAGTTCGAACGACGCCGCCGCCGCTACAGGACACGCACCCATGTGGAAGAAGAAATCTATATTTTGGGAGCTGCCATATTGGAAAGTCCTGCGTGTCCGCTCTTCAATCGACGTGATGCACGCGTGATTTAAGAATCTCTGCGTGAACCTGCTAGGATTCCTAGGCGTATGGGAAGACAAAAGATACACCAAGCACGGAGGACCAACAAATTATGAAAGACCCAAAGAACATGCATACATAACAATAAGACGGATAAAAAGGGCGCCACTTAAGTCGTGCAGCTATGCTCTTACCAAAGCAGAGAAGGAAATCTTTTGAAGTCGTTTACATGATCAAGGTGCCGGGCTTCTCATCTAATATAAAGGGATAATAAATATGGCAGAGAAAAGTTCCAAAACCTGAAGTCTCATGATCACACGTGATTATGACGCAGTTGCTTCCGATTGCATTGAGGGGCTTCTACCGTAAAATGTTCGAGTACCCATTGTGAAGCTGTGCATTCCTCAATGCAATATCTCGAAGGTAATCAATCCGGATATTCTACCAAGGTTACGTAGGATGTGGTACAATGTCTTGTTAGTTTTGAATTAGTGTTCCCACCATCCTTCTTCAATATTATGACGATCTCCTGGTTCATCTAGTGGAAGAGATTGCCATTCTCGATGGTATTTCTGCACAATATGTTCCCTTTGAGAGGTTCATGGGAGTCTTAAAGAAATATGTTCATAACCGCTAGACTGAAGGAAGCATCTCCAAGGGATATGGAACAGAGGAGGTCATTGAGTTTTGTGTTGACTTTATTCCTGACCTTAAGCCGATTGGTGTTTCGACTCATGCATGAGGGAAGACTAAGTGGAAAAGGCACTGGGAAAGAAAGCAATGATATGTAGGGACGGGATTCTTTCACTAAAGCACACAGCTTCTACATAATTCCACCTTGGCAGCTCAGATATGGAGGAACACAAGAATATTATACGCTCGAAACCCGGGAAGCCTGAATCATGGATTACAGATGAACACATGAAGTCTGCCGGTGGTTGGATGCGGACACATCTCTTGAATGACACCACTGTTGGAGATCAGCTATACTTGTTGGCCGCGTCACCATCTTCTACTGTATTGAATTTCCAAGGGTACGAAATAAATGGGAATACATTCTACACGAGCCCAAGATAAAAAGAGCACCAACCAAAATAGTGGTGTCCGCTTTGATGCAATAGACGAGAATGGACAAAAGGACACATATTATGGTTACATAGAGGAGATATGGGAACTAGACTATGGAGTCTCTTTTAAGGTCCCTTTGTTTCACGCAAATGGGTCAACCTGAATGGGGAAGGGTAAAGATAGACCAGTTTATGGAATGACAAAGTGGATCTCAACAATCTTGGTTATAGAGATGAACCATTCGCCCTAGCCAATGATGTGTCTCAGGTTTTCTATGTGAAGGACATGTCCTCCGCATCAAAAAAGAAAAAATATGCAAACGAATACATCATATGATGAGCCAAAGCGTCACATAGTTCTTTCAGGAAAAGAAACATCGTGGGAATCGAGGACAAGATGTATATGTCAAGATTATAATAAGTTTGATGAAATTCCCTTCACGGAAAACTGACCCAAGCATTCCGTTAAGTAAAGAAGATGCTCCATGGTTACGTCTGAAGCGGTCATAAGGAATGACATATGCCAAGAAGTTCATGCTCATATTATGTAACTCTAGTTCATGTCTTTCGCGGTTTGTGGCTTGACCGAAGGATATCTTTCGCGGTTTGTGGCCTTTAGTCCCGGTTTTGTAGTCTCAGTTTTTAATATTAATAAATGTCTCGAGTGTTAGTCCCATTTTGTGGCTGGAGCGGGAGTGCCTCTATGACCAGTTTCTCGGAGATGCCAGATCTGGGCTCAAGCATCTCCCCGAAACTGGCCGTAGTGGTGTCCTCGCCTCGAAAACCATCTTGCAGCTTGTAACTTCACTAACTAGATCAATACGCCTGAGCTAACTAATTTCACATATTAGGAGTGCCTCTATGACCAGTTTCTGACATGCCGAGGACGGGCTCGTCGCATCTCCTCGAAACTGGCCGCAGTGGTGTCCCCGCTCGAAAACCATCTTGCAGCTTGTAACTTCACTAACTAGATCAATACGCCGGAGCTAACTAATTTCACATATTAGGAGTGCCTCTATGACCAGCTTTCGGAGATGCCGGAGGACTAGGCTCCGGCAAGATCTCCTCAAACTGGCCGCAGTGGTGTCCTGCCTCGAAAACCATCTTGCAGCTTGTAACTTCACTAACTAGATCAATACGCCTGAGCTAACTAATTTCACATATTAGAGTGCCTCTATGACCAGTTTCGGAGATGCCGGAGGCTGGCCCGTCGGCATCTCCCTGAAACTGGCCGTAGTGGTGTCCCTGCTCTCTAAAACCATCTTGGAGATGCCTCAAACTGGCTGGAGGACTGGACTCACAAGGATGCATATTTATAGTACAAGCAGCTCGGCATAATGTCGACACTCACGACATAATGTCGACACTCACCCCTATTATTAGTGTTGACTCATCTTTAGTCCCGGTTGGTGTCTCCAACCGACTAAAGGTTCATCTTTAGTCCCGGTTGGTGACACCATCCGGGACAAGGTACAAGACGACATATAATGTCGACACTCACCCCTATTATTAGTGTTGTCCGCCCACTGCCGAATCCTTCAACATGTTGGTTTCTCCAACCGAGACTAAATATGAACCCTCTCTTTATATAGGCATTTCCCTCTATTTATTAGGTAACACTTAAGACATTTATTAATATTAAAAACCGGGACAAATCGGGACTAGCTAACACTCAGGCCTAAAGCCTCCCCCTTTAGTCATAATCATGCCTAGTCCTATAGTACGCAGCTTCAGGGTCTTCATCGTCGTCGTCATCATCATCGTCATCGTCACCTGCCACTCCGGGGATCCTCAGCCCATCCATGGCATATACCAGGGGCCATTCCAGCCTCGGATTCACGGCGGGTGGGAGAGGGGTCTCCTGGAAGACGATGCCGCTACCGCCGGGACAGTGTGGGGCCTGTGGCGGGTGGACTCGTGGGCACCGTAGGCGAGGATGGTCTCCCCCGGCGATGTAGCGCATCACTTTGATGATAGTACGGTTCTCCCACCACAGACGACGGCCGACTTCGTTGTGGTTCACCGGTGGCGGGCCATCACCCTCGTACCTGGCGAGCTCCCTTTCACGCCTATTAGCGAAGAAGGCATTCCAGGTGTCATAGTTACAGGTACATGATCTATCGCCCGTGATTTTTTGAAACAATCATTTTTAGACTCGCAATATGTGGTTTCTTCAGAGATCCAATGCAAGTTCTAACGATGCCCGTCCCCTATCTTCATGCACACCGGTTCGACCATAGTTAGAAA
Organism: Avena longiglumis; assembly: GCA_030063025.1. NCBI lineage: Eukaryota > Viridiplantae > Streptophyta > Magnoliopsida > Poales > Poaceae > Avena > Avena longiglumis. The sequence goes on from CP125978.1 coordinate 508,076,650, forward strand.
TTCAGATAATTCAAAACGGGCATAATAAATTCAAAAAAAATCCGAACAATGAAAATCCTTCAAGGGTGTCATATTATGTTACATAGTTGAAAGGAAAAATACCAGACTTGGTATATTGATCATGTTTCAAAAACCTTCTCAAAATGACCTATCATGTTCGAGGTTTCATGGCTTTCGGTCCAAATGACCGATGTTATGCTGAATCACGGCATAGTTTGTGATGTTGTGCCCATATTATGCATGTGTGGACATTGGTATGGATAACAATGTTGCAGAGGAAGTTTTCCTTTTGTCGCATCGGAAAAGCCCTTTTCCATTTTCCGAGCGCAATAAACGGGTCGCTTTTGTGAAGTAACCACCAAAATGCCGCTTCACAATGCTACCGTCCCATTTTCCTAAAATACTAGACCACCTTACATGGACTATCTCCCAACCGTACATCTCAAACCTTTTCGTCCATCCCGTAAAAGGACAAATGTCACCGAATCGGCAGAAGTGGGTCCGGTTTGTACTACAGTACATGATCTATCGCCCGTGATTTTTGAAAAATCATTTTAGACTCGCAATATGTGGTTTCTTCAGAGATCCAATGCAAGTTCTAACGATGCCCGCCCCTATCTTCATGCACACCGTTCGACCATAGTTAGAAATTCGTATAATTCAAAACGGGCATAATAAATTCAAAAAAAATCCGAACAATGAAAATCCTTCACGTGGTGTCATATTATGTTACATAGTTGAAAGGAAAAATACCAGACTTGGTATATTGATCATGTTTCGAAAAAACCTTCACAAAATGACCTATCATGTTCGAGGTTTCATGGCTTTCGGTCCAAATGACCGATGTTATGTGCTGAATCACGACATAGTTTGTGATGTTGTGCCCATATTATGCATGTGTGTGGACATTGGTATGGAGAACAATGTTGCAGGAGGAAGTTTTCCTTTTTGTCGCACAGAAAAGCCCTTTTCCATTTTCCGAGCGCAAAAACGGGTCGTTTTGTGAAGTAACCACCAAAATGCCGTTTCACAATGCTACCGTCCCATTTTCCTAAAATACTAGACCACCTTACATGGACTATCTCCCAACCGGTACATCTCAAACCTTTTCGTCCATCCCGTGTAAAAAGGACAAATGTCTGTAATCGGCAAAGAAGGGTCCGTTTGTACTACAGTACATGATCTATCGCCGTGATTTTTGAAAAATCATTTTTAGACTCGCAATATGTGGTTTCTTCAGAGATCCAATGCAAGTTCTAACGATGCCGCCCCTATCTTCATGCACACCGGTTCGACCATAGTTAGAAATTCAGATAATTCAAAACGGGCATAATAAATTCAAAAAATCCGAACAATGAAAATCCTTCAAGTGGTGTCATATTATGTTACATAGTTGAAAGGAAAAATACCGACTTGGTATATTGATCATGTTTCAAAAACCTTCACAAAATGACCTATCATGTTCGAGGTTTCATGGCTTTCATCCAAATGACCGATGTTATGTGCTGAATCACGGCATAGTTTGTGATGTTGTGCCCATATTATGCATGTGTGTGGACATTGGTATGGAGAACAATGTTGCAGAGGAAGTTTTCCTTTTTGTCGCATCGGAAAAGCCCTTTTCCATTTTCCGAAAAAAAAAAGTCGTTTTAAAAATTAATATTCAAAAATAGAATATAAGTTAATTCATTTTAAAAGGTTACATTAATTATTTTTAAAATGAATATGTTTTTGAATTATTTATTCAAATCCATACACTTCTTATGTTTAAAGTTTTTCTAAATTCCAAATTGATATTAAAAAATATAAGTTAATTCATTTTAATTGTAAATGGTTCATATTTTAAATGGTTACATTAATTATTTTTAAAAGAAAATGTTTTTGAATTATTTATTTAAATCCAAACACTGTTTATGTTTAAATTTTGTCTAAATTCCAAATTGATATTAAAAAATATAAGTTAATTCATTTTAATTGTAAATGGTTCATATTTTAAATGGTTACATTAATTATTTTTAAAATGTAAAATGTTTTTGAATTATTTATTTAAATCCAAACACTTTTTATGTTTAAAATTTTTCTAAATTCCAAATTAATATTCAAAAATATAAGTTAATTCATTTTAAAAGGTTACATTAATTATTTTTTCAAAATAGAATATGTTTTTGAATTATTTATTCAAATCCATACACTTCTTATGTTTAAAGTTTTTCTAAATTCCAAATTGATATTAAAAAATATAAGTTAATTCATTTTTAATTGTAAATGGTTCATATTTTAAATGGTTACATTAATTATTTTTTAAAACAGAAAATGTTTTTGAATTATTTATTCAAATCCAAACACTTCTTATGTTTAAAGTTTTTCTAAATTCCAAATTAATTATCATTTAAAAAACAATACAAATTTAAACCCCAAAATAAAAAATAAGGCGGGAACAGAGAGAAAATAACTGAAATTTTTTGAAATAGAATATGTCCGGTTGGAGCCACCAACCGACTAAAGAGCCTCAAGCTGCTGAAAATATTGAGTATAGGTCCCGGTTGGTGGCTCCAACGGATGAGGGATCTTTAGTCCTCCTGGTGAGCCACCAACCGACTAAAGGTCCTTGGTTATAACTGGCGCCTCTTCTTCTTCTTCCTTCCTTCACCGACGCCACCGCTACCGCCTCGGTCGCTGCTGCTTAAGCTTCCCGCGCCCGCTTCGCCGCCAGCTGCCTAACGACGTTAATCGCCACCACCTCAAAGACCGCTGCCGCCACCGGCTGCCGCCGGGTACGGCTGCCCTCTCCCTCCTTCCATCATGCCTCCGCCTCCTCCTCCAGATGTCAAAGCGGGCGACAAGGCGAGATGTGGCGTCGGCCACGGTGAGGCGGCGCGCCGGGTGAGGCGGCGTCGGTGCAGTGCGGTGGGGTGGCTCAGATCTTCACCGCGACACTGACGCCTCAAGGCCTGGACGTGGCGCTTACGTACACGGGTGGACCCAGATCGGCCTAGGGCCCCTAGTCGATGGTTGTGGGTAGGACCAGCCCGGTGTAGAAAGTTAGGGATAGGGTTGATGACGTCGGGTGATGCAAGAATGGCTTAATCCTTTTCAAATGTTTAAAAATAGCGCGTAAATTAATATAATTTTGTAAAATCAATAACTAATTCATATTTAATCATAAAATATGTATAATGTATCAAAATGTTCAAATTTGAGAGCCATGTGTCTAAGCAAAATGTTTTCTGTTTTCGTTTTGTTTAAATTCGTAAATGGTTTAATTAAATCCATAAATTGATATAATATTGTAAATTCAATAATTAATTATTTATAACAAAGAAAAATACAAATCATATATCAAAATGTTCAGAAAAATGAGATCTAACTATTTAACCTATAATCATGCATTTTTCAACAACTTTCAAGACAAGTTTAATTAGAAAACAAAATCAACCCTCTCATATACTCCGAGTTTCACGAGTTAGGGTTTTCACCCTTCTAACCGCTTAAACTGCCGAGCATGTCTTAGGGTTTCTTTTTAATACAAATTAACTTGTAATATCATTATCCTTGTCATAATATGGTGCAAAAGGTTTAAACATTTGATTTAATAATTTTAATTTGAATAAAACTTGTAAATTCAATAACTTTTAACTGTAATTCAGAAATACAAATAATATACCAAAATGTTCAGAAAAATGAGAACTATCTATCTATGCCATAATCATGCATTGTTCAACAACTTAAATAACAAGTTTAATTAGAACACCCTAGTAACCCTAACAGTGATTCCGAGTTCCTTGAGTTAGGGTTTGCCCCTCTAACCCCGATTAACTAGTCGAGCATGCTTTAGGGTTACATTCCAATGCACATTAACTTGTCGATCATCATCATTGCTTGAGCATTGCATCGATGCCATGTGTTGATTGTTTCTTTCCTAAGTGATTTGGTTCTTCTCGGTAGAATACGATATCGAGATCGAGATCGATTCCAATATGGTATTTTGTTAGTATCTAGTGTTACCTATCTGCTGGATAGTTTCCTTTGTAGCCTTATACTTATGTTCCCTCTCATATGCATCCGAGGTTTCTCCAACTAGGTTTTACACCCCTAACTCCTAATATTGATTTTAGTTGATTTTAGCTAGAGTTACCTATCTACTACAGTTTCCTTTTGTAGCTAGGTTTAGGTTTCTTCATTTTTATTATTGTGTATGTATATATTAGGGTTTCTCCTTAACTTTCTCCTTTAGCCGCTTTGACTTATTCGTTTTTCCACCTATGCAGAAAATATGGACCCACACGTCAGAGACGAAGAAAAGGAAGAGTTGATCCAAGGTGTGATCCGTGGGGAAGATAATTTAGACGTATCAACGTTTCTGAACAACTCCGGTGAGGGTGATCCTCTTTTTACCGGAGTAGACAACTTGTTTGAGGTTGAAGGTGTTGCCTTCCGCGAGGGAGAAGGCGATGCCTTGTGTAATCGAGAAGACGACCGCTCTGGCAAGGTGCATGTAATATAAATCAATTCATTAATTAATCATCTGCTATCTATATAGAAATAGTAACGGCGATCTTTCTTCTTTTAGCCCTCCGGATCGAAGGAATCTACTGAAAAGAGCAGACGAGGCCCAACCAAAAAGTTGCAAGACCATGAGAGGTTCAGGATCGAAGATGTCGTTGTAGACGGCAGACAGCTCCGAAGTTGACGCAACCAAATTTGTGGCACAATGCGGAGTAATCGTTAGGGCCTTAATCCCGATCACCATTAGAAATTGAAATAGGCCTGCTAATGCGGATGAAGAGGGAACATGTTTATTTGTCCCTAACCACGCCAAAGATTTACTGTGGAAGAGGCTCATGGTTAATTTCAAACTACGAAGATAGAGCTGGATCCAAATGCGGAGGATCTTGAGGACGCTTACAACATGGGAGAGCCATGGAGGCTAAGGTCGTGGAGTGGGCTTTGAAGAAGATGGCCCGATGTTTCACCAACTGGAAGAAAAGATTGCACCTTGACTATGTCGTGGAAAATAAGACTCGATTTCAAGAATATTCGGTTTGAGAAGATAAAACCATTCGGGATGAGTTTGTGGAATACAAGAAATCGAAAAAGCTAAGAAAATGTCCGAAACGAATAAGTTGAATGTCGCTAACAAGAAGTATCACCATACTATGGGGCAAGGTGGCTGGTGGCATTCCTAAGTGGGAGAAACTTGAGCAGAACTGCGTGATAAAAATATCACCCCAGAGACAGATGATTGGGTAGAACGTGCAAGGAATTGGTTTTACGGGCATGGGGGCACGTTGGACTCGGAAGGGAGGTGTATATATACCATACGACATAAATAAGACCCCTTGCCAATCGAGAGGATGAGAAAAGCAGTAAAGGCTGTTAAAGATGGGGGCTTCATTCCCGATAGAGAGAATGATGAGCTCACTCGACCTTGGAAATAAGGAACATGATGGACGAACACGAGGCACAATAGGCTCCCAATCATGGAGGACTGGGTTTCAAGAGAGGAAGAAATATCCGATAGAAGCCGCCGAGGAGTAAGGACAGTGGCGAAGAAGCAAAAGTCGAAAGAGCGAATGCGTTTAATTGAAGAACGATTAAAGCAACAACAAGATGAAATTAAATCACTTAAAGAGCAAAGTACTACCGGCGCCCCATCTCAGCAGCACACTGCATTCGATGCTACCGCCTATCGAATAATCGAAAAAGGTGGCTTCCACCGAGGTCCCGGTGATGACAATGGCGATGCCGATGATGCACCGACGATGGCTCCTGGCTACCCAAAGGATGATATCAGAGATGACACATCGCGAGCTACATGTCAAAGTTGTGAACATATCAATGAAGGTGGCGTCGGCTATGCCTTACCAATTGGACCCACACCAACTTACCACAACGTCCGGTTCGAGGGCTACGCTGTTGTCGGCGTGGATGAAATCATGCCCACCTTTGAGGTTTTGGATCTTCACTACCATGCCGGTGAAGGGATGTGATCGCTGGTGACGCAAAACGTCACCATTCTATGGTCAAGGATTGTATCGTGCTTCAAATCACACGCCACCATCTTCGCCGCCTCACCCGTCTCAGCCGAGGTCGCCGCCATGCAACCGCCTTCGTCGCCTCACCCGCTCCGTCGCCTCACCAATCTCCGTGCAGCCATCGCCATGGAGCCATCGCCGGCGCCTCGGGATAAAAAGCGTAAAGCGCATCTTGCGTCGTAAGCGATCGCCAAACGTAAACAAGAGCCTCTTCCAAAAGTACCAACGGTTCCTCCCAAGAGAGCTTATGATCAGTCAAGAGGAGATCATGGCGATCGTTGATGCGGAAACGACAGCGTTTAAGCTAAGGCGGCCGAAAGAGCCAGAGTTCAAAGACCAAAGAAGAAAAAGCCAAAGTGTTGAAAATGCTAAAGACTCTTCATCAACCCGAGCCAAAGCTGTCATCGACTATGAGCGTTCTATTCTCAAGTCACATGCAGCACAAAAGCCTCAAGAGCGATCGATGCAAGCGGGAAATCTGTTGCCCAGCTCGGAGAACAAGCAAAACAGACTTGCGCCCCTCTCAAGGTGATTTCTCAAACCAATGTGGGGTCGAGCAAATATGGGGCCGAAGAGCAGTATGATCCAGAGGTAGTTGCACAATACGGAGAAGCTGTCGCTGCTCAAGGTATGAGTATTGCCCAGTACTTATCCCAGTTAGCATACCAATACCAGTACGGAAAACCTCTCGTCAAACCTGAGGAGGTAAACAATCTTCCAACAAAAATGCGAAGATTGCATAACTGGTACATGCATGCCACAAGGGCCGGGGCTAACTAGATAGTGCTGAGGGTTAAAAAAAAGCATCATGGGAAAGAAAACGATGACATGATATCCATTGAATTTGATGAACTATTTCAATTATTCAATCAAGACGCCTTGGACAAATCTCTCATGAGTGCCTATTGTCTGTAAGTACTAATTCTGTAATTAATTTAGTCTCCATCTATAATATTTTGTTTATTGCATGTATATAATCATACTTTAATATGCAGAATGAAGATTCTCGAATGCAGCAGAGGACAAATCTATGACATTGGCTTCATTGACCCATATTGGGTTCATGAAGCTAATCTCAAAATAAGACCCCAGGATACGGAGGATAATATAGTACACGCGTTAAGGTTTCAAGAAACCAAAAGGGAAATACTATTTCCTTACAACTTCCAGTGAGTGTTATTGTCTTGTATACACTTTCTATTTCGCTTACTCGATGTTAAGTATATAATTGATTAGTTTTGCATTCGCAGGTACCACTATATTCTGTTAATCATTCAACTTGACAAAGGGCGTGTACTAGTCATGGACTCGAAACATAAACCCCTTGAGATGTGGAAGGACATGCAGATACTTCTCCAGCGGTAATTCTAATCATTACGACACTATATCGGCAACGTTCGTGAATTTTATGATATCAAGTACTTAATAACTTATTTTATTCGTTTTCTACGCCGGGCAGCGCTTGGAAACGGTTCACCAAGAAGGCTAGGGGTGTTTGGAAAGAGGAGCTTACATTTCAACCACTAGATGTAAGCACCACTAGCTATATCCGCGCATCTCTTTGATTCTAGTTTTGATACAGTTATTATCATGCTTGATTATTATTTTGATTGAACTCTGTTGTCGTAAAGTGCCTGACGCAGGGACCAGGTAACAATCTATGTGGATACTATGTATGCGAGTTCATCCGGCAGACGTGCGATGACCCTAAAATACACTTTTTTGGTTCCCTTTCAATTACGCTTCATTTTCATTTATGGTTCGCTTGCAATTGTTGTTTTTGCAAATGTAAATGTCTGCCACAATTGCACCTAATGCTCCTAGAATTCTTTACCCCCTTTAGTTATTGTGTACTGTATCATTCTTCCACTGGAATCGTTTACACATTTCCTGATGGTAATGCTTTTGTTGTTCGTCAATCTGGCTAGATTCCAGTGGGCGTTCTAGAAGGAGGGCAATGCCAACACATCAAAGAAGCCGAATAAAGAGCTTGAGCTTGAGCTGAAGATCTACAAGCAGCTGGAGAACAGCCCCAGGATTGACCAAGAAGAGCTAAACAACTATGGGGTTAGTGCTGGACTGCTTGAGCAGGACGACGGTGTGGTTAGGATGCTACACGAGGTGGTTGCTATATACAATAGGATGGCGGCTACACGCCGCATGTAAGGAGACCTACCACTTAAGTTTTAAGAGTTTCTTGTGTTTTTGTAATTGAATGATGATGTCTTAAGGGTATTTTATCAACAAAATTAGTTTGACAATTTTATGATTGTATATCTTCATATGATTTTGTCTTGCTCCAGTTTGACAATTTTGTTGTTATTTTCCAGTGTACTTTCAACTTTTGTCTTCCCACAAAGTGGGTGATATTGTATGAAGAATAACAAAGTGATGGATATTACGAGTTATAAACTTTTATCTAATCCAAACTATCGAGCCAGCTATACATTGATACATATGGTAATTCCCAATGAAGCATGACCACACCCAAAATCAAAGATGAGTCCCACATATAGTGTCATCGAAGCATTCCTTTGCTAAAGTAACTAGTCTTTTCGTGTCCCACTATATTGTTTTTCTATGCGAATGTCGATAGCAAATATCCGTTTTCTATACCAAATATCAATGGAAACCTGACCCGTGGGTATTACTTTATGCCATTATTTTTTCCGTTTTGCCTGAAAAACTCGTTGAAATTACAGCTTTGGTATACTAGGATGAATTAGGCTAAACCTCGTCCCCATCCTCGTCTCTGGTGACGACTGTCTGCAAGTCGGATGATTCAACTGTTGCATCATTACCATCATTATCGCCATCATCCTCATCCCCATCCTCGCCTATGGTGACGACGGTAAGTCGGATGATTCAACTCTTGCATCATCACCATCATTATCGCCATCACCATCATTATGACGAGGATTTGCTTGAGTAGCACCGCCGCGTCTTCCTCCTCTCAAGATCGCTGAACCACTCACCGGGTCTCCTGCGCTGCAGATGCGCCAGAGACATAATCCATCGCCTCTTCCTCCTGCGGTCGTAGCCCCGCTCAAACCCCTCCTCCCCTCGCCGCCATAGCCGGACGGAAGAGGGATACACAGCATGTCACCACCACAAGGAAGAAGAGGCAAACAACAGCTCGAGCACGGAGCTGCAGACGGACGACTGCTGGCCGGAGTTCCTCTTTCCCCCGCCACCAAGGCTGGCCAAAGAGAGGAGAATCCGACGCCCACCGACTCCAAGTTTAAGCAGGCCTTATTGAGGGAGAGGCAGGACTCCACCATCGCCACCATCACCGAAGAGGCAAGTTGCCGAGGGGAGCTTCGCGGCTGCCGCATCTAGCCAGAAACGGCGAACTCCCAGGCGGCAGAGGCCACGAAAACAAGGGGAATAAGCCCCCAAACTACTCTACAACCTATACTATAGAGGCCGCCGCCCCCCTCAACCTAGCTCGCCGGGGCGCCGGCGAGCGAGGCCTTGGGGCGGCGCAGCGCAAGGAGGGGTCGCTGGTTGCTGTAGCTCAAGAGGAGGAGAGGATAAGGTTGAAGTGTTCCGCGGGATGTCGAGATGGAATCAGAAGGATGCTTGAAATCTTGATTGCGTGTCGTTAACTTTTGCACTTCTGTATTCACGAGTGTGGATAATAATATTGTTCTGAAGTGACCCTAGGAACTCCAGGATAGATTGTTTCGGCACAAGCTAATCTAGTACTCCTTTCTATCCATAATAAATGTCACTCATTTTATACTAAGTCAAATTTTGTGCTAGACGAGCGACACTTATTATGGATCGAAGGGAGTAACATTCATACTAAATTTCTACTGCTTTGATGGCCGAATTTGGTCGATTAAGTTCAAATTTGACAGTAGCATACAACAGCTAACCTAAAAAACTCTGCAAATTACAGCTTTGGTATATGGTATACTAGGATGAATTAGGCTGAATCCTCATCCCCATCTTTGTCTGTGATGACGACTGTCGGTAAGTCGGATGATTCAACCGTTGCATCATCACCATCATTATCGCCATCATCCTCATCCCCATCATCGCCTGTGGTGACGACTGTCAGTAAATCGGATGATTCAACTGTTGCATCATCACCATCATTATCGCCAGCATCGTCGTCCTCGTCAGTGCAATAATAATCTTCATCGGTGTAATAATCTATGTCTTCCTGATCCCCAGCTTCCTCAGCTTGCCTTCGAAGGAAGTTCCTCAACGCCTCCTGGTTTTCCTCGTCGGTGGGGACGCGAGCGCGGCTCAGTATCTCGCTGGAGCTCACCAGCCTCTCCCACTGCACCCTTCCCCACTCGTTGATCTCGTCGATGTAAGTCTGATCGACCTCGTCGGTGGTCTCCACGTAGCCCTTCTCGCTCAGCTGCCTCATGATATCCGCCTGCTGCGCCTCGATCTCCTCGTCGTCTCTGCGGAACATGGCCACCATCTCCTTGCGCTCCCGCCGCCGCTGCTCCAGCACCTCCGGCGTGTACCGGTCCGGGTGGCTCCGGCTGAGGAGCTCCAGCGCGGGTCGTCGTCCGACATCTCGCACCGCTTCAGCGACATGATGAGGCTGATCTGCGACTCCGGCATGCGGATCTTGGCGCCTGAGGCCGCGGCACGGCTCTTCCAGCGTGCAACGATCTCGTCGAACTCCGCCGCCGCCGCCGCTTCGTACTCATCGTCCACGGGATCCGTTCTCGTCGCGTGATCTGTGGAAGCAGCCATCGCAGCGATCCACTCGTCGGGATTGTGGAGTGTAGCTGGAAGGCGGTGCGACCGATCGATCTGATCCCGCCCATGTATAGTGCTGGACGTCGGGATCTGCTGCTGTCGGAATCTAGGGACGACCCGGACACGGATGCCGAAATCCATGACGGTCTGCCCCAATGGGTGCATGAGTTCTGGTTGGGCCAGGCCAAGGGCAGGATATACTACAATATTTAAACCATGCTCTTTTTTTTCAAACACAAACCATGCTCTTCTCTATTTTCCTTATTCAACTTTTTTTGCTAAAAAAAATCTGCCAGGAAAGCGATTTTTTGTTTGTTTTTGTGGGAAAGTCATATGGCATGCTTTATTGGTCAAATAACAAAACTACTACTACATCGTTTGCGAGCTTGTTCAGAATAAAATTAGGCTTCTTCTCCTTTTTCGTAAACGGGTAAGGTGCACAAGGACCGAGAGACTGCTCTATTCATCAGTCATGAATTTACAATTTTAAGAAAGAAGCTCAAAAGAAATGGAAATTACAACTGTGCCATTTAAGTGTTGCTCAAAATAAAACCAGGCTTCTCCCCTTTCTTATATTCGACCGAAAATTGTTGCTGCTAGGGGCCCACATGACTATCTTTACTAGTTGATGCGCCATCAACATCATCTTCATAGAGCACCTTCAGCCCCTCCAGGCGAACAGAGGACAGAGAGAGCACCTTCAGCTCCTCCAGGCGAACAGAGAACAGAGAGGTAAGCGCAGGGGTCTCCAAGTCTGACTCAGCAAGGCAGGTAAGACTCAGCATGAATGACTCAAACTCTTCTCCAAGCTTACTGCAAGTAACATATAACTGAGCCACCAACATTCGATCCTTCACCCCAGGGAGAAAATAACTCAACCCGGGGACTAGCCAGCGTATCCATATAATCGCCTTTAGATGGAGAAAAACTTATATAGGTTTGGGTATGTATTTGACTATCTTATTGATGATTCAGATAGAATTTGATTCAGTTTATTTATGCTTTGGATTAAACTGTAACTCAGCTCACCAGCCAGCTTATTGATGATTCGGGTAGAATTTGAGTCAGTTTATTTATGCTTTGGATTAAACTGTAACTCAGCTCACCGGCCAGCTTATTGATGATTTGGATAGAATTTGAGTGAGTTTATTTACGCTTTGGACTGACCTTTAACTCAGCTCACAAGCCAGCTTATTGATGATTCAGATAGAATTAGAGTCAATTTATTCATGCTTTGGATTAACCTTTAACTCAGCTTACCAGCCAGCTTATTGATGATTCAGATAGAATTAGAGTTAGTTTATTTATGCTTTGGATAAACCTTTAACTCAGCTCACCAGCCAGCTTATTGATGATTCAGATATAATTTGAGTCAGTTTATTTATGCTTCGGATTAACCTTAAACTCAGCTTAGTAGCTTATCTCTGATTCGGGCTAACAGTTGATTCAGCTTGCGAGGGTATATTATAATTCGGATTTGTATTCGGACTCGGCGTACTAGCTTATCTCTGATTCAGACTAAAGTTTGATTCAGCTCGCCAGATTGCCAGGTTATGTTATGACTCGGATTAATATTTCATTATCTTGCCACATTATCTCGTATCTCGGATGACTATTTGCCAGCTTATCATATCTCGAATCTATATCTCATATCAACATCTCGAATCAGATCTCTCAGCGATTAGCCCTATTATCATATCCCAAAATTTAATCTCGGATCCATATCAAAGGCAAGTTGACATCGTCTCATCAGATCAAGTTATATCTTGGCAAATCAAATAACTCGGATTTGAGTCATATAACTCGGATTTTGAGCCAGATAACTCAGATTCTAGACATAAGTCAAATATGAGTAAAATAACTCATATTTGAGTCATATAAATCGGATTTTGAGCCAGATAACTCAGATTCGAGACATAAGTCAAATATGAGTAAAATAACTCGGATTTGGAATCAGATGACTCGGATTTGAGTCATATAACTCGGATTTTGAGCCAGATAACTCAGATTCGATACATAAGTCAAATATGAGTAAATTAACTCGGATTTGGAAACAGATGACTCGGATTTGAGTCATATACCTCGGATTTAAGTCAGATGACTCAGACTAAAGACATAAGTCAATTTTGACTAAAGTAACTCGGATTTGAGTCATATACCTCGGATTTGAGTCAGATGACTCAGACTAAAGACATAAGTCAATTTTGAGTAAATTAACTCGGATTTGAGTCATATACTTCGGATTTGAGTCAGATGACTCAGACTAAAGACATAAGTCAATTTTGAGTAAAGTAACTCGGATTTGAGTCATATACCTCAGATTTGAGTCAGATGACGCACTAAAGACATAAGTCAATTTTGAGTAAAGTAACTCGGATTTGAGTCAGATGACTCAGACTAAAGACATAAGTCAATTTTGAGTAAAGTAAATCGGATTTGAGTCATATACCTCGGATTTGAGTCAGATGACTCAGACTAAAGACATAAGTCAATTTTGAGTAAAGTAACTCGGATTTGGGTCATATACCTCGGATTTGAGTCAGATGACTCAGACTAAAGACATAAGTCAATTTTGAGTAAAGTAACTCGGATTTGAGTCATATACCTCGGATTTGAGTCAGATGACTCAGACTAAAGACATAAGTCGATTTTGAGTAAAGTAACTCGGATTTGAGTCATATACCTCGGATTTGAGTCAGATGACGCAGACTTAAGACATAAGTCAATTTTGAGTAAAGTAACTCGGATTTGAGTCATATACCTCGGATTTGAGTCAGATGACCCAGACTAAAGACATAAGTCAATTTTGAGTAAAATAACTCGGATTTGGAAACAGATGACTCGGATTTGAGTCAGATGACTTAGACTTAAGACATAAATCAACTTTGAGTAAAATAACTCGGATTTGGAAACCGATAACTCGGATTATGACTTTCCCAAAAAGGTTATGACCAGTGCCCAAGAAGGCCAGAAGTCAAAAACTTACCCAAAAGGGTTATGACCAGTGCCCAAGAAGGCCAGAAGTCAAAAACTTGCCCAAAAAGGTTAAGACCAGTGCCCATGAAGGCCAGAAGTCATATCTTACCCAAAAGGGTTAAAAGACCAGTGCCTATAAAGGCTAGGTATCACGAACTTACCCAAAAGGGTTATGAGACATAGAAGTATACAACCAATATATAATAACTCGAAAGTAACTCTGGGAATATTTGAATGTAAAGCATATGCACGATCTGAGTCCCACATAGCCTCAGGGACTAATGTCGGGGATATAACCCTAGGTACCCCAGAGTTCGTGTATAAAGAGACCTATGCGAAGGAATGAACACCTTAATGGAAGATAAGTATGCAAAAGGGGAAGATATAAATGAAGATAAATGAAATAGAGAGTATTAAACAAAGATAAGAAAGGTAAAAAGCTGATACGGGCCGACATAGGCATATCTCGGCCCAAGCTTCATTGTCGCATGCCGAATTAGGCCTCTATGATCCAAACTACCCGATAATCGGCCGAATAAAGGATCGACCGGCTGGGTCGAATCAGCCCAGCCGGCCTACCACGCCACCCCCTCTCCGTCCTCGCCCGGATGGGCCAGCTCGGACTCAGCCTAGCCCACCACGGGAGTGCACCAACTCTTCATGACAACGCCAACGCCCACACCGCGTAACCTCGACGCCCGCCAAATCGCTGGTCAACATCGAGCTCGCCAAACGCCTCGTCAACCGGACAACGTCGCCCCCACCAACGTCGCCACCTTCCCGCTCTAGCACTACCTCGACGCCAACACGCCACCAGGAACCATCGCTGTCACCCAGATGGGCCGGCGAAATCCCAACGCAGCCGGCCCACCACGGGCCTACGTCACCACCACTCACCCAGATCGCCAGGAACCACCCGGCTGGGTCTCTCTCCTCACTACCCCGCATGGGCCGAGAGAAGGAGAGCCCGGCTGGGCCGCCATCACCCCGGCTGGGACATACACAGGCTCATGCCAGCTCCTCCTGCAGGCCGAATTTAGTGTGACCCGGCTCGGCAGCCAGATAACCCAGCTGGGCCTTGTCCTTCAATTATCAGAACCAGGCCAAATTAGCTGGTAGACAGGCCGAATCAGCACTTCGTCTGGGATGTCTGGGCCGAGGTATTTCATCACGAACGCCCTATCATTTATCTCCAAAAGCATCCCCGACCTCCGCAGGAGCACGTTAACGAACCAAGACAATCTCCACCAGTATCGTGCCAGTCTTGGGAGCCCACCAGCTCAGACTGGCACATGGCATATGGAATATGCCTGTAGGGTTCGCAGCATAGAAAACAAAAAAAATTCTACGATGTGAACTATATACCAAGATCTATATACTAGATACAAACAACGGGCGGATGTATATCCGTAGAGAACATACCCTTGAGGACCGACAAAGCTTAACGAGTTCAACTCGTGGTTGATGTAGACGATCTCTGTCCGATCTCAAGATCGAGAGGAAGTCCTAGCGCCGCAAATCAGCAGCGCATCCGTGCTCGCACACACGTTCGAGGCACCGAGCAACCTCCGCCTCCTCGCTCCAGCGATGCAGCGGAAGCACAACTCTTTCTTGCCGAATAGCCACCGGGAACATGTATCTCGCTAGTCCGAGACCATGGGGAATAAATTCAAAAGGGGGAGAGAGATCCTTCACGAGGAGGTGTGTGAGACAAGTGAGGAGGGGGGCTCTGTTTATAGGAGGAGGGAGGGGACCCCAAGGGGGTGGCCGGCGCATGGGGCTGCCCCCTTGCCCTCCCCTCTTCATTTGGGTGGACACTCCACTCACAAATCTCCTTTAAATTCCCTCCACTCAAAAGTCCACTCAAATTCCCATTAAATTTCCACCAAATTTAATGCAAACTCTCATTAAATAAAACTTTTATTTTATTCAGAATTTTGTCAATTACTGTAATGACAAACATTCACAAATAACCCTTGCTAGAATTCTATTTCACATGCATAACCACTTTATGCAATTTCACCCGAAACCTGTTTGTATCTAGTGAAATAAATTCTGCACTTGTTCATTCTTTTCGCATGAAACATTTGCTCCAATTGGATGTCGGTGTCTCTTAAGTGTGTCACCCTACGGTTCGTGAATAATGCGGACATGATCGAGACTCCTCTCGGATCAATAATCGAAGCGGATCCGGAGACCCATACCGACTCACACATTCAATGATGACTTTCTTGTGATCATCTAACCTTTACGCTAGTATCTTAATCCCTTTGTTTCACGATATATTACATGTCCGAGATTCGATCATCGGTATCTCCATACCTAGTTTGATCTCAATCGACATGCACTCTTTTCTCGCTCCTCGTGATATAACATTCTAGTGATCAAATCACTTGCTTGCAAGGTAATCAATGTGATATCACCGAGAGGGCCCAGAGTATATCTATCCGCCATCGGATGAACAAATTCCACTCTCGATCCATGAGCCTCAACATAACACTTTATTAGTTCTGAATCCATCTTTATAATCACCTGTTACGGTGACGCTTGATGTTATCAAGAAACTCTTCCTGTTAGTGATTGACATGATCTCATGGTCTAAGGATTAGGATCACTTCGTAAGTTGTTATAGCAATATAAACTCAATGACTTTGATCGTAATGCTATACTTCGGATGAATGTTCATCACACCATTACACTAATGTTGTGATCCCGTTATTAACAACATCCAATGTCCATGATCAGGAAACCTTGATCATCTTGTTAATCAACGATTTAGTTTATGAGAGAGGCATAACTAGGAACTTTCTGTTTGTTTATTAAACACACATGTATTAACGTTTCCGTATTAATACAATTATAGCATGCAAAATAAACATCTATCATATACTTGGAATACACATAATAAACACTTTATTATTGCCTCTCAGGGCATATTCCCTTTAGTCTCCCACTTGCACTAGAGACAATAACCTAGGTACATAGTGATAAATCTAACACCCATTGAGTTCTGGTGTTGATCATGTTTTGCTCTAGGGAGAGTTTTAGTCAACGGATCTGCTACATTGATATCCGTATGTACTTTACAAATCTTTATATCTCCATCCTTGACATGCTCATGGATGGAGTGAAACCGCGCTAATATGCTTGGAATGCTTGTGAGACCTTGGCTCTTTGGCATTGGCAATGGCACCATTGTTGTCACAATAGATCACCATTGGGTCCAACGTTTGCCACCACTCCTAGTTCGGATATGAACTCCTTCATCCAAATCGCTTCCCGAGCCGCTCAAGCAAAGAACATATTCGCCTCCGTTGTTGATCCCGCTACCACAGTTGTTTGGAGCTCCTCCAACTAACCGCCCGCCATTCATGAGAAATTCGATCCGGATTGAGACTTAGAATCATCCGGATCGGTGTCAAAGCTAGCGTCGACATAACACTTAGCGACGAGCTCTTCTTCACCTCAGATACAAGAAACATATCCTTAGTTCTTCGTAAGTACTTAAGGATATTCTTGACCGCTATCCAAAGGTTCCAACCTAGATCCGATTGGTACCTACTTGTCAAACTAATAGCATGTGCCACATCCGTCTTGTACATAGCATGGCTTACATTATAGAGCCTATGGTCAAGCATAGGGACTTGGTCCATTATCTCTCTTTCTTCCAAAGCCGGACTTTGAGTCTTACTCAATGTCTTGCCTTGCAACATAGGTAAGAACCCCTTCTTACTTCCGTCCATTTTAAACTTCTTTAAAATCTTATCAAGGTATGTACTTTGTGATAGCCCTATTAGGCGCCTAGATCTATCTCTATAGATCTTTATGCCTAATATGTATGACGCTTCACCTAGGTCCTT
Organism: Avena longiglumis; assembly: GCA_030063025.1. NCBI lineage: Eukaryota > Viridiplantae > Streptophyta > Magnoliopsida > Poales > Poaceae > Avena > Avena longiglumis. The sequence continues at coordinate 508,094,249 of CP125978.1, forward strand.
CATTGAAAATTTGCTGTTTAGATAACTTTTAACACTGTTTAAAAGATCTATATCATTTCCGATCAATAATATGTCATCCACATATAATATCAGAAATGCCACATTGCTCCCACTCACTTTCTTGTAAATACAAGCTTCTCCATAAGTTTGGACAAATCCAAACTCTTTGATCACCTCATCAAAGCGGAGATTCCAACTTCGTGATGCTTGCTTCAATCCATAGATGGATCGCTGAAGCTTGCACACCTTGTTAGCATCATTAGGATCGACAAAATCCTTTGGTTGTATCATATACAACTCTTCTTCAATATTACCATTGAGAAACGCGGTTTTGACATCCATCTGCCATATCTCATAATCGAAATATGCAGAAATTACTAACATAATCCTAACTGACTTTAGCATCGCTACGGGAGAGAAACTCTCATCGTAGTCAACTCCTTGAATTTGTCGAAACCCCTTTGCGACAAGTCGAGCTTTATAGACGGTCACACTACCATCAGCATCAGTTTTCCTTTTGAAAATCCATTTGTTCTCCACGGCCTTTCGGTCGTGAGGTAATTCCACCAAGTTCCAAACTTGATTTTCATACATGGATTCCATCTCGGATTTCATGGCTTCTAACCATTTGTTGGAACTGGCTCATCATCGCTTCTTCATACGCCGCAGGTCATCATTTTCATCAACCATGAAAGTCATGACAGATTTCCGTCAGCTCGGAGCTGACGCCCCTGCTTGACTGCGAGGTTCGGTAGTACTCTCTTTAGGAGTTTCATGATCATTATCATTAGTTCCCTCTTCAACAGGTGGAGCCAACTCCGGAACAACTTCTGGCGCTGCGCTACTCGCCATACTTTGAAGAGAAGGTTCCACAACCTCTTCGAGTTCTACCTTCCGACTACTCACACCATTCGCGAGAAACTCTTTCTCAAGAAAGGATCCATTCTTGGCGATAAAAACCTTGCCCTCGGATCTGTGATAGAAGGAATACCCAATAGTTTCTTTAGGGTATCCTATGAAGACGCATTTTTCCGCTTTGGGTTCGAGTTTATCCGGTTGAAGTTTCTTCACATAAACATCGCATCCCCAAACTTTAAGAAACGACAGCTTAGGTTTGTTTCCAAACCATAATTCATACGGTGTCTTTTCAACGGATTTAGATGGTGCCCGATTTAAAGTGAATGCAGCAGTTTCTAGTGCATAACCCCAAAATGACAACGGCAAGTCCGTCAGAGACATCATAGATCGAACCATATCTAATAAAGTACGACACGACGTTCGACACACCATTTCTCTGTGGTGTTCCTAGTGTGAGTTGTGAAACAATTCCACACTCTTTCATGTGAGTGCTAAACTCAGAACTTAGATACTCACCTCCATGGTCGGACCGTGGAAATTTGATCTTTCTATTACGATGATTTTCCACTTCATTCGAAATTCCTTGAACTTTTCAAAGGTTTCAGACTTGTGTTTCATCAAGTAGATATAACCGTATCTACTCAAATCATCCGTGAAAGTAACAAAATAACGATATCCACCTCGCCGACACACTCATTGGACCACATACATCGAATGTATGATTTCCAATAAATCACGCCTGCTCCATTGAACCGGAAAACGGCGTTCTAGTCATCTTGCCCATAAGGCATGGCTCACATGTATCAAATGATTCAAAATCAAGTGATTCCAAAAGTCCATCCGAATGGAGCTTCTTCATGCTTTTAACGCCAATATGACCTAGACGGCAGTGCCACATATATGCCGATATATCATCATTAAGTTTAATCCTTTTAGCATCAGCATTATGAATATGTGTAACATTATCATCGAGATCTAATAGAAATAAACCATTCATCATCGGTGCATGACCATAATAGATTTCATTCATATAAATGGAACAACCATTGTTCTCGGATTTAAATGAATAACCACTTCGCATCAAACACGATCCAGATACAATGTTCATGCTCAGTGCAGGCACCAGATAACATTTATTCAAGTTTATAACTAATCCCGACGGCAAGTGGAGAGGCAGCGTTCCGACGGCGATCACATCAACGCTTGATCCATTGCCGACACGCATCTTGACCTCACCCCTTGCTAGCGGTCGCTTGTTCCGCAGCCCCTGATTCGAGTTACAAATATTAGCAACTGAACCGGTATCAAATACCCAGGTGCTACTGTGAGCACTAGTCAAGTACATATCAATAACATGTATATCATATATACATTTGTTTGCCTTGCCGGCCTTCTTGTCTCGCCATACTTGGGGCGCTTGCCCAAAGGGCTGCCCCTTACAATAGTAGCACTCGAATCGACTTAGGTCCAACTCGGGTTTCGCTCAGCGCGCAACAGTGCTTGCCGCCTTACTTCCTTCCGCTTTCCCTTATTGTCTTTCTTGAAACCAGTGTTCCTATTGATCATCAACACTTGATGTTCCTTTTGATCTCCACTGTAGTTTTAAGCATTGATGTAAGCTCGGGAGAGACTTCTTCATGCCTTGCATATTATAGTTCATCACGAAGCTCTTATAGCTAGGTGGCGTAGACTGCAGAACACGATGGATGCCTAAGTCAATGGGAATCGATATTCCCAAGGACACAAGCTTATCAACAGAACCCGACATCTTGAGTACATGCTCACTAACGGAGTTGTGCTCTTCCATCATGCAGCTAAAGAACTTTTCTCTGCGTTGTAGCTCTCTACAGCAAGATGTGTGTCAAAATCATTTTCAACTCACCCATTGTATCAAATGCATTGCCGCTTTCAAACGCTTTCAAGTTCCTCTAGCCCATACAATATGCCGTAATGAACTAAGTTGTGGTCCTCCGACGAGTCCGATAGACATTCTTCTCCTCGTCGGGGCATCATCAAAGGTGGGGGCCTAACGGCGCTTCTAGCACATATTGCTTTTGTGCAGCAGAGAGGAGAATCCTCAAATTCATGGCCCATTCGATAAAGTTGCTACCGTTCCTTGCTAGTTTCTCTTTCTCCATGAACACATTGAAATTAAAAGCAGGTGGTGCCATCTACAACAGAATTTGTAAAGTTTAGACTAAGTGTATGATAGATTGAGTTCAACTAATCTATATTACGAATGAACTCCCACTCAAAACGACATCTCTCGTGCCTTTTTGGTGATTACATGAACCAAATCCACTACACCAAGTCCGATCATCACGTGAGTCGGTATAGCTTCAAAGGCGAGCATCAAATGGGCATCATATCAACTATATGACTCATGCTTAACCTTTCGGTCCGTGTTCTGAGGCCATGTCTGTACATGCTAGGCTCGCCAAGTTAGAACCTTAGTATTCGCGTGTAACTGTTTTACACCCGAAATATGGTCGTGGATCCAAGAACACCCGATCATCACGTGATGTCTTGGAGCGACGAAAACATAATCGGTGCATACTAAAGGAAGAACACATTCTTATCTTGATATTTAAATGAGGGATCATCTTATTATGCTAACAAAGCGCTAAACAAGCAATATAAGATGCTATCAAACATCATATGTTTATTAGTGAAATGATATGGTTCCCGCAGATGATCTCTATCATGTGCATCGTGGTATGATCACTATCATACCTATATGTGTAAATCCAAGGTCTATGGATTTTACACGCTATGTGTGTTGTAAGAGTATCATCTCATACTTCTACTTACAACACTACCATATCATAACACTAGCCCAGAAACCCTCTAAACTAGACGCCTCTAATTTATCCATTGCAAGTTTTACGTGGCTTAGGGCTTTCGATATAGAACCGTTCTTACCTACGAACATGAACCACAACGAGGATAATCAAATTGTTGACAACTCGCTTGCAAAATAGATATTGACTATAGTAGGAGAGACAGACACCCGCTAGCCACTTATGCAAACTAGTTGCATGTCAAGCGTGGAACAGGTCTCATGTGCGAGGACATATAAAGTTTGTCCGGGCCGCTTCATCCCACTATGCCACCAATATCCAAAATTACAACAAAGGAGCAACAACATGATCATCATCGCCCAGATACTCATATGTGTACTACCCGTGTAAAGTATCTACGCATAGATCCGCCTCTGATACCACTGTAGGGTTCGCAGCATAGAAAACAAAAAAAATTCTACGATGTGAACTATATACCAAGATCTATCTACTAGATACAAACAACGGGCGGATGTATATCCGTATAGAAGATACCCTTGAAGACCGACAAAGCTTAACGAGTTCAACTCGTGGTTGATGTAGACGATCTCTTGCCGATCTCAAGATCGAGAGGAAGTCCTAGCGCCGCAAATCAGCAGCGCATCCGTGCTCGCACACACGTTCGAGGCACCGAGCAACCTCCGCCTCCTCGCTCCAGCGATGCAGCGGAAGCACAACTCTTTCTTGCCGAATAGCCACCGGGAACATGTATCTCGCTAGTCCGAGACCATGGGAATAAATTCTAGAGGGGGAGAGAGATCCTTCACGAGGAGGTGTGTGAGACAAGTGAGAAGGGGGGCTCCTTTTATAGGAGGAGGGGGGAACCCCAAGGGGGTGGCCGGCGCATGGGGCTGCCCCCTTGCCCTCCCCTCTTCATGTGGGTGGACACTCCACTCACAAATCTCCTTTAAATTCCCTCCACTCAAATTCCCATTAAATTTCCACCAAATTTAATGCAAACTCTCATTAAATAAAACTCTTTTATTTTATTCAGAATTTTGTCAATTACTTTAATGACAAACATTCACAAATAACCCCTTGCTAGAATTCTATTTCACATGCATAACCACTTTATGCAATTTCACCCGAAAACCTGTTTCGGTATCTAGTGAAATAAATTCCTGCGCTTGTTCATTCTTTCGGCATGAAACATTTGCTCCAATTGGATGTCGGTGTCTCTTAAGTGTGTCACCCTACGGTTCGTGAATAATGCGGACATGATCAAGACCCTCTCGGATCAATAATCGAAGCGGGATCCGAGACCCATACCGACTCCACACATTCAACGATGACTTTCTTGTGATCGCGGAACCTTTTACGCTAGTATCTTAATCCCTTTGTTTCACGATATATTACATGTCCGAGATTCGATCATCGGTATCTCCATACCTAGTTTGATCTCGTTATCGACATGCACTCTTTTCTCGTTCCTGTGATATAACATTCTAGTGATCAAATCACTTGCTTGCAAGCTAATCAATGTGATATCACCGAGAGGGCCCAGAGTATATCTATCCGTCATCGGGATGAACAAATTCCACTCTCGATCCATGAGCCTCAACATAACACTTTATTAGTTCTGAATCCATCTTTATAATCACCCTGTTACGGTGTGACGCTTGATGTTATCAAGAAACTCTTCCGGTGTTAGTGATTGACATGATCTCATGGTCTAAGGATTAGGATCACTTCGTAAGTTGTTATAGCAATATAAACTCAATGACTTTGATCGTAATGCTATACTTCGGATGAATGTTCATCACACCATTACACTAATGTTGTGATCCCGTTATTAACAACATCCAATGTCCATGATCAGGAAACCTTGATCATCTTGTTAATCAACGAGCTAGTTTATGAGAGAGGCATAACTAGGAACTTTCTGTTTATTTATTAAACACACATGTATTAACGTTTCCGTATTAATACAATTATAGCATGCAAAATAAACATCTATCATATACTTGGAATACACATAATAAACACTTTATTATTGCTTCTCAGGGCATATTCCCTTCAATGCCTATGGTATCTAACAAGATGCTAGGGATATGCTCTTGGCATCAAATAAAATGCAAGGGAATATGTCTGACATTTTCAAAGATGCCAAGACATATGCTGAGCATCTCTAGAAGATACCCAGAATATGCCATCTAGATGCCAAGCGTGTAGAACAAGTCTTGTCCTCTGGGCTCCTCTTTATATGGAGCACCAGGGGGATCGTTACAAGAAAGGCCCCGAAGGGCTCCTCCCCTCTCTCCTCAATAGGAGCTCTCCTTCTTCTTCTTCCTCCATTCTCACAGAGAGATCTAGATAGAGGCATAGAAGATACAGCTCAAGAAGCAGGTTTGTAGCCACAAGTATGGCAAGATTATAAGAGACTAGACGTAGAGGAAGAGGTGTTATCTCCACATGAGAGTCTCAATCCTAGATACATTGTATTTCTCGTTGTTAATACGAGTGCGGTCTTCACTGCATCATTGCTCCCCGAATTCTTCCATATCCATTGGCCCCAACTTTAGTCTATCCATGGCATACACCGTGATACCACCACGACAGTCCCTTTATCTTTTCTACCTTCTCACTTTTTTGTCGAGTTTCACATAAAAACACCAACTTGGAAATATTCGTCTTCACCAAAACGTCCAGCTCTCGAATCGTCGCGGCATTGCCGGCCGCATCCACGACCGTTCAAGCTGATGCAATTCATTGTCCGCGGCGATTGCCTAATCACCCAGAAAACCACTTAATTGAGACGGGATGCTTCTAGATCAGATCTTGCATGTAGGTCAAAACCGAACAGCCAGAGCACTACACACCACGATCAGCGCAGAAATCCACCCACCTCTGATCAAACACTGGAGAACACAAGAAAATCCAAGAAAGCTGAACCACGAATCCAACTCTGATTGTGTACGCTGATAAGAAAACCGGGCCGGCAGACAGACAGAGTCTGCGGGAGGACACAAACAGATGCCAACGTTGCCTAGGCAGGCGCCGGAAACAGCAGCCGCCGCCGGTGGCGGCGGACCAACCCTAATTCGCCCTGAAAGTCGCCATAGGAGATAGATATTCACGTTACCTGCGCCATTTAAGCCCCCTTCTTTTCATTTTCTTGGTCAGCTTCTTCCAGAAGCTATCCTCGACCAGCTTCTCCCAGAATCTCATCTTTAAAATTCGTTCAAACTTTTTAACTAGTAGTTTCAATGTCAATTTAAAAGTATAAATGATTTCGACAGATGAGATTCTGGGAGAAGCTGGTCGAGGGTAGCTTCTGGGAGAAGCTGGCCAAGAAGCTAAAAAGAAGGGGGCCTAAGAGCATCTCCAGCAGGCGCGCTATAATAGGGCAGCGCTAAAATAACTGCTTTTTTGCAGCGCGCGCTGTAACCCCCCCACCCCCACTAGCAGGAGCTCTAAAATAGAGCGCGCGCCCAAAATTTAGCGCGGCGCTGGACTTTGCGCTATCCCGAGCCTCAAATTTGCAGCTCCGGCTACAGCGCGCGCTATCCGCTGCGACGCGCGGGAAGAGCACGAACCGCTCATTTCACTCCCGCGCTCCTCACTCTCTCCTCTTCCCCAGCTCGCGCTCACCAACCCCGCCACCGCCGCCGCCAACTCCGAGCACGCGCTCCGCTCGCCTCCCAGCGCCGCCTGCGCTCCACCTACCCTCCCCGCCGAGAAGGCCAGCGCGCGAGCGGCGGATTTCAAGCCGCTGCCAGATTTCATGGCGCCAAGCTCATCGGCGCCATGTCTTCCTCGAGCGGGAGGCTACTTGGCGCATGCTAAGTTCGTTCACGCCTGCTCAAATTTTTGTGAATTTTTAGTTGGTAGTTGCTTCAATTATTTTGCATATGTGTAGATAAGTTCATCCTATGATGACTCCGATGTTGAGGAGTTCGATATGGATGAAGATGAGGCCATTTCCATGGTATTGGCTTGGCGAGCCACCAAGAAGCCGAAGATAGGTGGCTCGGTTTTTGGTAGGCAGAAATTATGGAGAGAACGGATTGAAGGCCACAACAAATTGATCCGGATGTATTTCAATGACGATGCAAGATTTCCCGAGAGCTATTTTTATCGTCGTTTCCGAATGAGAAGGGATTTGTTCAAGAAAATCGCCGAGGAGGTGGCCAAGTATGATGCATACTTTGTGCAGAGGAGGAATGCCGCTGGAGAGCTCGGGCATAGCACCTATCAGAAGGTGACCGCCGCTTTGAGGATGTTGGCATATGGTATACCGACGGATCTTGTTGATGACCACTTGGCCATGGATGAGAGCACCGCTATCATGTGCATCAAGCGTTTGTTGTGGGCATTGTGCAAGTGTATGGCGCCAAATATTTGAGAGCCCCCAATGCCCAGGACACGGCTAGGCTCTTGGAGGCGAATGCGGCTCGAGGATTTCCCGGAATGCTTGGGTCCATTGATTGCATGCATTTTAGTTGGAAGATTGTCCTGCGGCATGGCATGGACAATTCAAAGGGCACAAAAAGGATGCCACTATAATCCTTGAAGCGGTGGCTAACCAGGAGACTTGGATTTGGCATGCATTTTTTGGTATGCCTGGCTCTTGCAATGACATCAATGTCATCCAACGGTCTCCTCTCATGACAAGGATCGCGTTGCGTGAAGGTCCACAAGTGGAGTTTGAAGAAAATGGCCGTAAGTACAACTATGGCTACTATCTTGCCGATGGCATCTACCCAAGGTGGCAAACATTTGTGAAGCCGGTCCACAAGCCCAAAGGTGTAACACCCTCAGAATCGGACCTATGCAAGTTTTAGCGAAACCCGCCAAACCCGCATAGAAACGATTCAAAGGTGCCCACCAGGCACTTTCGTGCGGGTGGAAAACGAAGTAATAACATTACACAACAGTCCTCGATGGGACCCACAGAACAGATATGTATACCACACGACTCCATGAGTCAAGAATACATATATAATATACAAAGATCCAAATCACCTTGAAAACGATAGAGTCAGCTACGGACAAGATGCAAATGGGGCTAAGAGCCCTGAAGAATAACCAATGGCGCCCATAACCCTGCCCAGGCCAAGCCGGAAGGGTAACCCTGCTAACGACGTCGATCTCAAAACCTGCTTAAACAAAAGGGGTGCCGACAAAGGGCAAAGGAAAAAGAGGAGCGTCAGTACTGAGGCCAGTACACGGCGAGGCTAGAATTCGGCGGTCCTCGCCTACATAGGTATGGTGGACTGAAGCGGCAGCGCAGCATGCACTAAACAGCCTATAGAGACTCGGTACAACTAGCGGATATCAGAGAGGGGTAAGAAAGACCTAGTCGGAACCAACCTGATTCTACCATCAAACAAACCCATCCTGGCGTTTCCCCCTCGAGACCAATCAAGGAAGTCAACCGAGGAACTCACACCGTTGGCAGTTTTATTTATTCAGTTATCGTTGCAGCAATTACTAGTCAAGTATAGATAATCATCCTGATAAAATAAGCAGTGGGCACTTTTAGTTAACCATTCCGTTATAGTGGCAACACTTACTAGTCAGATACAATTAGCATGAGGTAACCCAAAACCCAGCAGTTGTTGGTACTTTTATTTAGCCATTCCGTTATAGTTGCAATATTTACTAGTCAGGTACAATGGTCGCAAGCGACAATCCAAACAAGCAATTGTGGCCAGTATTATTTATCCATTCCATTATAGTGTAGCTGATTACTAGTCATTATAAAGTCAAATTTATAGCACTACTTTAGTTATAGTTGTCTATGATCGAGATACTGTGCTCCAAGTCGTCCATAACCGCGGACACGGCTTTCGAAAGTTTTACCCGCCGGGTGCACCAATAGCAACACACGCTCGATCAACCTCGGAAAAACCAAATCAAAACCCAACGAGGCCTTCACGACAAAGCAATCACAGGATTCAGAAATATTTCAGGGGGCCACCCCTTAAAGTAGACCAGCAACGAAGCCGGCCGGCTCCGAGACGGACTCAAGGTTGTGGGGACGGCTGTGAACGACTGTGTGGCATCCCGCAAAACCACTACTAGAAAATCGCGTTGAATTTGTGCATTGCATCATCATCATCATGCATTGTTTGCCAAAACTATGTTTGCAAAACCCGATCTTTGTTTTCTAAACGCCCCATCTTTATTCAAACGCCAACCTCGAGCCTCCGGATTATTTTTGTTTTGTTGGTATCGGTTTGCCAACGGCCCGTTTAAAACAAATCAAATTAATATTATTTTTAGTGGGGGCAGTCGAACGGGCCAACCCGACCCGAACGACCACCCCGTATTAAACAGATCGGTCCAAACCTGCCGCCCTTCTAATCCTAAACCTACCAATATTTCTGCCCACCACACCTGGCCGCATCACCCGGACCAATCCCCTGCTGCCACATCACCTTGCCCCAACCCCCAACCAATCAGAAGTCGCCACTTGGCCTCTCCCTCCCTCTCTCTCACAAACCCAACCCCACTCAACTCTCCCCAGACCCCACACACGCACCCCACACGCACACATGCAACGCACGCCACACCCAGCCCCCAGATACCGCCTCCCCCAGCTCACACCCAACCCGCGCGTGGCCCACCAGCCCCGGCCCCACTTCCTCTCTCCCCTCCCCCGCATGCGTTCCTGTTCCTCTTCCAGCTCGCGCCCACCCCCACGGACGCCTCTCCCTCGCCTCCCTCCTCTCCCAGCAGCTGCTCCCGCCCCGGGGCCCCACCTCTCTCCGCGCCGGCGAGCTCGCACCCGCCAGCGGAGCCGCGTCCCGCCCCGACCTCCTCTGCAAGCTCCTTCCTCCCAGGCCCCGTCGACGCGCCCTCCCGTCGGCTGCCACGGCCGCCGCCCACCGCCACCGCCACTCTCTCCTCGCTCGCCGCCTCGCCCAGGCGCCTCACCCCAGAATCACTGCCCTCCATGAGCCCTCGCCCTCCAAAGAACCTCCTGCCTCGCTGCGCCAGATGGCCCGCCCGCTCCGGCTCCGCCTACCTCCGCCCTAGCCCAGGCTTCCCCACCATGAGCCGGGCCGTGGCCAGGCCGCCACCGCACCTCCTCCCTCCGCCAAGCCAGAGCCACCACCTCGCACCCCTGGCCAGCGCTGCCCCAAGCCGCCAAGCAGGGCCTCCGCCTCGACGCCGGCAACGACCACCCCAGCGACGACCGCACTGGCCGAGCTCCGCGCCGGGCGAAGCCCCGCCTTCAGCGCCGACCTCGCCCAGGCTCGCTGACGAGTCCCGAGCCCGACCGCAGCGCCGCATCCGTGGCCCGCCTTAGCCGCTGCCGGTCTCAGACTGCCCCGAGCTGCCCGTGGGCCGCTGCCGTGCTAGGACCACGTCGAACAAGCTCGCCGAGAAGCCGCATGAACCAGTGAGCCAAGACGAACCTGCTCGTCCTCGACCCCGCCGAGAACCCCGACAAGACCCGTCACGGACTTCAAGTTCCTTCGACGCCACGACCGCACCAACGGTAACCCAAGTACTCCGGCGACATCAAGACCGACCCCGGAGCGGAACGTCGAACCCCGAGAACCGGACGCGACGAGGTCTACCTCACGGACACCGAGAACTTCCCCCCCTGAACGCCAAGTTCGTCGACACGAATTCGACAAGTACCCCTTCGAGAACGCCAAGATCTTCACCCCGAACGCCATGACCGACAACATGCCCCGGAAACCCCGGATGCGCCAAGACCGATAAGATCTACCCCGATCCGAAGACCCTAACCCCGGATGCCAAGCACTGCACCCCGACATCGAGACCCCGATGCAACAAGATCTGCCGTGACCGAGAACGCTTCCGTCGAACCCTGGACCCCGAGACCGGACCCTGGACCCTGTCGAACCCTGAACCCCCCCGGAACCCCAAGATCGTCGAACCCTAAATGTGTGACCCTCGATACCCTATTTTATAAATGCATAATAACAACTTGATTGCATATTAAATTGTCATTCTCTCATGCATATCATCGGTTTGGGGGCCTTATGCCGATTCACCCAATAATTAAATATGGGGCCCATATGCGGGCAAATCTAGTCTCATATCGGCCTCATTTAAACTTGTGTAGCGAACCGGTATCTTATCTTGCCTTGTTAAAACAACATTTAATTTGCGGGGTATCTAAACAACATGAACCACCTAACTAATTGTCGGGACCCCGGTTCCGCTTAATATGACCTAATTGCATCGCACCTTTGCCATGTCATCCATCATGCATGCATCATGCCGATCTTCTGCCGTTTTATTAAATATCGCATCCGGTGTTTATTCTAGTGTTTTGCTTCTTCGCGGATAAGGCCGTTGAGTTGATGTGAGCATCGCCCCGATCTTCGGTTGAACCTTCGACAATGTTTTCAAAGCAGCATCTTCCCTTTCTACCTATCTTACTTTTATAGTATTTATTCCCTCCTGTTGATCTATTGCTATCTGTGTTGCGATGCTTTAGTTTCCATACCTGTGATATCCCTTGCAGCCTTATATTGCCTTGGACACATCCTATTACCTGTTGTTTGGTAGATAGTTGGACTTATGCCGTCGTAGTTGCTTGCTCAAGTGCCGATGTGTCGTCATATGCCACAGCTTGATGTATTGCCGCATGTTGATGTTGGAGCTGATTCTAGTTTTACTTATCGTCACTTTAATTTCTGTTTAACAACTAAAATTGAAATAAGCAGAGGCATCGGTGGGTGATAGAAAATATTTGGTTTCCGAACGCCCACTTGTGTCCCGTAAGACCCCGAGTACTTGATTCCTGTTCCTTGTTTTTGCGCGCTATCCACATCCGGGAGGTATATGGGACCCCCCTGAGCCAGAGCTTGATTCATTCTTATTTCTTGGGGCCACAAACTAGTTTGAGGTTTTATTTACGATCCTGTACTTATGCCATGTTTTACCGCTTTATTTACGATTGTGCGAGGAGCACACTGTACTGTTTAGGTAAGCGTAATGTTTTCGCGGTATCGACAGTCCCCGATTGGGGACCTGCTGTCGTTTACAGCCATTGTCGCAAACCTTGGGTCCGTCTCGGAGCTTGCTTACTCCGTTGCGGGTATACTTCAAGGGGTGGCCCCCTGAAATATTTCTGAATCCTGTGATTGTTCAGTCGTGAAAGCCTCGTTGGGTTTTGATTTGGTTTTTCCGAGGTTGATCGAGCGTGTGTTGCTATTGGTGCACCCCGGCCGGGTAAAACTTTCTGAAAGCCGTGTCCGCGGATATGGACGACTTGGAGCACAGTTTCTTGATCATAGACAAGCATAACTAAAGTTTACTGCTATAAATTTGACTTATAATGACTAGTAATCAGCTTCACTATAATGGAATGGCTAATTAATACTGCCCACAATTGATTGTTTGGTTGTCGCTTGCGGCAATTGTATCTGACTAGTAAGTATTGCAACTACAACGAAATGGCTGAATAAAAGTACCAACAACTGCTGGGTTTTGGGTTATCTCATGCTATCTGTATCTGATTAGTAAGTACTGCCGCTATAACGGAATGGTTAACTAAAAGTGCCCACTGTTTACTTTATCAGGACAATTATCTAAACCTGACTAGTAAAGTGCCGCAACTATAACTGAATAAATAAAACTGCCAACTGTGTGAGTTCCTCGGTTGACTTCCTCGTTTGGTCTCGAGGGGGAAACACCAGGATGGGTTTGTTTGGTGTTAGCCTCAGGTTGGATCCGGTTAGGTCATTCTCATCCCTCTCTGATATCCGCCAGTTGTATCGAGTCTCTATAGGTTGTTTAGTGCATGCTGCCGCTGCCGCTTCAGTCCACCATACCTATGTAGGCGAGGACCGCCATTCTAGCCTCGCTGCATCGCCTCAAGATCGACGCCTTCTTCTTTTCCTTTGCCCTTTGTCGGCACCCTTTGTTTAAGCAGGTTTTGAGTTCGACGCCATAGTTAGCGGTTACCCTTCCGGCTTGGCCTGGGCAGGGTTATGGACGCCATTGGTTATTCTTCGTGGCTCTTAGCCCCATTTGCATCTTGTCCGTAGCTGGACGCCTATCGCTTTCAAGGTGATTTGGATCTTGTATCTTATATCGTATTCTTGACTCTTGAGTCGTTGTTATATATATCTGCTCGTGGGTCCCATCGAGGACTTGTGTAATGTTATTATTGCTTTTCCACCGCACGAAAGTGCTGGTGGGCACCTTTGAATCGCTTTCTATGGTTTGGTGAATTTTGCCCGAACTTGCATAGGTCCGATTCTGAGGGTGTTACAGAGTGGTATCAGAGCTCAGCAGTTACGATACCCCACAAGTCCAGCCTGTAGGATAACCTAGCTAACGGCCGAAGTAGAGTGTCAAAACTATTTTGCAAAATCGGTTCGATAGTTCTGATTAGGTCTGGTTTTACTTCTTAACCCTCTGCTGTTCTACTCTTACCTCTACGTGTTTTGAATCTGCTCTCTTATCTTTTCTTCGAGTCCAGGAATTCTCGTGGTTGGGTCTCCGTCGTACCTTTAGGGTTTCGCTTCCTTCTTCGGTAACGGTGTTGCTACATCCGGTCTTCATGCTATCCGAGGAATCCTCCGTCTGTGGTGCCGTCCTTTGTTCTTTGTTTGTGCCTTCCGGAGTTTTCCGACGCGACAACCTCATCTCTGCCAGATCCGATGCAGGGTCTGCATCACTCCGTTGTTCCGAACCTCGCTTGTCGAGATCTTCAGTCTGAATCCGAGAGTTAGTTGCATAATCCGCCTATTCGTGTCCAGAGTAATGGTTTGGGTGCGCGATGGACTGATCACCATCCGACTACTCTTATCATTCGCTCCTGTACATCGAATCAGTGGATCCAGCAATTTTACTCCGTCCACGGAAGTTAGAGGTGGCTTTATTTGTTGATACCTCTACCTTCGACCTTTTGTAACCGGAGAGTTCTCTCGACGATCACGGACAACGAACTCTTGTTAGTGGTGTCGCGAGGATCTAGACAAAGCGCGAAGACGGAGAACGCCGACCTTCCTTCCGGTACCATGAGGCGGATCTCGAGGGCGAGATCCATTGTTAGTGGTGTCGAATTGTGGCATCCCGCAAAACCACTACTAGAAAATCGCGTTGAATTTGTGCATTGCATCATCATCATCATGCATTGTTTGCCAAAACTATGTTTGCAAAACCCGATCTTTGTTTTCTAAACGCCCCATCTTTATTCAAACGCCAACCTCGAGCCTCCGGATTATTTTTGTTTTGTTGGTATCGGTTTGCCAACGGCCCGTTTAAAACAAATCAAATTAATATTATTTTTAGTGGGGGCAGTCGAACGGGCCAACCCGACCCGAACGACCACCCCAGACAAACAGATCGGTCCAAACCTGCCGCCTTCTAATCCTAAACCTACCAATATTTCTGCCCACCACACTGGCGCATCACCCGACCAATCCCCGCTGCCACATCACCTTGCCCCAACCCCCAACCAATCAAGTCGCCACTTGGCCTCCCTCCTCTCTCTCACAAACCCAACCCCACTCAACTCTCCCTGCACCCCACACACGCACCCCACACGCACACATGCAACGACGCCACACCCAGCCCCAGATACCGCCTCCCAGCTCACACCCAACCACGGCCCACCAGCCCCGGCCCCACTCTCTCCCTCCCCCATGCTCCTGTTCCTCTTCCAGCTACCACCCCCACCGGACGCCTCCCTCGCCTCCCTCCTCTCCCAGCTGCTCCCCCAGCCCCACCTCTCCCACCGGAAGCTCAGACTGGCCAGCTGAGCTGGCGTCCCCGACCTCCTCTCAAGCTCCTTCCTCCCAGGCCTGCTGACGCCTCCTCCCTGCCGCCACAAGGCCGCCCCCCGCCACCGCCACTCTCTCTCGCTCCGCCTGGCCTGGCCCGCAGGCGCCTCACCCCAGCAGAACCGCTGCCTCCATGAGCCCCTCTGCCTCCAAGAACCTCCCTGCCTTGCTGCCGCATGGCCCGCCTCCCGGCTCCGCCTACCTCCGCTAGCCCCAGGCTTCACACATGAGCCGTGGCTGCCAGGCTGCCGCCTCAAGACTCCTCCCTCCAAGGCGCCAGAGCTCCGCCACCTCTCGCCAGCCGCTGCGCCTCCACGCCAGCAGGCTCTCCGCCGACGCAACGACCACCCCAGCGACGACCGCCATCAACCCCGCCTGAAGCTCCGCCGCGAGCCCGCTCACAAGGCCGACCTCGCCCGAGCTCGCTTCGCCGGAGTCCGCCCCGAGCCCGACCGGCACCGCCCCCGCACCCGTGGCCCGCCTCTCGGCGATCGCCACAAGGGTTCAGACTGCCCCGAGCTGCCCGTGGGCCGCTGCCGTACTCAGGACCACGTCGAACAAGCTCGCCTCGAGAAGCCGCATGAACCACAGGAGCCAAGACCGAACCCGTTCGTCCTCGACCCCCGAAGCCGAGAACCCCGACAAGACCCCCGTCACGGACTTCAAGTTCCCTTCGGACGCCACGACCGCACCAACGGTAACCCAAGTACTCCGGCGACATCAAGACCGACCCCGGAGCGGAACGTCGAACCCCGAGAACCGGACGCGACGAGGTCTACCTCACGGACACCGAGAACTTCCCCCCCTGAACGCCAAGTTCGTCGACACGAATTCGACAAGTACCCCTTCGAGAACGCCAAGATCTTCACCCCGAACGCCATGACCGACAACATGCCCCGGAAACCCCGGATGCGCCAAGACCGATAAGATCTACCCCGATCCGAAGACCCTAACCCCGGATGCCAAGCACTGCACCCCGACATCGAGACCCCGATGCAACAAGATCTGCCGTGACCGAACGCTCACGAACCTCGACCCGAGACCGGACTGACCTCGAACCCTGAACCCCCCCGGAACCCCAAGATCGTCGAACCCTAAATGTGTGACCCTCGATACCCTATTTTATAAATGCATAATAACAACTTGATTGCATATTAAATTGTCATTCTCTCATGCATATCATCGGTTTGGGGCCTTATGCCGATTCACCCAATAATTAAATATGGGGCCCATATGCGGCAAATCTAGTCTCATATCGGCCTCATTTAAACTTGTGTAGCGAACCGTATCTTATCTTGCCTTGTTAAAACAACATTTAATTTGCGGGTATCTAAACAACATGAACCACCTAACTAATTGTCGGGACCCGGCCCGCTTAATATGACCTAATTGCATCGCACCTTTGCCATGTCATCCATCATGCATGCATCATGCCGATCTTCTGCCGTTTTATTAAATATCGCATCCGGTGTTTATTCTAGTGTTTTGCTTCTTCGCGGATAAGGCCGTTGAGTTGATGTGAGCATCGCCCCGATCTTCGGTTGAACCTTCGACAATGTTTTCAGGCGAGCATCTTCCCCTTTCTACCTATCTTACTTTTATAGTATTTATTCCCTCCTGTTGATCTATTGCTATCTGTGTTGCGATGCTTTAGTTTCCGTACCTGTGATATCCCTTGCAGCCTTATATTGCCTTGGACACATCCTATTACCTGTTGTTTGGTAGATAGTTGGACTTGCGCGTCGTAGTTGCTTGCTCAAGTGCCGATGTGTGTCGTCATATGCCACAGTTGCTGATGTATTGCCGCATGTTGATGTTGGAGCTGATTCTAGTTTTACTTATCGTCACTTTAATTTCTGTTTAACAACTAAAATTGAAATAAGCAGAGGCATCGGTGGGTGATAGAAAATATTTGGTTTCCGAACGCCCACTTGTGTCCCGTAAGACCCCGAGTACTTGATTCCTGTTCCTTGTTTTTGCGCGCTATCCACATCCGGGAGGTATATGGGACCCCCCTGAGCCAGAGCTTGATTCATTCTTATTTCTTGGGGCCACAAACTAGTTTGAGGTTTTATTTACGATCCTGCACTTATGCCATGTTTTAGCGCTTTACTTACGATTGTGCGAGGAGCACACTGTACTGTGTAGGTAAGCGTAATGTTTTCGCGGTATCGACAGCCCCCGATTGGGGACCTGCCGTCGTTTCGAGCTATTGTCGCAAACCTTGGGTCCGTCTCGAGCTTGCTTACTCCTATGGTATACTTCAAGGGTGGCCTCAAATATTTCAATCTGTGATTGTTCACCGTGAAAGCCTCGTTGGGTTTTGATTTGGTTTTTCCGAGGTTGATCGAGCGTGTTGCTATTGGTGCACCCCGCCGGTAAAACTTTCGAAAGCCGTGTCCGCGGATATGGACGACTTGGAGCACAGCTTGATCATAGACAAGCATAACTAAAGTTTATCGCTATAAATTTGACTTATAATGACTAGTAATCAGCTTCACTATAATGGAATGGCTAATTAATACTGCCCACAATTGTTTGGTTGTCGCTATGCAATTGTATCCGACTAGTAAGTATTGCAACTACAACGAAATGGTGAATAAAAGTACCAACAACTGCTGGGTTTTGGGTTATCTCATGCTATCTCAGATTCCGATTAGTAAGCATCGCCATAACGGAATGGTTAACTAAAAGTGCCCACTGTTTACTTTATCAGGACAATTATCTAAACCTGACTAGTAAAGTGCCGCAACTATAACTGAATAAATAAAACTGCCAACTGTGTGAGTTCCTCGGTTGACTTCCTCGTTTGGTCTCGAGGGGGAAACACCAGGATGGGTTTGTTTGGTGTTAGCCTCAGGTTGGATCCGGTTAGGTCATTCTCATCCCTCTCTGATATCCGCCAGTTGTATCGAGTCTCTATAGGTTGTTTAGTGCATGCTGCCGCTGCCGCTTCAGTCCACCATACCTATGTAGGCGAGGACCGCCGAATTCTAGCCTCGCTGTCATGGCCTCGATCGACGCCTTCTTTTTCCTTTGCCCTTTGTCGGCACCCCTTTGTTTAAGCAGGTTTTGAGTTCGACGCCGTTAGTGGTTACCCTTCCGCTTGGCCTGGCAGGTTATGGACGCCATTGGTTATTCTTCGTGGCTCTTAGCCCCATTTGCATCTTGTCCGTAGCTGGACGCTCTATCGTTTTCAAGGTGATTTGGATCTTGTATCTTATATCTGTATTCTTGACTCTTGGAGTCGTTGTTATATATATCTGTTCTGTGGGTCCCATCGAGGACTGTTGTGTAATGTTATTACTTCGTTTTCCACCCGCACGAAAGTGCCTAGTGGGCACCTTTGAATCGTTTCTATGCGGGTTTGGTGAATTTTGCCCGAACTTGCATAGGTCCGATTCTGAGGGTGTTACAGACTGGAAACCCAAAACTGGGCTTGTCGACACCGCGGAATCGTGCCACGATCCTAAACAGTACAGTGTGCTATCCATCGCACAATCGTAAATACAGTAGTAGCATGGCATAAGTACAGGACCGTAAATAAAACCTCAAACTAGTTTGTGGCCCCAAGAAATAAGACTGAATCAAGCTCTCGCTCAGGGGGTCCCATAATCCTCCCGGATGTGGATAGCGCGATAAATCAAGGAACAGGTATCAAGCACTCGGGGTCCTACGGGACACAAGTGGACGGTTAACAACCAAATAACATCTATTGCCCACCTGTGCCTCTGCTTACTTACTTCAATTTTAGTTGTTAAACAGTAATTAAAGTGAACGATAAGTAAAGCCAAGATCGTCTCCAACATCAAACAGGCGGCGATACTCCAACAACTGTGGCACTTGACGACACGCAACAGCACTTGAGCAAGCGACTACGACGCGCAAGTCCAACTATCTACCAAACAACAGGTAATAGGATGAGTCCAAGGCAATATAAGGCTGCAAGGGATATCAAGGGTACGAAACTAGAGCATCTCAACACAGATAGCAATAGATCAACAAGAGGGAATAAATGCTATAAAGTAAGATAGGTAGAAAGGGGGAGATGCTCGCCTGAAAACATTGTCGTAGGTTCGACCGAAGATCGGTTCGTCACTCGCATCAACTCAACGGCCTTATCCGCGAAGAAGCAAATCGCTAGAATAAACACCGGATGCACTATTTAATACAACGGCAAAAGATCGGCATGATGCATGTATGATGCATGGCATGGCAAAGGTGCGATGCAATTAGGTCATATTAAGTGGAACCGGGGTCCCGACAATTAATTAATAGGTTCAAGTTGTTTAGCTACCCCGCATTTTAAATGTTGCATTATCAAGACAAAAGATAGCACCGGTTCGCTACACAACTTTAAATGAGGCCAATATAAGACTAAATTTGCCCGCATATGGGCCCCATATTTAATTATAAGGTGAATCGGCATAAGGCCCTCAAACCACACAAATATGCATGCGAGTATGACAATTCAATATGCATCAATTTGTTATTACAATTATAAAATAGGGCTCGAGAAAGGGGCACACATTAGGGTTCGGCAGATCTTGGGGTTCCGGGGTTCGGGGTTGGTCTCAGGGTTCAGGGTTCGACGGGGTCAGTCTCGGCGGGATCGTTCTCGGATAACAGAGTATATCTTGGCGCATCCGTGGTCTTCGGGTCATGTCGACGTTCATGGCGTTCGGGATGAAGTACTTGTCGTATTCGCATCGGCGACCTTGGCGTCCGGGTTCTCGACAAACTTGGCGTAACCGGGATGGAGGACTTGCCGTATCGGGGAGAAGATCTTGGAGGGTGCCGGTTTCAATTGTCGATGGCGAACTTTGCTTGGAGCCAGGAAGAAGTACTCGGTGTCCCTTTAGAAGACCTTGTCGGTCCGTATTTGTCGGTGGCGAACTTGACCGATGGTCTTCGGGTCCGGGGGTTCGCCGCTCCGTGAGGTAGATCTTGGCGCTTCGTGAATCTTCAGGCATGCGTCAGCGGGTTCTAGGAGGAAGAGCTTGGCAAGGCGAGGGGAACTTGATGATGAATGGTTCACGGCCACCGTCTCGACGCCACATCGGGAACATCGACCAAGAACACCGGGCGCCAGCGAGCAACAACAAACATCTTGTCGGTGGATTGCCACTGTGGCTTTCATCTACCGCATTGAAGATCTTCTGTGGCGTGAGTGGTACAAAAACAGGGTATCTTGTAGTACCAAAACAGCATGCGTCTTCCCTGACCCTGTCGGACCCATAGCAACCAGGAGGACACGACGCAGGAGGGCGGATGAGGTGGGATGTTGCTGCGGACGGCTTGCTCGGGCGAGGTGGAAGTGTAACACCCTCAGAATCGGCCCTATGCAAGTTTTAGCAAAACCCGCCAAACCCGCATAGAAACGATTCAAAGGTGCCCACCAGGCACTTTCGCAAGGTGGAAACGAAGTAATAACATTACACAACAGTCCTCGATGGGACCCACGTAATATATATATATAGCGACTCAATGAGTCAAGAATACAGATATAATATACAAAGATCCGATCACCTTGAAAATGACAGAGTCCGACTACGGACAAGATGCAAATGGGGCTAAGAGCCTCAAGAATAACCAATGGCGTCCATAACCCCCGAGCCAAGCTGGAAGGGTAACCCGACTAACGTCGATCTCAAAACCTGCTTAAACAAAAGGTGCCGACAAAGGCAAAGGAAAAGAGGAGCGCCAAGATCGAGGCCAAGACACGGCGAGGCTAGAATTCGGGTCCTCGCCTACATAGGTATGGTGGATCAAGCGGCAAAGATGCACTAAACATCCTATAGAGACTCGATACAACCTGCGGCAATCGAGAGGGTAAGAAAGACCTATTCGTACCAACTTGATGCTACCATCAAACAAACCCATCTGGCGTTTCCCCTCGAGACCAAACGAGGAAGTCAACCGAGGAACTCACAGTTGGCGCTTTACTTATTCGCTATCGTTGCAGCAATTACTAGTCATGTTTAGATAATCATCCCGATAAAGTAAGCGCAGGGCTTTTAGTTGACCAATCCGTGATAGTTGCAACAGTTACTAGTCAGATACAATTAACATGAGATAAGCCAAAAACCCCAGCAGTTGTTGGTACTTTTATTTAGCCATTCCGTTGTAGTTGCCATACTTACTAGTCAGATACAATGGTCGCAAGCGACACTCCAAACAAACAGTGGTGGGCAGTATTATTTAGCCATTCCGTTATAGTGAAGCTGATTACTAGTCATTATAAAGTCAAATTTGTAGCACTACTTTAGTTATGCTTGTCTATGATCGATATACTGTGCTCCAAGTCGTCCATAACCGCGGACACGGCTTCCAGAAAGTTTTACCCGGCCGGGGTGCACCAATAGCAACACACGCTCGATCAACCTCGGAAAAACCAAATCAAAACCCAACGAGGCTTTCACGACAAAGCAATCACAGGATTCAGAAATATTTCAGGGGGCCACCCCATTAAGCTACCCGCCACGGTTAGTGACTCAAACAGACTCAAGGTTTGGGTATACTCATGAACGATCGAAACCAAAACTGGCTTGTCGACACCATGAATCGTGTCCCGATCCTAAACAGTGCTATCTGTCGCACAATCGTAAATAGTAGTAGCATGGCATAAGTACAGATAGTAAATAAAACCTCAAACTAGTTTGTGGCCCCAAGAAATAAGATGAATCAAGCTCGCTCGGGGGTCCCATAATCCTCCCGGATGTGGATATCGCGATAAAACAAGGAACATGTATCAAGTACTGGGTCCTCAGGACACAAGTGGGCTCGAAACCAAATATTATCTATCACCCACGATGCCTCGCTTACTTCAATTTTAGTTGTTAAACAGGAATTAAAGTGAACGATAAGTAAAGCCATGATAATCTCCAACATCAACATGCGGCAATACACCAACAACTGTGGCAATTGACGATACGCAACAGCACTGGAGCAAGCGACTACTGCGCGGAAGTCCAACTATCTACCAAACAACAGGTAATAGGATGTGTCCAAGGCAATATAGGGCTGCAAGGGATATCTCGGGCACGAAAACTAGAGCAACGCATAACCACGAGATAGCAATAGATCAACATGAGGAATAAATACTATAAAAGTAAGATAGGTAGAAAGGGGAGATGCTCTTTGAAAACATTGTCGAAGATTCAACCGAAGATCAGGGCGAAGCTCACATCAACTCAACGGCCTTATCCGCGAAGAAGCAAAACACTAGAAGGAACACCGGTTGCAATATTTAATACAACGGCAGAAAATCGGGCCTGATGCATGTATGATGTATGACATGGCAAGGATGCGATGCAATTAGGCAATATTAAGTGGAACCGAGGGTCCGACAATTAAATATATGGTTCAAGTTGTTTAGATACCCCGCATTTTAAATGTTGTCTTAACATGGCAGAAGATAGCACCGGGTTCGCTACACAAATTTAAATGAGGCCAATATATATAAGGCTAGATTTGCCCGCATATGGGCCCCATATTTAATGATTAGGTGAATCGGCATAAGGCCCCCAAACCACATGATAAGATGCATGCGAGTATGACAATTTAATATGCAACAATTTGTATTATGTTATAAAATAGGGTTTCGGGAAGGGGTTCACACATTAGGGTCGAAGATCTTGGTCCGGGGGTTCGGGGTCGGTCTCAGGGTCCGGATCTGGGGTTCGGGGTTCGACGGGAACGAGGTTCGATCTTTGGGTCCTCGGGTCCGGGTGAAGAACTTGTGTGCGACGTCGTCGGCATCGGTGCGGGAAGGGGTCTTGTCGTTCCGCAACGTAGATCTTGGGGAGGTTCGGGGTTCGTCTCGGCGAGAGCGTTCTCGGATAACGGCGTAGATCTTGTCGCCTCCGTGGTCTTCGGGTCATGTCGACGGTCATGGCGTCCGGGAGACGAGCTTGTCGTTGCGGAGATCTTGTCGGTTCGCGTTTCGGATTCCGTGAGACGATCTTGGCGCTCGATGTCCGTGAGGGAGTCCTTGGAGTCCCGGATGGAGATCTTGTCGGGATACTTCGGGTCTCATCATCCATTGTCGATCTTGTCGACTCAAGCCAGAGGAAGTCCTTGTTGTAGCACCACACCATCAACACACCTTGTCGGCACATCACCATCTTCGCTTGCACACACACAAGCATTATGCTTCAAGGTCCCAACTCCCCTTTACTGTATGCAGCATCAGGAGCACCGTTCACGGCGGGAGGCGCACGAGAGGCGGGAAGACGACGGCGCACGGCCGAGCGGCAGCGACCACAGCTACAAGGCAGGCCATGGGCCCACTGGTAGACGCCAAGGGACAGGAAGGAGCTCGAGCCGGGCTCATGGAAGAAGGCGGAAGGGAGCGCACGGGCTGAGGCGGTGGACCGGAGGTAGGGCGATGGGAGAGGCTCTGGCGAGGGGGCAGGGAGAGGAGAGGCGCGGCGCGCAGGCTGGGCGGTGGTGGAGACCGAAGGTAGGGCGCCGGCGAGGCGGGGCCGACGGGTCGGGCAGAGGTGGGGGTCGTGGCGGGCGGAGCCGCGGGAGGAGGCAGGCGGAGGCGGATGGAGGCGGCGAGCTGGGGAGGAGGGGGCTGCACTGGGGAGGCGCCATGGAGGGGCTCGGGCGAGGTCACGGGAGCGCAGAGGAGGGTCCGTGGCGGCTCGCGACGCCTGGAGGGAGGAGCTCGAGGTGGGGCGAGAGCAGGCGAGGATGCTCGGGGTGGGGAGCTCGGCGTGGGAGGCTCGGGGAGGCCAGCGGGTCTGGCGGAAGACGAGCCGCGGAGGAGGGGGAGGGGGCGGCCGCGGTTGGCGAGTGGAGAAGCGGAGGCGGGGCGGTTCGCCGGCGACGCGGGCGAGCGAAGGGAACGCCGGCGGCGGAGGAGGCGTGCTTGGCGATGGGGAGAGAGAGGTTGGGGGACGGGGTGGGCGCGGGGACAGGTGGGGACTGGGTGGGGTCCAGGGGCGTGGGACTGTTATCGCCATATTTTGGCCAAAGAAGGAGATGGGACGTGGTCAAGATGGGCTTGGAAGATACATATATTCAACGTGTTGTTGGATCGGCCTAGTGCGTGGATTTGGGCTAAATTGCCCGTGTATCTTGTATCATAGTAGGTTTCGTTTCAGTTTAGGTTCCGTTTCAGTTTAGGTAAAGATAGAGTTGTAGAGTTATTCCAAAGGTAGGAAGTCTCCGGACTATAAATATGTACCTAAGGTTATCGAGAAAGGAGGACAATCACGTTCACAACAAACACAATCTCGGCGCATCGCCACCCCTTGTTTCTAGGGTTTCTTTCGGGTAAGTGCCATGCTGCCTAGATCGCATCTTGCGATCTAGGCAGTATTTTTACTTATGCGTTATTTAGTGTTACTCGTACTGAAGCCTTGTTGATGGCGAGTAACACTACTATCATGATTTTGTTGAGGCTAGCATCGGTGCTTTTCGTTATAATTATTTGACTTATGCTGCCTCTAGTTACCTCGCTACCTTTGCACCTTTTCCCAAGTGTAAGGGTAGCATCTTGCTTGATCTTTATTTAGCTGATTCGATCTGTTATGGTTGTGCCTTGCTCGCCAAGGTTTAGTTTGATATCTACGTAGTCAGGCCTTACAAACGGGTTGAACGATCCAAAGAGTACGTGGGGCGTGGTTTACTCGCTCTAGAGAAGTTGTTCCGGTAATTGACTTTACGTTGGTTATTAGGCCTCCTCTAGGGTTAGTATTCTTCATCTTTTGTATATACCAGGCTCAATTACGTGTAGGACGTTCCAGTTACGTGGTGAAAAGCGTTAAACCGTCAGAGATCGATTTAACTTGTAATGATAAAGCAAAACCCCATGTTATCGTAGATCTAATGCGTAACCATGGGATAATCGGCTCTAGGAGCCGATTCACGGAAACCAGGAGCCGGTCACGGCTCGAATTTTACGATACTTGTTTACCATGCAGAAATCAATCGAGCAATCCTTCACCTTCCGACCAGGTATAGGTCAGGTGCATCTCGAACCAAGCCGGGGCGTGTGCGGAGTTTTGCGGCCGTTGCCGAGGGACCAGGCCCACCAGCGATTACAGGAGCCTCCGGATCTTCGTGTTGCTCGTCGCTGCTCGCCGGTGAGTTTTGGCAGCAACACATTCGCACGCCCGGTGGGACCTTCAACAACGTCTACATCAACATCCGACGCTGCGATGGAGAATGACCCGATCACGTCTGACGAGCTGCCCGAGGAGCACAAAGGCGGTATGACGAGATCGAAATCTCTTGAAGCCGATCTCATCGGCTCTTTGAGAGGACCCGTAAGCATGGCATCAAGTGGAGGGGTTCTCCCGAGGGTGCTCTTGATGAGGTGGATATGTCTTCCTTCGGAGGAGCGCACGAGCTCTACGACAGAAGTCAACTACATGGTGGCTCATTCTGCACCGCCATTCGAGAGCTGGTGAACGCTTTCGGCGGTCGCGGTTCGCGTAGTCAGAGATCATGAAACATCGATTCTCCGTCGGGACCTACTTTAGGGACTCACCAGGAGAAAGACCGCTCGCACCAGGCCACAACTGCCATTCACACTTGCAGCTCAGCCGCCAGAGCAGCGCGTCGTCGTCTACAAGGTTGGAGGCGACCAGCGATTGCCAATTCCTGTTTGAGCCACCTAAGGAAATCCCACGGATATGTATGCACCTCGTCGGATCTGCAACAACCTGCCACGCACCAACCAGATTGCAACCGCAGGAGTTTCTGCGGCAGGGGTTCCTGGGGCAGGAGCTCCAGGAGCAGGCGTTTCTGGAACAGCGATGTCTGGGATGGACGCCGACAAACAGGCGTGGCTAGCCAAGTATGCCACTGGAACAAGTCATGAGAATCTAGCCCCCGCAGCTCAAACAGTGGAGCAAATCCGTACCATCTTGAGGACCGGTTAAACCGTCAAGAGAAGGACAATCGGCTATTCAAAGCCGTATTCCAACGAAGTTTGATCTGATTCCGCTGCCACTCAAGTATCGTCTCCCTGAGTTCTCAAGGTTTAGCGGGTCAGAGGGGTCGAGCTCGATCGAGCACGTAAGCCGATACCTGGCGCAGCTAGGCATGATTTCGGCATCGGATCAGTTGCGCGTAAGGTTTTTTGCGCAATCCCTGACAGGACCAGCTTTTGGGTGGTACACCTCGCTGCCACCTGATTCGATTCAGACCTGGAAGCAACTGGAAGATCAGTTCCACATCCAATATCATTCAGAGGCTACCGAGGCTGGCATTGCGCACTGGCAGTCTGCGAGCGGGGAGAGGCAGCGAGTACATCCAGCGCAGACCGTCAAAAACCGATGTTACTCATTTCGTTTAATCGAGAAGGAAGCGGTCGAGCTGGCGGTGTTGGGTCTCGGCACCCATCAAGGATCGCTTTCAAGTAGAGTATAACTCATTGGCGCACATGGCCCGTAAACTAACGATGTATGAACAGCGCCACCACAGTTGTACCAAGACAAGTTCAAACGTCCGATAGGCCTGGTCGATACAGAAGAAGATGATCCTACACAAGACCAGGAGGTGGCCGTGGCTGAATGGGCTCGGGGGGCAGATCCTGTATCCTGCAAATGGGTGAAGCAGCAAGGGCCTGCAAAAGGGTTCGACTTCGACGTGAGCAAAGCTGAGCAGATCTTCGATTTGCTGCTGAAAGAAAAGCAGCTGAAGTTGCCCGAGGGACCAGGGCCCACCAGCAGTTCTGGGAGCCTCCCGGCTCTTCGTGTTGCTCGTCGCTGCTCGCCGGTGAGTTTTGGCAGGCAACACATTCTGGCACGCCCGGTGGGACAAAATCATTCGTCCGAAGGCCACAAAATCCCCACGGCTCAGGAAATGAACGGGAGACCATACTGCAAGTGGCATCACTCGTTCACCCACACCACCAATGATTGCAAAGAGCTACGTCGCCAAATCCAAATGGCGATAGAACAAGGCCGTCTGATCCTTGGGCAGTTCGCCATGAAAGTGGACACAAACCCATTTCCCGGTGTAAACATGGTAGAACTCAATCGCTCCGCGAGGCGTCAGCTGGATTTTTCGTTCGGTGTTAATATGGCAGGGTCTGGGTACCACCATGACACGTACAAGGAGGAAGGTGGTCGCTCTCGGGGCAAAGAAAGAAAGGAGGCTGGTCCATGCGACCGGCCCAGCCACAACGACAGGCGGTACTTAACAGAGGAACAGGTGAGGAGAGTGCGGTATCAGAAGCCACATTCCGCATCTCCTTAACAAGTATGAGCGTCGATGACCGACGGCCGTAGCGATGGAGACGAGGAGGATACGAGCACCTCGCTAGGGGACCGCTCAAAAGAAAAGGAAGCGCAGATAAACATTGGGATTGTCCTTCTTCAAGTATTCTTTGGGGACGCTGAATGAGCTGATTACCTACGGTCGACAACTGCCCGGAATGCGGACAGCAGAAGGAGGACACGAGGCCAGTTTCAGTGTTCAAACGTCTAGGGCCTCTCCCGCCTCAGAGCCGTTACAGGGAGTCCGCTCGAGCAAAGGGCCTCGAGAAGCCAAGGGATGACAAAGAAGAAGACAGATATCACCGTCCAAGGTGGTGTCCCGACGGACTCGAACATACCCAAAAGCGAGAGTGCGGCTGCGTAATTTGGAGCAAGTCAAGCACTGATTCCACGCTTTAAAGAAAGCGCGGCCCGATCTCGCCAAAATTAGGCGCACCTTGGAAACGGAGAGACCGACAAGGAGAGAGAATGGCGCCCCAAACCAGAAAAGCCGATGCAGTACATCGGCCGCACAAACATGGTGTTCATACTTTCCGCCGAATTCTGCGCCAAGGACCAATGAGCTATCGCTGGCCATTGAGCTATCGCGGCCGGTTATCTTTGAGAAGCCACGTGAGAAGGGTTACAAACATCTGAAGGCCCTGTACCTACGAGGTTACATCAATGGGCAACCTGTCAGCAAGATGTTGGTGGACACCGGAGCGGCAGTCAATATCATGCCATACTCCATGCTACGACGTTTGGGACGCTCCACTGCAGATCTGATCAAAACCAACGTCACGTTAAGCGACTTCAACGGTCAGACTTCAGAAACACAAGGCGTACTGAACGTGGATCTGACAGTGGGCAGGAAAACCATACCCACGTCATTTTTTCGTGGACAGCAAAAGCACCTCTGCTGTCTTGCTAGGGAGAGATTGGATTCACGCGAATCGCATTCCGTCCACAATGCACCAGTGCCTAATACAATGGGATGGAGATGAAGTGGAGGTCATCCATGCAGATGATTCTATCGAGATCTCCATAGCTGGCATGAACGTCTGGGAAGCAGAAGACCAAGAGCCGATCTCTGGAATCAGTCTAGACGGCTGTGAGCGCATTGAAGCTACAAAAAACGGGGTGAGGCTGGTCTTATCCACTGGCCTGACAGAGTAGAAAAGTACACGATCGTACGTGGTACGGCCGATCCTCGCGATCGGCCACAAAAAATAAAAAGCAGCAATCATACGACAAGCAGACCACGTAGTCGTAGCAGGGAGATGCCCTGCCATTGTAAAACAATAAGGTGTAAACCATCCCTGACTAATGCAATCAAAAAGGGGGCCGATTCAGGCAATCGGCCCAAATTATTTTTGTTACCCTCACCTACTGTTTGCCCTGTGTTTACAATCGATTTGACAGGTGACGGAAAGCTAGGGTATGGGTTTACATCTGCTGATGAACTAGAAGAGATCGACATTGGTCCTGGGGATAAGCCACGGCCAACATTTATCAGCAAGAAGTTAGATCCGAGTCTGCGGGGTCCGATGATAGCCCTGTTGAAAAAATATCCAGACTGCTTCGCCTGGGACTACACAGAAATGCCTGGGTTAGACAGGAGCATCATTGAGCATCGACTACCGCTTAAAAAGGGATTTCGGCCGTTCCAACAACGAGCACGACAGATGAAGGCCGAAATTCTAGAAGAAGTCAAGAAGGAGGTCGAGAAAATGTTGACAGCCAAGTTAATCAGGCCATGCAGGTATGCTGAGTGGATTTCTAGTATCGTACCTGTAGAGAAAAAGGATGGCCGTTGGCGTGTTGCCATAGATTTTCGGGATCTCAACAGAGCTACCCCAAAGGATGAGTATCCGATGCCGGGCGAGACGTTAATCAACGCAGCGCTGGTCATAAGATCTTGAGCTTCATGGATGGCAATGCCGGTTACAACCAAATTTTATGGCTCCAAGACATACACAAGACGGCGTTCGAGTCCTGTGTTCGGGGTTGTTCGAGTATGTAGTCATGACGTTGATCAAGAATGCCGCGCCACGTACAAAGAGCCATGAATTACATTTTCCGTGATCTGATCGGCAAGTTGGTGGAAATTTACATCGATGACGTGGTGGTCAAGTCTCAAAGGCAAGGACACTTGGACGATCTCAACGCGTCTGGACCGAACAAGAAAATTCGCTACGGATGAATCCAAAGAAGTGTGCCTTCGGGTAACGGGCCGTTCTTGGGTTTTTTGGTACATGAACGAGGAATTGAGATCGGCCTGAAAAGTCAGGAGGCAGTACGGAAAATGAAGCCACCTACCACAAAGAAAGAACTGCAGTCTCTAATCGGCAAGATCAACTTCGTCAGAAGATTCATCTCCAATCTGTCGAAGAAGAGAACCGTTCATGGGACTGGTGAAAATTAAATCTGACGAGGAATTTCGCTGGGGGGCAGAACAACAACGAGCCTTCGACGAGATCAAAGAATATCTGACGAAGCCGCCAGGGTTGGTTCCGCCACCGATGAACCGTTCTACATTTACTTGTCGAGTGACACGTCCATCGCCTCGGTGGTGGTGCAGGTTCATGATGGGCTGGAGCGAGTCGTATTTTACATAAGCAGAAGGATGCTGGATGCAGAGACAAGGTATCCTGATATCGATAAGTTGTGCCTCTGCCTGTTTTTCACCTACACCAAGCTGCGCCACATTTTGCTATCAGCGGAGATCATCATCATATGCAAATCAGACGTCATAAAGCACATGCTGTCGGCTCCTATGTTAAAAGGCCGACTGGGCAAATGGATGTTTGCATTATCAGAGTTTGACATCCGGTATCAACCCGCAAAAGCAGTTAAGGGACAGGCGTTACGACCGATCCGAAAGGATCAACACTAACATAGCAGCACTGTCTATAAGAGCGTGGGCTATGTTTTTCGATGGATCGGTTTGTGACGATGGCTGCGGCATCGGCATTTTACTCGTGTCACCCCGGGGGGCAACATTTTCCTTCTCCATCAGGTTATCTACCTCTCGTACCAACAACGTCTCTGAGTACGAGGCGATACGCAAGGGCATGGAGTTACTCCTCGAAGCCGGTGCAGAAGCAGTGGAAATTTTTGGAGACTCCAAATTGGTGATTTCCCAACTCACGGAGGAGTACAAGTGTGAGAGCGAGTCCCTCTTCCCATTATGGCTGCACTGCCGCGAGCTGATGGCGCAGTTCCGGTACATAAACTTCACCTGGATCCCACGGTCGCAGAATACCGAGGCGAATGATCTTGCACAAATGGCTTCGGGCTACAAGGATGTAGCAGAGGGAGCCGATGTTCAGGTACAGTTCCTGGAGGCTGACGACTGGAGAGCCGATATCTTCAATTACTTGAAGGATTCGGCTCGGGGGGCACCTAAACGGATAAGGTACAAGGCCATGAAGTATGTGCTTATTGGGGATGACATGTTTTACAGGACTCTGGAAGGGTTATTACTCAAATGTCTGGGGACAGCCGAGGCCAATCGGCTCCTACACGAGGTACACGAAGGCGCCTGTGGAACTCACCAATCGGCTCACAAGATGAAATGGTTGATCAGGCGATCAGGGTTTTATTGGCCCACCATGCTTGAGGACTGCTTCAAGTACTACAAAGGGTGTCAAGCATGTCAGAAATTTGGGAAAATTCAGATGGTACCCGCGTCAGCAATGAACCCCATCATCAAGCCTTGGCCATTCCGAGGTTGGGGCATGGATATGATCGGCAAAATCAATCCTCCATCAAGCAAAGGCCACATGTGGATTTTGGCCATCACTGATTATTTCACTAAATGGGTGGAGGCTGTCCCGATGAAATCAGTAAACTCAAAGGATGTTATCAATTTTGTGAAAGAACATGTCATCCATAGATTCGGGATTCCCCAAACTATCACGACCGATGGAGGTTCGGTCTTTATTTCTCAAGAGTTTAGGAAGTTCTGCGAGGACACGGGGATCAAGCTGATCAGATCATCTCCATACTATGCTCAGGCGAATGGGCAAGCTGAAGCATCCAACCAGAGCCTCATCAAGCTGATCAAGAGAAAAGTCGATGAGCACCCTAGGCGTTGGCACGAGGTTTTGTCAGAGGCATTGTGGGCTTATCGCATGTCATGCCATGGGGCGATTAAAACCTCGCCATACCATCTAGTATATGGACAAGAAGCCGTATTGCCCTGGGAAATTACGGCTGGATCGAGACGTGTCACTTTTCAGGACAATCTAACAACTGAAGAATATGCAACCCTGATGAGTGACAGTGTTGAGGATTTAACTGAGCTCAGGCTGTGGTCGCTTGAGAAGATCAAAGAGAACAAGGCCAAGGTAGCTCGTGCATACAACAAGAAAGTGAGGCCAAAGGAGTTCCACGTTGGTGATCTGGTATGGGAAGCTGTGTTGCCATTAGGGACTAAGGATGCAACATATGGTAAATGGTCTCCAAATTGGCACGGGCCGTACAGGGTCGATCAAGTTTTAAGAGGAAACGCATACATGCTTGAGGAGCTGGACGGCGTGAAATTCCCAGTGGCGGTCAACGGTCAGCATCTCAAGAAATATTTCCCAAGCATGTGGGATGATGGACAGTAAAACGTGGGGGCCGATACATGAAATCGGCCAAGTAAAAAGCACGTGAGACGTTGGACAGTAAAAATGTGGGGGCCGATACTGAAAATCGGCCGAATAAAAGCAAAAATATATAGCCGATGCACGGTCATCGACTCTAGAGGTTCACACATGTTACAAACAGGTGCCAGTTTACACATACGAGCTACTGAAGAAATGCTTCAAAGGCATGGAGTGCGTCAGCACGGACACGATCCACCTCGGCGATCTCGGCTTCGTCATCTTCATCCTTGCCTGTCACTGGCTGCTTGTTCAGGGCACGTATTTCGATGGGCAATTGGAGATCTGGGTCGCTCTTTTTTGAAGAAGGTCGCAGGTTACCGTTTGAAGCTGGAAAATGGCCGTTTGAGTTTGCCTAAGTATGCGACCAAGTTTTGACCTTGTCAACGTTTTTGGGAAAGCCGATGTGCATCGGCTCTTTGAGCTGTGGCTTGGTTGACTGTATGAACGTAACAAGGTGAAAGCCGATACGTTGCTATCGGCTTCTGGAGCATCGACCTATTGTGGCTATCGGCAAAATTAGGGGCGAACAAGGCAATCTTTGGGAAACAAATTCTTCATTCATTTAAAAGCTGGTTGCTTACAAAGGGCTGATTGATTACAAAAGGGGGCTTATTGCTACTACTACTATTTCTACTGGTTCCTAATCTAGGCCGAGGTCGTCGTCGCTGTCGTCGCCGCCGTCTTGTGCGCTATCCTCAGCACTGCTATCGGCGTCGTCTTCGCTGCTGCTGCTGAAGAAGCCAGCAGGAGCCTTCTCGTCCTCGTCGTCGTCGGTGTCCTCACTGGACCCGGTGCGGAAGTACTTCACCGGCTGGTACTCCTCGGAGGAGGTGTCCTCCTCTTCCTCCTCCTCTTCGGAGGAGTCGACGCCGTCCCAGGACATGGCGTCATCGGTGTTGTCTGCCTCCAGTTCCCCATCAGCAAGGAACTGCAGGTCTTCTTCGCCGTCAGTCAAGGACGCGTCGTCCTCCGACCAAACGGCGAAGTCCCAACCCCTCTCGTCCCACCATTGTGGGGCGAGAGTGTACTGCCGCTATCGGCGGTGCTCAAGGCCGGCTCTCGGTCGCTCATTGAGTTGGAGGCGTGGGAGGACAGGCCAGAGGAAGCAGAGGAGGCCATGGCGGAGAAAGAGGGTTTTTTCGGCGGAGGAAGAGGGTTTCTGGCTACTGGAGGAAGATGGGGACTGCGAACTGCTTAGATGGATTTAAATAAGGGGAATAGTGGAGAGACGGTTCAATGCCATAGCGGTTTCCCAGAATGTGCTGCCAAAATCGTCAAATCATGCACTGCGAAGGAGTTGAGAAGACAGGGCATCATGATGAAGGGGTGGCGTGACGATCCTGTTCTGCAACGCATTCTGTCAACGCGCAACCCGATACAAAAAAAAAGAGGGGGAAGAAAAAAATATCAGCAGAGTGGTTTTGGAATTATTATTGCCAAAACCAGGGGGGCATGTGTTATCGCCATATTTTGGCCAAAGAAGGAGATGGGCCGTGATCAAGATGGGCTTGGAAGATACATATATTCAACGTGTTGTTGGATCGGCCTAGTGCGTGGATTTGGGCTAAATTGCCCGTGTATCTTGTATCATAGTAGGTTTCGTTTCAGTTTAGGTAAAGATAGAGTTGTAGAGTTATTCCAAAGGTAGGAAGTCTCCGGACTATAAATATGTACCTAAGGTTATCGACAAAGGAGGACAATCACGTTCACAACAAACACAATCTCGGCGCATCGCCACCCCTTGTTTCTAGGGTTTCTTTCGGGTAATTGCCATGCTGCCTAGATCGCATCTTGCGATCTAGGCAGTATTTTTACTTATGCGTTATTTAGTGTTACTCGTACTGAAGCCTTGTTGATGGCGAGTAACACTACTATCATGATTTTGTTGAGGCTAGCATCGGTGCTTTTCGTTATAATTATTTGACTTATGTTGCCTCTAGTTACCTCGCTACCTTTGCACCTTTTCCCAAGTGTAAGGGTAGCATCTTGCTTGATCTTTATTTAGCTGATTCGATCTGTTATGGTTGTGCCTTGCTCGCCAAGGTTTAGTTTGATATCTACGTAGTCAGGCCTTACAAACGGGTTGAACGATCCAGTAGTACGTAAGGACGTGGTTTACTCGCTCTAGAGAAGTTGTTCCGGTAATTGACTTTACGTTGGTTATTAGGCCTCCTCTAGGGTTAGTATTCTTCATCTTTTGTATATACCAGGCTCAATTACGTGTAGGACGTTCCAGTTACGTGGTGAAAACGTTAAACTGTCGTAGATCGATTTAACTTGTAATGATAAAGCAAAACCCCATGTTATCGTAGATCTAATGCAGAACCATGGGATAATCGGCTCTAGGAGCCGATTCACGGGGAAACCTGGGAGCCGGTCACGGCTCGAATTTTACGTATACTTGTTTACCATGCAGGAAATCAATCGGAGCAATCCTTCACCTTCCTGACCAGGTATAGGTCAGGTGGAACGCCCTCGAACCAAGCCAGGACGTGTGCCGGAGTTTTGCGGGCCGTTGCCCGAGGGACCAGGGCCCACCAGCAGTTCTGGGAGCCTCCCGGCTCTTCGTGTTGCTCGTCGCTGCTCGCCGGTGAGTTTTGGCAGGCAACAGGGACGTGTGGGGCAGAGGTGGGCCAGGGTGGAGGTTGGCTGCGTGCGTCTGTGTGCGTGTGTGGTGTGAGCTGAGTGGGGAGTGGGGGTGGGGTGGTTGAGAGGAGGTGAGGATGAGGTGGCAGCAGCGGATTGGAGGGGGAGAGGGAGATAGGTGAGGTGTCACGAGGGGAGTGGTCGGGGTGATGTGGAGAGGGGTTGGGTAGGATAGGTTGGGTAGTTTTAGGATTATGGGGGACTGATTTAATTCCTGGGGGTGGTCGTTCGGGTCGAATCGTCCCGTTCGACTGCCCCACTGAAAATAACTAAATGTTTTATTTATTTCAAACAAGCCTTTTGCAAACCGATAGCAGACAAAATAAAATAATCCGGAGACCCGGGTTTTGGTGTTTGAATAAAGTTGGGGCGTTTAGAAAACAAAGACAGGTTTTTCCGCAAATAATTTTTATGCAAGCAAATGCAAGATGATGACGATGCTCAAATGCAATGTGGCATGATGACATGAGCATGCGGTCATGATGATGCAATGCACAAAAACAACGCGATTTTCTAGTAGTGCTTTTGCGGGATGCCACAGGAAGCGACCACAATGGCAGAGGGCGGCCTCGAGGCGCTGGCGGAGGGGCCCGCTGGCGACGGCGGCGAGGCGGGGGAGGGAGGCCGGAGGCGAGGCGAGGCCGGCGACGCACGGCGGTTGGCGGCCGGGGACGGTTGAGCGGGGCCGACGGGGTCGCGCGGGCAGAGAAGCAGAGGCCACGCGGCGGCGGGGTGAGGCCGATGCGGGCGGGAGGAGCTCCGGTGAGGAAGCGCTGGGGAGGAGACCGGGGGCGCGCCGGCGGCGGGGAGCCGAGCGGAGGCGGGCCAGCGGCTGCGAGGCGAGGGCGGAGCGGTGGGCGAGGCGGACGCGAGCGAGTGGGGAAGGTGCGGCGGGTGGAGGAGAGTGGCGGAGGAGGGTCTTTGTTGCTGCAGCTGGCGGTGGGGGAGGACGCGGCCGTCGCTGGAGGGGAGGCGAGCGAGGTGGGCGGCGCGGTGAGGCAGAGAGGGAAGCGGCGGCGATGCGGGAGAGGTCGGGGGCGGTGGCGGTTGAGGAGAGGACGAGCGGAGGCGAGCGAGGCCGGCTCGGCCGGAGGAAGGAGCGAGCAGAGCGCCGGAGGGGAGGAAGATGGGAGAGGGAGGTTGGGGACGAGCGCGTCGGGTGCGGTAGGAAGAGGGCGTGGGGTGGATGGCGACAGGCGTGCGTGGCGTGCGTGTGTCGGGTGGGACCGCGGGCAGGTGGGTGGGGATCGGTGGGGTGGATGGGATCGGGTGCAGGGTGGGGCCACGTGGGGCTGCTGCTTGTTGTATCTGATGAGGTGTCAGCGGGAGAGTGGTTGGGGGGGAAGAGAGAGGATGAGGTGGCAGGCACCGATTGGTGCAGGTGAGGTGGCTGGTTGGGTGGGTAGGTTAGGTTGGGTAGTTTTAGGATTCTGGTGGACCGATTTTGTACTGGGGGTGGTCGACTGGGTCGAATCGGCCCGTTCGACTGCCCCCCTAAAAATAATTAAATGTTTTATTTATTTAAAACGGGGCCTTTGCAACCCGATAACAGACAAAACAAAATAATCCAGATTCCTGGGTTTGAATTTGAAAACAAGACGGGGCGTTTTAGAAAACAAAAACAGGCTTTGCGAAAATAGTTTTAGACAAACAATGCATGATGATGACGATGCAATGCACAAATTCAACGCGATTTTCTAGTAGTGGTTTTGCGGGATGCCACAATTCGAAACCACTAACAATGGATCTCGCCCTCGAGATCCGCCTCATGGTGCCGGGAAGAAGGGCGGTGATCTGAATCTTCTCGCTTCGTGTAGATCCTCGCGACTCCACTAACAAGAGGTCGTTGTCCGTGATCGTCGAGAGAACACTCCGGAACAAAAGGTCGAAGGTAGAGGTATCAACAAATAAAGCCACCTCTAGCTTCCATGGACGGAGTAAAATTGCTGGATCTCCTGATTCGATGTACAAGAGCGAATGATAAGAGTAGTCGGATGGTGATCAGTCCATCGCGCACCCAAACCATTACTCTGCACACGAATAGGCGAATTATGCAACCAACTCTCGGAATCAGACTGAAGATCTCGACAACCGAGGTTCGGAAATAACGGAGTGATGCAGACTCTGCATCGGATCTGGCGTAGATGATGTTGTCGCGTCGGAAAACACCGGAAGGCACAAACAAAGAACAAAGGATGGTACCACAGATAAAGGACCATTCAGATAGCAGGAGGACCGGATGTAGAAACACCGTTACCAAAAGAGGAAGCGAAACCCTAAAGGTACGACGGAACCCAACCACGAGAAATCCTGGACTCGAAGAGAGAGAAGAGAGTGGATTCAAAACACCTGGAGGTAAGAGGAGAATAGCATAGGGGTAAGGAGTAAAATCAGACCTAGCCAGAACTATCCAACCGATTTTGCAAAAATAGTTTTGACACTCTACTTCGGCCGTTAGCTAGGTTATCCTACAGGCTAGACTTGTGGGGTATCGCAACTGCTGAGCTCTGATACCACTCTGTAACACCCTCAGAATCGGACCTATGCAAGTTTTAGCGAAACCCGCCAAACCCGCATAGAAATGATTCAAAGGTGCCCTTGAAGCACTTTCGTGGTGGAAAAGCAGTAATAACATTACACAAGTCCTCGATGGGACCCACGAGCAGATATGTATACCACACGACTCCATGAGTCAAGAATACAGATATAATATACAAAGATCCAAATCACCTTGAAAACGATAGAGCGTCCAGCTACGGACAAGATGCAAATGGGGCTAAGAGCCCTGAAGAATAACCAATGGCGTCCATAACCCTGCCCAGGCCAAGCCGGAAGGGTAACCCTGCTAACGACGTCGATCTCAAAACCTGCTTAAACAAAAGGGGTGCCGACAAAGGGCAAAGGAAAAAGAGGAGCGTCAGTACTGAGGCCAGTACACGGCGAGGCTAGAATTCAGCGGTCCTTGCCTACATAGGTATGGTGGACTGAAGCGGCAGCGCAGCATGCACTAAACAACCTATAGAGACTCGGTACAACTAGCGGATATCAGAGAGGGGTAAGAAAGACCTAGTCGGAACCAACATGATTCTACCATCAAACAAACCTATCCTGGCGTTTCCCCCTCGAGACCAATCGAGGAAGTCAACCGAGGAACTCACACCGTTGGCAGTTTTATTTATTCAGTTATCGTTGCAGCAATTACTAGTCAAGTATAGATAATCATCCTGATAAAATAAGCAGTGAGCACTTTTAGTTAACCATTCCGTTATAGTGGCAACACTTACTAGTCAGATACAATTAGCATGAGGTAACCCAAAACCCAGCAGTTGTTGGTACTTTTATTTAGCCATTCCGTTATAGTTGCAATATTTACTAGTCAGGTACAATGGTGGCGACAATCCAAACAAGCAATTGTGGCTGTTATTTAGCCATTCCATTATAGTGTAGCTGATTACTAGTCATTATAAAGTCAAATTTATAGCACTACTTTAGTTATAGTTGTCTATGATCGAGATCTTGTGCTCCAAGTCGTCCATAACATGGACACGGCTTTCAGAAAGTTTTACCCGGCCGGGGTGCACCAATAGCAACACACGCTCGATCAACCTCGGAAAAACCAAATCAAAACCCAACGAGGCCTTCACGACAAAGCAATCACAGGATTCAGAAATATTTCAGGGGGCCACCCCTTAAAGTAGACCATAGCAACGGCCGGCTCCGAGACGGACTCAAGGTTGTGGGGACGGCTGTGAACGACTGGGAACCCAAAACTGGGCTTGTCGACACCGCGGAATCGTGCCACGATCCTAAACAGTACAGTGTGCTATCCATCGCACAATCGTAAATACAGTAGTAGCATGGCATAAGTACAGGATCGTAAATAAAACCTCAAACTAGTTTGTGGCCCCAAGAAATAAGACTGAATCAAGCTCTGGCTCAGGGGGGTCCCATAATCCTCCCGGATGTGGATAGCGCGATAAATCAAGGAACAGGTATCAAGCACTCGGGGTCCTACGGGACACAAGTGGACGGTTAACAACCAAATAACATCTATTGCCCACCTGTGCCTCTGCTTACTTACTTCAATTTTAGTTGTTAAACAGTAATTAAAGTGAACGATAAGTAAAGCCAAGATCGTCTCCAACATCAAATAGGCGGCAATACTCCAACAACTGTGGCACTTGACGACACGCAACAGCACTTGAGCAAGCGACTACGACGCGCAAGTCCAACTATCTACCAAACAACAGGTAATAGGATGTGTCCAAGGCAATATAAGGCTGCAAGGGATATCAAGGGTACGAAACTAGAGCATCGCAACATAGATAGCAATAGATCAACAAGAGGGAATAAATGCTATAAAGTAAGATAGGTAGAAAGGGGGAGATGCTCGCCTGAAAACATTGCCGAAGGTTCGACCGAAGATCGGGTCG
Source organism: Avena longiglumis (assembly GCA_030063025.1). Classification (NCBI taxonomy): domain Eukaryota; kingdom Viridiplantae; phylum Streptophyta; class Magnoliopsida; order Poales; family Poaceae; genus Avena; species Avena longiglumis. The sequence goes on from CP125978.1 coordinate 508,133,622, forward strand.
TCACTCGCATCAACTCAACGGCCTTATCCGCGAAGAAGCAAATCGCTAGAATAAACACCGGATGCACTATTTAATACAACGGCAGAAGATCGGCATGATGCATGTATGATGCATGGCATGGAAAAGGTGCGATGCAATTAGGTCATATTAAGTGGAACCGGGGTCCCGACAATTAATTAATAGGTTCAAGTTGTTTAGCTACCCCGCATTTTAAATGTTGCATTATCAAGACAAAAGATAGCACCGGTTCGCTACACAACTTTAAATGAGGCCAATATAAGACTAGATTTGCCCGCATATGGGCCCCATATTTAATTATAAGGTGAATCGGCATAAGGCCCTCAAACCACACAAATATGCATGCGAGTATGACAATTCAATATGCATCAAATTGTTATTACATTTATAAAATAGGGCTCGAGAAAGGGGCACACATTAGGGTTCGGCAGATCTTGGGGTTCCGGGGTTCGGGGTTGGTCTCAGGGTTCAGGGTTCGACGGGGTCGGTCTCGGCGGGATCGTTCTCGGATAACAGAGTAGATCTTGGCGCATCCGTGGTCTTCAGGTCATGTCGACGGTCATGGCGTTCGGGATGAAGTACTTGTCGTATTCGCATCGGCGACCTTGGCGTCCGGGTTCTCGACGAACTTGGCGTAACCGGGATGGAGGACTTGCCGTATCGGGGAGAAGATCTTGGAGGGTGCCGGTTTCAATTGTCGATGGCGAACTTTGCTTGGAGCCGGGAAGAAGTACTCGGTGTCCCTGTAGAAGACCTTGTCGGTCCGTCTTTGTCGGTGGCGAACTTGACCGATGGTCTTCGGGTCCGGGGGTTCGCCGCTCCGTGAGGTAGATCTTGGCGCTTCGTGAATCTTCAGGCATGCGTCAGCGGGTTCCAGGAGGAAGAGCTTGGCAAGGCGAGGGGAACTTGATGATGAATGGTTCACGGCCACCGTCTCGACGCCACATCGGGAACATCGACCAAGAACACCGGGCGCCAGCGAGCAACAACAAACATCTTGTCGGTGGATTGCCACTGTGGCTTTCATCTACCGCATTGAAGATCTTCTGTGGCGTGAGTGGTACAAAAACAGGGTATCTTGTAGTACCAAAACAGCATGCGTCTTCCCTGACCCTGTCGGACCCATAGCAACCAGGAGGACACGACGCAGGAGGGCGGATGAGGTGGGATGTTGCTGCGGACGGCTTGCTCGGGCGAGGTGGAAGCGACCACTGGCAGGGCGGCCTCGAGGCGGAGGGGGCCCGCCCGGCGGCAGCGGGGAGAGGCGAGGCGGGCGGCACCGGCGGCCGCAGCGGTTGGCGGGGACGGTTGAGCGGGGCCCGGCAGTGTGAAGGCGAGCGAGGCCACGCGGCGGGGTGAGACGATCTGGCGGGAGGAGCTCCCGTGAGGAAGCGCCTGGAGGAGACGAAGCGCGGCCAGGAGCCGAGCGGAGGCGGCAGCGGCAGGCGGCTGGGCGTGGGTCAGGCGGGGCCTTGGCGAGTGGGAAGGTGCGGCCGGGCGGGTGGAGGAGAGCCGAGGAGGAGGGTCTTGGTGGGCAGCAGTGGCGGTGGGGAGGCGCCGTCGCTGGAGGGGAGGCGGCGAGGTGGGCGCAGTGAGGCAGAGAAGCGGCGCGATCTGGGAGAGGTCGAGGCGGTGGCGGTTGAGGAGAGGGCAGCGGAGGCGGCAGGCAGCTCGGCCGGAGGAAGGAGCGAGCCGGGAGGAGGAAGATGGGAGAGGGAGGTTGGGGACGAGCGCGTCGGGTGCGGTAGGAAGAGGGCGTGGGGTGGATGGCGACAGGCGTGCGTGGCGTGCGTGTGTCGGGTGGGACCGCGGGCAGGTGGGTGGGGATCGGTGGGGTGGATGGGATCGGGTGCAGGGTGGGGCCACGCGGGGGCTGCTGCGCGCTGTATGCGGTGAGGTGTCAGCGGGAGAGTGGTTGGGGGGGAAGAGAGAGGATGAGGTGGCAGGCACCGATTGGTGCAGGTGAGGTGGCTGGTTGGGTGGGTAGGTTAGGTTGGGTAGTTTTAGGATTCTGGTGGACCGATTTTGTACTGGGGGTGGTCGACTGGGTCGAATCAGCCCGTTCGACTGCCCCCCTAAAAATAATTAAATGTTTTATTTATTTAAAACGGGGCCTTTGCAACCCGATAACAGACAAAACAAAATAATCCGGAGTCCCGGGTTTGAATTTGAAAACAAGACGGGGCGTTTTAGAAAACAAAAACAGGCTTTGCGAAAATAGTTTTAGACAAACAATGCATGATGATGACGATGCAATGCACAAATTCAACGCGATTTTCTAGTAGTGGTTTTGCGGGATGCCACAAAAGGTAAGAAAGAAACCAACTTTCACGCAGCGCAAGCGGCAGCTAGGAAAGATGTGGAGAGAGCATTTGGGATTTTGCAAGCCCAATTTGCTATTATGAGAGGACCGGCTAGATTTTGGGACCAAGAGTGCCTTTGGTATATCATGAATGCTTGTGTCATCATGCATAACATGATTATAGAGGATGACCGTGGGAAAGATGTAGAACAAACCGCCAACTACGACTTGATGAGTGTGCCCGTACAAGTTCAACGATCACAACATAGGATTGCACGGTTCATGGCCTCTTATCATGCAATCCGGTCCAATGACGCACACGATGAACTCCAAAATGATCTCATGGAGGAGTGGTGGAAATGGTATGGAGGCCACTAGTGCCATTGTTGTATTTGTCTATATTGTTGTATTGTTGTAAAACTATGTCTTGATGTAGTGTGTTGTCCTATCAAACTTTATATCTATCAAAACTGTTGTAATAAATTATGTAGACATTTTATTGTTCATTTTTTAGTGTTTGTTTGATCTTGTTGAATATGTGCAAGTGTTGGATTTGTGTTTGCGCGCGCTAAAATGCAGCGCCTGGTGGGGGCGCGGACGAGCGGCGCGCTGCATTTTAGAGCCTCCGGCGGAGGTCGCGCTAAAATGCAGCGCGCAAACAGGATAGCGCGCACTATCCCACTTTTCCAGCGCTCTAAAATAGCGCGCCTGCTGGAGATGCTCTAAGTTATTGTGTTGCATCATGTGCTAGTATTAGGAGAACTGAGATGGTATTTTGACTCGCGGGTCCGAATGAACCTATTATAAAAGGTATATATATTTTTTTAAAATATTAAAAATAAATAAAGAAAATTCCGCGTGGAAATACGCACACTGTTGTTCATACACAAGTTTTCGGGAAAAAAGAAAATTTTATGTGACTTGTGCAAAAGACAAAAACTATCCAAAAAAGACATGTTGGAGCATGCGGATTTGTCTTTCTACATGCGACATATAAAATGTTTTCCTTTTTTGACAACTTATGTGCGAATATAAAATGTCAAGATGTACAAGTAAATATAAATCTTTCAACATTTCAAAATATGTTTTTAAACAATGGATTTATTTGCACCGGTGAGCCGAATTGGATTTTCCAATTATTGATGGGTTTCAGAGGATATGTTTGCAAGTTTCTATTAGGGTTTAGTAGTATTTATTGCAATTTTTACTGCTATTGATTACATTTTGGAAGAAAATATGTGGAATATAGTAGTTCTATTTTCATAATTTCTAGTCTTACATTTTTAGACAACAGTTCAGTTCATAATAGTACTAAAAAAACATTGGGTTTACTACAAGTTAGCCTTATCCTCACACTATGGCTAGAGGCACCACTAGAGGAAAAAGGGCCATCCGTTCGCGACCCCTCGGAGCATTAGTCCCGGTTGCGCCACCAACCGGGACTAATGCTGGCACGCGTCCCGGTTGGAGCGGGCACGGGGCCAGGGGGCATGGGTCCCGGTTGGTAAGGGGGCATGCGTCCCGGTTGGAGCCACCAACCGGGACTAAAGGTTTGGCCACAGCCACGTGGCCTGGCACGCACCTTTAGTCCCGGTTGCTGGCTTCAACCGGGACTAAAGGCCCCTTGCCCTCTATAAATGCAACGCCCCAGCCCCCTCTGCCTCCACTCTGTTTTTTCGAATGGTGTAAGGTGTGAGGGTGTGTGCTAGTTTTTTTCATGCATGCATTGAAGGTGTTTGTTGAAATGTTTGAGTGAAAAATCCCGTTGAATTTCTCATAGAACAAAAATATAGAAGGTGTCCGAGACGCACTTGAGCTTTCTCCTCTTTATTTCCCTCGATCGAGGTTAGCAATCTTATCTTTTCTAGGTCATTGATACAATTCATGTGTCGGTGTGAATTGGTTATTTCACTATTTATGATGTCCTGTTTTTTGATAAACTTACTTATATGATGCGGATGAGCGGTCGGGAATGGATGTATACGGTGACGGGTAGCCGGGTATATCAAAGGCGTGGATAAATTTATCGATGTGGCTACGGCAAACAAAGAGAATGGATTTATCGTTGTCCATGTGTTCAATGTCGGAACAACAAGGAGTACTCTTCCTCGAAAATCATTCGCCACCTTATTATGAAAGGTTTCATGCCCAACTATAATTGCTGGACCAAGCACGGGAAAGAGGGGTTATGATGGAAGATGGTGAAGAAGAAGATGATGATAACAACTATCATCATATGTTTCCTGAATCTGGTGATCTTGCAATGGAAGATAATGGAGAGGAAAAAGGTGAAGAACGGGCATCGGATGAGCCGGTGATGAACTTGGTAGGGTCATTTCGATGCAAAGCGAGACTGTGAAAGCGAAATGAGAAGTTGAAGTTAGAGGGCATGTTAGAAGATCACAAGAAATTGTTGTACCCAAATTGTGAAGATGGCAGCAAAGCTCGATGCGACCGGAATTGTTGCGATGGAAGGCAGTGTGGTCTAACTGACTCCTCATTTGAAAAGATGCTGAAAATAATGAAGCGAAGTTTCCAAAACATAACGAACTTCCCGAGAGTACCTCTGAAGCAAAGAAGACTCTGTCCTCTGGGATTAGATGTGCAAAAGATACATGCATGCATTAATGATCGCATCCTCTACATGATAAGGAGTATGAGAATTTAGATAAATGCCGGTATACAGCAGCGTTGCGGTATAAGATCGACGAGATGACACTGGTGATGTTGAGGAGAGCCCCTCGGAAGGGTTCTGCTAAGGTTATGTGGTATGCTCCTATAATACCAAGGTTGAAAGCATGTTCGAAACAAAGAGCATGCCGGTTGTTGCGATGGCACAAAGAAGACCGTAAGAAAGGCGGGAGTTGAGACACCTGGCGATGGGTCACAGTGAGAAAAATCGAGAGAGACTTCCCGGACTTTGCGGTGGCGCAAGGAACTTATGGTTTGGTCTAATACGGATGGCATGAATCCTTTTGGGAGCGAGCTGCAGTCCAGACACTGGCCCGTGACTCTATGTATCTACAACCTGCCTCCTTGGTTGTGCATGAAGCGTAAGTTCATTATGATGCCAGTGCTCATCCAAGGCCCGAAGCAACCGGGTAACGACATTGATGTGTACCTTAGGCCATTAGTTGAAGAACTCTTACAGTTGTGGGGCAAACCAGGTGTACGTGCGTGGGATGAGAACAAACAGGAGCCATTTAATCTACGAGGGTTGTTATTCGTAACCATCAATGATTGGCCTGCTCTTAGTAACCTTTTAGGACAGACAAACAAAGGATATAAGGCATGCACCCACTGTTTAGATAAGACCGAAGGTACATATTTACATAAATGCAAGAAGGTTGTGTACCTAGCGAATCGACGATTTCTTCCGACCAATCATCCCGTAAGAAAGAAAGGCAAGCATTTCAAAGGTGAGGCAGATCACCGGAAGAAGCCTGAACTCCCTGCTGGTGATGATGTATTTGGTATGGTCAAGGACATAGAAGTAATCTTTGGAAAGGGTCGGCGGTCAATCAGTTCGAGCGACGTCGCTCTGGACACGCACCCATGTGGAAGAAGAAATCTATATTTTGGGAGCTGCCATATTGGAAAGTCCTGCGTGTCCGCTCTTCAATCGACGTGATGCACGTGGCGAAGAATCTCTGCGTGAACTGCTAGGATTCCTAGGCGTGTATGGGAAGACAAAAGATACACACAAGCACGGGAGGACCAACAAATTATGAAAGACCCAAAGAACATGCATACAGATAACAAGGCGGATAAAGGCGTCACTTAAGTCGTGCCGGCTATGCTCTTACCAAAGCGAGAGAAGGAAATCTTTTTTGAAGTCCTTTACAGTATCAAGGTGCCGTCGGGCTTCTCATCTTATATAAAGGGGATAATAAATATGGAGAAAAGTTCCAAAACCTGAAGTCTCATGACATCACGTGATTATGTGTGATTGCTTCCGATTGCATTGAGGGGCTTCTACCGAGAAAATGTTCGAGTACCCATTGTGAAGCTGTGTGCATTCCTCAATGCAATATCTCGAAGGTAATCAATCCGGATATTCGCCAAGGTTCTGACGAAGGATGTGGTACAATGTCTTGTTAGTTTTGAATTGGTGTTCCCACCATCCTTCTTCAATATTATGACGCATCTCCTGGTTCATCTAGTGGAAGAGATTGCCATTCTCGGTCGGTATTTCTGCACAATATGTTCCCCTTTGAGAGGTTCATGGGAGTCTTAAAGAAATATGTTCATAACCGTGCTAGACCAGAAGGAAGCATCTCCAAGGGATATGGAACAGAGGAGGTCATTGAGTTTTGTGTTGACTTTATTCGACCTTAAGCGATTGGTGTTTCGACTCGCGGCATGAGGGAAGACTAAGTGGAAAAACGCTGGGAAAGAAAGCAATGATATGTAGGGACGGGATTCTTTCACTAAAGCACACTACAGTTCTACATAATTCCACCTTGGCTCCGTATATGGAGGAACACAAGAATATTATGCGCTCAAAAACCGGGAAGCTGAATCATGGATTACTGAGATGAACACATGAAGTCTCGGTGGTTGGATGCGGACACATCTCTTGAATGACACCTGTTGGAGATCATCTATACTTGTTGGCAGCGTCACCATCTTCTCTTGTATTGAATTTCCAAGTGCAAAATAAATGGGAATACATTCTACACGATCGCCCAAGATAAAGAGCACCAACCAAAATAGTGGTGTCCGCTTTGATGCAATAGGCGAGAATGGACAAAAGGACACATATTATGGTTACATAGAGGAGATATGGGAACTAGACTATGGAGTCTCTTTTAAGGTCCCTTTGTTTCACGCAAATGGGTCAACCTGAATGGGGAAGGGGTAAAGATAGACCAGTTGTACGGAATGACAACAGTGGATCTCAACAATCTTGGTTATAGAGATGAACCATTCGTCCTAGCCAATGATGTGTCTCAGGTTTTCTATGTGAAGGACATGTCCTCCAGACCGAAAAAAAGAAAAAATATGCAAACGAATACATCATATGATGAGCCAAAGCGTCACATAGTTCTTTCAGGGAAAAGAAACATCGTGGGAATCGAGGACAAGACAGACATGTCAGAAGATTATAATAAGTTTGATGAAATTCCGCCCTTCACAGTGAAAACTGACCCAAGCATTCTGTTAAGTAAAGAAGATGCTCCATGGTTACGTCTGAAGCGGTCATAAGGAATGACATATGCCAAGAAGTTCATGCTCATATTATGTAACTCTAGTTCATGTCTTTCGCGGTTTGTGGCTTGACCGAAGGATATCTTCCCGGTAGGTGGCCTTTAGTCCCGGTTTTGTAGTCTCGCTTTTAATATTAATAAATGTCTTGAGTGTTAGTCCCATTTTGTGGCTGGACCGGAGTGCCTCTATGACCAGTTTCTCGGAGATGCCGGAGGACTGGGCTCCGTCGGCATCTCCCTGAAACTGGCCGTAGTGGTGTCCCTGCTCTCGAAAACCATCTTGCAGCTTGTAACTTCACTAACTAGATCAATACGCCTGAGCTAACTAATTTCACATATTAGGAGTGCCTCTATGACAGTTTCTCGGAGATGCGGAAGACTGGCTCACGGCATCTCCTGGAAACCGCAGTGGTGTCCCTGCTCTCGAAAACCATCTTGCAGCTTGTAACTTCACTAACTAGATCAATCGCCTCGAGCTAACTAATTTCACATATTAGGAGTGCCTCTATGACCAGTTTCTCGGAGATGCCAAGGACTGGGGCCGTCGGCATCTCCTCAAACTGGCCGCAGTGGTGTCCCTGCTCTCGAAAACCATCTTGCAGCTTGTAACTTCACTAACTAGATCAATACGCCGGAGCTAACTAATTTCACATATTAGGAGTGCCTCTATGACGATTTCTCGGAGATGCCGAGGATCGGGCTCACGGCATCTCCACGAATCGGCCGTAGTGGTGTCCCTGCTCTCTAAAACCATCTTGGAGATGCCTCAAACTGGCTGGAGGACTGGACTCACAAGGATGCATATTTATAGTACAAGCAGCTCGGCATAATGTCGACACTCACGACATAATGTCGACACTCACCCCTATTATTAGTGCTGACTCATCTTTAGTCCCGGTTGGTGTCTCCAACCGGGACTAAAGGTTCATCTTTAGTCCCGGTTGGTGACACCATCCGGGACAAGGTACAAGACGCACGACATAATGTCGACACTCACCCCTATTATTAGTGTTGTCTGGCCCACTCTGCCGCAATCCCTTCAGTCGCGGTTGGTTTCTCCAACCGAGACTAAATATGAACCCTCTCTTTATATAGGCATTTCCCTCTATTTATTAGGTAACACTTAAGACATTTATTAATATTAAAACCGACAAATCGGGACTAGCTAACACTGTGCCTAAAGCCTCCCCTTTAGTCATAATCATGCCTAGTCCTATAGTCGCAGCTTGTGGTCTTCATCGTCGCGTCATCATCATCGCCATCGCCACCGCCACTCCGGGATCCTCGGCTCATCCATGGCATATACCGGGGCCATTCCAGCCTCGGATTCACGGCGGTGGGAGAGGGTCTCTGGAAGACGATGCCGCCACCGGGACGATGTGGGGCCTGGCGGGTGGACTCGTGGGCACCGTAGGCGAGGATGGTCTCCCCCGGCGATGTAGCGCATCACTTTGATGATAGTACGGTTCTCCCACCATAGACGACGGCCGACTTCGTTGTGGTTCACCGGTGGCGGGCCATCACCCTCGTACCTGGCGAGCTCCCTTTCACGCCTATTAGCGAAGAAGGCATTCCAGGTGTCATAGTTACAGGTACATGATCTATCGCCCGTGATTTTTTGAAAAAATCATTTTTAGACTCGCAATATGTGGTTTCTTCAGAGATCCAATGCAAGTTCTAACGATGCCCGTCCCCTATCTTCATGCACACCGGTTCGACCATAGTTAGAAATTCAGATAATTCAAAACAGGCATAATAAATTAAAAAAAAATCCGAACAATGAAAATCCTTCGCGTGGTGTCATATTATGTTACATAGTTGAAAGGAAAAATACCAGACTTGGTATATTGATCATGTTTCGAAAAAACCTTCTCAAAATGACCTATCATGTTCGAGGTTTCATGGCTTTCGGTCCAAATGACCGATGTTATGTGCTGAATCACGGCATAGTTTGTGATGTTGTGCCCATATTATGCATGTGTGTGGACATTGGTATGGATAACAATGTTGCAGAGGAAGTTTTCCTTTTGTCGCACGAAAAGCCCTTTTCCATTTTCCGAGCGCAAAAACGGGTCGCTTTGTGAAGTAACCACCAAAATGCCGTTTCACAATGCTACCGTCCCATTTTCCTAAAATACTAGACCACCTTACATGGACTATCTCCAACCGGTACATCTCAAACCTTTTCGTCCATCCGGGTAAAAGGACAAATGTCGGTAGAATCGGGGAAGTGGGTCCGGTTTGTACTACAGTACATGATCTATCGCCCGTGATTTTTTGAAAAATCATTTTAGACTCGCAATATGTGGTTTCTTCAGAGATCCAATGCAAGTTCTAACGATGCCCGTCCCTATCTTCATGCACACCGTTCGACCATAGTTAGAAATTCGATAATTCAAAACGGCATAATAAATTCAAAAAAATCCGAACAATGAAAATCCTTCGCGTGGTGTCATATTATGTTACATAGTTGAAAGGAAAAATACCAGACTTGGTATATTGATTATGTTTCGAAAAAACCTTCACAAAATGACCTATCATGTTCGAGGTTTCATGGCTTTCGCTCCAAATGACCGATGTTATGTCTTGAATCACGACATAGTTTGTGATGTTGTGCCCATTTTATGCATGTGTGTGGACATTGGTATGGAGAACAATGTTGCAGAGGAAGTTTTCCTTTTGTCGCATACGGAAAAGCCCTTTTCCATTTTCCGAGCGCAAAAACCGGTCGTTTTGTGAAGTAACCACCAAAATGCCGTTTCAGAATGCTACCGTCCCATTTTCCTAAAATACTAGACCACCTTACATGGACTATCTCCCAACCGGGACATCTCAAACCTTTTCGTCCATCGCGGTTAAAGAACAAATGTCTGTAGAATCGGCGATAAGTGGGTCCGGTTTGTACTGTGTACATGATCTATCGCCCGTGATTTTTGAAAAATCATTTTAGACTCGCAATATGTGGTTTCTTCAGAGATCCAATGCAAGTTCTAACGATGCCCGTCCCCTATCTTCATGCACACCGGTTCGACCATAGTTAGAAATTCGATAATTCAAAACGGGCATAATAAATTCAAAAAATCCGAACAATGAAAATCCTTGGCGTGGTGTCATATTATGTTACATAGTTGAAAGGAAAAATACCAGACTTGGTATATTGATCATGTTTCAAAAACCTTCACAAAATGACCTATCATGTTCGAGGTTTCATGGCTTTCATCCAAATGACCGATGTTATGTGCTGAATCACGGCATAGTTTGTGATGTTGTGCCCATATTATGCATGTGTGTGGACATTGGTATGGAGAACAATGTTGCAGGAGGAAGTTTTCCTTTTTGTCGCACGGAAAAGCCCTTTTCCATTTTCCGAGCGCAAAAAACAGGTCGTTTTAAAAATTAATATTCAAAAATAGAATATAAGTTAATTCATTTTAAAAGGTTACATTAATTATTTTTTAAAAATAGAATATGTTTTTGAATTATTTATCAAATCCATACACTTCTTATGTTTAAAGTTTTTCTAAATTCCAAATTAATATTAAAAAAATATAAGTTAATTCATTTTTAATTGTAAATGGTTAGATTAATTATTTTTTAAAACAGAAAATGTTTTTGAATTATTTATTTAAATCCAAACACTGTTTATGTTTAAATTTTTTCTAAATTCCAAATTGATATTAAAAAAATATAAGTTAATTCATTTTTAATTGTAAATGGTTCATATTTTAAATGGTTACATTAATTATTTTTAAAATGTAAAATGTTATTGAATTATTTATTTAAATCCAAACACTTTTTATGTTTAAATTTTTTCTAAATTCCAAATTAATATTCAAAAATATAAGTTAATTCATTTTAAAAGGTTACATTAATTATTTTTTAAAAATAGAATATGTTTTTGAATTATTTATTCAAATCCATACACTTCTTATGTTTAAAGTTTTTCTAAATTCCAAATTGATATTAAAAAATATAAGTTAATTCATTTTTAATTGTAAATGGTTCATATTTTAAATGGTTACATTAATTATTTTTTTAAAACAGAAAATGTTTTGAATTATTTATTCAAATCCAAACACTTCTTATGTTTAAAGTTTTTCTAAATTCCAAATTAATTATCATTTAAAAAACAATACAAATTTAAACCCCAAAATAAAAAATAAGGCGGGAACAGAGAGAAAATACCTGAAATTTTTTGAAAACAGAATATGTCCGGTTGGAGCCACCAACCGACTAAAGAGCCTCGCCGCCAAGCTGAAAATATTGAGTATAGGTCCGGTTGGTGGCTCCAACCGGGACGTGATTTTTAGTCCCTGGAGCCACCAACCGACTAAAGGTCCTTGGTTATAATCGGGCGCCTCTTCTTCTTCTTCTTCCTTCCCCATCACTTCTACGCTTCACCGACGCCTGACAACCCGCACGACGCCCGAAGCCGCCGCCTCGACTGCCGCCGCCATGCGCCGCCTCACCATCACCGCATGGTCGCTGCGCCGCCGTCAAGCTTCCCGCCGCCGCCGCGCCAGCTGCCAACGACGTTCGTCGCCACCACCTCAAAGACCGCCGCCGCCCGCCACCGGCCGCTGCAGCTGCCCGTCCTCCCCTCTCCATCATGCCTCTCGCCTCCTCCAGATGTCTTGGGCCGGCCAGCATGAGATGTGTGGCGGCGTCACGGTGAGGCGCGGCGTCGGCCAAGCGGCGTCAGTCTGATGCGGTGCGGCCCAGATCTTCGCCGGCGACGACCGCCTGACGCCTCCCGCGCCGCCGCGTCTGACGTGGCGCCTACGTGGCCACGGGGTGGACCCAGATCGGCCTAGGGCCCCCTAGTCAGTGGTTGTGGGTAGGACCAGCCCCGGTGTAGAAAGTTAGGGATAGGGTTGATGACGTCAGGGTGATGCAGTAATGGCTTAATCCTTTTCAGAAATGTTTAAAAATAGCAGAAATTAATATAATTTTGTAAAATCAATAACTAATTCATATTTAATCATAAAAATATGTATAATGTATCAAAATGTTCAGAAATTTGAGAGCCATGTGTCTAAGCAAAAATGTTTTCTGTTTTGTTTAAATTCAGAAATGGTTTAATTAAATCCATAAATTGATATAATATTGTAAATTCAATAATTAATTATTTATAACAAAGAAAAATACAAATAATATATCAAAATGTTCAGAAAAATGAGATCTAACTATTTAACCTATAATCATGCATTGTTCAACAACTTTCAAGACAAGTTTAATTAGAAAACAAAATCAACCCCTCTCATATACTCCGGAGTTTCGCCGAGTTAGGGTTTTCACCCCTCGGAACCCCGTTTAAATTGCCGAGCATGTCTTAGGGTTACTTTTTAATACAAATTAACTTGTAATATCATTATCCTTGTCATACTATGGTGCAAAAGGTTTAAACATTTGATTTAATAATTTCAGAATTTGAATAAAACTTGTAAATTCAATAACTTTTAACTGTCAGAATTCAAAAATACAAATAATATACCAAAATGTTCAGAAAATGAGAACTATCTATCTATGCCATAATCATGCATTGTTCAACAACTTAAATAACAAGTTTAATTAGAACACCCTAGTAACCCTAACGGTGATTAGGAGTTCCTTGAGTTAGGGTTTGCGCCTCTAACCCCAATTAACTTGTCGAGCATGCTTTAGGGTTACATTCCAATGCACATTAACTTGTCGATCATCATCATTGCTTGAGCATTGCATCGATGCCATGTGTTGATTGTTTCTTTCTTTCGGTGATTTGGTTCTTCTCGAGAATACGATATCGAGATCGAGATCGATTCCAATATGGTATTTTGTTAGTATCTAGTGTTACCTATCTGCTGGATAGTTTCCTTTGTAGCCTTATACTTATGTTCCCCTCATATGCATCCGAGGTTTCTCAACTAGGTTTTACACCCCTAACTCCTAATATTGATTTTAGTTGATTTTAGCTAGAGTTACCTATCTACTACACAGCTTCCTTTTGTAGCTAGGTTTATGGTTTCTCTTCATTTTTATTATTGTGTATGTATATATTAGGGTTTCTCCTTAACTTTCTCCTTTAGCCGCTTTGACTTATTCGTTTTTCCACCTATGCAGAAAATATGGACCCACACGTCAGAGACGAAGAAAAGGAAGAGTTGATCCAAGGTGTGATCCGTGGGGAAGATAATTTAGACGTATCAACGTTTCTGAACAACTCCGGTGAGGGTGATCCTCTTTTTACCGGAGTAGACAACTTGTTTGAGGTTGAAGGTGTTGCCTTCCACGAGGGAGAAGGCGATGCCTTGTGTAATCGAGAAGACGACCGCTCCGGCAAGGTGCATGTAATATAAATCAATTCATTAATTAATCATCTGCTATCTATATAGAAATAGTAATGGCGATCTTTCTTCTTTTAGCCCTCCGGATCGAAGGAATCTCTTGAAAAAGAGCGGACGAGGCCCAACCAAAAAGTTGGAAGACCATGAGAGGTTCAGATCGAAGATGTCAGAGACGGCAGACAGCGACTCCAAGTTGTCGCAACCAAATTTGTGGCACAATGCGGAGTAATTGTTAGGGACTTAATCCCGATCACCATTAGAAATTGGAATAGGCCTGCTAATGCGGATGAAGAGGGAACATGTTTATTTGTCCCTAACCACGCCAAAGATTTACTGTGGAAGAGGCTCATGGTTAATTTCAAACTACCGAAGATAGAGCTGGATCCAAATGCGGAGGATCCAGTTGAGGACGCCTTACAACATGGGAGAGCCATGGAGGCTAAGGTCAGGGAGTGGGCTTTGAAGAAGATGGCCCAGTGTTTCACCAACTGGAAGAAAAGATTGCACCTTGACTATGTCGTGGAAAATAAGACTCCCGATTTCAAGAATATTCGGTTTGAGAAGATAAAACCATTCTGGGATGAGTTTGTGGAATACAAGAAATCAGAAAAAGCTAAGAAAATGTCTGAAACGAATAAGCTGAATGCTGCTAACAATAAGTATCACCATACTATGGGGCAAGGTGGCTGTATTGGTGGCATTCCTAAGTGGGAGAAACTTGAGCAGGAACTGTGATAAAAATATCACCCAGGCAGACGATTGGGTAGAACGTGCAAGGAATTGGTTTTACGGGCATGGGGGCACGTTGGACTCGGAAGGAGGTGTATATATACCATACGACATAAAGAAGACCCTTGCCAATCGAGAGGATGAGAAAAGCAAGAAAGGCTGTTAAAGATGGGGACTTCATTCCCGATAGAGAGAATGATGAGCTCACACTCGCCTTGGAAATAAGGAACATGATGGACGAACACGAGGCACAATAGGCTCCCAATCATGGAGGACTGGGTTTCAAGAGAGGAAGAAATATCCCGATAGAAGCCGTCGAGGAGTAAGGACAGGCGCTTGAAGCGTAAAGTCGAAAGAGCGAATGCGTTTAATTGAAGAACGATTAAAGCAACAACAAGATGAAATTAACTCACTTAAAGAGCAAAGTACTACCGCGCATCTCAGAAAGACACCGCATTCGATGCTACCGCCTATCGAATAATCGAAAAAGCGATGTGGCTTCCACCGAGGTCCCGGTGATGACAATGGCGATGCCGATGATGCACCGACGATGGCTACCCAAAGGATGATATCACGAGATGACACATGCGAGCTACATGTCAAAGTTGTGAACATATCAATGAAGGTGGCGGTCGGCTATGCCTTACCAATTGGACCCACACCAACTTACCACGATCGTCCGGTTCGAGAGGGCTACGCTGTTGTCGGCGTGGAGGAAATCATGCCCACCTTTGAGGTTTTGGATCTTCACTACCGCCGGTGAAGGGGATGTGGTATCGTGGGTGACGCAAAAACGTCACCATTCTATGGCCGAAGGATTGTATCGCTTCAAATCACACGCCAAGGCCATCGCCGCCGCCACCCGTCTCCAGCGAGGTCGCCGCCGCTGCAGCCGTCTTTCGCCTCACCCGCCCGTCGCCTCACCAATCTCCGGTGCAGCCATTGCGGGAGCCATCGCCGCGCCTCGGGATAAAAAGCGTAAAGCGCATCGCCATCGTAAGCCGTGATCGCCGAACGTAAACAAGAGCCTCTTCCAAAAGTACCAACGGTTCCTCCCAAGAGAGCTTATGGTATCTTGAAGAGGAGATCGGCGATCGTTGATGCGGAAACGACAGCGTTTTCGCTAAGTCGAGGCGGCCGAAAGAGCCAGAGTTCCCAAAGACCAAAGAAGAAAAAGCCAAAGTGTTGAAAATGCTAAAGACTCTTCATCAACCCGAGCCAAAGCCATCGGACTATGAGCGTTCTATTCTCAAGTCACATGCACAAAAAGCCTCAAGAGCAAGACTGATGCAAGCGGAAATCTGCCCAGCTTGAGAACAAGCAAACAGACTTGCGCCTCTCAAGGTGATTTCTCAAACCAATGTGGGTCGAGCAAATATAAATAAGAGCAAGATGATCCAGAGGTAGTTGCAATCACGGAGAAGCCGCTGCTCAAGGTATGAGTATTGCCCAAGACTTATCCCGATTAGAGTTCTTCCCGTGAGTGAAGTAGCATACCAATACCAAGACGGAAAACCTCTCGTCAAACTCGAGGAGGTAAACAATCTTCCAACAAAATGCGAAGATTGCATAACTGGTACATGCATGCCACAAGGTCCGGGGCTAATCGGATAGTGCCGAGGGTTACAAAAAGCATCATGGGAAAGAAAAGCGATGACATGATATCCATTGAATTTGATGAACTATTTCAATTATTCAATCAAGACGCCTTTGGACAAATCTCTCATGAGTGCCTATTGTCTGTAAGTACTAATTCTGTAATTAATTTAGTCTCCATCTATAATATTTTGTTTATTGCATGTATATAATCATACTTTAATATGCGTAATGAAGATTCTCGAATGCAGCAGAGGACAAATCTATGACATTGGCTTCATTGACCCATATTGGGTTCATGAAGCTAATCTCAAAATAAGCCCCGTGATACGGAGGATAATATAGTACAGCGTTAAGGTTTCAAGAAACCAAAAGGGAAATACTATTTCCTTACAACTTCCAAAGTGAGTGTTATTGTCTTGTATACACTTTCTATTTCGCTTACTCGATGTTAAGTATATAATTGATTAGTTTTGCATTCGCAGTACCACTATATTCTGTTAATCATTCAACTTGACAAAGGGTGTACTAGTCACGGACTCAAACATAAACCCTTGAGACGTGGAAGGACATGCAGATACTTCTCCAGCGGTAATTCTAATCATTACGACACTATATCGGCAACGTTAAGTGAATTTTATGATATCAAGTACTTAATAACTTATTTTATTCGCTTTCACGGCAGCTTGGAAACGGTTCACCAAGAAGGCTAGGGTGTTTGGAAAGAGGAGCTTACATTTCAACCACTAGATGTAAGCACCACTAGGTATATCCGCCATCTCTTTGATTCTAGTTTTGATACGTTATTATCATGCTTGATTATTATTTTGATTGAACTCTGTTGTCGTAAAGTGCCCGAGGACCAGGTAACAATCTATGTGGATACTATGTATGCGAGTTCATCCGGCAGACGTGCGATGAGAAGGGCAGGAATTTAGAGCAACTCCACGTATGTAAACAATTTCTATAGTTTTTAATTACAATCAAATTGTGTTTAGTTTCATATTCATATAGGCTGACTCCTTTTTTAAATCAGATCGAACGTCTACGGGACGGTCTTCTGCCAAAGGATCGCATACGAGCAATACAAGAGGAATTGGCGGGATTCTTGGATGCAGAAGTACTAAACACACAAGGGGAATACTACTCGGCTGTGTATAGACAATAGGAATTGTAAAAATAGCAACTTTCAAGAAATTGGCTGGTAGCATCGAATAGCAACTTTTGTATGTAGTGCATGAACTCGATCTGTGTATTGAATGTAATGTTGTCATGATGATCTTGTGTAATATAAGGTTCCTTCATTGATAAGTGCAAAACACTAAATAAACAATAAAACAACCTAAATGAATTCTCTGCCGCGGCACAAAAAGTGGCGAAAATGCTGCCGCGGCAACAAAATGTGCCAAATGAATTCTTCGCCGGCAGAATGGGCCAAATCTCTGCCAAGCAGAGTTATTAGTCCCGGTTCGTGTTACGAACCGGGACTATGCTCCACCCTCGCCTCGATGCCGCCACGCAGCCCCCATTTGTCCCGGTTGGTGGGGCAACCGGGACTAATGGTTGGAGCTTTAGTCCCGATGCCCCCGTCCCGGTTGGGCAACCGGGACTAATGGCCCTTACCAACCGGGACGCATGGGGCGTTTTCTACCAGTGCACTGTAAACAACTACTCTCTTCAATCTAAACTAATGGTTTTGTCTAGGTTTGGATGTATCTAATACTTAGATACATTAAAATCTAGACAAATCTGAGTCCATTAATTTGTATCTTAGCTGTATTTTCGTTTGTCTCTCGACAACTCCATGCGAGCAAGCTCCCTTGCGATCTCCATCAGCTAGGACGTTGTTTCCCTCTTTGATTTCATAAGTGATTGCAGTGTAATGTGATGAGTTTATTTATTAATGAGATTAAATTTCATATATTCATAATTTTTTATACAATCTGAATCTAATGGAGAAACTAAGTTGTTAAATTAATTGTGATTAACTGTTGTGCCGCTAAAAAGATGATTTTTGTGCCACTGAAAGGTATAACAAACACGGCGGAGTAATGTGCCGCACCTTACCATTACACGACACTAATTTTTTTTTAATTTACCTAAGCGAATCCATTTTGGTTCTGCGGAAAAGAAGACATGGCAAATGATCATGTGCCAAGTGAAAATAAGGGCTGCCTGTGCGGTCTTTTTTGCACGATAGCGCGAGCCTGACGATTAGGCCATGTCTCCATGATTATAACTAACAAGGCCCACATGTGTCTTTAATAACTCATAAAAGTGACCATTTAAAATTTTGGAAAAAAAGATAACGAAGATAAGAAATCAAGTTTTATAATATAGAGTGGACTAAGTTAAGCCCTACAAGCTGGCTGAAGCATATGAGCTCTCGTGCCTATGGAAGGCAAACAACGGTCCCTGAAATATAAAAATCAGGGCATTGTCGGGCCCACAATTCACATCAAGATGATTCATCAAAGAAAATATAATCAACTTTTTAAATAAAGATTTTAAAAAATGGACCAATCAGTCGTATAATAGAGCACAAGTGGCAACATGAGGAACTTATCCACTTTTTGTACATGAGAGATACCTATAGTAAACATGAAGTCACTCATGTACCGTTAAGCAATGAGGTTTTTTCCCTTATAGCTGCGCTGCCTACTCTTGTTCTTTCTTCAACAAGTCTTGTTGCAAAATGTTATTTCTTGCATATAGGACACCTTTGAGAATTGTGCATCAAAAACATATTACTTGTGCAATAGACAACACAAAGATTATATATGGTGCTGGTATACCTGAAATATAGCAGCTTCAAACATGCATGTAAAGTTTTAAATAGCAGAATAAATATAAGTCATGTATTACATATGCATTGCATACTTAAGCTATTTAGAGTTGAAAGGAAAGATAATCAAAGGAATTTCTAGAACAAATTGAAAGCAACGGACATAAGTAGAACTCAAAAAGACTGTTACGATGTTTAAAAGGTAGGAATCCCACACCACACTCTAGATTTTAGCCACTTATTATTAAAAGGTAGGAATCCTATTTTGCAAATCTCTGTTACGATGTTTATTAGTCTCCCCCTTTAGAAACGTCTTGGGTTTATAAGGATACCTTGGGTATGGTACAAATACACTAGTACATCTATGTGATGCGAACTGATTCGTAGATGATTTGATTTTGTTGTCTCGTTCCTTTTTTATATGTAAAAAGTTCTCTAGATTTAAATAGAATCCAAACACAAAATTAAACATAAATTTGTACTTAATATAATTTTCTCAGCTGTACATTATTATATTTTAAGACTGCAACAGAGATGGACTAGTGAATTAAGTGATGATGTATACTTTGATATTTAGTATTACAAACAAAGATGCACAAACTATATTTTAAAACACATAAGGAAAACATTGAAATTGCATGGCAAAACTTTTACTAGAATAAATTAAGGTTAGGTGATATGAGGAGTTATTAAAAAGTTAAAATGTTTAGTATAAATTAATTAGTTGACCTGGGAAAGGAAAATCGAAATAGAATAGGGCGGAGTTTGGTCCAGATTAATTGTATGGGAGTTTAGTTGGTATATATATATATATATGTCATCAACTGCTACTTCTATCTGACAGATGGTATTTTTTTAGGTAAATTTGTGGGGATTTGCAACATCATTGACAGTTTAGTTTTTATTCTAAATTTCGATGATGCAAAAGCCCAAATTTTGATTCTGATTTCTGAATTTCAATACTAACTGGAGTTTTTGAATATCTAATCAATAATATTCATCCAATCTGAAAAGGTAAAGATAATTAAGGCCACTACTCATATAAATCAGTTTAAAGTAATCTATATACATGCCTAAAAAATGTGGCAATGAATCAATTGAAGTACATAAATGAGGAAAAACAAACAGCTAAGTGGCATAAAGTAGACATGTAGGCCTAACTAGGAACTTATTACTAATGACGCAGATTAGCTAAATCATATGGGAAAAGGACTCATGATAGTATCTTCGTTGGCGGTTGCTAAACGTAATATTGGTCTAGGAATTTTTTTCAAACTTTCCAAATTCTATTGAAC
Source organism: Avena longiglumis (assembly GCA_030063025.1). Lineage (NCBI taxonomy): Eukaryota > Viridiplantae > Streptophyta > Magnoliopsida > Poales > Poaceae > Avena > Avena longiglumis. The sequence continues at coordinate 508,153,880 of CP125978.1, forward strand.
AAATTTCCAATCCGAGAAAACAAAAGAGAATTAAGTGCCAGTACAAAGGGATTTTAGTGTAGAGTACTCTATATGCACACCTTCCAAGATTGGAATAGAGTAATCTATATAACTCTATGCATGCCTTGGAAATATTAATCAAACATGGAAATCAAATTATGTATTTAGGATTGGACATTATCACTCACTTTTTAATATCATGTTATCCATGTAGCAATTTCTTAATCTATCTGCCATGACATATCCTTCTAATGGCATCAAAGAATGGTGAAGGACTGACCTGCCTGATGCTTTCATGCGAGAGATAACAATTTTTTCTTTCATATTGGTTGAATCCTTTTTGTAAAAATTGTACGGAACCTGGGAGAAGTCCTTGAGGCAGAACCATTTGATGCACAATTTGGTTCTTATTGTCCAGGTATCTCTAATTTCAAGTGTAACTAGTACGATATTATAGAGAACAGTATAAAGTAAATTTTGTGAATGTTGTGTTATTCAGTAAAATTTTGAATATTTGGCATAGGCTAGTAGAAAATTAAAAGCATTGTTGCAATGTCATCGATGGGTAATAAAGTGGTATGTTTCTAGGGATGGTGGGTATCCATGGCTATTAGCAAGGGTAGTCTGTCGCGGGAGCACTGTTTATTGATTAATTTCTATAATTAGTCTGTCGCAGGGTGGGTCCAGGAAAAGGTCCGACCACTTTGGCTCTTTTGTACGCAGTACTTTCCTGCATTTCTGCAAGAGGCTGTTTCCAGTATTTGAACAAGGCAGCAGTTGTACCACTACGTTAATAAAGTAATTAGAAAATTATCCTTTGCTCCTATTTATAACTGGTGGTGATACTGCTATGTGTTTTGTCCTCTGTACTGTCACACATGGTTCTTGTGGGGTCTGAGTATGTGCTCATATATATCCCGCGGGTTCATGTTACACTTGGTTCTTGCGGTGTTCGTATTTGCACGTAAAGAAAAAAATTGAACTAGAAAATTAAGGGCACGGGTAGAGTGTTGTGTTGTGATGATAACTTGATAAGGGTATTTGCAGGTAAATTGTTTTCCATAGTACATAACTCTATGATCTTTGAACTCAACTCAGCCACAGGAGTAGTAGAGGGCCATAGGAAACCTCATCGGCCTTCGACTATTATCTTAGAACAATCTTTTATTACGATTATCTACAATTCAGCTATCGAATGGTATGGACGAGTTTAAATAGAATTTACTAGCGAGTGGTAAATTGTCTGCTGACTCATTGCATAGAGTTTTGATACAACCTGATATTCCAATCGATGATAATAGTAAAATTTAGAAGATGAAGACACCTCTAAAGACGAAAAAATCCGCATGATATCTTCGAAAGGGAGTCATTCTTACAAAAGATAATCTTGTAAAGAGGAATTAACATTGGAAGTACACAATGCTTTTTTGTCATCTCGATGAGACAATTCGTCATTTATTCTTTTATTGTAAATTTGCTCGTTTTATATGGTCAATCATCCAAGTAACATCTGGTTTATCTCCTCCACCTTCGGTTGCCAATGTATTTGGTAATTGGTTGATGAGATTGATGATAAATACAGAAATTTGTTTATGATGGGAGCGCTTGTCATTATTTGGTTTCTATGACTATGTACAAATGATAAGATTTTTAATAATATTGTGTCTTCTCACCCTGCATGTTATTTATCGGGCCACGGCTACTCTCCGCTTATGGACTACTCTACAGTGTATGGAGTTTTGTGACTTGTTTGTGGAAGGGTGTACGCGATTGGAGGATACATCAAGAGATATTTTCTCTCAATATGGATGGTCGCGTGATTTACGGATTGATCCTCCATAGCTTGAAACCTTTTATTATGATAGTGCATTATGTAATATTTGCTCTTCTTGCTTTGTTGTCTTGTCGTGTGGATTGATCGGATGTGTGCATCCTAATTATGTTGAGGCCGGGTGTAAACATTACTTTTATGTAATAAAACACAAATTTCAAAAAAAACTAACAATGCAATAGTGGACTGAATATTCGGTATGATGATTTCTAAAATGCTGATGATTGTGGTAGATTGGAGGAACTTCTTAAATGAAATAATTTCTTCTTTTTTACATTGTTGGCCTAGTTCCTGATTATAAGAGCTTTTCTATTCTTTCTTGTGTACACTAATTTTAAACTTCCTTTTGTTATATTTTGTAGTGCCTTAAATACTTGCAATATTTTGTTTTTGTAAAACTTTTTTTTTTTGCCCCCCCCCCCCCCCCCCCCAAAGTTATTTAACCATTTCTTATGCTTGACAGTACGGCCAAACCGATCCTTGCATTATGTAAATGGTGTCAACATTGACCCCTGTAAGGTTAATTTATTTAGATGTAACAAATATGGATTGTCTATAAGCTCTGGCTGATAACTCTGATGTGCATATGGCACATCCCATATGTCCTGTATTTTGACAATGATAATCCGTCTGTAAGCTTTGTTGTATTGCTGAAGAGAGTATTCAGGCAGAGCATTAAACTCATAGAGATGGCCCTGTACCAGACCTACGGTGTTACTAATCTAAATTATTCCCTATGTCCCAAATTATCCTGCATTCTAGATTTAGTCAAGGTCAACCTTCGTAAAGTTTGATCAAACACATAGAAAAATCTATATACATCTATAATTTAACATAAACATTACTCCGTCTGATCCAAACTAATTGACTCCACTTTGGCTAGATATGAATAATGCATCCAGCCTAAACACTTAACTAGATACATGTGAATCTAGATAAAATTGAGTCAAGTAATATGGTTCGGAGGGAGTATTATAAGCGAGTCATAAGTTATATTTTGAGGTTGTACACATTCATCGTTATAGATGTTTATAGTTTTTCCTATATGTTTCATCAAACTAGTCAAAGTTAGTATTTGGCTAAACCTAGAATGCGGGATAATTATTAATCAAAGGAGTATTTTAAGTTTAGAAAACTAATATCTCTCTCTTCTAAATGGAGCAAATCTAATACTCCATCTGATCCAGATTAACATTCGATGGATCATTAGACAGGAACACCCTAATAGATGGATAACATTGAAATGATGCTAGGCAGTTGTATACAACTTGTGTTGGGAGTTGTAGCTTATACTCTGTTATCACCGTATTTTGGCCAAAGACGGAGATGGGCCGTGATCAAGATGGGCTTGGAAGATACGTATATTCGACGAGTTGTTGGATCGGCCTAGTGTGTGGATTTGGGCTAAATTGCCCGTGTATCTTGTATCATAGTAGGTTTCGTGTTTGTTTAGGTTCCGTTTATATTTAGGTAAAGATAGAGTTGTAGAGTTATTCCAAAAGTAGAGAGTCTCCGGACTATAAATATGTACCTAGGGTTATCGAAAAAGGAGGACAACCACGTTCACAACAAACACAATCTCGGCGCATCGCCACCCCTTGTTTCTAGGGTTTCTTTCGGGTAAGTGCCATGCTGCCTAGATCGCATCTTGCGATCTAGGCAAGATCTACTTATATGCTACTGGTTTTACTCGTACTGAAGCGTTGTTGATGGCGAGTAATACCATTATCATAGATTGTTTGAGGCTAGCATCGGTGCTTTTTCATTATTATTGTTGAAGTTATGCTACCTCTAGTTACCTCGCTACCTTTGCACTATTTCCCAAGTGCGAGGGTAGCATCTTGCTTGATCTTTATTTAGTCGATTCGATCTGTTATAGTTGTGCCTTGTTCACCAAGGTTTAGTTTAATATCTACGTAATCAGGCCTTACAAACGGGTTGGACGATCCAGTAGTACATAGGGACGTGGCTTATTCGTTCTAGAGAAGATTGTTCCGGTAATTGACTTTACGTTGGTTATTAGGCCTCCTCTAGGGTTAATATTCTTCATCTTTTGTACGCATTAGGCTCAATCACGCGTAGGATGTTCCAGTTACGTGGTGAAAACATTAAACTGTCGTAGATCGATTTAACTTGTAGTGATCAAGCAAAACCCCATGTTATCGTACATCTAATGCAGAACCATGGGGCAATCGGCTCTAGGAGCCGATTTACAGGGAAACCTGGGAGCCGGTCACGGCTCGAATTTTACGTATACTTGTTTACCATGCAGGAAATCAATCGGAGCAATCCTTCACCTTCCTGATCGGGTATAGGTCGTGGCACGCCGAACCAAGCCGTGACGCAGTGCCGGAGTTTTTGCGGCCGTCGCCGAGGGACCAGGGCCCACCAAGATCCCCGGAGCCTCCGGCTCTCCGTGTTGCCGCTGCTCGCCGTGGGTTTTGGCAGCAACACATTCGCACGCCGGTGGGACTTTCAACAACGTCTACATCAACATCCGACGCTGCAATGGAGAATGCATCACCACTTACGACGATCTACATGACGAGCACAAGGCTGGCACGACGAGATCAAGGCCCTCTTCGAGGAAGACCTCATCGGCTCTTTGAGAGGACCCGTATGGCATCGTGTGGAGGGTTCTCCCAGGGTGCTCTTAATGAGGTGGATGTCTGTTCCTTCGGAGGAACGCACTGAGCTCACGACAGAAGTCAACTACATGGTGGCTCATTCTCGCACCGCCATTCGAGAGCTGAACGCTGAGCGGTCGCGTTCGCGTAATTCAGAGATCATGAAACATCGATACTCTCCGTCGGGGCCTACTTTAGGGACTCACCAGGAGAAAGACTGCCTGCACAAGCCACGCTGCTCACTTGCAGCGTAACCGCCAGAGCAGCCACGCCGCCTACAAGGCTGGAGGCGACCCAGCGATTGCCAATTCCTGTTTGAGCCACCTAAGGAGATCCCACATGGCTATATATGCGCTACGTGCGGACTACAATAACCGACACGCACTGGCAGATTGCAACCGCAGGAGTTTCTGCGGAGTTCCCGGTGATCTTCGTGGGCGTGCGTGGCGGAGCAGCGATGTCCGGGATGGACGCCGACAAACAAAGCGCTAGCCAAGTATGCCATCGAACAAGTCATGAGAATCTAGCCCCTACAGCTCAAACAAGGAGCAAATCGGTACCATCCGAGGGACCAGGCTTCGTGCCAAAGAGAAGGACAATCGGCTATTCAAAGCCGTACTTCAACGAAGTTTGATCTGATTCCGCCACCCAAGTATAAGCTCCCCGAGTTCTCGAGGTTCAGAGGTCGGAAGGGTCAAGCTCGATCGAGCACATAAGCCGATACCGCACAACTAGGCATGATTTCGCATCGGATCGCGTAAGATTCTTTTTAATCTCCGACAGACCAGCCTTTGGGTGGTACACCGCCACCGATTCAATTCATACCGAAGCAACCGGAAGAGCAGTTCCACATCCAAGACTATTGTGAGGCTACCGAGGCTGGCATTGCGGACTGGCACTGGCGCGAGTAAGCGAGGAGAAATCAGAGCCAATACATCCAGCTTCAGACCGTCAAGAACCGATGTTACTCGCTCGTTTAATCGAGAAGGAAGCAATGGCGGTGTTGGGTCTCTTGGCACCCATCAAGGATCTGCGTTCAAGTGGAGTACAACTCATTGGCGACATGGCCCGAAATCGACGATGTATGAACAGCGCCACCGAGTTGTACCAAGACAAATTCAACGTCCGATAGGCCTGGTCGACGGAAGAAGAGGATCCTCAAGACCGTGAGGTGGCCGTGGCTGAATGGGCTCGGGGCGATCAGATCCACTCGCAAATGGGTGAAGCAGCAAGGGCATGCAAAAGGGTTCGACTTCGATGTGAGCAAAGTGAGCAGATATTCGATTTGTCTGAAGGAGAAGTACCGGTGAGGTTACCAAGGCCACAAAACCCCTACGGCTCAGAAATAAACGGAGATCATACGCAAGTGGCATCACTGCTCACCCACACCACCAATGAGTGCAAGGAGCTTCACGCCAAATCCAAATGGCAATAGAACAAGGCCGTTCGATCCTCGGGTTCGCCATGAAAGTGGACACGAACCCTTTCCGCGTCAACATGGTTGAGCTCACCGCCCGCGAGGCGCCACCTGGATTTCTCGTCGCGTTAATATGGCGGGTGGTACCACCATGACACGTACAAGGAAGAAGGTGGACGCCTGGGCAAGGAAAGAAGGAGGCTAGTCCATGTGACCGCCCAGCCACAATGACAAAGCAGATTGACAGAGGAACAAGTGAGGAGAGTGCGATATCAGAAGCCACATTCCACGCATCTCCTCAACAAGTATGAGCGCCAGTATGACCAACGTCGCCGGCGCGACAGAGACGACGAAAGAGATGAACACCTTGCTAGGGGACCGTCAAAAGAAAAGGAAGGCGCAGACAAACATTGGGATTGTCCTTTCTTCAAGTACTGCTGGGACGCGGGGATGAGCCGATTGCCTACGGCCGACAACTGCCCGGAATGCGGTCAGCAGAAGGAAGACACAAGGCCAGCGTCAGTGTTCAAAATTCTAGGGCCTCTTCCACCCCAGAGCCGTCACAAGGAGTCCGCTCGAGCAGAGGGCCTCGAGAAGCCAAAGAATGACAAAGACGAAGACAGGTATCACCGTCCAAGGTGGTGTCCCGACGGACTCAGACACACCCAGAAGCGTAGAGTGCAGCGGCTGCGTAACTTGGAGGAAGCTGAAGCACATTATCTCCACGCTTTGAAGAAAGCACGGCCTGATCTGGCCGTCAAAGTAAGGCAGACTTTGGAAATGGGAGATCGCCCGACAAGGAGAGAATGGCGCCCCAAACCAGCAAAAGCCGATGCACAGACATCGGCTGGCACAAACATGGTGTTCGTACTACCGTCCGAATTCTGCACACCAAGAACCAATGAGCTACCAGTGGCACAGTTTGACTGCGGTCCACGGCCGGTTATCTTTGAGAAGCCACGTGAGAAGGGTTACAAACATCTGAAAGCCCTGTACCTGCGAGGTTACATCAATGGGCAACCTGTCAGCAAGATGTTGGTGGACACCGGAGCGGCAGTCAATATCATGTCGTACTCCATGCTACGACGTTTGGGACGCTCCACTGCAGATCTGATCAAAACCAACGTCACGTTAAGCGACTTCAACGGTCAGTCTTCGGAATGCAAGGCGACGAACGTGGACCCGATAAAGGCAGGAAAACCGTACCCACGTCATTTTTCGTCGTGGACAGCAAGAGCACTTACACTGTCTTGCTAGGAAGGGATTGGATTCACGCTAATTGCTGCATCCCGTCCACAATGCACCAGTGCCTGATCCAGTGGGATGGAGACGAAGTGGAGGTCATCCACGCAGACGATTCTATCGAGATCTCCATAGCTGGCATGAACGTCTGGGAAGCAGAAGACCAAGAGCCGATCTCTGGAATCAATCTAGACGGCTGCGAGCGTATTGAAGCTACAAAAAACGGGGTGAGGCTGGTCTTATCCACTGGCCTTACAGAGTAGAAAAGCCCACGATCATCCGTGGTACGGCCGATCCCTGCGATCGGCCACAAAAAATAAAAAGCAGCGATCATACGACAAGCAGCTCATGTAGTCGTAGCAGAGAGATGCTCTGCCACTGTAAAACAATAAGGTGTAAACCGTCCTTGACTGATGCAAGCAAAAAGGGGGCCGATTCAAGCAATCGGCCCAAATTATTTTTGTTATCCTCACCTACCGTTTGCCCTGTGTTTAGCATCGATTTGACAGTGACGGAAGCTAGGGTACGGATTTACATCCACGATGAGCTAGAAGAGATCGACATTGGTCCCGGGATAAGCCACGACCAACATTTATCGCCAAGAAGTTAGATCCGAGTCTGCGGGCCCGATGATAGCCTGTTGAAACAATATCCGATTGCTTCGGGACTACACAGATGCTCGTTAGACAGAGCATCATCGAGCATCGACTCCATTAAAAAGGATTTCGCCATTTCAAGAATGAGCACGACAAATGAAGGCAAATTCGGAAGAAGTCAAGAAAGAGGTCGAGAAAATGTTGACCCAAGTTGATCGTGCCATGCGGTATGCCGAGTGGATTTCTAGTATCGCACTGAGAGAAGAAGGATGGCCGATGGCGTGTTGCCATAGATTTTCGGGATCTCAACAGAGCTACCCCAAAGGATGAGTATCCGATGCCGGTGGCAGAAACATTAATCAATGCAGCAGCTGGTCATAAGATTTTGAGCTTCATGGACGGCAATGCCGGTTACAACCAGATCTTCATGGCTCCAGAAGACATACACAAGACTGCATTCAGAGTCCCAGGGTCAGTGGGGTTATTTGAATATGTAGTCATGACGTTTGGACTGAAGAATGCCGGCGCCACGTACCAAAGGGCCATGAATTATATTTTTCATGATCTGATCGGCAAACTAGTGGAGATTTACATCGACGACGTGGTGGTCAAGTCTGCTTCAGCGCACGGGCACTTGGACGATCTGCAACGCGTCCTGGACCGAACAAGAAAATTCGGCCTGCGGATGAATCCAAAGAAGTGTGCCTTCGGGGTGACGGCCGGTTCTTGGGTTTTGGTCCATGAACGCGAATTGAGATCGGCCTGAAAAGTCGGGAGGCGCACGAACAATGAAGCCACCCACTACAAAGAAAGAACTGCGATCTCTCATCGGCAAGATCAACTTCGCCAAGATTCATCTCCAACTGTCGAAGAATAGAGCCGTTCATGGGACTAGTAAAAATTAAATCGACGAAGAATCACCGGGGTCGAGCAACAACGAGCCTTCGACGAGATCAAAGAATATCTGACAAAGCCGCCAGTGTTAGTTCCACCGCAGCCTGACAGGCCGTTCTACATTTACTTATCAAGAGTCGACACGCCCATCGCCTTTAGTGGTGCAAGTTTATGATGGGCTGGAGCGAGTCGCCTTTACATAAGCGTAGGATGCCGGACGCAGACAAGGTACCTGATATCGATAAGTTGTGCCTCTGCCTGTTTTTCACCTGCACCAAGTTGCGCCACATTTTGCTATCAACAGAGATCATCATCATATGCAAATCAGACGCCATAAAGCACATGCTGTCGGCTCCTATGTTAAAAGGCCGACTGGGCAAATGGATGTTTGCATTATCAGAGTTTGACATCCGTATCAACCCGCGAAAGCGTTAAGGACAGGCCGCCGATCTTATCGAAAGGATCAACACTAACATAGCAAAGACCGTCCATAAGAGCGTGGGCTATGTTTTTCGACGGATCAGTTTGTGACGATGGCTGCGGCATCGCATTTTACTCGTGTCGCCTGGGGCAACATTTTCCTTCTCCATCAGATTGTCTACCTCTCGCACTAACAATGTAGCAGAGTACGAGGCGATATGCAAGGGGATGGAGTTACTCCTCGAAGCCGGAGCAGAAGAAGTGGAAATTTTTGGAGACTCCAAGTTGGTGATTTCCCAGCTCACGGAGGACTACAAGTGCGAGAGCGAGTCCCTCTTCCCATTATGGCTGCACCGCCAGCTGATGGCGCAATTCCGTACATAAACTTCACTTGGATCCCACGATCGCAGAATACCGAGGCAAACGATCTTGCGCAGATGGCTTCGTGCTACAAGGACGTGGTAGAAGGAGCCGACGCTCGTGCATGCCTCGAAGCGGACGATCGAGAGCCGATATCTTCAATTACTTGAAGGATTCGCCTGGGGCACCTAAACGGATAAGGTACAAAGCCATGAAGTACGTCTTGATCGGCGATGACATGTTTTACAGACTGGAAGGACTATTGCTCAAATGCTCGGGACAGCCGAGGCCAATCGGCTCCTACACGAGGTACACGGCGCCTGTGGAACTCACCAATCGGCTCATAAGATGAAATGGTTGATTAGGCGATCGAGTTTTATTGGCCCACCATGCTTGAGGACTGTTTCAACTACTACAAAGGGTGTCAAGCATGTCGAAATTTGGAAAATCCAGATGGTACCAAGGCCAAGAATGAACCCCATCATCAAGCCTTGGCCATTCCGAGGTTGGGGCATGGACATGATCGGCAAAATCAATCCTCCATCGAGTAAAGGCCACATGTGGATTCCGCCATCATGACTACTTCACTAAATGGGTGGAGGCTGTCCCGATGAAGTCAAGAACTCAAGGATGTTATCAATTTTGTGAAAGAACATGTCATCCATAGATTCGGATTCCCAAACTATCACGACCGATGGAGGTTCGGTCTTTATTTCTCGTGAGTTTAGAAAGTTCTGCGAGGACATGGGGATCAAGCTGATTAGATCATCTCCATACTATGCTCAAGCAAATGGGCAAGTCAAGGCCCAACCGAGCCTCATCAAGTTGATCAAGAGAAAAGTCGATGAGCACCCAAGGCGCTAGCACGAGGTTTTGTCGAGGCGTTATGGGCTTATCGCATGTCATGCCATGGAGCAATAAAACCTCACCATACCATCTAGTATATGGACAGAAGCCGTCCTACCCCGGGAAATTACGCTGGATCGAGACGCGTCACTTTTCGTGACGATCTAACGATCAAGAATACGCAACCCCGATGAGTGACAATGTGGAGGATTTAACCGAGCTCAAAGCTATGGTCACCGGAGAAAATCAAAGAGAACAAGGCCAAAGTAGCTCGTGCATACAACAAGAAAGTGAAGCCAAAGGAGTTCCACGTTGGTGATCCGGTATGGGAAGTCAGGTTGCCCTTTGGGGACTAAGGATGCAACATATGGTAAATGGTCTCCAAATTGGCACGGTCCGCAGGGTCGACCAAGTTTTAAGAGGAAACGCACATGCTCGAGCGGTTGGATGGCGTAAAGTTCCCGATGTGTCAACGGTCAACATCTCAAGAAATATTTCCCAAGCATGTGGGATGTTGGACAGTAAAACTTGAGGGGCCGATACATGAAATCGGCTAAGTAAAGCACGTGAGACGATGGACAGTAAAAATATGGGGGCCGATTCTGAAAATCGGCCGAATAAAAAAAAAATATAGCCGATGCAGAGGCGTGGAGGGCGTCATCGTCATCTTCATCCTTACTTGTCACTAGTTGTTGGTTCGGGGCACGTTTTTCGATGGACAATTGGAGATTTGGGTCGCCCGTGTTGAGAAAGGTCGCAGGTCATCGTTTGAAACCAAGAAGTGGCCGTTTTAATGTGTCTAAAGATGCGACCAAAGTTTGACCCTGTCAACGTTTTTTGGGAGAAGCCGATGGGTAGTCATCGGCTCTGTGCGATTTGACTTGTTTGATCAGATGCGGTAAGATGTTGAAAGCCGATACAGTGTCATCGACTTCTGGAGCATCGACCTATTTCGGTTATCGGCAAAATTGAAGCAAAGAGGAACAATATTTGGGAAGCAGATTTTCATTCATTCAAAAGATCATTGCTTACAGGACGATTGATTACAAAAGGGAGCCTACTACTACTGTTGCCATCGGTTCCTAATCTAAAGGGCGAGATCGTCATTGTCGTCGCCGCCGTCCTCTTCGCTGTCTTCAGCGCTGCTGCCGGCGTCGTCTTCGCTGCTGCTGCTGAAGAAACCAGCGGGGGCCTCTTCGTCTTCATCGTCATCTTCGGTGTCTTCGCTGGACCCGGCGCGTAAGCGCTTCGTCGGCGGATACTCGTCGGAGGAGGTGTCTTCCTCCGATTCTTCCTCCTCGTCGGAGGACTCGACGCCGTCCCACGACCAGGCGTCGTCACTGATCTTCGCCTCCAGTTCCCCATCAATGAGGAATCAGAGGCTCTCTTCACCGTCGGTCATGGACGCGTCCCTCGACTGCACAGTGTCTCAACCCTCGCCCCACCATTGTGGGCGAGAGTATCTGCCGCCATCGGCGGGTGTTCAGCGTCGGCTCTCGGTCGCTCATCGAGTTGGAGGCGTGGGAAGACACGCCGGAGGAAGCGAAGGAGGCCATGGCAAGAAAGAGGGTTTTTCAAGGAGGAAGAAGGGTTTTTTGGCAACTGGAGGAAGATGGGGACTGCGAACTGTTCAGGCTGATTTAAATAAGGGGAATAGTGGAGAGACGGTTCAATGCCATAGCAGTTTCCCAGATTGCACTGCCAAAATCGTCAAATCATGCACTGCGCAGGAGTTAAGAGGACAGGGCATCATGATGAAGGGGTAGCGTGACGGTTCTATTCTGCCACGCATTCTGTCAACGCGCAACCCGATACAAAAAAAAAGAGAAGAAGAGGAAAAAACACACTGAGTGGTTTTGGAATTATCATTGCCAAAACCAGGGGGGCATGTGTTATCACCGTATTTTGGCCAAAGACGGAGATGGGCCGTGATCAAGATGGGCTTGGAAGATACGTATATTCGACGAGTTGTTGGATCGGCCTAGTGTGTGGATTTGGGCTAAATTGCCCGTGTATCTTGTATCATAGTAGGTTTCGTGTTTGTTTAGGTTCCGTTTATATTTAGGTAAAGATAGAGTTGTAGAGTTATTCCAAAAGTAGAGAGTCTCCGGACTATAAATATGTACCTAGGGTTATCGAAAAAGGAGGACAACCACGTTCACAACAAACACAATCTCGGCGCATCGCCACCCCTTGTTTCTAGGGTTTCTTTCGGGTAAGTGCCATGCTGCCTAGATCGCATCTTGCGATCTAGGCGATTCACTTATCGTTACCTGGTTTTACTGCATCAAGCGTTGTTGATGGCGAGTAATACCATTATCATAGATTGTTTGAGGCTAGCATCGGTGCTTTTCATTATTATTGTTGAAGTTATGCTACCTCTAGTTACCTCGCTACCTTTGCACTATTTCCCAAGTGCGTGCGAGGGTAGCATCTTGCTTGATCTTTATTTAGTCGATTCGATCTGTTATAGTTGTGCCTTGTTCACCAAGGTTTAGTTTAATATCTACGTAATCAGGCCTTACAAACGGGTTGGACGATCCAAGAGTACATAGGACGTGGCTTATTCGTTCTAGAGAAGATTGTTCGTAATTGACTTTACGTTGGTTATTAGGCCTCCTCTAGGGTTAATATTCTTCATCTTTGTACGCATCAGGCTCAATCACGCCGTAGGATGTTCCATTACGTGAAAACATTAAACCGTCGTAGATCGATTTAACTTGTAGTGATCAAGCAAAACCCCATGTTATCGTACATCTAATGCAGAACCATGGGGCAATCGGCTCTAGGAGCCGATTTACAGGGAAACCTGGGAGCCGGTCACGGCTCGAATTTTACGTATACTTGTTTACCATGCAGGAAATCAATCGGAGCAATCCTTCACCTTCCTGATCAGGTATAGGTCAGGTGGCACGCCCTCGAACCAAGCCGTGACGTGTCGGAGTTTTGCGGCCGCCCGAGGGACCAGGGCCCACCAGCAGTCCTGGGAGCCTCCCGGCTCTCCGTGTTGCCAGTCGCTGCTCGCCGGTGGGTTTTGGCAGGCAACATACGTTTCAAAATATAAGATTTAGATTTGTGAAAAAAATGTATCTAGACTTATTTTAGTGTATAGATTCACTCCAGGGGCTTGGAGTGAATCTACATACTAACGATGTGTTTGGATGTATGAATTTTAGGTCGGAATTGAATTGAGATAGAAATTCCAAATCCAAGATGGAAAGGAAATGGCTCTAATTTTAGTTCTTTTGTTTGGATGTGCATGAAATTTGCTGTTAGAATCGAAGGGAAACACCCATTTCCAAATCCCGTTTGGATGTACAAATAATGGAATTGAATGTTTTGTCGAGTTTGGGCAATATAAACTGATATGTGTATATGGAAAAGATAATATATGTGTATATATGAATAATTATATATTACTTGCACACGTAATAAAAAACAATTACAACATGGATAATAATTTTGTCCAAGTACAACATGTTGAGGAAGATTCACAGAAAATAAAAAAAATGATGATCTTCAAATCCAATGAACTTGCAAAGCGTATCCAAAAAATCAAGAGCTTAATTATACATTTGTCTGCTGAAACCAATCAGGCAAAAAAATATACTCCAATGCCCAAAATTGTTGGATCAGGCATGTTGATCTTGTCATGATCTACCTATCCATGCTCTCCTCGATTAGGCAGGTCCTTGTCCTCGTACCAGACGAGAGCAGCATCTAATCGGAAACATCACACAACATCGTGAAATCGGAACACCATAGCAGCATCATGGAGGCACAACTCTGATCTGCAGGTCGTAGACGAAGAATGAAAGAAATCGGAAGGAAAAAAGAAGGGACAGAGAGAGGACTGCTTGGGGAGGGCCAGGGGAGTGTCCGCCGTTCACCTATGTCGTCGTTCCCTTCCGGTCGATCTAGGGTTACTGCTGGGCTAGGGAGTGGACGGACGGGGCTCATGCGAGCCGCCCTCGGAGAAGAAGGTGGAGAGGGAGAGGATCGCGGGGAAGGTGGGAGAGAGAGGACGGCGGGGAAGACATTACCGGCGCCGACGTCGCCGCCGGTCCTTCGGGTCGTGGTCGAGCTCCCGTGCAGCCTTGAACTGTTTTTCCTCTATGGAACAGGTAGGCGGGGGTTCCTTTTCCGTTCGTTTTCGAGGGTCCAAGGTCGGAATCGCGGGCAGGCTTGTTACATGCGTGGAAGCGGGGCATGGGACTGGTCTCATTTTTCGGCCAACAATTCTGAGTGCAATCCAAACGGCGAAAACAGATCGCGAATTCCAGATTTTACGTTTCCAAGGTCGAATTCTTACATCCAAACACACGATAAAGGGTAAAAAAGGTTTAGATATATTTATTTTATAAAGTTAAAATATCTTATATTTTAAAACGGAGGAAGTAGTAGCATTAGACAAATAAACTTGTCATAGTAGACATTAGGGTACAATATCTCAGGAAAAATGGTGACTACAAATAAACCCGACTTTTAGTCCAGCTGGAACATGTGTAAATTACAACCGGGTTGCTGTTCAGGATACAAGGTGCATGCACACAAATGACAGCTGGACTAAAAGTCGGTAGGGTACAGATAGACAGACTGCTTTTCTTAACTTGACGATTCTGCTGGGAGGGATTTGCCGCCGTACACGCCGACGGCGTCCATGCCGCAGGATTCGCCGCCGGCGGTGTTGAGGCCGCTCAGGTCGACGTTCACGAAGATGTTCTTGCAGAAATCGTCGAACTCGGCCATGGCGGCCTCATCGGCGACCTCCTCGTCGTCATCGTCATCGTCGAGGTCCTTGCTGAAGACAGCGACGTGTTGGAGGTGGTCTCTCTTCATCTCCTCGATCCACTCCGGCGTCATCAGGTTCAGCCTCCTCATGCGGTTCAGGTTCCAGATGAAGTGGTCGTCGTCGTAATCCTCGTCGTCGTCGTCGTCAGGATCGTGGTACTCGTCGACGCCCGCCGCTCGGGCCGCCGTGTCGCTGGTCTCCTCGTCCGCAGCAGCCTCGAGAGCTGGTTCTTCCGCTTTCGTCTTGGACGCCTCGCCGGTCGCCGCCGGTGCTGGACAGCGGCTGCTCTCCTTGTGGACGACTTCCATAGTTGGATTATACGCCGAGCGAGCGAGCGAGCGACCGCTTTCGAAGTTGGATTCGGGACTGCGATGGAGGCGGCGGCCGCGGTGTCGTCCCGATGTATATACACCAGGCAAGGCTGAGGCTTGACAAGTTGACTGCGACGGAGTCGGAAATCGAGTCCGTCTCGGCCTCCTTTCAAACTACTCTTTCTTGGGCCTCTTTTCTAACTCTTCTTTCTTGCTTGGGCACCCACCCATGGCGCGCATCGCTGTCCAAGGCCCAGATTGATCCAAATAAATAAAATATCTCAAAATAAAATATAGTAGTACTAAAAATAGATTGTGTAAAACAAAGCGTAGTACCTGTATTTAGATGGCAAACAATCCAGAACTTATCGAGACAGTCCGAGAGAAAAAAGATGGCCGAAGTGATTGCCAACTGGCCAGTCTGCTACAACAATCGGATAGGATAGCGTATACGTATATCCGAATAAATCCATCTGTGATTTAAATGCAGTAGCCCTCTATCCTTTGACTTGCTTTGCACTCCGGCGACCCTTCGCCGAACCTCCACCCTTCGGTGTTGCCGTCTGCACGTACAGCCGGGCGAGGGAGGCGAGGATCTTCATGTGCTCTGCATCTTCGGTGGCAGCGGCATTTGTTATATGTTGATCCAAATTCTATAGAGTATAGGTCAACTTCTGACGAGTGGAGCGAGGCCCGTCACCGGAGGCTTGCGCCGAGTGTAAACCCCTTGTAAGCCGCCGGTTGGGATGAGTTGCATCTCTGAAATCCCCGGCGTTTGTAAACACTCCTCGATATAGTGAAGTTTCGCTAGCTGACGCCCGTAGTTTTGTTCCTCTCTTTATTGGAAAGGTTTTTTCACGTTAAATCTGTGTCCCCTTGCTGTAATTTCGTTTTCGTTCTTCGTTATTTACTTGTCGCAATTGTAACAGCATTCTCCTCCTTCAGCAACATGGCGAATATCTCCTCGTTGTCGGAGTCCATGGCCGAACCGTCAAAACGCCAAACACTTGGACAGGCGAGATAGTGGAAGCTCGCAGCGTAGCCGAGGTATGGCGAAGTTTGGGTGGCGAAAGATGGCCTAGGACGAAGGGAAAGGGGCGGCGACGGCGGCGAGCCTATCTAGAGGTTTGGAAACGGCTTGGCGTGGTGGAGCTTCGCCGGCAAAGCCATGGCGACATGGGCAGCTAGGGAAGCTCTTCGTCACAGTGAAGACGAGTGGATGTGGAGAAATGGGAATGTCTCGCCGATAAGGTTGGTCCATGTCCATTTTCACTTTGTTCGGCGTTTTCAGAGTGTTCCCGGAGCCCCGCAATCGGCCTGTGCCGGATCACTGGATGATCGATCGAGGGCCGGCGTGTGCACCATGACGTCCAGCTACGAAATGGTACTACGTGGTAGGTAGCTGCCTCGATAAAACTGTCTAACTGAAAACTGACACCTAGTAGTTTATTCTCTGTCTAACCGAGCCCCCTTGTCTGGCAGCAGAGATCGAGCAGCAGGCCATGGCGTCAAGCGGTCGGTCCGGAGTAGTGTATCGACATGACCATCACCATGCGATGTTTTCTGACAGTCTGACTGAATGAACACATTACCCCTGAGGCTTCGGGTACCTGGAAAGCGATGAGCGCCGTGGGTGCCCAAAATTACGAGGCCCGACGGAATCCTTGACGAACTCGATTTCCGACTCCGTCCCAGGTCGGGTCCCAGCCTAGGTCTCCAGCTCGATCGTGTATATAGGATCCACCGAGCGACACCGCCGCCTCCATCGCAATCCAACTGAGCATACCTGGAGATCGGGCCGATGGCTTCTATGCAAGACGACGCGGCGTCCAAACGGAAGGCGGAAGAGCCCGAAGCTCTGCAGATGGCCGGCGAGACGGACGAGCCCTCTATCTACGACGACCACCACGCCATCTGGAACCTGGACCGAATGGCCAGGCTGAATCTGAAGCCGCCGGAGTGGATCGAGGACGCGAAGAAGGATCACTACGAACACATCGCCTCCCTCCGCAAGATCCACGAATACCTGGAGAACGACGACGGCGAGGTCGCCGATGAGGCCACCATGGCCGAGTTCGACCAACTTTGTGCAAACATATTTGCGAACGTCGACCTAAGCGGCCTCAACACCGCCGGCGGCGAATCCGGCGGCATGGACGCCGTCGGCGTATACGGCTGGAAACCCCGCCCGCTCGAGGAGGACCTAGCTGATGCTGATGCTGATGCTGAGACGGAACCGTCGACCTAGTATTTCTAGTTCGGTGTTGTATCTTTGTATGCTCAAGTTGAACAATGTATAATACTTACAAGCTTTACTATTGTTCCAATGTTTCCTATCTTAATTTACCCGACTGTATCCTATATTTTAGGCCCCGCTTGTTTCACTGTAATTTAGCCTAAAACACCCGTTTTAGTCGGAGCCTAATAAATTACAGCCCGACGTCACTATTGGGACTTTTTTTTTCTGCCACTATTGGGACTTGGTTGGCTGTGTTTTTTCCCCTCCGAATAGTTTTCGGCCCATTTACAGGCGAAAAGCTTACGGACGTGCGGGGGTCAGTTTTCTTTCCAACCTGATAGACGAGACGGGGCGGACTCATCCCAGCCCTAGCGGCATTTCGGGCGGGCGACATTGGCGGCGATCGGCGCGCAAGGTCTGCGACAAGGCGGACGGCGATCGGGCGGCGCAAGGTCTGCGACCGGCGGGGCGGCGACTCGCAGGGCTGCGGCGGAAGCGACCGGCGACCGGCGGCGGCACAAGGTCTGCTGCTCCAGGTCCACCTCCAGCCCGTCCGGCGGCGCAAGGTCATCACGCTCCTTCCGCTCCTCCCATCACCGCACTACCTGGTAACGCGGCCAAACCCCTGCTTCGTATCTAGGAGTTCTTGCCTCTTCTTTGTATTAGCTCTGCAGAGTGAGATGGGTAGCTGATGGAGACGCTATAATCGTGAGATGGGTAGCTGATGTCCTTTCTTACCTTATAATCGTGAGATGGGTAGCTGATGTTCTTTTTTACCTTATAATAGTGAGATGGGTAACTGATAAAGACGTTGTAGAGTATGGATTGTTTGCAGCACTATAGTTTTGGATCCATGAATTATGTCAGATAATGCAGACAGTGTAGGATCACTTTCGGGCAAGTTTTGATTGGCGATGTACTGTTCTCTAGTACACATGTTTTACTTACTAATTGGTTGGTTGGGTTTCTTATCTAGGAAAGAAGAATAAATGGTTCAGTTTTGGGATGTCCTATTCATATTTAGTGAACATTTATCATACTACAAACTGAGTCATTTCGTGTCAGGGAACAGAAATGAGGTGTGACACTATGGGCAATGTCTAGAGCGCTTAGTTTTTTTTTCTCCTGGTCAAGATTGAATTTGGTCTTGCCATGATGATGGTCCAGTTAATCATTGTGGGTGCCCCTCTATAGCCTGCAATAAGATGAGAAGGTCCACGATAGTACTGTTTCATGCATTTGCCTCTATGTCTTGCACACTCTGAGGTATTCATCATCATGTAGAGTACTGTTAACTCCACCATTCTATCTTGTCATATTCATTGTAGAGTACTATTTTTTATCTTCTACCTTGTCATTTAAACCTTCCATGGCGCTTATTTACCTTTTTGAATTATCCCTTACATCCTTCTCATACATGTTCAACATATTTGAATTTTCTTTTAGTGGCATATTTTCCTTATTAGAACAAAACAAAAAGTGATTGGTTGAGATTTTCTCAATAATTGTCTTAGTTTTGCATGAGTTTGGTATTAGTTAATCTGTTGCCTTCTCTGCATGTTTTTAGTTGCCCTTTGTATATCTAGGAGGAACTTATAGGAGGTTTGTATTGTGCTGTGTAGGGAAGGACCACAACAATGGTCTTGTTTTGGTCCCGGTACATACGAGCTTGCTGGAACATATTAGCTTGCTGGAACATACTAGCTTTGGTACATACTAACTTTGGTCTTATTTTGGTCCTGGTACATACTAGCTTGCTGGAACATACTAGCTTTGGTACATAATAGGTTTGGTCTTGTTTGGAAAATCATCTGTTGATCTGCTTGCTGGAACATACTAACTTTGGTCTTGTTTGGAAAATTATTTGTTGATACAAGTTCAGTTTTTTTTGTTGAGGAAAAAGCAGCACCAATCTGCTATGTATGTTTATATTCTTTGGTTTGTATAGATTTTCTTTTTGAGATATTTGTTCTACACTAATACATACCTGTTACTCTGAATGTGTTGTTCTTAATGCATTCTTATTGTTATGTGTTGTTACTCTTTCTTCCTGCTATTCTTAGTGTTATGTGTTGTTACAATTTCTTAGGATTAGATGAATAATTTGGAAATGGTGATGACTGATTCCAAGGAGGAAGAGGATGAGGAAATGATTTTCCTTATTTTCCGGTATTATACAAACTGTTCAAGAAAATTAGAACCCCAGTGAATACTTCTGTTCTCACGGGTCCCATGTATATCAGAGAATTACTTGATGGTCATCCTACTAGATGTTATGATGTTTTAAGAATGGAGTCCCATATTTTCCAAGAGCTTTGTGATGATCTTAGGTCTAGAAAACTTTTGAAAAATTCAAGAGGGGTTAGTGTGGAGGAGCAATTAGGTATGTTAATGTACATGTTGTCAAGGAATGCAAGCTACCGTACATTGACAAACAGATTCCAGCGTAGCCCAGAAACAGTCCATAGGTATATCAATGCTTCCATTAATGCGATTACATCATTGGCATATGATTTAATCAAGCTTCCATCCACGAATCCTCACATCAAGATTTCGTCAAGTCCCCTCTATTGGCCATACTTTGAGGTACATTTGATTTGTCTTATGTATGTTAGAAATATCTGTTGGAATTTTGGCCCAAATATTCTAGCCCATTTTCTATTTCAATAATTCCTGAAAATCCTAGAGGCCCATGTGGCCCATTCATGCAAGGCAAGAGGTGGGACAAATGTTTAGTCCCACATTGCTAGTTGAGTGGAAGTTGGACCAGCTTATAAGGTGAGCTCTTCTACCACTTGGTAAAAGGATGAGAAGGAGAAGGAGAGAGTTCCACACGCGCACTCCTCCTCCTCGCTCGCCTTGCCACGCCTCGCCTCGCCTCGCCACGACAAGGCTGGTTATGGAATCTCGAGCCGAGCTTTATTTTGCCACGCATGAATGGTATATCAACAATTTTGGGAAAGCCGATGTGCATCGGGTTGCTTTAAATGGACGTTTAATACGAGTTAAATGTGCCTGCTCGTTTCATCTTCTGCACCGTCTGCCTTCTCCTCTGCGCCTATAAGAGAGAGGTCGCGCCTCCTCTCAGGTGTGCTGTTACACAAACCTTGCCTCGAGTTCCAGAGCACTGCGCTACTTCCGTCTTCCCCATCCCAGACAAGGGCGTGCATGAGCCGGGACAAGAGCTCCGAGACCTCACGCTCGAGTCCCAGACGGGAGAAGGGCGATAAGGTTTTGGGAGCGCTATCGGTACCATCGCTTCGTCACGGATTCCCTCACAGATAGTGACGTATTTCCCGACGAGGACTTCTTTCCCGACATCAGCACCCTCTTCCTCGACGACATGGCCAATGACGGTTCCAACGCCGGCGGTTCTACTTCTGCTACTGCTGTGTACAACTTCTGTCTCAATATTGTTCTGATTCTATCCAGAGTTTTATGCCTTGTAGTTTGTTTGGCTATATGCCTTATTTTGTATTCGCTATTTAACATGATTAGTATATCACCTATTATTCTAGTCATGTTTTATCTAGTGTTTATTATGAATAATTCGTTTGGTAAATTGCTCTATTTCTCAACAATCCAAAAACCTTATTTCAGGCAATTTGCCCCAAGCGGCTTTGTTGCTTCTATGAAGCCACCTGTGTTTGAAGGTGTGAATTACAAACGGTGGCGTGCGAGAGCAGTGCTCGTTTGCACCATGAGCTGCTATAACGCCATCTATGGCGCACCTGAGGGGGAACTTAATCCCGCTCAGGAAGAGGCATTCCAAAAACTTGATACTACTTTCAAGGCTGCCTTGATCAGCATCCTTGGTGACAATATTGTCGATTCATATCTGTCATTTAGTAATGGCAAAGATATGGGATGCGCCGAGAGAAAATTTGGAGTCTCGATCTTTGGCAAAGGAACTGTATGTCATGGAACAATTCTATGACTACAAGATGATTGATGACCGCTCCATTGTGGAGCGTGCTCATGAGATGCGATCACTTGCCGTGGAGCTTGAGCACTTCACTTGTGTGTTACCGGACAAGTTTGTTGCCGGAGGCATCATTGCCAAACTTCCCCAGTCATGGAGGAATTTTGCTACTTCTCTAAGCACAAGAGACAAGAGTTCTCCATGACGGATCTCATTGGGACTCTTGATGTGGAAGAGAAGGCGAGAGCAAAAGACACACGTGCTCGAGGTACCGAGGGAGGTTCTAATGCCAACTGCATGTAAAAGGAACTTCCACCTTACAAGTTTAAGAACAAAGGCAAGTTTGATGACAAAGGAAAGTTCGATGGAAAGAACAAGGCCTACCACTACCTTCAAGAAGAAGACCGATAAGAGGAAAGGTGCTTGTCATGTGCGGTGATCCTAACCATTGGGCTCGCTTGTCCCAACCGCTTTGACAAACGCCAACATGGGAAGAGCAAAGAAGATCGCTAATGTTGTCATGGGCGACGTTGAGATGAAAGATGTTGGGTATGGTATATTACCTCTTTCTTTCATTATGTCATTCTCTGATTGGTGGATTGACACGGGCGCTAATGTACATGTCTGTTACGATATTTCCATGTTTTCTTCATATCGGTCGAGGGACTCAAACCGTCTTTGGGGAACGGCTCGCATGCTTCGCTCATGGTGTTGGTACGGTCGATCTGAAGTTCACTTGAGGAAAGATCTGCTGAAGAACGTGCATCATGTTCCTCAATAAATAAAAATCTTGTTAGCGGATCTCTTCCGTGTCGAGATGGCTACAAGATTGTATTTGAGTCCAATAAATTTGTAATTTCAAGTATGGAACCTTTATTGGTAAAGGCTATGAATGCGAGGCTTGTTCCGCTTATCTCTGCCGACATTTGTAATAAAGTTGTTAATCATATTTACACAAATTTTGAATCAAATGTCCGCACTCGCCTTTGTCATATTAATTTTGGTTGTATGACGCGACTAGCCAAAATGAATTTAATCCTGATTTCTCAACTGTTAAGGGATCTAAGTGCCAAGTCTCAAGGTAAGCTAAACAACCTCGCAAGTCACATACGCAGTAAGTGAGAAATTTAACACCACTAGAGCTCATACATTCTGATCTTTGTGAGATGAATGGTGTGTTGACAAAAGGTGGAAAGAAATATTTCATGACTTTGATCGATGACTCTACGAGATATTGTCATGTGTATCTTCTGAAATCAAAAGATGAGGCTTTGAGTTTCTTCAAAATCTATAAAGCTGAGGCAGAAAATCAACTTGATCGAAAGATTAAGAGGCTTAGATCTGATCGTGGTGGAGAGTATTTTTCCAACGAGTTTGATTCTTTTTGTGCGGAACATGGTATAATTCATGAGAGGACGCCTCCCTACTCACCCTAGTCAAATGGAGTAGCCGAAAGAAAGAACCGTACTCTAACAGATTTGGTTAACGCCATGTTAGACACATCGGGTCTTTCTAAGGAATGGTGGGGGGAGGCATTATTGACCGCGTGTCATGTCCTAAACCGAATTCCCACAAAGAACAAAGAAATTACTCCATTCGAAGAATGGGAAAAGAAAAGACTAAAACTCTCTTACTTACATACTTGGGGTTGTTTGGCAAAGGTTAATGTACCAATCCCCAAGAAGCGCAAGCTTGGACCAAAAACCTTTGATTGTGTTTTTCTGGGCTATGCTTTTCATAGCATTGGTTATAGATTCTTGATAGTAAAATCTGAAGTACCTGACATTCATGTCGGTACAATCATGGAGTCGATCGACTTTCTTTGAGGATATATTTCCAATGAAGGATAAACCTAACTCATCAAATCCGAGATACCTAGTTCATCTAATCAGAATTTGCTATATTCTCGAACCTATCATTCGATTGAACACTCGAAAGTCCTAAGGAGGATGACAATGAAATTCCTAAAAGGAGCAAGAGACAAAGGACTGCAAAGTCTTTTGGTGATGATTTCATTGTGTACCTTGTAGATGACACTCCACTTCCATTTCGTAAGCTTATGCATCTCCGATGTCGACTATCGAAGGAAGCTCGTCATAGTGAGATGAATTCCATCTTAGCTAATGAAACTTGGGAGATCACCGATCGTCCTTACGGTGCAAACCTCAGGATGTAAATGGGTGTTCAAGAAGAAACTAAGGCCCGATGGTACTATTGAGAAGTACAAGGCAAGGCTTGTAGCCAAGGGTTATACCCAAAAGGAAGGTGAAGACTTCTTTGACACTTACTCACCAGCAAGGTTGACCACCATTCGAGTACTACTTTCTCTGGCTGCCTCCTCACACGATCTTATCGCTCATCAAATGGACGTTAAGACGGCTTTCCTAAATGGAGAGTTGGATGAGGAAATCTATATGGATCAACCAGATGGTTTTGTAGTAAATGGTCAAGAAAGAAAAGTGTGCAAGCCATCAAGTCTTTGTATGGTCTTAAACAATCACCTAAGCAAAGGGCACGAAAAATTTGATAAAATCTTAACCGCGGGCTTTGTTGTAAACGGTTTACAAGTGCGTATACTATCGCCATGGTGGGGGTGAGGGAGTCATCCTTTGTTTGTATGTTGATGACATACTGATTTTCGGAACCAACCTTAATGCAATTAAAGAGGTCAAAGATTTCTTATCTCGTTCCTTTGAGATGAAGGATCTGGGAGTAGCTGATGTTATCCTGAACATCAAGCTATTGAGAGATGATGATGGTGAGATTACATTGCTTCAGTCCCACTATGTGGAAAAGATCTTGAGTCGTTTTGGGTATAGCGACGTCAATTTTTCTCCTACACCATATGATCCTAGTGTGTTGCTTCAAAAGAATCGAGGAAATGCTAGAGAACAACTAAGATACTCTCAAATTATTGGCTCGCTTATGTATTTAGCTAGTGCCACGAGACCTGACATCGCCTTTGCTGTAAGCAAACTCAGTCGATTTGTCTCAAATCCAGGAGATGATCACTGGCATGCTCTTGAGAGAGTTATGCGATATCTAAAAGGCATCATGAGCTATGGCATACACTATACCGTATCCAAGGGTACTAGAGGGTTATAGTGATTCAAATTGGATATCCGATCGATGAGATAAAGGCCACGAGTGGATATGTTTTCACACTTGGTGGTGGCGCTGTTTCTTGAAGTCTTGCAAGCGCACCATCTTAACGAGGTCAACTATGGAAGCGTAACTCACAAGACTAGACACGGCCACCGTTGAAGCGAGTGGCTTCGTGAACTCTTGATGGACTTACCGTGGTTGAAAAACCTATACCGCAATTCCAATGAACTGTGATAATCAAACCGTGATTATTAAGGTGAACAGTTCTAAGGATAATATGAAGTCCTCAAGACATGTGAAGAGGAGATTGAAATCTATCGGAAAATGAGAAACTCGAGTTATTGCATTGGATTATATCCAAACATCTAAAAACTTGGCGATCCTTCACAAAGGGTCTATCACGCAACGTGATAGAAAATGCATCGAAGGAGATGGGTATGAGACCCACAATTTGAGCTTTCCACGGTGGTAAACCACTCTATGTGATCGGAGATCCCGTGAATTAGAATTGGGAAACAAGCTGTTGGTTAGTGAGAGGAAAGTATCCCTACTTTAATAAATACCACTCCATAAAGATGCAATACTTTCCTATTCTGCATGGCAGGTTGATTTATTATCTTAATGTGTTCTAAGTGGCTTATCCTAAGCAAAGATGTTGTCCTCGGTAACATCTTTTGAAGAACACACCTATATGAGTCTCGATTGTTAAAACGTCAGCCTATGAGAGTGGGGTGCTCTCTAATAAACTCATGAAAGGTCATGGAGTATGACGTATAAGCTCCACCCGCGGGGAAGTCCCACGGTAGCCCAGTATCGGTCAAGACTTCGTGTGAAGCTAGATTGCAGGAAACTTGCAGTTCAAGGCATAGTCCACTGTACAAGTCGCAATCTAGTTTAGCATAGAATTCTAGGTGGAAGTTCAACTTAACAGTCTCCACTAAAGTACCGGTATATAAACAGTGTTTTGGAACAAAAGGCAGATTACATGTGCCTCTGGGATCTGGTGGGGGATTGTTGGAATTTTGGCCCAAATATTCTAGCCCATTTTCTATTTCAATAATTCCTGAAAATCCTAGAGGCCCATGTGGCCCATTCATGCAAGGCAAGAGGTGGGACAAATGTTTAGTCCCACATTACTAGTTGAGTGGAAGTTGGACCAGCTTATAAGGTGAGCTCTTCTACCACTTGGTAAAAGGATGAGAAGGAGAAGGAGAGAGTTCCACACGCGCGCTCCTCCTCCTCCTCCTCGCTCGCCACGCCACGCCTCGCCCTGCTCACGGCAGCTGGTTGCGGGAATCTCGCCGAGCCGAGCTTTATTTTGCCACGCATGAATGGTATATCAACAATTTTGGGAAAGCCGATGTGCATCGGCTCTTTGAGATACATTGCTATCGGCTCCTGGGAAAGCCGATGTGCATCGGCTCTTTGAATGGACGTTTAATACGAAGGTGAAACGTTTGCTTTAAATGGACGTTTAATACGAGTTAAATGTGCCTGCTCGTTTCATCTTCTGCACTGCCGTCGCCTTCTCTGCGCCTATAAGAGAGAGAGGTCGCGCCTCCTCTCGGTGTCTTTATACACAAACCTTGCCTCGAGTTCCAGAGCACTGCGCTACTTCGTCTTCCCATCCCAGATTGCGCGTGCACCGGGCCGGACGATGAAACCTCCGAGACCCGGCTTGAGTCCCCAGACGGAGAAGGCGATAAGGTTTTGGGGAAGCTATCGGTATGACCTCACGCTTCACACGGATTCCCTCACAGATAGTGACGTATTTCCGACGAGGACTTCTTTCCGACATCGCACCCTCTTCCTCGACATGGCCAATGACGGTTCCAACGGCGGTTCTACTTCATCACTCTGTGTACAACTTCTGTCTCAATATTGTTCTGATTCTATCCAGAGTTTTATGCCTTGTAGTTTGTTTGGCTATATGCCTTATTTTGTATTCGCTATTTAACATGATTAGTATATCACCTATTATTCTAGTCATGTTTTATCTAGTGTTTATTATGAATAATTCGTTTGGTAAATTGCTCTATTTCTCAACAATATCTATCCTTTCACGACACATATAATTAGTAACCATAACTTCTGTTTGCATAATTGCATAGGAGCGATAGATGGGACTCATATCCCTATGACGGTAAATGAGAACGAAGCTGCACCGTATAGGAACCGAAAAGGAACTCTATCTCAGAATGTCATGGTTTCTTGTGATTTTGATTTAACTTTTACTTATGCTTCAAGTGGTTGGGAAGGGTCGGCGTCTGATGCTGGGGTGTTAAATTCTGCTATCCAGTCTGGGTTTTGTGTACCCAAAGGCAAGTAATATTTGGTTGATGGAGGGTACGCGAATACACCAAAGTTTCTTGCCCCATACAGAAATGTTCGGTACCATCTAAAAGAGCAAGCTAGGGGAAACTGTCGCCCAAGAGACTATAAAGAACTTTTCAACCTTCGGCATGCCCGACTAAGGAACATTATAGAGCGTATAATAGGCATCCTAAAGATGAGATTCCCTATTCTGAAAGTTGCAACACACTATCCCATAGATACTCAAGTGAAGATCCCCTTGGTGGCAATGGTGTTGCACAATATAATCCGAAGCCAGAGAGGTGATGAAGAATGACTTAAAACCCAAAAGATGCACATTCATCCTAGTAAATATGTGGATGTTCCTAGTGGAGACATGACACTTAGAGATGATTCAACACCCTAAGAATCGAGGAGGAAGTTGGGCAATGCTCTTAGAGATGAAATAGCAAAGAAAATGTGGGCAGATTATGAAAGAAGTAGGGCTCTTAGAGTGCAAAGGAGATCAACTCGATGAGCATTTGCTGTTTTTCCTGTACATAAGAAAGGTTGGGAAGCTGGGAATTCAGTCACCTCCATGTAAGTAGCTCATTTCCTTTTCTTTTAGTACTATTGTTTATTATGAGTTAAATAGTTAGATTATGGAGGAAGGTTTAATAGATTGCTCTTATTTAGATTCATTATTGATATTTCTCTAAACCTATAAAATTATGAAGTTGTTTTCGTCAGTGTTTGAAATAGTTGCCATTGTCTCATGTTTTTCTTTGAATTCACTTGGCTCTTGATCGAGCTTTCCTTCTTTCTATTAGATTATCCCCTGAAATAAGTTTACCCTACTCTTGCTAATGAAATCAGGGAAGATTTTTGCTGACTAGCAAGTTGAACCTGATTTTAGAAGAGTTTGTATACATTAAGTTTTCTTCATGTATCCACCACTATGAAAGTCTAGTTCAAGTCTCAATCGCTTGTGTATTCATTGCATCTGATCAGCTAGGGAGATTACTATTATGGTGAGAGTCCACTATATTTCGTGTCTTGCAACCTGTTGTATTTTATTTTCTCTAGGAAAAAAACTGGTGTACTCTCAATCTCATATACATGTCCTGTTGAACCTTTTCGTGTCCTGAATAACTCAATCTGACCCCAATTACTTCTCCTGGTTGTTTATGATCTACAGCTATCTATCTCTACTATTATGCACTGTACTTTTTGCTACCTTAGCCCGTACTGATAGTATGCAACACTGTTACATGATGTTTATTTTCTTAATATAGTATCTGATATTGATTTATTTTATTTAGGATATCCGAGTTTAAATCTTCAGAAGTCCATCTGAGTTTAAATCTTCAGAAGTCCATCTGAGTTCACTGTTGAACGACTATTATTTGTAATTTAAGTAACTTATTTTGTTGTTGATCTGAAAAAAACTAAAGTTTGAGAGTCTTGAGAGATGCATGTTCAAAGATTATGCGTGTATGTTGTACTGAAGTTTGAGAGTTTGAGGCTATTATTCGTGTATGCTGTTTCAAAGTTTCAATTTTTATAGAGTTTAAGAGCACTAGCTGATCATTTGGCATATTTTACATCCGGCAACTATCTGGCAGAACGTACACATTTTATTCCCCTTGAAGAAAATCGGAGCTGTATATTTTACAGAACTTCCAAACGGGCGGCCGACTATCGCTCCTATGCAATTCTGCAAATAGAAGTTACAATAGTAGTATTTTATACGGTTGTAATTTACTATTGGCTCCCCAGTTGTTTAGCCAGGACACTACTACCCAATCGAGTCCACGACCCGTCCGTCGTCTCCGTTGACACCACCACAAAGATGGAGCACGCTGTTCGGCACGTTACTCCTAGATCGAGGAGGATACGGACACCCTCGCGTTACTTGATGATGAGGAGGAGGAGGGGGAACGAATAGGGTCAGTGTGCTTTCATGGTGGAGTCTGATCTCGCCATTGGTGAAAATCTGGTTTGTGGCACGTACGTCAAGATCGGTCCGGTGATGCAGGAACTCGTACACGTTTTATTTGGTACACGTCAAGATCGCCATACATGCATGCCTTGATTTGGAGGAGAGTCAAAATAGATCCTTTGACCAGGTTGCCACTACACCATCGCAAGCTTAAGTGATGGATTGAAGTTTCTCGGGCCCTCAGAGATCGTCTCCGCGCCCCCCTACTCGATCGTCATGCACCTTACTTGAATAGATATCGAGATTCAGTAATGGCCAGGCAGAGGATCGACGGTTCATGGAACGAAGAATGGATAAGGGAGCGAGAGCGATCGACGAAGGTAGTATGATTTAGAAAGCCTCGATCTGCTCAGGACTTCAAGTTGGCTGCCGGAGCAGTTGACGGTGGGAAGCCGATGTTAGTACTGGAGGGAGAGATTCTGCATGCAGGATGAGAACCCACTGCTGCAGAAAGCCATGGGCAGGTTCAGAAAAAAAAAAAGAACCCACGTACTGCTGCAGGGAGGGATTCCGTCCCAGGTCTTCAGGATGCAGAACCACAGGATTTTTGGACTAAAAAAATCAGATGAGATGACTCCCTGCTGTGTACGATGCTGTTTAGCAAGGCTCGTGTTCGCTAATTGATTGGCAAAACATGTTGTCACATGTTCGCCACTGAGTGCTGGGTTGCAGCTGAGGCCGACCCAAATCACCCTCTGCCCCTAGCCAGCTCCCTCTCCTTGCACCCCTCCCCCTCGATGCGTTGTCGGACAAAGCCGGGTGGCGTCGGTGAAGGGTGTGGTGGGGGACCTACTGCTTCTCGGTCTCGGGCGCGGTGACTGGGCGGGGGGCTACCACGATTGGTGACCGCAGCGAGACGACACAACAGAAGGGGACGCACGGCCTGTGCTGACGGCCTATAGCTCTCGTCGGTGCCCTGTGGCTTCACGGGTCGGGGACACTGCCTCGCGACCGATTTGGGCACGGATGCCATCATCTTCTTGAAGACGTTGCCGTGGTGGCTTGATCCTCTCCTTATCTTGGTGTTCTTGCTCCGAGGAAAACCTTAGGTCCACATATTCTGGATCGGACAATGATGATGTTGCACGCCTTTCTCCTCCTTGGAGGCATTTTCTTGGGAGTAGACGTCGGTTGGGGGACTAGTGGTTGGCGGGATGATGGCGCTGCATTTTGGGCGACGATCGGCTATGCTGAGGCGTGGCTGAGCCGCCAGCAATCGGCAATACTGCGGTGTGTGTGTGAGTGGATAGGGCTGTCGGCAACCAGCGCTACCACAGCGACCGGTGACGACAATATTGTGGTGCGAATGTGACCGGCGACCGACAATTTTGCGGGGTGGCTAGGCTCCTAGGTTGTGGTATAGCAACAGAGATCATGTCGATCGACCACCAGCCTAGCTCGTGAACGGAGCAACCAACTCGCGTTGGGCCATATGCTTGCGCGTATAGTTCATCCGACAGCTCTCCATGGCCTCGCAAAAGACCATGCATGACAGCCCTGCGTCATGTCGAGTCACGCCTAGCGGTGGAGGAGAGATTGAAGCACAATGAGCAATAAGGTTTCCTCCTCTTTTTTAAGTAAGGCAATGCTACGCGTACTCCGGGATGGAAAATTTCCATCCCCAGGTCCCAGCCATCCGATCAAATCAAATTAACAGTGTAGATTTCTCACTCTTGACTTTTATTCTATTTTTGCTATATTTGTCCCGCTTTTTCTATATTTGGCCTGCTTTTATTATAAATAGTTCCGTTTTGTAGCAAAAAAATGGTTCGCTCACGAAACAAAACAAAAAGACATATATGGCCGTAGTTTTGTCGAGATCTCGTCGAAAACTTTGTAGCAAAATGTTTGTTCTAATGTAGCAAAACCGAATTTATCGAAGACTTTCGTCGAAAGATCTCGTTGGAGACATTGTAGCAGAAAGTTTACTCTATTATAGCAAAACTCGAAAACAAACATAGCAAAAAAGTTCAGCATCCAAAGAAAAAAAAGATTTCGCTGACAGCCCACTTGTATCAGTGTCGCAGACCCAACGCCTAAGCGATGAGTAGAAAGAAGAGACCCAGACGCAATCCTTGATGGACTCGATTTCCGACTCCGTCCGACTCATGTCTAGCCTGGCCTAGGGTTCCACCAACTCGACCGTGTATATAGATCGACTATCCACGGGGAGCAGGGGACACCGCCGCCTCCATCATCGCAATCCAAATTTCCCCAATCCAATCCAAGCCAATTGAGCATACTAGCTGAGATCGATCGAGAGCTAACCAAGACCCATGGCTGCGTCTAGGGAAGACAAAGAAGACGTCAAGGCGGAAGACAAAGAAGACTCTGCTGCTTGTGCGTATCAGAAGGAGGCCGATGAGACGACGGCTGAGGATCAAGCGGCGGCGGAAGTCGACGATGACGACGACCCCGTCATCCGGAACCTCAACCTAATGAGCAGGCGGAACCTTATGACACCCGAGTGGATCGAGAACCGGAAGAAGATGCACTACCAAGATATCGCCTTCTACAACAGGGTCTACGACGCCCTGCACAACGGAGAAATCGAGACGGACTCCGACGACGACGATGACGGTACCGCCGCGGCCCAACGGAGCAAAAGGCTCTGGGCAGGAGTAGACTTGACCGGCCTCAACATCGTCGGCGGTGAATCCCGCGGCATGGACGCCGTCGCCGTGTACCCCCCGAATCCTCCCCAGGAGGAGGGCCACCACGCTGCCGCCGCCGAATCATCAAGCTGATGACGCCATCAGATGCCCATGTCGTCGTCCTATCTTCTGTTTGTGTCGCGGCCTATTTCTATGCTCTTAGTTTGCAATTGTTCGTCATGTTTGTAAGGAATAATATGTATGTTCTTCGTCATATTCAGTTTCGTGATTTTATAATCTGGCTGTCTTTCAGTTTTGTCAATTCAGGGGATTTGGTAGAATAGGCTCTTTTTTTCTTCCGGAGAGTGACGACTCGCGGAGTCAATACAGTTAAATTGTTTCAAATTTGGCTGAATCAAATTCAGATCTTTTTGCTGCCCCGCAGTCCGCTCGCTCATGCATGCGGCAATCTCCGGCGTCCCCGCAGCCTGCCACCCCTCCGGTCGCCAGTCGGAGGGGGATCCCACTTCGGTCGCCCCACCTTGACCCTCCCTCCTGTCTGAAGGAGGATCCCACGGGTTCTCCCCTGTCGCCGGTAGAGCTCTCGCTGCTTCTACTCCTCTCCCATTGGGAGTTTCTGAAGAAGAATAAGAACGTATAAGCTACATGTTCAGAGTTGCAATTTATTGTACAGTACATCAGAGCTTAAGTATTATAACGGCAGGATCTCTATCTCTTCTCTATCTCTATCTCTACTATATAATTTATGTTACGGTGGTTTTCGTCGTTTTGTCCTTCGTCCGTCGTCTCCGATGTTTTAATTGTGTAGGTTGTTGTTTCGAAGAGAAGTCCGGATATTCCGTTTCCGTCCTAATAAGTACACAACCAGGTGGAGAAGCACGGGACAGGCGGAGTAGTAGTTACCTAGGGAGGCGAAGACGGGCGCGAGCCAGGTGGTTGGGCTCGCCGGGAGGAGGAAGTCAGGCAGCCACCCGCGTAGGCGGAGGTGCTGGCCGGCCAAACAAACGCGGGCGGAGGAATGTGGCCTCATGGTTTAGCCCTACTCAGTACAAAATTGAGCAAGGAAATCAAGCAAGTGAAGGTTTAATTTTTTTCGTAAAACTTTACAGAATAGTAATTGAAATATGTATGAAATCCATTCCAATGAATAGAATCAACAATTAAGAACAACCTCAAATTTTCACCATTTTCACTTACATTAACCCTTACGGTCCTGATTCTTCCCGTTAGTGTGTAGTAGCAGATTTTTCAAAATTTAGAAGATTTTGGAGATGCATAATAGTTTGGATATGGGTTTCCTCGGGGCTGGGAGTGTGGTCGAGCTTGTTCGCATGTCCCACTCCTCACACAAATGGATTGCTCCCTTGTAACACGCTGGACACGCAGCATCCCAACTCCCTCTATGATAAAAAATATTGCGAGCTGACACGCTGGACCGAGCCAAGCTAGGCGAGCTTTTGGCCCGCAATGGTCCATGATTTTGGCCACGGCTCGATCGTTGACTATCTCGGGCCGAGCCCAGCTCGGGGAGAGCCGACGCTGGACCGCGCACGAGCAGCACCGGTACATCTCCGCGGCCGGATGTCCGGCGCCGAAGCTCGTGCAAAGGATGTGCCCGTCAGGAAACTACACCCGCAGGACGCACGCCTCCTCGCCCTTTGCCGGCTCGCCGTCATGGTCTTGGGCACCTTCACTCGACATTGTTGTCTCCAGGTGTCGTGGCACCGGTTGGCGGCAAGAGGCGGGGTGTGGTTATTGTTTTCGCCTGACATGGTAGGGAGGCAACGACGGACGTGCCGAGCTCGTCCATCTGGAACGGCTACCCGACATAGGAGGCTGCTCCGTCAGGTTGCTGGCTTGTTGTTGTCAGGCATGGCGGCGAACGCAACGAGCTCCGCCATCTCCATGTGTGTCCCGTGTATCGATGAATGACCGACTTAACCTTGCATGATCTTGGGCTACGCTTGGCCACACATACCAAAGTGTTTGCCCGATCAAGAAGTAGAAGGGATCGAGTGTGGTGAGGGACATTGATGTCTACCATCGGCAAAGGCTCCAGTCGTTGAAGGGTAGACCCAGGAGGCCAGGAAGCACTCGATTGGGCAGAAAGAAGAGTTCCGGGTGTGGTATGTGCCGGCCGAGGACATGGCATGACGCCGACGCGCCCATGATCTTGCTGGTGTCTTTGACGTGCATGTAGTAGTGATCTGGTGTGCATGTTGACAGTGAGCTGCTACTATTTGTCTAGGATTTGGAAATACGATTAATGAATTTTGGTGGTTTTTATCTTCTACTACCGTGAATGCAGAGTGTGGCACATAATCTATATAGAACGAGTTGATACCAACATGGTGTACAATTAGAACCTTGAAGCCCTCGACCCCGATCTGCATTCATAACCAACCCAATGACCCAAGTTAAATCTTGTGTAGTTCTCCCTAGCATTACCATCTGAATGTGATAGCTACGAGAGATGGATAAAAGGATGGAGACAAACAGGTGAACTGCATAGACGAATGATTTGGTAGTACTTTTTTCATGATTGAGCGGGACGGTAGTACTCGGATCTAGTCGCCGCTAAGAGAAAATCCATCCACCCAGAGCAGCTGCAGCTACAAAAAGACTACTATTAAATTAGGAAACCTGTTGTGAGCTACTCCACTTTTCTCTGGATGTGTATGAAAAATGGGTTACGGTGAATAGAGTAGCAAGTACAGTTTTTTGAAGAACAAGACCTTACCAATAAGTAGAGATGGTAGCCACGAACAAAGCATAGGAGGTAGAAATGGCCATGCCGTTGAAGTCTATTTTTTGTTGCGCATTAATTAGTCATCGATAATCTAAAATAATATGTTAATAATTAATTATATGTAACATAATTTGTCATACCGTAGCAACACACGGACATTCAGCTAGTAGTCATAATCTGCATGCAAATAGACTTGGAAGTTAATTGAGAAAAAATAGTGCCAAGCTAAATTTTGGTTCTTTCTCTCAGGTAAAGTTGCTTCTGGTTTGTGTATGCAATAAACTGAATAATGCTAGAATATTCATGTACTTCATGTACTGTTTTTAATTAGAGCATAACAAACAGATAAAAGATTGGGACAAAACATACCGGTGTTCCTGATGCTACTGAGGTCCTTGCAGATCTGAGAGGTCTCTATCTCTAGAAAATAAAGTATTTCAGGTAGCACGCAGACTATCTCTTCCATCTTCTTAGAACTACAAGGACAAGCCCAGTTTTGACTGTCTTGTGCTTCTCTAGGAAGCTTCTTGGCCAAGGTGAAGATCCATAGGTGCAAACCCATCTCTGTAGTATGTAGATAGCTCCTCTAGGTTGCTTGTAACAATATAAGAATTATTATTAGGTAACAAAGTTACATAAAGCTATGTAAATGACTTCAATTGGGTGTCTATCTCTAGGAAAAACATGATACAAGTTGATGGTACCTTTGTTCTCACTTGATTGAAGTTCTAAACTACCATCTTGTAAGCTTTCATCTGAAAGTGACACAATGCAAATTGATGGATCATAGACTATCTATTTCAATGAACAAGCCATCAAGTTAAAAGGACAGATTCAACATAAGTATTTATAATAACTTATGCAAGTTAAGTATGTAACTCAAGTAACAAGAATTCAATAAATAAATCTTGATCTATTTTATTCTTATCTATTGCTACCACGAGCATCATGATAGTTCTTAAACCTTAACTCTTTGGTTTATATTGAGTAGCAAGGAAACCAAGTCAAGACCCTTCACCACTTCTTTCCTGCCATACCAATTATTATCATCCCAGACACAAAATGAGTTGATCTCTCTTTTAGCATATAGTGTTCTATTATAAAGATTGTTAATGAGCCCAACTATGTCGAAGATTTGTCCCGCAAAGGAGACTAGGGCCCAACAATCCCTTGGTTTGAGAGGGGGCTGAACACGCGGTTTCAAGAAGTCACGGCGACGGCGGCGGAGCAAGCACGCGACAGAGAGGTGACATGTTTTTTTTACCCAGGTTAGGTACCCTCATGAGGAGGTAAATCCCCTACTCCTGCTT
Source organism: Avena longiglumis (assembly GCA_030063025.1). Classification (NCBI taxonomy): domain Eukaryota; kingdom Viridiplantae; phylum Streptophyta; class Magnoliopsida; order Poales; family Poaceae; genus Avena; species Avena longiglumis. The sequence goes on from CP125978.1 coordinate 508,189,450, forward strand.
TGTTGTATTGCCCGCGTGCTTCGTGAGGGTAGAATAGTAGATGAAAGTCTAGGGGTTGAGATATCTGGGATCGACCTCTTCTAAGGTAGGAGAAGGGCTCCTTATATAGCGGCGTCGGGCCTCTAACCCCAATTGTTGGGCAGGAAGGGCTTCCACAGTGTCGCTCCTGAAGAACCTGGTCTATGAGGCTGCTTTAGGTGTGTTGGGGTTCGTAGCATGGGAAACAAAAAAATTCTACCGCATGCACACAAACAAGCCAAGATCTATCTACTAGATTGTAGCAACGAGTTGATTAGAGTACTCACCCTCGAAGATTCCAAAGTGGTTAACGAGAGCAGATTCTCGTGGGTGGTGTAGTCGTACACTTGCTGATCTCAAGATCGCGTAGATGATCCTTCCGGCGTTGCGTTTCGGCAGGCTTCCGCAGTCGGTCACATGTTCGGTACTCGATGAAGACCTTCCTCTCCCTTGTTCCAGCAGGCAGTGGAGGTTGTAGTTCTCCCCTCGCGATTCCGGCAGCACAACGGCGTGGTGTCGGAAGTAGAGGGAAGATCCCGCAGGGCTTCGCCTAAGCCGGTGCGAGTTATGGTGGATTTAGGGTTTCCAGCGATCTAGGTTTAGAACGCCGGAGAGAAGGAGGTGGTGTCAGCGGCGGGTAGGGCGACAACAACGGACCAGCGGTGCGGCGGCAGCGGCTGGCGGCAGCGACGTGCGGCGGCGGCAACGGCGGCACAACACGGGTGGGGAGGGCTGGTTGTGTGTTCTTTGGGGCAGACCTCCCCCTCTATTTATGAGAGCGAGGGAGGCTTGGGAGAGGGGAGTTTGAATCCATACCCAAACCCAAGTTGGATAGAAGGAAGGACTCTTCTTCCACTAGGAAACCATTGTTCCAGTTTGACTTTTCAAACCTCCCTTTTGACTTTCAATTTAGAGCTTTATTTCTCTCTCGCAAATGCTCAACCAAGTGACCTAGGACATGATCCAATCATTCCACTTACGCATGACATATTCATGGACCATTCCCCTTCCGGTCCGATGAACCTTCTAGACCCTTCTAGAACCTCTCCGACGAAAACATCAAAATCATTCCCGAACTCCGGAATCGGACTTTCCTTATATGAATCTTATTCTCCGGGGCTGAACACGCGGTTTCAAGAAGTCACGGCGATGGAGGTGCAGCAAGCACACGACAGAGAGGTGACATGGAGTTTTTTACCCAGGTTCGGGACCCTCGTGAGGAGGTAAAGCCCCTACTGCTTTGTTGTATTGCTCGCGTGCTTCGCGAGGGTAGAATGGTAGATGCAAGTCTAGGGGTTGAGATCTCTGGGATCGACCTCTTCTAAGGTAGGAGAAGGGCTCCTTGTATAGCGGCGTCGGGCCTCTTCCCCCAATTCTTGGACGAGAAGGGCTTCCACAGTGCCGCTCCTCGAGAACCTGGTCTATGAGGGTGCTTTAGGTGGACTAAGTCTAAGACGCCGGGATCTCCACCGTCCTTCTATAAAGTGGCCATCTTTGGCACCGTTTGTCCTTATCCGACGCTCCTTGCTTTTCCTCCTTACACCAAAACAGCAAGGAGATGATCCTTCCACCACGAGGTCATTTGTCCTCTTCCTGCAGAAAATGAGGCTGACCAGGTGTTGCTTTACCAAGGCGAACTGGCGCCGCAGGGTCGCTATGCTCCTTGTTGGGATATAGCGCGCGCCCCGTACGATGAAGTTACCAACCTACCCCTGGCGCGCTCCAAAATGTTCGAGGCTTCGAGGCGAGGCGAGGCACAGCAACAGAGTCCCTGCAAGAGATAAATCCTCCATAGGTTTTTTCCTCGCCAGGCGGGGCCTTGCGAGGGATCGTGTGGCCAGTCCACCTCTAGAGGTTCTACTACCTTATGAGGGGAGCAACACCCCCGGTGCTGGACCTTTCACCCGTAGGGACATGGCACCCTAGTTTTAAGGGGCCCGACAGTAGCCCCAGGCGCTTGGCTCGTACATGCCCCTTGGTAGGCTCGAAGAGGCAAGCGGCCTTGGATGGTTGATGGTGTAGGGGTTCGTAGCATGGAAAACAAAAATTTTCTATCGCATACAAACAAAACAAGCCAAGATCTATCTACTAGATTGTAGCAACGAGTCGATATAGGAACTCACCCTCGAAGATTCCAAAGCGGTTAACAAGAGCAGATTCTCGTGGGTGATGTAGTCGTACTCTTGCCGATCTCAAGATCGCGTAGACGATCCTTCCTGCAAGGTTCGAGCGCTCCCATGATCGGTCACACGTTGGTGCTCGACAAAGACCTTCCTCTCCCTTGTTCCAAAGCAGGCGGAGGTTGTAGCACTCTCGTGATTCCTGACAACGGCGTGGTACCTAAGTAGAGGAGATCTCAGGCTTCGCCTTAAGCTGGAGCGAGTATGGTGGACTATGAGAGAGCCCTCGACGATCTAGGGTTTAGACACGCCGAGGAAGAGGTGCTAGGGCGGCGGCTAGGGTTTGGGGCTTGCCCAAGTCGGTGCCAAGGGGAGCCCTAGGAGGTGGCGGCACCAAATTAGGGTTTAGAGGAGAGGATCTTGTGTGTATTGGAGGGGCAGCCCTGCCCCTCCCTTTATAGGTGGGAGGTGCGGCCAAGGGGAGGGGAGTCCCTCCCCAACTCGGCTTGGAGGTGGGCCGCCGGTTTGAGGAGGGAACTCCTTCCCAACTCGGTTTCAAACTTCCTCCTCCTCTTTCCAAAAACTACCGTTTGACTTTTCAAACTAGGATTTGAATAAACCCTTTATTTTGGACAGCGAAGACACCTAATACATAATGCAATCATACCAACTTGATATAACACATTCATGTACCCCTTCCCCTCCGGAGTGCCGGACATTCCGGAACCTTCTAGAACATTCCCGATGAAAACACCGGAATCATTCCCAAACTCCGAAACGAGACTTTCCTTATATGAATCTTATTCTTCGGACCATTCCGAATCTCCTCGTGATATCCCGGATCCCATCCGAGACTCCGAACAACATTCGGTCTCTTTCTCATCATTCCATAACTACTCAACATCATCGAATCCTTAAGTGTGTCTCCCTACGGTTCGTGAATTATGCGGACATGATCGAGACACTTCTCCGAACAATAACCAATAGAGGAATCTAGAAATTCATATGGCTCCCACATATTTCTACGATTACTTTGCGATCGAATGAACCACTTACATACGATACCAATTTCCCTTTGTCTCACGATAGTTTACTTATCCGAGGTTATGATCGTCGGTATCTCTGCATACCTAGTTCAACCTCGTTACCGATAAGTACTCTTTTCTCGTTCCCGTGATATGTGATCCCTTGTGATCCAGTCACATGCTTGCAAGCTAATTGGATGACATTCCACCAAGAGGGCCCAGAGTATATCTATCCGTCATATGGATGGACAAATCCCACTCTTGATCCACGTGCCTCAACACATACTTTCCGAACACTCAATGCCACCTTTATAGCCACCCAGTTACGGTGTGGTGTTTGATGTCATCAAAGCATCCTTCTGGTGATGGTGATTAGCATGATCTCATGGTCGAAGGAATTAGGTTACTATGTATCAGAAAGCTTATATCAAATGAACTATATTAAATGACTTGATCTTTATGCTACGCTTAACTATAGGAGTATGTCCATCACATCATTCTCCTAATGATATGACCCCGTTGTTAATAACATCTCTATGTTCATGATCAGGAAACCATGATCATATATTAACCAACAAGTTAGTTTAACAAGAGGCTTTACTAGGGACTCTTTTATGTTTACAAATCACACAAGTATTAATGTTTCCTGCTAATACAATTTTAGCATGGTATGTAAACATTTATCATAAGTATGAAGATATGATAATAACCACTTTATTATTGCCTCTTGGGCATATCTCCAACAGTCTCCCACTTGCACTAGAATCAATAATCTAGTTTCAAACTTTTGTGTATTCAACACCTATGGCTTTTCGGTGTTGTATGTACACTATTGCTAGTGGTCAACTGATCTCCGGATCTGACACTTCCAGGTCCGTGTGTAATTGCATGTATTTGCGTCTCTACGCATCACTCATTCTCTAATGAGATGGCTTTGTATAAATTTGGTCCTTTGGTGAGACCTTTAGTTCTTTGGGGTTAAAACATGTTGATAATATTGTCGTACAATATATCTTCATAGTATTATCCCGCTATGAACTACACCTAGTTTGATAACAAACTACTTGACCCAAATGTCCTCTTTAGCTGCTATAATAGCAGTCATATACTTAGCCTTTTGTTGTAGTATCTGTCACAATGTCTTAACTTTGGAACTCATCTAATTCCATTATGGAACTTTCTTTCCATTATATTGTGCCACCCTTAGTTTAGATTGAGATAAACTTAATTTGTACTTTGTGACAAAACTAGTATCAATGTAGTACTTTTACAATGAACTAACCATCTATTTGTCACTTCTACAAACAATATATTCTTAGTTCTTCCAAAAGATCATAAGAATATCCTTACTATTGTCCAATGATCATCTTATGAATCATTCTGGTATATGCTCACATCATTTAGAGCATAGGACATATCTGGATTTGTACATATCACAGCATAATTGATATAAATACTCTTTGTGATTTCATATATCAAGTATCAATCTATACTTGAATCTTTGTTTCACTTACCAAGTGTCAATACACTTGAATATATCATCAATATTGAACTCATCAATCCTTTCTGTGCGACAAGAACCTTTCTTGTAGTTTCTATATTGAACTCATTCAATATCTCATCTATGTACTTCTGGCACAACCATATTGGCGTCTATTGATGCCAATTATTTGGGTTTTGCCTAGGTCTTTCATCGAAATGAAATTCTTATCTTGTGTTAATAAAAAGATACATCACTTCCAATCAACAATATGTCTCCTACATAATGTATTAGAAATATGTCTTAGCGCTCGCACTTAATTTCTTGCAAATGCAAGCATCTTCATTATCTCTGATGAATTTAAACTCTTTTAACAATTTCATCATTGTGAAGATTCAACCGCCGCGATGCTCACTTCAACCATTGAAGTTTGCATATGCTTTTTAGCATCCTTTGGATTAACAAAACCCTATGGATCGTGTCATGCACACGTCCTAGGTAACAATTCTATTAGAAGAACTTGTTTTGTTTATTCAACTATCATATAACAAAATTATATGTAGTGATTGCTACATTAATCCGTCTAGACTAAATATCGCTATGAAAGATCAAATCTTGTCATAGTCAACCCTTGAACATTGTTGTGAACTCTTTCCCAACATGTCGACCATATTCATGTCTATTTCTTTATAGATCCAAACACAACTGTAAGGTCTTACACCTTTCTCGAGGGTCCTTCAAGTTCAAAACTTGATTTCTCATGTATGGAACTATCACGGAGTTTATGGCTTCAAGCCATTTACGGAGTCAGGGCCCATCATCGCTTCTTTGCATGTAGTCGGATCATTATTCTCAAATAATGATTCAACCCTCAAATCTTGGTATTTGATTGTTTATTCGACCTACTTGTTTCAATAGGAACTTAGATCTCCGTGACCACAACTTTTGAGGCACGTGAGCCATGAGCATTGTTGCTGCCTCCGGAACACTTTTCGGCGCTGCGCAACTTTGCACATATAGCTAAGGTTCTTTTAACCTTATCAAAGTTCTATTGTCCTCCCACTTTACTTTTCACGAAAAATTCCTTCTCAAGGAAACTTGACATTCTAAGTGACAAACACTTTTGTCTCTGGTGTTATGGAGGAATACTTAACAGTTATTCGAAATAACGTACAAAGACAGGTTCATCCGACTTTGGTTGCAAACATCTTTTTTATGCAAAGCATACCAATGTTTTAAGAAAGGACAACTTGGGTTTTATCCCAAACCATAACTTTATATGGTGTCATTTCAATGGATTATGATGAAGCTCTTTTCAGTGGAAAAACGGTAGTCTCTCAAGCTTTTAATATTTAAAATATAATGGCATTTTATGAATTACACCTTTGATCTCACCATGTCAAATAAGGTTTAATTACATATCTCGAATGCTCCATACTCTTATGGTGTTTCGGGATATGCAAATCCACGGAACGATTCCTTAAATCTTAGGTATTATACTAAACTTGTAACTCAAATATCTTCCTTTATGATTTTATCATAAACTATTTATATTCTTGCTACAATGATCTTGCACTTCATCTTGAAAGTCTTTGAACTTTTCAAATGTTTCATACTTCATCCTTATTAAGTAAATATTCATATATTCACTTAAATTTTCGGAGAAAGCATATGAAGTTGAAATCCATCGCTCTTGACTACACATAATGGACTTCGTACAACAATATGTACAAGTTCCAATAGGCTAGTCATTCGTTCCCTTTTGGCCTATGAACGAAGTTTTAATTATCTCTAGGAAAGTTTTACAAGCGTCATGTGATCAAAATCAAAAGACTCCAAAATTCCATCCACATGGAGTTTCTTCATGTTTTCTTTCAAATATAATTTAAACGACGATGTCACTTCCTAAGTGATCTATCAATCAATTTGTCTTTCGACATTTTTAGCACTAGTTTTATGGATGTGATTTCTCCAACGAGATTTGTGAATCATCCATCTTTTATGTATTACGGCAATTATTTGAATAACCCTTTTGTTCTCATAATACCTGATAAAACAAATCTTGAAGGCAAACTTTGATGTTTAACGAGCAACACAATAACCCTTTATTTGTTCTCGATGAACATCATCACATATTCTTTTGCTAGTTACTTAGGCCACTGTAGTTCATGAATTCTGTTGTTTCGTATGACGATTCACACCAACAAATTCAGTATCAAATACTTAAGAACCGCTTTGTTTAATAAGCAAAGAATATAGCCATAACATGTATATCATCTATATACTTAAGCTGAACAATTCTAGTCTTTTCTTTTCTGCCATATATTTATGAGATTCTCTTTCAGTATTTCCTTTTCTGTTTGAAAGAATCTATCAACATCAATAGTGGAGCCATACACATGACACATAGTCCAAAGCGTGTATGGTTAAATACCAATGTCTTTGGACTTGCACTTTTAAGTAGATCACCATTATCAAATGTTTGGTGTTCTTTCAAATTCCTTTCTTTAGTAATCTCTTGGTGTAGTAAATATTTTACCTACATCAAATATTCACCCTTATCATGGAATTATCCATGATCAAGATACTTTTAGCTTATAAAGATGAATCGTGAGTATAATGTTGCTATCCAAAACCTTTTGGTGGATTAGGACAACTAGTGTCTCCAACCCTTTGCAAATTCTCATCAAATATGAGAACATGACTTTTGCCATATTATACTCTGTCATGTTGTAACCAAAACTTCATTTCAGATATCACAATATCTTCCACACATCATGGTTTCTGAAACAACTCTTTCAGATCCTAGATAACCTTTATATTAAGACAATCCTTTGAATATCAAGAATCATGGAGACAAACATGATACTTATACACTAACACTTGGAATTGTCACTCTTGTTTTAATACCAATTATTAAACTTCATGGAGTAACCGGAACTTTACTGAAAGTTTGCAATAGGACTTTTAAACTTTAGATTAACACTTCAAAACAATACGATACCAGTTCGTAAAGTAACTAACCAGAATTCTATAGTTCTATCATCTCAATTATAACTAAGCGCAAGGTGGTAAACGGATGCCAATGACTACAACAATTATGCAAATTCACTTTGAGTTAATTTATGATAAATAATGTTCAACTTTTAATCATATTGCTGTTGAACTCCCACTCAAAACAATATCCCTCACATTGTTTTAGTGATCACACGAACCAAATCCACCACATCAAAACCGATCATCACGAGAGTTGATGTAGCTTCAATGGCGAACAATCAACATGTTCATCATATCTACTATATGACTCATGCTTTACCTTTCGGTGATCCGTGTTCCGAGACCATGTCTGTACATGCTAGGCTCGTCAAGATCAACCTTAGCTTCCGCATGAGCAAATCTGGCTTGCCCACGTTGTATACACTTGCGGAATCTAACACACCCGATCATCACGTGGTGCTTCGAAACAATGAGCTTTAGCAACGGTGCTAACTAAGGGTGAACACTTTATGACTTGAAATTCATGTGCATGAGGGATCATCTTATAATGCTACCGTCGTCTACTAAGCAATACAAGATGCATAAAGGATTAACATCACATGCAATTCATAATATGTGATATGATATGGCCTTTCTTCTTTGTGCTTCCGATCTTCATCTTCTAGCACGAACATGATCTCCATCATCACCGACATTGCATCAAGGTCAATGACGCTACTCCATGGTTGTCGTCCACCAGCTTCAACTATTACAACTACTTTGAATAGATACGCGGGTCTTAACAGAAATTAAAGACAACCATATGGCTCCTGCCGGTTGCCAACTTACAATAAGGAACATTGCATACATCAAATATAATCACAATCATGGCCATATCACATCACTGCACACCCCTGCAAAACAAAGTTAGACGCCTCTAATTTTATTTGCATGTTTTACGTGGTTTGGGGCTTTCAATAAGTGTCGTTCTAACTTACGAACAAGAACCACAACATTGATACTAGTATTGTCAATCACCCGTTGTAAATTGAAACTTAACTATGCTAGGAGAAACAGGCACCCGCAAAGCCACTAATGCAATACAAGTTGCATGTCAAGCGTGGAGCAAGTCTCATGAACGATGTCATGTAAGGTTAGCCCGGGCCGCTTCATCCCAACATACCGCAAGATGCAAAGTACACAAGAAGCAATCGACAATAAAAGCATCAACGCCCACAATGACCATTGTGTTCTACTCGTGCAACAGATCTACATATAGACACGGCTCGATACCCGTAGGGGTTCGTAGCATGGAAAACAAAAATTTCTATCGTACAAACAAAACAAGCCAAGATCTATCTACTAGATTGTAGCAACGAGTCGATAGAGGAACTCACCTCGAAGATTCCAAAGCGGTTAACGAGCAGATTCTCGTGGGTGATGTAGTCGTACCTTGCCGATCTCAAGATCGCGTGACGATCCTTCCGGCAAGGCTGCGTTAAAACGCTCCCGCAATCGGTCACACATTCGATTACTCGACGAAGACCTTCCTCTCCCTTGTTCCAAAGAAAAGGAGGTTGTAGCACTCTCCTCGTGATTCCGGCAGCACAACGGCGTGGTACCGGAAGTAGAGGGGAGATCTCGCAGGGCTTCGCCTTAAGCTGGAGCGAGTATGGTGGACTATGAGAGAGCCCTCGACGATCTAGGGTTTAGACACGCCGAGGAAGAGGTGCTAGGGCGGCGGCTAGGGTTTGGGGCTTGCCCAAGTCGGCGCCAAGGAGAGCCCTAGGAGGTGGCGGCACCAAATTAGGGTTTAGAGGAGAGGATCTTGTGTGTATTGGAGGGGCAGCCCTGCCCCTCCCTTTATAGGTGGGAGGTGCGGCCAAGGGGAGGGGAGTCCCTCCCCAACTCGGCTTGGAGGTGGGCCGCCGGTTGGATGAGGGAACTCCTCCCCAACTCGGTTTCAAACTTCCTCCTCCTCTTTCCAAAAACTGCCGTTTGACTTTTCAAACTAGCTGTTTGACTTTTCAAACTAGGATTTGAATAAACCCTTTATTTTGGACAACGAAGACACCTAGTACATAATGCAATCATACCAACTTGATATAACACATTTATGTACCCCTTCCCCTCCGGAGTGCCGGACATTCCGGAACCTTCTAGAGCATTCCCGATGAAAACACCGGAATCATTCCCAAACTCTGAAACGAGACTTTCCTTATATGAATCTTATTCTCCGAACCATTCCGGATCTCCTCGTGATATCCCGGATCCCATCCGAGACTCCGAACAACATTCGGTCTCTTTCTCATCATTCCATAACTACTCAACATCATCGAATCCTTAAGTTTGTCTCCCTACGGTTCGTGAATTATGCGGACATGATCGAGACACTTCTCCGAACAATAACCAATAGAGGAATCTGGAAATTCATATGGCTCCCACATATTTCTACGATTACTTTGCGATCGAATGAACCACTTACATACGATACCAATTTCCCTTTGTCTCACGATAGTTTACTTATCCGAGGTTATGATCGTCGGTATCTCTGCATACCTAGTTCAACCTCGTTACCGATAAATACTCTTTTCTCATTCCCGTGATATGTGATCCCTTGTGAGCCAGTCACATGCTTGCAAGCTAATTGGATGACATTCCACCGAGAGGGCCCAGAGTATATCTATCCGTCATATGGATGGACAAATCCCACTCTTGATCCATGTGCCTCAACACATACTTTCCGAACACTCAATGCCACCTTTATAGCCACCCAGTTACGGTGTGGTGTTTGATGTCATCAAAGCATCCTTCCGGTGATGGTGATTAGCATGATCTCATGGTCGAAGGAATTAGGTTACTATGTATCAGAAAGCTTATAGCAAATGAACTATATTAAATGACTTGATCTTTATGCTACGCTTAACTGTAGGAGTATGTCTATCACATCATTCTCCTAATGATATGACCCTGTTGTTAATAACATCTCTATGTTCATGATCAGGAAACCATGATCATATATTAACCAACAAGCTAGTTTAACAAGAGGCTTTACTAGGGACTCTTTTATGTTTACAAATCACACAAGTATTAATATTTCCTGTTAATACAGTTTTAGCATGGTATGTAAACATTTATCATAAGTTTGAAGATATGACAATAACCACTTTATTATTGCCTCTTGGGCATATCTCCAACAGATGGGTCCTGCGTTCGCCCAGTCAACAGGGGTCTACCATGCTATTATATTGGTCGTGGAGTCGAAACGGCCACACGCCCTCGATCGTAGATCTTTGCCACTCTACTCCTGCCCGAGGAGTTTTTCCTATGACATGGCAGCATGCAGAGCCTTGTAGTTAACATCGCGTGCGTGTGGCGCAGTGATATGTCTTTCCAACCGGCTCTGTATACCGGGGCGTGAGTGCAGGACCTTTGCACTCCGCGCCACTGCTCCCCTCCTTACCTATTAGTTATCTAAGCCAATGTCTCATCTTCCATGGCACCCAAGCGTTTCTTAACCGTGGAGAAGGGCAAGGCGGTGATGTCAGACACAGAAGAGACTCCAATATTAAATATATCTCTAATATTTTTTTTGGAGCGGGGGTTATTGCCCCCTTGACCCTAGAAAATATCTGACACATTAAACAAGGGCCCTTGATTTCATATTGCCCTAGGGTCCCCAAAATTTATGGACCGGCCTGTCAAGAACATCAAGAAGTACCCGGGAGAAAGGCTGAAGGATTTTGTGAAACAGTTCAGGGTCTTAGCATTCCAACAAAGACATCGTGTGGGAGTTCACTAATGGGGTTCGCAACAACTCCATCGCGGTCATCAGCGTCACAGAGCCAAGGACCTTGGATCAGCTCATGACCGTCCTCAAGAAGGCGGATACCCACGATGACCAGATGATTCGACAACAAGAGTTTGACCGGGTGCTTTAGCTTTACAAATCAACGGACGAACCGCACCCCATGAGGTCTCACAAGGAAGGATCGAGCCAAGTATTCGCCGCATGAGGCCCCACAGTGGTTAGCGGCCCAGTGTCAGAGATAACCTGGGGGCACCAACAGGAGTTTGCTGCGGCCCAACAGTCGTATTAGTGGCCTAGACCTCCACATAGTCAGCAACAGACCCCCGGCCCTGGCGTGGCGCGAAACAGAGAAGCCCAACGGCAATGGATCCCGCCAGAGGAGTGTACCATGGAAAACAGTTGCGACTTTCACGCCACGGCCTTGCACGGAAGGGCCAGCCGCCGAGTCATCATCTCATGGCTCAAGGGCGTAGCCAAAGCTTCACACGAAGGCAAGCCTCCGCCACCCTCATGACCCGAGGTTTTTTTCTGCAACCAGACTGGCTCGCTCCTACTCTCTTAAAAGCCGTTTCACGTGAGTAGAGGAGAACAAAAATTTGAAAACGCGACAATCGAAGGATGGGTTGGGGTGCTTCATGATCACAACGGTGTCTTCATTCTTTGTGTCTCTCAGGGGTTTGGAGAGGTTTCGTAGCTTGAATGTCGCGGCTCATGTTTTAGCTCGCGCCTCAGCGCACTCTTCTTGTATTTTTTCTTTTGGTGTTGTCCTGGAACTTATCCATACCGAACTTTGTACCGGTGTTAGTTATTAATCATTAGAAGGGGAATATTCTCAAAAAGTTTGCAACACAATACAATCGGGACCCACATGACTGAGTGGTTCCAAAAAAAAAATATCTTAGAAATGCGTAAAAACTGTAGGAATTTTTCAGATAATAGGGTACGTCCAAATTAAAACTTTAAAATCTGTTATTTTAGACAAAAATGTTAAATCTGGTAATTCGGGACCCACATGGATGCTGTAATTCGGGACCCACATGGAGTATTACAATTCAAGAAGTGGGCCGGGTCGGGCCAGCACGGGCACGGCCGAACACGCTGTCGTTCATCGGGCTAACCAAACCCGCACGCTACGCTACCCCGTTCTCCTCCTTCCTACCTAGCCACACGCCCCGCACCAACCGCACCCCATCCCACAATGCGTTCCCTCCCGTACCTCGCGGATCCCAAGCCTTCCCCCTCTCCGCCGGCGCCGGCGGCCCGGCAGCTCCCGCCTCCCTCTCCGTAACGCCTAGCTCCTCCCACGTCCTCACCTCCCCGCTACCGCTCCCGGCGATGATGCCCTCCCATCCCCAAATCGCCCATCCAAAGCCCCTCTCCGTCCGGTGGCACGGCGCCGGCGGCCCGGCGGCCCCTGCCTTCCTCACCTCCCCGCCGCGCCTAGCCACTCCCACATGTCTCACCTCCACGCCACCGATCCCGGCGATGGCGCCTTCCCATCCCAAATCGCGGATCCCAAGCTCCCATCCCCCTCGGCCGGCCGGCGCCGGCGCCCCGGCCACCACCGTCCACGGTCCACCTCACCTCCCCGCCACGCCCGCGCCGTCCCACACCATCATCTCCCCGCTACCTCGCCTCCGCCGTCCCATCCCCCAGCCGACGCCGCCGCAGCCTGCACACGCCGGAAGATCCACAGGGGAGGAATAAAAATTCGATCCTTTCTCCAGATACAGCTGAGTTTCCTCCGCAACCACGTCAAGCCGGTCAGGATCTGCCAGTTCTAGACCGGCGAGGAGCTGCTCCCCAACCACGTCAAGCCGGTCCGGACCTGGCAATTCTACATCGGCGAGGAGCTGTTCAGGAGTCTAGACCGGCGCAACCGTGCTGGCCTGCTTAGCCGACGATCTGTGGTGAGTTCTACCTTCTATGTTATCCTTCTTTCGATCTAGAAGTGGTAGGGTATACAGTACCCGCAGATTTACAGCAAGTGTTAGGAAATAGACTATTTAGCATGTCTATCTGGATGCTCAGTTGCTGATGTATGTTACCTTCTGTGTGGATGCTCTGTTGTGCACTTCCTAATGAATGGATGTTTTACGTGTCATTTGCAGCCAGATAATCTGTTCATTGACTCATATGAAGCTCTCAAAGTCTCTACTTTGCTCTTGGTGCATCTACACATCAAACAAAAGTATGATCTCAACCTTTTTGGGATATGGAAGTGTTAGCATATGCTGTAGTTGAAAATTTGCAGCAAGTATTAGGAAATTGATACTTTAGCATGTCTTACCGCTAAGCAAGAAGAAGTGCACGGTTTTTTTTTCTTATGGTCCAATTATGCATAATAAATGTACATCAATGGAAACATGATATTTTTTCTTACCATGGATTCATTTTCCATCACGACATACACTTTGTCATCTTATCAAGCATTATAGTAGGAAGCCTTCAAGTGAGGAGTAGTTGATTAAAAGTATTGGTTGACACTGACACAGAGAATCTTCATTGATGCACTGTTCTTTCATAGTATCTGCATTGATGCATGTTCTTTCATAGTCCTTGTCAAAAGGCCTTGGTTCTTATAGTCCTGCTCAGAAGATAAAGTAATAGCCTGCCAATTTCCTAACCCTGCAGTGTCACAAAACTAAATATGACATTATGTAATGCACTTTCACATATACGACGTAAGTGATGGAAAATGGAAATGCCAAGAGTGTGAGATGGCAGTCTATTCAGTTATTGTTCATGTTACTTTATGTACTTACCCGCATGTCCTGTAAATTCCGTGTGGTTCACTGGCTTTTGTTTATCCTTGTGCAGATATTGCCCTGTTTGTTTGCTAATTCTGAAACAGCCCTTGCATAGTTAGTAATGCTTCTGCTGGTGCTTTTGCTAGAATGATAATGGTGCAATCTCAGTCAATTCCTCTTAACCAGGTAGGCACTATCTTCACATCATATGTGTGAATATCTTCATATTTCAAGACTTTAAAGTGTCTATCTAATACTTGGATGGAATGCTATATCTGCTTCTCAGGTTTTTCCAGTGTTTTATGAAAGGTTTGCCACTAAAAGAAGATCATGACAAATCAATGGCTTTCTGCAGTTGCTTATGTAATTTGTTACTATCATCTCATCGTCAGGTGACTGGCCTTAAATCTCCCAAGGTATTTGACCGGATCCATGGACTTTGCCTTCATTATGTAACTCTTACCAAATATAAGCATTGCAGCTCAAGTAATCTTGTTCAAGTCTAATGCCAAACCTCACATTTTGTTGTTGCAGATCCTTACCGTATGCAGGCCCTGCTCATCGCTACATCTCCTGTGGTATACAATTAGGCGGTCTGTGCTTGAAGATCCCGGTAAAGTTTCTTTAGACGTCTGCTCCTTAATTATATATATAATCGAGAGTATTGGATTATTTTATAACCGTATAATCTGCCCTTACTTTATCATTTTGGAATATTAGTCAACTGTTTTGGCTTTTTGTTAATGACAATGTCTTTATTCTGAGCCTTCATACAGTACACTGGTTTCTATTTCAGATTCTATGTTAGTACAAAGATGCGATATTTAGCATGTACTTCCTCTGTTTCTAAATATAAGACGCTGTGACAGTTAAATTTGAGCTGCCAAAACTTCTTATATTTAGAAATGGAGGGAGTAGTTTGTGTAGATTTGTAATGCTGCCTTAAGTTTGAATGTTAAGTCCCTCAGATGATTAAGGACGCACAACCAATTTTGTTTGTTGCTTCAAACATACCTTGCTGTCATATAGACAATATCGAAAGGATATTCCTGAAATTGCTTTTCATAATGTCGTTAGATACATGTACTGATGTACAGTATCTGGTCCTATATTTCCTTATATTAAAGAATTTATGTGGTTTTAGGATTATTCATCGGCACACAAGATGACGTGACACATCGGTTATTCAAACACCCCAGTTCAAGTATTGCATCTTTGGGGGAAACGTCATCGCTGGGTGAAATAGCAGGTTATCCCTGTTGCAATGGTCTATAGCTTACCCATTATAATAGATAATTTTGTTGGTCAGTGCTGCTTCTATTTAATGTGAATGGTTTTGATTTCTGTACCAAGTTCCCTGTTTAAGGGCTGAAATAGATTAGGTTGCCCATAGTGTTCCTGGATTTTTCTTATATGCTATCATTCTTATAGCCTGTAAACATTATAAGTCAAACAACTTAGTGATACTTTTGCTGGGACTGTTCTGATCCTTGGCAGAAATGTTTGTATGATTTGGCTAAAATTTTAAAATGAGTGGATTACCTTGATTTTTTATCATACGTAATTCGTTATCACTTACTGGTAGTGCTCCTTGTACGAGATGATCTAACATCAAGTATACAAGTAGTATTCTTGGCTTTTAAGACAGTTCAAAACTATTTCTCGTGTTCTTGACACACTATAGGAACAGCTTACTTTTTGTAAAATGATAATGTAGTGTATTTTTGAATGCGTGCTGCCAATATTTGTTTGTTGCTACGAAGAATGGACATACCATGCTGCCATTTATAAACAGGATATTCCTGAAATTATTGTCCGTCAAGTTCATTAGGTACATGTATGAAATCTGGTCCTTTGTTTCCTGATATTGAAGAATTTATGTACTTGTAGGATGGATTCATGAGCACACGGAATGAGGAAATATGTCGGTTTTTCAAACACTCTTCAGTTCAAGTATATGTTAGTCCAATATCTGCTGGGAAACGTCATGGCTGGGTGAAACCGCAGGTTATCTCTCTCTCATTGATACACCTGTTAGCCCATTATAATTGTTGAATCTTTTCTGGTCACTGAAAATATAATGGTCGCTGCATGTATTGAATTTAAATTTCTTTAATTTCTCTACCAAGGATGAGCCATGCTTTATGAATCTGTGAGGTATTATGACTCTGGTGTTATGTAGATCTAAATTGTCTCACCATTTGGCCAGTAACATAAAAATACATACATAACAAGTTGCAATAATATGTTTTATCAAGTCACCTTATATTGCAGTGTAGTAATTCACCTTATATTTGCTTATGTAATTTGTTACCATCATCACGTTCTAAGTTGACTTGGTCTTTTACCACCCAATGTTTTTGATTGGTTCCATGATATTTGCCTCCATTTTGCGAGCTTTTCATATTTATATGTATTGCAGAGAAAGTATCCTTGTTCAAGTCTAAGGAAAAACCTAATATTTTGTTTGTTGCAGATCCTTGTTTTATGCAAGCCCTCATACCTACGTCATGGCATGGCCTCCTACTTTGGTGTATAACAAGGTGAGTCCGTGCTTGAAGATCCTGGTAAAGTTTCTTGAGATGTCTGGTCCTTAAATTATGTAAGCATTGGATTATTGTATAGCAGTCATAATCTGGCCTTAATTTCGCATTTTGCAATATTAGTCATTTTTATTATTATTTTTGTGTTACACAAAAATGTCTTGATTCTTAGTTTAGATGCAGTACACTGATCTGCGTAACCAATAGAGTTAAACTACAGGAGTTCAATTGCAGATTGTATGTTAGTACAAGGATGCAATATTTAGTGTGCCATTTTTTGTAGATCTGTAATGCTGTCAATACTTTTGATGCTAACTACTATGAGATGTCATTGGTGTAACAAATTTTATTTCATTATCCATGATGATAAACTTTCCATCTTTGGAACTAATAGCCTTGCACAGTTTGTGTATACAAATACTTAAATCCTTTACTTACACCAGAATATTCTTTTGTCTCAGGTGGGTTTGCAAACCAAGGTTACTAGACAGTGTTGCTGAAGTTATTGTCTGATGTGATACATCTGTTTCCAAGTGCCAGTATCAAACTATCATTGGATGAGAGTGATGAAGTCAAAAGAACTGTTGGCAAGGCTTGTTTGGCCTTTGATAGTTTTATTTGGTAAGAACTGTTCTTCCTTTCCAAGCAAACCCTTGTGGCTTTAAGGTGATGCGATTTTTTAATTGTGGCTATAACATTTATTTGATTTGGTTGAATATTTTATAATTGCTTGGATTAGCTTTACCTTTTATCAAAGCTACATAGGCCCAGTTTTTTCGGCTCTGGCTTGTGCATAAGCCACTCTGGCTTGAGCTGCCCAGAGAAACATCAGTGAAAAGCTAATGAGAAACTGCAGACCAATTCTTTTTGGCTTCTCATGTCCTAAGCTTAGTGTCTGAGTTGTATGCTGGAAAGTCCGTCGTGCCCCTAGGATAAATTTATGTTCTGGCCCTGGCCTTGCTTAGTGTCTGAGTTGGTATGCTGGAAAGTCTGTCATGCCCCTAGGATGAATTTGTGTTCTGGCCAACTGGTTTTGAGTTATTTTGTACGGTTTTCGAATATATGAGCACCAAATCATTTTTCAAACATTGTGAAGTGCAAAATGTTACAAAAAAAGGAGGTTATTGTTAGTTGATTACCACAACTCCAATAAAAGAAAGGTGTAATGTTTTCGTCCGAACAAAGGAGACACATAGAGTCTATTTTTTTTTAAGCAAACACACTCTTAGTGGTATCATCATAGATTGTGCATGTCATCTTGTCGTGCTCAAGTATTGGGGCTTTGATTATGGCGGCCTCCTGAACTTCCCAGTAAGTTCTGTATGTTTTGAAGTTCTTTGCAATTTATCTGAGATCCAAATCTTCAGTAAGTTCAGGGCCACCAAGTAGTACTAGTGTGTGTATGTTGCTAGTTTTGTAGTTCTTCTAATTGTTGAGGTTTACAGCGGAGCAGAGTAGCAAGTCCAATTTGAGACTGCTTCTGCGAGGACACGTCCAGGCATGAGTTTTGAGACGATGCAGCAGGTCAGGATTGAGCCGGCGGTGGAGGTTTGGGAGGAGGAACCCTAGATGCTGTTAGTTCGGGGAGAGGAGAGAGGAGGTGTTGCTCCGTGTGGGGCTTCAGAAAACGTTTCGGTCAAAACGACCTGGGTCAACGCGGTGGCATTTCGACGTAATAACAACAGAATGACGGCACCACCACATACCGGTTTGGTGGTTCTCGGGAAGCTGGGATAGCGTGGCTGCTATCAACTTATTTAAGATTATCAGTTTACAAAAGTAGTTAAATATACAAATTCAATTTATGTTACTGACAGTAAATGTTTTGTCAAAGCAGAAACTTTTGCAACTTGCTATGTCCTTTAAGATGGTATGAACAACATGATTTTCTAATTCTATAATGCAACGAATGTTCTGATATTTGTTATTTGTTACGTATTTCGAATGTTAAGTTGTTGAGATGATTAAGGATGCACATACCTTGCTGTCATATATAGACAATAGCGATAGGATATTCGTGAAATTACTGTCCATCCTATTGCTTGATACATGTACAGTATCTGGTCCTATATTTTGGTTAGTTAAACATACAAGTTCGGTTTATGTTACGGTATGCAGTAATTGATGGCCTTCTTCGAATTTTTAAGTTGTAGGTTGTGCAGTAATTGCAGTAGGTATCATGTTATAGATTCTTGCTAACTGTTTACTTCCTAATGTTGTTTCTTGAATTTTCTACCTGCCTATATTGTTTGAATTTGGTAAAGAAAACCGTGACCTGAATAATTTACAGCCAGTAGTGTTGTGTTAAGCTGGTAAAAGTGGATAGTGATTTTAATAATAAATCAGCTTAACCGTGTGCTAAAATCTCTTTTCAGGGACAGGGTGACTGCCTCGATCAATTGGGTTGTCTGTGGATTTAATCTCAGACTGTCTGAACGAGCAATGCAGCAGTAAGTGAAAGTTCTCCCAACACGGGATGTTAATCTTTTCCAGTAGCTTCTCATCTAGTACGTACAAGTTAATATTTGCTCTGTACTAGTAGTAAATTGAATACTCTACTTGTGTAGTGCTTGACATGCATGCATAGAGTATTTATTATTTATTTACGCGTATTGGCAAGGCTGTTCCTCATTTGATAGCTTTACTATTTGGTAAGATAAGAAGAGCTCTTACTTTCCACGCAAACTTCCTATTGCGATCAGTGTGTAGTAGTATTGCTTTGGCCGGCTAATAAGATAGTAAGAAGAGCTCTTACTAGTATTGCTCTGTACTAGTAGTAAATCGAATGGCTTTGTTTTTACTGCATCCTGTGAATTGATACTGGAGTAGTAGTAGTACTACAGATGGAAGTAATAGTATACGTAGTACTACTACAGTAGTAGTAGATGCATAGGATTCCCTAGAGAAGTTTTACTGATGGACTGAATATTTTTACTGCAGGCAGGTGTCATCTCTGTAGCCAGGGCAGCGAGAGAGAGAGAGAAAGAGAGAGAGAGAGAGCGCATCAGACGGCTGATGGTGAGCCATTACTACTTTTGACCGTTGGGGACGCGTGCTGAGAGAGGGTCCATTACCTTTAGTCCTCCTCCTGGCCCCACCTCACCCCAGAAGAAGGCCAGAGTAATCAATACTACTAGCCACCTACTCTCCCCCACTCCTCCCTCCACTCCACTCATCGTCCTCCTCCCTCCCTCCCTCCCTCCCTTCATCAAGCCTTGGAGAGAGAACAACCAGGAACCCCTCCCTCTCTAATGGCCCCAAGATCCAGCACCATCCCCCCTGAGGAAGAATGCAAGTTCCTCCACTCCCAACCTTCAGCAGTCTTTGCAATGGGATCCCACTCTTCCAGCAGCAGCAGCAGCAGCATCCTCTGCTTCCAAGTGCGACTTGAAATTGGGTAAGTGATTCTCTACTATTGCATACTCTTCTTGCTACAAACTCGGCTTTCCTTCTAACGTACCTCATCCCCTGCTCCCTACAGGCCAAGACAAGATGAACCCCAGGGCAACATGAACCGCTCTCCATGACATGTGGGCCCTGGCTCACCGGCCGGCGGGTATATATACCCCTACCCGCCGGCGGTACCCGAATCCCGATCCCTCGCCTATCATTCCCCGTCCAACCTAGGGTTTCGGGATCTCAGATCCTCCTCCTCGTCTTCCACCTCAGGTCAAGGGGAGATCTCGCGCACGCGCACGCGCACAGGTAGCCATCGAATCTCCGGGAACCTCAACTTCCCCGTCCAATCTAGGGTTTCGGGCTCTCAAATCCTCGTCGTCTGCTTCCTCAGGACGCTGCCAGATATCCATCAGATTCGGAAGGAGACCTCGCGCACGCTCAAATCCTCGTCGTCTGCCTCCCCAGGACGCTGCCAGATCTCCATCAGATTCGGAAGGAGACCTCGCTGCCAGATCTCCAGAGCACAGGTAGGCCTCAAATCTCCACGGATCTAGGTCTTGAACTGCGTTCCCCTCTCGATCTAACATCCCCCCCCCCCTCTCCAGCTCCTGCAGATGGCGGAGCTTGTTGCGCTGGATCGTGGAGGAGGATGGCGCAGGAGACGGCGGCTGGAGGAGGAGGTGGCAGTGGGCTTCAGGGTAGGTCGCCAAATACCACGCCAAAAGTGTTCCCCTCGCCCTAGTAGTTTGTGCTCAACACCAATGCTGCTCTGCCTGAGATGCCTTAAATATACTTGTATCATGTCCTTGCTGTCTGTTTATCAACACCTGCATTGTCTTCTGTCTGTGCGAAATTGTTTATGAAGCAATTCTTTTACGGTGGCAGTGGGCTTTTTCAGGGTAGGTCGCCCAATACCCCGCCAAAAGTGTTCCCCTCGCCCTAGTAGTTTGTGCTCAACACCAATGCTGCTCTGCCTGAGATGCCTTAAATATACTTGTATCATGTCCTTGCTGTCTGTTTATCAACACCTGCATTGTCTTCTGTCTGTGTGAAATTGTTTATGAAGCAATTCTTTTACGGTGGTCCCAAGGGATAGGATGTCATTACTAACAATTTACTCACAGTAATCAGCTAGATATGCGTGTTTCTGCTGCTTGAATAGATAGGTACACTGCATCATATTGTAATGCTTTTCTGGAGTCCTTATGGTATGTATGATTACTTCCAATCAGCTTTTCAGTAGTTTTTTTGACTACCTTTCACTGGATATCTTTTGTGCTGTATTTGGTTATCTTCTCTAATACCAATAGCTACTGTGATTTCTAGTTGTGTTGCATTATAGATTGATAATGGCAACATTGAAATCAAATTTACAGTTACCTCATTATCTGTTATTAGGAATTTCTTTGTTGGAATGAATGTTGCATACACTATTATTCTCTTTTTGTGTGTTGTAAACTAATAAATAAAACATTTATTATAGTAACAAAAGCAGTACCTATCTGTTATAACTATTAACAAATTACTAAATAGCTTAAGCGTGATGGTTTTCCTGTGCTCTGAAGAGGCCGTCTACCACTTGATGTGTGTCCTTTTGCCAGTCCTGTTTCGTTGTATGTGGGCCTCTCTCTTGCCTCTTTTATTAACAAATATTATGATTCCCAGGGGCCCTTACCTCAGCGCCAGGGCCCTGCCCACCCGGGGTCTGACTGGATAGGGGGCAACCAAAACCGTCTTGTCAAAACTTTCAAGACATTACATGAACAAGACCAGGATATTATAAGCATCCTTGAGAAGTCTGGACGGGTTGACCTAAATGTAAGGACTGTTCAAATCATATGAAATTTGTTGTAGGAAATGCTACCCTACATTCTCCTGTTATTATATTGATGACTGTAAAGAGTTGCTAAATAATGTGATATTCTACTGACTGTACTGTAGGAGCTGCTATCATATCGTACACCTGATGTTCTGCGGAACCAAGATGAAAAGATCGATCCAGTAAACGCAAGCGTGACTGGAATCATCAACGATATGGCGCGAGGAAGAAGGAAGTACGTTTTTGAACTTTTTTCGAATAATTTTATTTGTTGTTATAGTGCTGTTTTATTATATTAAAATGTGTAATGTTTGTGTTGATTTAAATCTTTTACTTTTCAGATTGCTTCGTATGAAACTGAAAAAGAAGAACCTTGATATCTCAGAGAATGCTAAGATCGCCAATGATCTTGCAAGGTGGCCTGTAGAGGTTCAGGAGCTACAGGGAAAGATCAAGGAGTTGAAAGGGCGATATGTCCGGATTCCCCATATCCTCATTGAGAAAGTCAGACTGCTTTCTTAGGTACGATGATTCTGCCTTGATGCCAATTTCTAGTGTTTATTTCTGGCATGTTTATTTGCCTGATTGTCCTGAACTGGAGTGCATTGAAAGCTGAGAATCCAATACTGCTTTCAGAAAACTTGGAAATGCTGTTATGGAGTTTCTGCTACACTGTTATTTAATGCTACCTGCTTCTTGACCAAGTTTTATGCAGTACATCTCTATTATTTTCAGTCTCTACTTTGTATCAGGCTCTTGTCTTATCTTGTTTATCTTACACAATTTCTTATATGTTTGAAGTGCTGCATTTTCCTAGTTTTCCAAGTAGAAGCTTCTACTGGGAGGAGAAACAGTTCTTACAGTATGAAGTTTGCTGTTGATGGAATATTCTTTCCTCCACGACGAAAAAGTTCTTGCAGCATGAAGCTTGCTCTCCTGACAGGGTTCATCCTTAGTGTAGGTTGAAATCTTGTTTCGGGAAACTTGTGCTCTCCATGGAATAGTGCTTCTCAGAGAACCGACCAAAAACATTGTCTGTCTCATGTACGTAGTTATAATGGGAAAAGGAACTCCCAGCACTTTGCTTGTATGTAAATGTGGATCTGGTCTGAAGAACACTCTGATGGTAGTGTTTTGTGCAGCGTAAATCTTTTGCTGCATTCATTCTTCATTAATGTATTTTGAGAGATTGCCGTGTGGGCGAGGCGTGCACATTGGCGTTTCATTCTTGGTTTATTGTGAGATTGCACAGCAGCTCGAGGGGCATCTCCTGACATGCACGGTTCTTCAACCATCCATGACCTCGTGGAGGGTGACAGAAAGGATTTCTGAAGACGGGCAAACAGGCTGGATGAGTTGGTGTCAGTTAATTAATATCTTGCCACTGAAATTTACTCATGTACTATTTTCATAGACGTCATTCTGCTGATGACTAAAATCATACTCTGCTCTGGATGCAATGAACAACAGACCAAATGCGTGGTCTCAACTTTTGTACATGCTCCTTCACCAGGTGAATAATGTTTAAAAATATTATTACTCCCTCTGTTTGGAAATATAAGATATTTATCCTTTTCTATTTATTTAGCTCAGCAAATTTGAACCTCCACTAACCTAAAATATCTTACATTTTCAAACGGAGGGAGTCGTTGTATAGAAATGATGGAAAAATTGTACTACTTTCTTGACAAACTTGCCTAAGTGAAACTGAGCTGATAGAGCCTATGCTTTTCGTTTGATGATATTGAAATGGAATTTCTATGTTATTCTAATTTAATAGGACTTAAGAAATCAGAAGATTGGCTAGTTTTCAGGTGCCTAATAAGAACTAACTAAGAGCATCTCTAGTTGTGCCCGTAAAACGCAAAGCCTAAACGTCCGAGCACGAGGCACCGAATGCACTATTCCTTGCTTCGCCGGAGGCGGCGCCGACCAGTCCCCCAAAACCGGAACGGAAAGCAGAACATGTGAATATTTTGTTTTGCGGTTTGGGTTTTCGCGGACTGTTCGGCAGGGTAAACTGAAAACAAAACTGTAAATATATTTCGACAACAATTTCGAACTCCAAAAACTGCACTGCCTTATATGAATTTTATTCTCCGGACTACTCCAGAACCTCTCGTGGTGTCCCGGATCCCATTCGAGACTCCGAACAAAAAATCATAAACCAATTATCCAATCTATCCTAACGTCGAGACACGTTAAGTGTGTGACCCCGCGGGTTCGAGAATATGCAGACATGATCTTCTATCAATAATCAACAGCGGGGTCTGGAAACCCATATTGACTCCCACACATTCATCGATGATCATATCGGATGAACCACGATGCCAGGATTCAATCAATCCCATATATATATTCCCTTCGTCTCGCGATATTTTACTTGCCCGAGATTCGATCGTCGATACCGTCATACCTAGTTCAATCTCGTTCACAGCAAGTACTTTACTCGTTCCGTAATTCGATATCACTTTGTGATTAACTCCTTAAACACATGCTTTGCAAGTGGTGTTGATATCGATTACCGAGTGGGCCCGAAGTATATCTCTCCGACTTGGGAGGGACAAATCCCATCTCGATACATACAACCCAACAGATACTTTTCGATCACCTGAGAGACACCTTTATGATCACCCTCTTATAGGATGACGTTTGATGACCTCAAAGCTTTCTTCCGATACCAGGGAGTTGTATTATCTCATGGTCTAAGGAATACAATATTTGACATAAGAAAAGCTTCGCAAAGACGAACACAATGACACGATCTAATTGCTTCGCTTAGTTTGGGTCTGTCCACCATATCATTCTCCCAATGATATGATCTCATTATTAATCGACAACTCATGTCCATGGTTAGGAAACCTTAACCATCATTAATCAATGAGCTAGTCCATAGAGGCGTACTAGGGACATTGTGTTGTTCACAGACCACACAAGTATTAAAGTTTCCGCTTAATACAATTCTAGCATGGAATATAAACATTATCATGAACAAGAATTGTAATAATAACAGCTTTATTATTGCCTCTAGAACAACGTTATCCCTGGGATTCACGTTTATAACGTGCATCACATTACTTATGCATAAGAACATATTGCTTTTTTAAACATTAGTCCTTACCGGACCAATGATGATGATTTCAGATTTTGGATCTTATACTAACTCGAAGACCGTGAGTGCATAATCTTGCAATCACAAAAGGCAAGTTTACACTTGCTCATGTCCTTTGATTATTTTCTGTAAAATATTTTGCAAATCCAGTGTTGTCATCACCTGCATTTGAAAAAGGTCAGAAAACACTATTTTAATAATAATGTGAACTATTGGTTACTGATCCAGGGTGATCAGCTAATCTTTATTAAATCTGATAGTTGGAATACCACTGTTAAGAACTATATCACCTAGGACTTAACAACCAATGTCGCTATTGATTCTTGCACCGTATATTACGCGTTGACCATGAGATTTGGAATGGGACGGAGAAGTCAGCTGTATCTTCTTCCTCTCGCATGAAGCCGGATGTTCAGGTCATGGCTGTTATCCTCGAAGCGTGCATATTAATTGGTAATTCGCAGAGGATATGCAACATATGGGTGGGAACCCTCAACGTCCCACGATAGTTCTGACATCTAACGCTTTGTACAAACAATTGTCGTAATTCTTTATGTGGGCATGGTGTACACCAAGGAGGCATGCGAGGTCGCGAAGGGGGCAGTGATTGTCTTGGATCATCTTCTGGGCCTGACATCATGGAATTGTGGATGGGAATAAGCTGCCCGATTGTGCAACAAAGAGTTGATCTGTGATGGGTAAAGTAACACACCTCTGTAGGGTGTAAGAACTATAACTTATTACTCCCTGTTTCGGGAAGAGCTGCGAACACTGCGGGAAAGGAACTCCATGAAAGTTCTGATAAACCCGTGAAGGCTGTCAGAATAGATTTTCAGAATAAAAGCAAACTTTGAAAAAATGTTTATGAAAACTTGCATTGCCTACGATCTATGGTCTGTGGCTGTAGTTATAGTGCATTAAACACTCCTTTTCTAGTAAATTTGCTGAGTACACTCGTACTCAAAATATCTTCTCAACCCTTATTAGATTCTGAAGCCGGGATAGACAACATCTACATCAAGTTATGCTCCAGGACTCATCATCCAAAGGTAAAGCTCTTCAATGAGGTCAACATATACATCAACTCAAGTGATGACGAAGTTACTGATTAGATAGAAATATAATCTCTAACCAAAGAACCTAACTCTGTAGTGTATTGCAATAGCAGCAATGCCAATCCCTTAGTTAAGATACTAGTCTTAATAGTATAATAGTTCTTGTGTTATTTATCTTTGATTCTTCTCCGTAAGAAGTCCTTTCTCTCTCTTTAACCTAGAGTAAACACTAGTTGTAACTTGCTTGTAACTCGTGTTTTATTACCTTCGCAAATATTTAGATTTAACCTAGTTCTTGTAACTAGGTGGTTTATTCTAAAATTTAAGAAGTAAACACCAGTTGAATCTTGCTTGTGACTGTAAATTTTCAGAAGTTACCTTCGAGAAGGAAACCCTACTTGCAACTTGCTTATAACTCGGGTTTTTTATCTTTACAAAGATTTAGATTAAACCTAGTTACAACTTGCTTGTAACTGGGTGGTTCATTCTAAAATTTAAGAAGTAAACACCATTTGCATCTTGCTTGTGACTGTAAAATTTTAGAAGTAAACCCTAGTTGCACCTTGATCGCAACTTGGTTCTGCCCTACTTGCAACTTGCTTGTAACTCGGGTTTTATTATCTTTGCAAAGATTCAGATTTAACCTAGTTACAACTTGTGTGTAACTAGGTGGTTTATAATAAAATTTAAGAAGTACTCCCTTCGTCCCAAAATATAAGGAGCCTAAGCGTTATTCAAAAGTCAAATCTTACTAATTCGACCAAATATTTAGGAAAAAAATATCTACATCTACAATATTAAATGGACACACTAGTAAAATATACTTTATAGTGAATCTATTGATATTGATTCTGAATTGTGAATGTTCATATTTTTATGTATTAACTTGGTCAAACTTAGAAACATTGACTTTTGACTAATCGTTAGGCGCCTTATATTTTGGAACGGAGGAGTGTAAACACCAGTTGCAACTTGCTTGTGACTTTAAAATTTCAGAAGTAAACCCTAGTTGCAACTTGATTGCAACTTGGTTCTGCCATACTTGTAAATTTCCGAAGTAAATGGGGTTTCATTGTCTTCGCAGAGATTTGGATCTAACAACAGTTACAACTTGCTTTTTAACTTTTTTTTGACACAAAAACAGTGGAAAAGTCCCCATTGTGTCATTTTCATTTTTATAAGAGAGTGAATGTACATGGGATACATTCCCATGTATCTTGCTTGTAACTAGGACTGGTTTATTCTAAAAATTTAAGAAGTAAACCCTAGTTGTATCTTGCTTGTGACCATAAATTTTCATAAGAAAACCCTAGTTGCAACCTGATCGCAACTCGGTTCTACACTACTTGTAAATTTCGAAGTAAACACCAGTTGCAAGTTGCTAGTAATCGTGTTTTTATTACTTGTAAAATTTCATAAACTATAGTTGCAACTTGATTGTAACTAGGACTGGGTTTTATTCTTTCTACAAAAATTCAGTTTTAACCCTAGTTACGACTTGCTTGTAAATTTCATAAACCTCGGTTACGTGCTTGTAACTACTGAGTTTCTTTCTAATTGTAAAAATTTCCACTAACATTTAAATTATGAGAAACATTTGTGTGTATGACATGCCTTCTTGCGAAAAACTTACATGCTCAAATTAGTTTGCGATGTAAAATACTATTGTATATTTTGAATTGTATTTGATTTTGATAGTACTTATCATTATCAAACTGACACCGTAGGACTCTTAGTCATCATGGTATGACATGTTACTACAGATATTGCACATGATACAAAAATGTCACACCTATAGCTGCAAACTATATTCAAAATCCAACAAGCAAAGCTAGAGGACAGACGGTCGGTTCAAGACAAGCAGCCGAACAACAAGAAGAACCTAAGGGCACGTACAATGCGGTGACGTCAGCCTTCCCTTATGCTCGCCACGTTGAATTTTTGCTTAGTTGGAGGAGAGAGAAACAAGAGAGAGAGGGTTGTCTTCACTTAGCTAAGGGATGATCTCTTAGCAAGAGAAGACTATTTTTCTCCATTGTACCATATGTCTTCTCTTAGTCAACCATTTTTTTACTAAAAATAGTTAATTCTTATTAATTGCTAGAGATAGCAATAAGAGATAATGCATTGTACAAGTTATATATTGCGTCTTCTCTAAATGATGTGGAGAGCTAAGAGAAGGCATGCCTTTTCTAGCATTGTACATGCCCTAACAACAACTGGAAGCATAACAAAAACAAGAAGCCCAACAACGACAACAACAAGACAATGAGGCGTCCGGCGGCTAGAGAGGCTCAAACTAGTTTTCTGCTCACATGTGACCAAGATATAGCCTGAGCTCTAGGCGCGCCTTTGATAAATTTAGTGTTTTTCATGTAATTTAACAAGTGATTTAACAAGTGATTTAACTGTCGGGCAGAAAATCACTTGTTAAATTACACTTGGCGTCGATGAGACCTCACATCGCCGCCTCGCCGCCGAGCCACGCTCCTCTTTCGCCGTGTCGGCGCTTCTTGCGCCTCTTCCGCGTCGCTGCGTGCTTTGGCGCCGTCGGAGCTCGCGGATGGTGGACTTGGTGGCCTCCTTGGCCACCTCCTCCAGCATGATCATGGCCGCCTCGTGGCGGATCTCGCGAAGAACCGCTGATGCGGCCTCCATGGCCACCGCCTTCACCGCCTCCTTGGCGGCGACGTGGTGTATGTCGGTCACCGTCCATTGGGAGGCCACCGTTGCCGCCGCCTCCACCATGCTGCAGTGCACACTCGGCGATCTCGCCTTCTCGGCCAAGATCTGCGCCTCGCCCATGCGTCGGGATAGCATTGTGGCCTCGAGGTGGACCTCGTCGACCTCCATGTCCGGGTAGCGGGCGTGGCACATCTCCCGGATCTTGGAGCATGTGGCGATCTTGCGGCGAGGCATGGCTGCTGGAGCTTTTTCGGCTGCTGGTTTTCTCTTGCTTTTGGGGCTTGTTGTCTCCGCCGCACCCGAAGACCGTCTTTTATAGACCGCGACGGAGGAAACAGATCGATGCGCGGAAGTTTTCGCCGCAAGAACGATAGCGAAACACCACGCCTGGAAGCCGGGCGTTGATAGCCGACGCCGTCGCCATTAATGTTCCATCGCGAGGGTGTCAAACGGTGACGGGAGGAGAGAGACAAATAGGCCGGTGTCCCCTCGGCCAGACAAGCCGGACCATGGCCCCAAATTGACCGGGCCCTGACCCAACCGGATAGAAACAAACCGTTTGGGGTGACAGTATGGGTCGGCCTGATGAAGATGCCCTTAGTTTCCCCCCTATGTCCTTTCGTTTCTGCTTAGTTCGCCAGCATGAGATGGTATAAAACCGGCAACGGATGAGTCTATCGTAGAAGGCGACGAAGCGGCAACCGGAGGAGGAGGGGTGCTTTCCCTGGCGGCGTCGGCAAAAGAACGTAGTACGGTGGTCGTGGCCAGGAACGCCAGGCGTGTTCCTTTCCCTCAAAAGTAAAGTTCGTGAGCGGCACCTACGCCTGATAGCCTCCATCTTCTAGGGTTTAATCTAGAACAATCAGATTGCTTGCATATGTACATTGCGCTCTCCGTTGTTGTATTCTGCCAAAACATAGCATATAATTTCAATCTCATTGGATATTGATCAATTGCTAAAGTAGAGTCCGTTGTGTGAATTGGTGTCCCATTCGCCATGCACATTTTTGGATTAGGAAATTGGTGGTGAATTCGAATGTACTCTGGTACACTTTACCAGGTATATTTCTTTCTCTCTCCTGCTATTGTTGCTAATTTGGTAGACCATGGTTACATGTGGATCAACTTTGGGGTAAAATTTGAGTCATGTTGACATTTCCAATTAATCTTTTTTTAACTTCCGATCCATGGCTTTGTCCACCTCCACCTTTGTTAGATTCAATCGCTACAAAATAGAATATAGGGACGGGTTAAGAAATAGCTATCCAGTCGGTCACGTGAAGCTATCGATTGCATGCAGTATTATCATTGAAATCAATTGTTTCTGCTAAATCATTTATGTGCATTAGCGGGGCCTTCTTGAGTGACCGGTGTCATGAGAGAAGACAAAAGATTTCTCGATGCGAATTAGATCAGTCTTTCCGGTATAACACACGGGTCTTTTTGCTAGTACAACCAAATTTGGGATATACTTCAAACCACATGTCTAATTTAGTTTACGGTAGTTAATAAATTAAAAATGGCATATATTATATGTGAAACACGTACTATAGGTTCTTTTACTTGTTCTTTTTTAGGGCAAAAAAAAAAATCCAGACCAGCCAGAGGACGGAGTACGTGAATAGCCCACCCAGCCCACGTACTGGAATGTTTGGAAAGCAATGAGCACCGTGGGTGCCCGGAGGCCCAACGAAATCCTTGACGGACTCGATTTCCGGCTCCGTCCCAGCCTAGGGTTCCACCTCGATCGTGTATATAGATCATCGGATGACGCCGCCGCCTCCATCGCAATCCCGATCCAAATTCCCCAATCCAACAGGGTAGAGCATACCTCGAGATCAAGAGCTCACCACCCATGGCTGCTAGGGTAGACGATGCGGCGTCCAAACGGAAGGCGGAAGAAGAAGAAGAAGAAGAAGACTCTTCTGCGGATCAGGAGACCGACGAGACGGCCGCGAGGACGGCTGCGGGTGCGGACGACGACGACGACGACGACGGGTGCTCTGTTTACGACGACCACCACACCATCTGGAACCTCAACAGAATGGGCAGGCTCAATCTGATGCCGCCGGAGTGGATCGAGGAGAAGAAGAAGAATCACTATGAACACGTCGCCCTCCTGCACAAGATGTACGACGACCAGGAGGACGACGACGACGACGACGACGGTGAGGTCGCCGACGAGGCCACCATGGCAGAGTTCGACGAAATTTGTAACAATATCTTCGCAAACGTCGACCTGAGCGGTCTCAACACCGCCGGCGGCGAATCCTGCGGCGTGGACGCCGTCGGAGTATACGGCGGGAAATCCCGCCCACTCCGAGAGGACCTTGATGATGATGATGATGCTGAGACGGAACCGTCGAGCTAGTACGTATTTTAGTTCAGTGTTGTAAGCTGAACAATCTTGTAGTGACAAGCTTCCGTTACTTACTACTATTGTTCCAATGTTTTCTACTGTAATTTACCCGACTGTATCTTGTAGTATCTATTTTATCCGATTATAATTTACTATTGCATCAATGTTTTCTACAATCCAAATTCGACTGAAATGCACTTTTCACGATACGATACCTGTCGCGCCTCTGCCAAGTGTAATTTACAGCTGCTTATCATTGTTCTAGTGTTATCCATATATCTATACTATACTATGCTTTGCTCCAGGCTAACACAATTTGACTCGGTCATGCATTTTTCCACTAAACGAGATCATTATTCATACTAGTTCAAATTTACAAGGACTGAGGTGGATAGTAGGATTTTATTCATTAGCAGCATAGTATAAGGGTACAAAATCTAGTGTTTCAATCAGCCACAAATGGCGGCCATAAGGTTGCGAGCATCACCATTAAAGCCCCCACTTCCATTATATTGGATCGCCCATAGCGTAGTCAGCATCAAAATGAATAAACGGTGGAGGTCCTGGAGGCACCCCAAAAATCCGTTTTGATCGGCCATTGGATCTTGCTTTGAGCAAATCTCGTATGTTCATTTGTTCTAACCGCAGTCATATAAAAGGGCACACCAAGCGAAAACCCTATCCGCCACTTCTCCCTACGGTCCCGCATGTCCTCTTCCCCAATCCCTAGCCACCGCCGAGCCCCCACAGGTTTCCTCCCGCCTCACACCCCCTTCTGGGTTTCCGCCCTCTGCCACCGCCCCACCCCCACGAGATCCCTCCACTGGCTGTCGCCCCAGCCTCAAGCTCCCTCACCCCAAGTGCTCCCTCACCCCAAGTGCTCCCTCCCCTGCCCGCAGCCTAGCCCCAAGCGATCCCTCATGGTCTTCTAGGACGAGTCAGCGGGGGAGGAGGCGTAGGAGGAACGGTGCCGAGGTGGGGAAGGAAGAGTGGAAGTGGTGGAGCACCTCTACGCCTCCGCTTCTCCATCGGAGGGAGGCCCGTGTACCATTACTGCGTGGTTTTGAGCTTCAACAAGTACACGATTATCAACTTGGGATGTGCGGTGAAGGTCACCACCATGCCCATGGACCGGATATGCATGTTGAGTGTGGCATGTCTCAGGTAAGCGTTGCCCCATCTCCTTCTAAACATGGTGCTAAGAGTTGCCGCTCAAATGATCTAGTCATCCCGGATATTAGGCCATGAAAAGGTCATAAAACATGAAACGAATAGTTTTGGTGATAACTCTCAAACATGTCTCGGGTCTTACGGCCATGTTAATCATCCTGGAACCCCAAAACTGTGGGTAATAGCTCATGAAAACGGCCATAAAACGCAAAAACGACGAGTTTTTGGGCATATCTCTCAATCATGAATTGGGTCTTACGGGCCATGCAAATCGCCCTTGAACCTAAATGTATGGGCAATAACTCACTAAAACGGTCATAAAACACGAAAACAACGAGTTTTTGGTCATCACTCTCAAACATGTATCAGGTCTTACGGTCGTTATAAATTGCCCTAGAACTCCAAACTATGGATAATAGGCCATGAAAACGGTTATAACACATGAAAACGAATAGTTTTTGGTGATAACTCTAAAACATGTCTCGGGTCTTACGGGCCATGTTAATCGCCATGGAACCCCCAAACTTTGGGTAATAGCTCATGAAAACAGCCATAAAACGTTAAAACAACGAGTGCTTGGTAAAAACTCTCATACATGTACCGGTGTTACAATCATTGTCAATCTCTAGAACCCCAAAACTATAGACAACATGCCATGAAAACGACCATAAACGTGAAAATGAATAGTTTTGGTCTCAAACATGTCTTGGGTCTTACAGCCATGAAAATCTCTATGGAACCCCAAAACTATGGGTAATAGCTCATGAAAAGGCCATAAAACGCGAAAAGACGAAGTTTTGATCATATCTCTCAATCATGAATCGTGTCTTCGGCCCATGAAAATCGCACCAACCTAAAAGTATGGGCAATAACTCACTCAACCGTCATAAAACACGAAACGAAGTTTTTGGTCATAACTCCCAAACATGTATCGATCTTACGGTCATTATAAATCATCCCGAATTGCAACACTTGGGCAATAACTCATGAAAATAGCCATAAAACGTGAAAATGACGATTTTGGTCATAACTCTCAAACATATATCGGTGTTAAGGTCGATACATATCGCCTCGAACCCCAAAACAATGGGAAATAGCTCATGAAACGCCTAAACAACGTGAAAATGACGAGTTATTTGTGATATATCATAAACATGTATCGGGTCTTGCTGGCCATGTTAGTTACCATGGATCCCAAAACCGTGGGTAATAGCTCATGAAAACGGTCATAAAACGTAAAAACGACGAGTGCTTGGTGTTTATTCTTATACATGTACCGGCTGTTACAATCGTTGTGAATCGCCCTAGAACCCCAAAACGATGGATAATAGGCCATGAAAACGGCCATAAAATATGAAAACGAATAGATTTTCGTGATAACTCTCAAACATGTCTCGGATCTTAGGGGCCATGTTAATCGCCCTAGAACCCCCAAACTGTGGGTAATAGCTCATGATAACGGCCATAAAACATGAAAACGACGAGTCCTTGGTGAAAACTCTCACACATGTACCGGGTCTTACAATCGTTGTCAATCGCTCTAGAACCCCCAAACTATAGACAACATGCCATGAAAACGGCCATAAAACGTGAAAAAGAATAGTTTTTGGTGATAACTCTCAAACATGTCTCGGGCATTACAGGCCATGAAAATCTCTATGGAACCCGAAAACTGTGGGTAATAGCTCATGAAAAAGGCCATAAATCGCAAAAAGCAGCGAGTTTTGGTCATATCTATCAATCATGAATCGGGTCTTACGGGCCATGCAAATCTCCCTTGAACCCAAAATTATGGGAAATAACTCACTAATACGACCATGCAACACGAAAACAACGAGTTTTTTTGTCATAACACTCAAACATATATCAGGTATGACGGTCGTTACAAATCGCCCTAAAACTCCGAAACTGTGGACAATAACTCATGAAAACGGCCATAAAACGTGAAACTGATGAGCTTTTGGTAATCACGCTCAAACATGTACTGGGTCTTAGGTCAATGTAAATCGCCCTGGAACCCCAAAGCACTCGGCAATATCTCATGAAAACGGCCATAAAACATGAAAATGACGAGTTACTTGTGATATCTCTTAAACATGTATCAGGTCTTACGACCCATGTTAGTCGCCATGGATCCCCAAAACCGAGGGTAATAGCTCATGAAAACGGCCATAAAACTAAAAAAACGAAGAGTGCTTGGTGATAACTCTCATACATGTA
Source organism: Avena longiglumis (assembly GCA_030063025.1). Lineage (NCBI taxonomy): Eukaryota > Viridiplantae > Streptophyta > Magnoliopsida > Poales > Poaceae > Avena > Avena longiglumis. Next base: position 508,223,992 of record CP125978.1, read on the forward strand.
CCGGGTCTTACAGTCCTTGTAAATCACCCTAGAACCCCAAAACTATGGACAATAGGCCACGCCAATGACCATAAAATGTGAATTTTTTGGTGATAACTCTATAACATGTCTCGGGTCTTACGGGCCATGCAAATATCCATGGGACCCCAAAACTATTGGCAATAGCTCTTGAACGACCATAAAACGCGAAAACGACGAGTTTTTGGTCATATAACTCAATCATGAATCAGGTCTTACGAGCCATGCAAATCGCCCTGGAACCCAAAACTATGGGCAATAACTCATGAAAATAGCCATAAAACACGAAAACAACGAGTTTTTTCTCATAACTATCAAACATGTATCAGGTCTTGCGGTCGTTATAAATCGCATTGGAACCCTAAAATTGTGGGCAATAACTCATTAAAACGGACATAAAACATGAAAGCAATGAGTTTCTGGTCATAACTCTCAAACATATATCGGTTCTAAGGTTGGTTTAAATCGCCTTAACCCCAAAAAATGGGCCATCGCTCATTAAACGCCATAAAACATGAGAATGACGAGTTATTAGTGATATCTCTTAAACATGTAACAAGTTTTACGGGCCATGTTAGTCGCCCCGGAACCCTAAAACTGTGGGAATAGCTCATGAAAACGACCATAAAATGTGAAAACAACGAGTTCTTGGTGATAACTCTCATACATGTACCGGATCTTACAACCGTTGTAGATCACCCTAGAACCCCAAAATTATGGAAACGACCATGAAACATGAAAACAAATAGATTTTGGTGAGAACTCTCAAACATGTCTCGGGTCTTACGGGCAATGAAAATCTCCATGCACTCACAAAATTGTGGGCAATATCTCATGAAAACAACAATAAAACGCGAAAATAACGAGTTTTTTGGTCATTTCTCTCAAACATGAATACGGGTCTTACGGGCCATGGAAATCGCCCTGGAACCCAAAACTTTGGGCAATAACTCATGAAAACGGCTATAAAACACAAAAAAGAGGAGTTTTTGGTTATAACTCGGCCTAGAGCCCCAAAACTGTGGGCAATAACTCATGAAAATGGTCATAAAACATGAATACAATGAGTTTTTGGTCATAGCTCTCAAACACGTACCGGGTCTTAGGTCGGTGCAAATCGCCCTAGAACCCCATAACAGTGGCAATAGGTCATGGAAATGGCCATAAAACGTGAAAATTATGACTTATTTGTGATATCTCTGAAACATGTATCAGGTCTTACGGGCCATGTTAGTCGCCCTAGAACCCCAAAACGATGGGTAATAGCTCATGAAAACGGCCATAAAACGCGAAAACGACAATTTGTAGGTCATATCTCTCAATCATGAATCGGGTCTTACGGGCCATGCCAATCGCCCTTGAACCCAAATTTATGGGCAATAACTCACTAAAACGGCCATAAAACACGAAAACAATGAGTTTTTGGTCATAACTCTCAAACATGTATCAGGTGTTACAGTCATTATAAATCTCCCTGGAACTCCAAAACTGTGGGCAATAACTCATCAAAACGGCCATAAAACATGAAAATGATGAGCTTTTGGTCATAACTCTCAAACAGGTATCGGGTCTTAGGTCGATGTATATCGCCCTAGAACTCCAAAACGGTGGGAAATAGCTCATGAAAACGACCATAAAACGTGAAAATGACGAGTTATTTGTTATATCTCTTAAACATGTATCGGGTCTTACGGGCCATGTTAGTCGCCATGGATCCCCAAAACCGTGGGTAATAGCTCATGAAAATGGCCATAAAACGTAAAAACGACGTGTGCTTGGTGATTATTCTCATACATGTACCGGGTGTTACAGGCTTTGTGAATAGCCCTATAAAACGGAAACAATGGATAATAGGCCATGAAAATGACCATAAAATGTGAAAACGAATATGTTTTGGTGATAACTCAAACATGTCTTGGGTCTTACGGACCATGTTAATCGCCCTGGAACCCCAAAACTGTAGGTAATAGCTCATGCAAATGACGAGTGCTTGGTGAAAACTCTCACACATGTGCCGAGTATTACAGTCGTTGTCAATCGCTGTAGAACCCCAAAACTATAGACAACAGTCTCCAAAAACTGCTATAAAACGTGAAAACGAATAGTTTTTGGTGATAACTCTGAAACATGTCTCGAGTATTACGGGGCATGAAAATCTCTATGGAACCCCAAAATTGTGGGTAATAGCTCACGAAAATGGCCATAAAACATAAAAAGACGAGTTTTTGGTCATATCTATAAATCATGAATCGGGTCTTACGGGCCATGCAAATCGCCCTTGAACCCAAAAGTATGGGCAATAACTCACTAATAGGACCATAAAACACGAAACAACGAGTTTTTGGTTATAACACTCAAACATGTATCAGGTACTATGGTCGTTATATATTACCCTAAAACTCCAAAACTGTGGGCAATAACTCATGAAAACAACCATAAAATGTGAAAATGATGAGATTTTGGTAATAACTCTCAAACATGTATCGAGTCTTAGGTCGATGTAAATCGCCCTGGAACCCCAAAGAAGTGGGAAATATCTCATGAAAATGTCCATAAAACGTGAAAATGAGTAGTTACTTGTGATATCTCTTAAACATGTATCAGGTCTTACTGGCCATGTTAGTCGCCCTGGATACCCAAAACCGGGGATAATAGCTCATGAAAACGGCCATAAAACGTAAAAACGATGAGTGCTTGGGGATAACTCTCATACATCTACCGGGTCTTATAGTCCTTGTAAATCGCCCTAGAACCCCAAAACTATGGACAATAGGCCATGCAAACGGCCATAAAACATGAAAACGAATAGTTTTTGGTGATAACTCTCAATATATGTCTCGGGTCTTACAGGCCATGTAAATATTCATCGGACCCCAAAAATGTTGGCAATAGCTCATGAAAACGGCCATAAAACGCGAAAACGATGAGTATTTGGTCATATATCAATCATGAATCGGGTCATACGGTCGTTATAAATTTCCCCGGAACCCCAAAACAGTGGGAAATAGCTAATGAAAACGGCCATAAAACATGAAAACGACGAGTGCTTGGTGATTACTCTCATACATGTACTGGGTGTTACAGTCGTTTTGAATCGCCCTAGAACTCCAAAATATGGATAATAGGCCATGAAAATGGCCATAACACGTGAAAACGAATAGTTTTTGGCGATAACTCTCAAACATTTCTCGAGTCTTACGGGCCATGTTAATCGCCTAGAACCCGAAAACTGGGTAATAGCTCATGAAACGCCATAAAATGTGAAAACGACGAGTGATTGGTGAAAACTCTCACAAATGTACCGGGTCTTACAGTCGTTGTCAATCGTTCTAGAACCCCAAAATTATAGACAACGGGCCATGAAAAGCGGCCATAAAACGTGAAAACGAATAGTTTTTGGTGATAACTCTCAAACATGTTTCAGGTCTTACGGGCCATGAAAATCTCTATGGAACCCAAAACTATGGGTAATAGCTCATGAAAAGGCCATAAAACGCAAAAACGACGAGTTTTTGGTCATATCTATCAATCATGAATCCGGTCCTATGGGCCATGCAAATCGCCCTTGAACCCAAAAGTATGGGCAATAACTCACTAAAACGACCATAAAACACGAAAACAACGAGTTTTTGGCCATAACACTCAAACATATATCAGGTCTTACAGTCGTTATATATCGCCCTAAAACTCCAAAACTTTGGGTAATAACACATGAAAACGGCCATAAAATGTGAACATGATAAGCTTTTGGTCATAACTCTCATACATGTATCGGGTCTTAGGTCGATGTAAGTCGTCCTAGAAGCCCAAAGCACTAGGCAATATCACATGAAAACGGCAATAAAACGCGAAAATGACGAGTTACTTGTCATATCTCTTAAACATGTATCGGGTCTTACGGGCCATGTTATTCGCCATGGATCCCCAAAACCGGGGGTAATATCTAATGAAAACGGCCATAAAACGAAAAAACGACGAGTGCTTGGTGATAACTCTCATACATGTACCGGGTCTTACAGTCCTTGTAAATCTCCCTTGAACCCCAAAACTATGGACAATAGGCCATGCAAATGGCCATAAAACGTGAAAATGAATAGTGTTCGGTGATAACTCTCAAATGTGTCTTGGGTCTTATGGGCTATGCAAATCTCCATGGGACCCCAAAACTGTTGGCAATAGCTCTTGAAAACGGCCATAAAACGCGAAAACGACGAGTTTTTGGTGATAACTCTCAAGCATGTCTCGGGTCTCTCGGGCCATGTTAATCTCCCCAGAACCCCAAAACTGTGGGTAATAGCTCATTAAAACGGCCATAAAACTTGAAAATGACGAGTGCTTGGTGAAAACTCTCATACATGTATCGGGTGTTACAGTCGTTGTCAATCGCTCTAGAACCGCAAAACTATAGACAACAGGCCATGCAAAACAGCCATAAAACGTGAAAACGAGTATTTTTTGGTGATAACTCTCAAACATTTCTCGAGTCTTACGGGCCATGAAAATATCTATGGAATCTCAAAACTGTGGGTAATAGCTCATGAAAAAGGCCACAAAACGCGAAAACGATGAGGTTTTGGTCATATCTCTCAATCATGAATCGGGTCTTATGGGCCATGCAAATTGCCTTTGATCCCAAAAGTATGGGCAATAACTCACTAAAACGGCCATAAAACACGAAAACAACGAGTTTTTGGTCATAACTTTCAAACATGTATCAGGTCATACGATCGTTATAAATTGCCCGGGAACTCCAAAACTGTGGGCAATAACTCATGAAAACGGCCATAAAACGTGAATTGCCCTGGAACTTCATAACTCGGAGACGTATCTATAATTTTTGATGTTCCATGCTTGTTTAGTATCTACTTTTCTTTGCTTTGTCTACACTTTGAGGTATTTGTATACATTTTCTGGAACTAACCTATTAATAAGTTGCCACAATGCTAGTTGCCTGTTTTTTTCTGTTTTTGGTTCCAGAAAGGCAAAAAATCATTATTCTCGGAATTGGACAGGACAAAAGCCAAAGTCAATATTTTACAGTGGGGGAAACGAAGTCCAGAGGAGAGGCAGAGAGGAAGGCCAGGGAGTCCAAACCCCCTAGGCGCGGCTAGGGGTGGGCCCGTGCCTAGGCAGGGTGTGGCCCCCCTGGTCGCCTCCCAGCCTCGCCTCTTCGCCTATAAGAAGACCCCGACTTAGAAACACTAAATAATCCATCATACTTCCAGAAAAAGTTCCGCTGCGCCACCGCCACCGAAGGGGGATTCAGGGGACATAAAGTCTCTGTTCCGGCACCCTGCCGGGACGGGGAAGTTCCCCCGGAGCCATCTCCATCGATCTCCGCCACCATATTCATCGCCGTTGCTGATCCCCATGATGAGGAGGGAGTAGTTCTTCCTCGAGTCTAAGGGCTCTACCGGTAGCTATGTGTTCATCTCTCTATGCATGATCTTATTGTGGTCATGAGCTTTGTAATCTAGTAGATCTACCTTGCTACTCAAGTGCTTCAATAGATCTCTGCTCTCCCCATGTGTGGGAAAGTGACAACATGCATGCCATGGTGGCATTTAGGCTTGAGTCTACATAAATACTCTTTGTGCTTCAATAGATCTATGCTTTTCCCCACGTGTGTGAAAGTGACAGTGGGCATACCGTGTGTGGCACTTTGGCTAGATTGAATATTTGTTATGAGTTATATTTGGAGTTGGATGTCTCTATGAAATTGTGGTGTTTCTTGGAACCATCTAGCGCTCAAGGTGACTGTGTGGGGTTATCTAGATTGGGGAAGGCGGACTTTGAGGTGTGCTGCTATAGCCCTACCAATGATTAGAGTGTTCAACCGGAGAGTAGTTAAGAGTAGTATCATGAAGAGAGAATATTTATATGAGAGAGTGTTCACTAGTGAAAGTATGATCCCTAGGCCTTGTTTCTAAACATTGAAACACTGTTTGCTACTAGATCTGTTGCATGTTTGCTTGCTTCCATCTTTATTCCGTTTGCCAGGGAGGTTTTGGTCCTTTACCTTACCTCACCATCAAGCTATTCTGGCACTGTTACCACTTGTATTTCACTATCTCTTCGCCGAATTAGTGCACATATACACCTGACAAGTGTATTGGGTGTGTTGGGGACACAAGAGACTTCTTGTATCTTGATTGCAGAATTACTTGAGAGGGAATACCTTTGACCACTTCCTCCCTGAGTTCGATAAACCTTTCGTAATCCACTTAAGGGAAACTTGCTGCTATTCTACAAACCTCTGCACTTGGATGCCCAACAACTGTTTACAAGAAAAGAAGTGTGTAGACATCAAATAACTCACTAATATGACCATAAAAAACGAAAACAACGAGGTTTTGGTCATAACACTCAAACATATATCAGGTATTACGGTCGTTATAACTTGCCCTAAATCTCCAAAACTGTGGGCAATAACACATGAAAATGGCCATAAAACATGAAAATGATGAGCTTTTGGTCATAACTCTCAAACATGTATCGGGTCTTAGGTCGATGTAAATCGCCCTAGAACCCCAAAGCACTGGGCAATATCACATGAAAATGATGTATCAGGTCTTAGGTCGATGTAAATTGCCCTGGAACGCCAAAGAAGAAATATCTCATGAAAATGGCCATAAAACGTGAAAATGACGAGTTACTTGTGATATCTTTTAAACATGTATCGGGTCTTACGAGCCATGTTAGTCGCCATGGATCCTCAAAACCGTGGGTAATAGCTCATGAAAACGGCCATAGAACGTAAATACGACGAGTTCTTGGTGATTATTATCATACATGTACCAGGTGTTACAATCATTGTGAGTCGTTCTAGAACCCCAAAACTATGGATAATAGGCCATGCAAACGGCCATAAAATGTGAAAACGAATAGTTTTTCGTGATAACTCTCAAACATGTCTCGGGTCTTACGAGCCATGTTAATCGCCCTGGAACCCCAAAACTATGGGTAATAGGTCATGATAACGGACATAAAACGTGAAAACGATGAGTGCTTGGTGATAACTCTCACACATGTGCCGGGGCTTACAGTCGTTGTCAATCGCTCTAGAACTCTAGAACTATAGACAACAGGCTATGAAAAACTGCCATAAAATGGCCATGCCAATCGCCCTTGAACCCAAATTTGTGGGCAATAACTCACTAAAACGGCCATAAAACACGAAAACAATGAGTTTTTGGTCATAACTCTCAAACATGTATCAGGTGTTACAGTCATTATAAATCTCCCTGGAACTCCAAAACTGTGGGCAATAACTCATCAAAACGGCCATAAAACATGAAAATGATGAGCTTTTGGTCATAACTCTCAAACATGTATCGGGTCTTAGGTCGCTGTAAATCGCCCTGGAACTCCAAAACAGTGGGAAATAGCTCATGAAAACGACCATAAAACGTGAAAATGACGAGTTATTTCTTATATCTCTTAAACATGTATTGGGTCTTACGGGCCATGTTAGTCGCCATGGATCCCCAAAATCATGGGTAATAGCTCATAAAAATGGCCATAAAATGTAAAAACGACGTGTGCTTCGTGATTATTCTCATACATGTAACGGGTGTTACAGGCGTTGTGAATCGCCCTATAAAACCGAAACAATGGATAATAGGCCATGAAAATGACCATAAAATGTGAAAACGAATATGTTTTGGTGATAACTCAAACATGTCTTGGGTCTTACGGACCATGTTAATCACCCTGGAACCCCAAAACTGTGGGTAATAGCTCATGCAAACGACGAGTGCTTGGTGAAAACTCTCAAACATGTGTCGGGTCTTACAGTCGTTGTCAATCGCTATAGAACCCCAAAACTATAGACAATAGGCTCTGAAAACTGCCATAAAACGTGAAAACGAATAGTTTTTGGTGATAACTCTGAAACATGTCTCGAGTATTACGGGGCATGAAAATATCTATGGAACCCCAAAATTGTGGGTAATAGCTCACGAAAATGGCCATAAAACATAAAAATACGAGTTTTGGTCGATCTATAAATCATGAATCGGGTCTTATGGGCCATGCAAATCGCTTGAACCCAAAAGTATGGGCAATAACTCACTAATAGGACCATAAAACACGAAACAACGAGTTTTTGGTTATAACACTCAAACATGTATCCGGTACTTTGGTCGTTATATATTACCCTAAAACTCCAAAACTGTGGGCAATAATTCATGAAAATAGCCATAAAATGTGAAAATGATGAGATTTTGGTAATAACTCTCAAACATGTATCGAGTCTTAGGTCGATGTAAATCGCCCTAGAACCCCAAATTGGGAAATATCTCAGGAAAATGTCCATAAAACGTGAAAATGAGTAGTTACTTGTGATATCTCTTAAACATGTATCAGGTCTTATGGGCCATGCTAGTCGCCATGGATACCCAAAACCGGGGTAATAGCTCATGAAAACGGCCATAAAACGTAAAAACGATGAGTGCTTAGGGATAACTCTCATACATCTACCGGGTCTTATAGTCCGTACTTGCTATAATATGGGTCGGAGGGAGTACTTAGTTTGGTATAGACGTAGTGAGTAGGCAACTAGGACGCATAGGATGACAACAACGATGAGTTTTATGCCACGTGGACATGATGGGGTGGCGGCGCCATCGTGGGGCGCCATATGTCATTGAGGTGAGTGGCTACTTTGCCGCCGTGGTCATATCTACACAACACTAGTGCACACGTACCCCTCTAACACCGGTTTGGAGGACCCTCTAACACCGGTTATAGAACCGCTATTTGCGATTTCGGTATTAGAGGCCCCTCTTTAACACCGGTTCTTATACGAACCGGTGTTAAAGGGTGGCATACGTGGGCCTGCCGCAGCGCTCAGCCCCCCTTTAACACCGGTTCGTAACACGAACCGGTGTTAAAGGTTCTGTGCCGCGGCAGGAAAAAGAGATAAATCTCTGCTGCGGAAGGAAAACGGCCTAAATCTCGCCATGCAGAGTTCGCCCGCCTGCTCGGGCGATTTCGCGCAATGGGACGGGAGGGAGGTGAATCGATCGGGAGCGGTATACACATACATCGTCATTGGTACATACGAGTACATGAATAATTAAGCAACTATTATTATACACAAACATCATTATTGTGTGGTATTCTCCGTAAACGTTGAAGCATCAAGTACAAGACAAACACGTTCAAGCATATATACAACGTTCATTTTGGTGGATATCTAAAGAGTTCTCCGCCAGGAGTGACGACCTCATCAAGTATGAACCCCGCCAATTCCTCTTGAATGGCTCGTATGCGGTCAAATGGTAGGAGTTGGTCCCGCATCCGTTCGATCTGAATATATATGAAGAATGGGGTCAATATATATAATAATAAAACTCAACACAATTGATGATAATAAAATAATGTTGTGTACTTTGTTTAGTTACTCTAAGTTGTTCTAGTGCGGTTTGTCCCGTCGCACATATCGTGTTGCGAATGAACTCGCAAACATAGTACCCACATAAGTTATTGCCATGTCCCTGATGCGCGCACTTTACAAGAATAGAGAGTTCAATCAAAATAATAATCAATAAAGCATGATATAATGGAATTGGAAGCAGAATCAAAGAGATACGCAGACCTAGCTAGCTAGTATTACTTACATTTTGGTCTACAAATTTTAGTTCTTCTGACCATTCACCCACAGCCCTGCCCGTGAACCTTTTCCAAACCCTGTCCGACAAAGAAAATGGATAAAGGAGTAATTAATTACTTGTTGTCACGAAAGTTGCTGATCTAGTGCGATAATATGATTGAAATTACCTCTGGAGCATCTCTCTAAAGTCTGCCCATAGCTCTTTTTCTTTTCGTAACGAGTCCATGACAAGGACTTTTCCTGAGTCAGGTTGAATGACTAGCAGAATAAAGTGGAACCTACGCACGCATAACTCATCATCAGTTAAACTTAACATCAAGTAAGCTGGATAGAATGTGTATAAGATAGGGTAACAGTACTCACGAGAAGTTGTAAGGCAATAGTATTTCCCTTTTGGTTTGTTGTCTCAGTAAATACCTTAGCAAGAAATCTTATGTTTGTCCGGGTTTGTCTCTTAGCACTTGTTCATGAACTCTATTTGGGTCAACAAACCCAATGTCAAAAGGGCCTCCTTTCATGCATTCCATAACCTTTTTCCTGCATAATAGTATATATATATATAAATATATGGTGAGCATATATATATACATGCAATTAATGAATTGAATGAGATGAGATAGAAATTAAAGAAATAGTACTTACACACAATAAAGGCTGATGGCAGCTTTGTCGAGTTCCTTTTGATTTAATAGAAAATGCAAGTCTTGAATGTTGAAGGTGATCGCGTCATCTCCGCACAAGAAAATCTGATCTCTTATATGCGTCGTGATCCATTCTTCCTTTCGCCTTGTAGAAATCAAGGTACCACTTGTGCAATCTTCGCATCTTTGTTGGTAGATTCTTGAGCTCCTCTTTCTTGACGAGATTCTTCCCATACTTCCATGGTTGTATGGGGTTGGCATCGCCTTTGGGCAAGTTGTCTCCCATGATGTTCAAGTATGCAATGTAAGTCATACCCATCGCATTGGCCTTTCTTTGTAGCTCGCCTCGTAATCATTTACGGGAGGAGCGTCCCGTGTCGAACACTTGAGCGGGCACATGATTGGTTTTCCTGCTCTCGAGCATGGAAACTATTTTCTGGGTGCCGACGATCGCTACTTTCGCCTCCCACGGCGCCTTGCATACCCCTTCAAAATCAAGCGCGTAGTCCAAAGACAAGTGGGGTTTCAGGTTTTAAAAGATTTTTGTAAAACTTCTCCACCACCGCCGGATCTATTTTCTCCTTTGGCTTGGCCCGCCTAGGTGCAAAGAATTTCTTGACCTCTTCTTCCGAGATCCTATTGGTCTCCTCGTCGCTGCAATTCCATAGTAAACCGGCAATGGCTTGGCGGAAGGCTGGACGTAGTTTTTGAACTCTTTGGCGACGGTTTTCACGGATTTCTTTGTGGCAAGGCTAGTGATGCTCTTCATGGCAAGGTTTCTTCCGCTTTACGAGAAGATGGCTGAAGCGCCGAGATGGTTGACGGCAGGAGATGGCTGGTCTTGGAGATGGTCGCCGCGAGAGAGATGGTCTGCGCCGAGATAGCTGCCAAGCAGAGATGGTCAAGCGGCTCGATCACGACGCATGGAGACGGGCGGGTGCCTCCAATTTGGAAGCACGATGTGTTCCTTCTTCCAAAGAATGGTTGTTGTCACCGAAAATTTGAGTTGAGTTTCCTTCACCGTAGCATGGTCAAGCTTATGCTTCCTCATATTCCTTCACAACCTCATCCACCCGACAATAGCATAGCCATCTCGAATCGGTCGGCAGTGGTAAGTTCCACCAGCTATGGAGGTAAGGCATAGCCGATACCACCTTAATGGATAAGCCCATTAATCTCACATGCAGCTCAGCGTGTTCGCCTCCGTGATCTCATCCACGGGTATCGAGGACCCGCCATTTCAAGCGTGCACGCTCTCCGTGGAAGCCACGCTGCTTTTCTACAGATTCCGGGCCGGAAGCTTCCAATGCAGGCTCTTCGTGCTTGAGATGGGCCGGTAGCTTGATGGCTCACAGTGCATTCACTTGCTCTCGCAGCGCCACAAGTGCATGTTCTATCTGTGTCATCCGCCGGTACGCTTTTTTTTCTTTTCTCGCGCCATCTGTAAGAGTCGCCCCACTCGCAAACCCATCCTTCCACGCCATACCCCCTGCCTCGTGCATGTCCAGGTGTTCTTTTACCGATGGCGCGTGTGAGCTGGTCATTCTCTCGTCGGGATGGAAGGTCCCGCTGTTCTTCTCGTATGCCGTGATGAGTTCAGTGACGGTTTGGCAAGTAGGGTTGGGAAGATACACAACTCGCTTCGGGTCCAACCTTGCCACAATTCCATAGAACCAAGTCTTTGCACGTAGGTCCCACCCATCCGTCTGGGTGTGATCCGCCTAGCTGCAAGGCCTTCAGCTTCCTCCCACTTAGGCCTCGAGATATGTAGCCACCGACCCCGCCCTTTGGTGATATTCCTTCTTCCGGGCATTTAGCGATTGGTTTATGACCTCTTTTAGCTATAGCACCTTCCTTATATGCCACAAATTCGGGCCGTTGAGGTCTTATCTTCGCATAATATGCGCCTTTGAAATCTGAGTCTCATCGCGAGCTTTGACAAATTTGTTCAATTTTGTCTTCCAGCCATGGAAAGCGCCACCATCTTCTTTAGAGTCCACTCTTTGACCTTTTCCTTTATAACCGGTTTGTTTTCATCCTCCTCGACGGAAGGGTGAAATTTACTAACAAAGGAATTCCAAAGCGCTTTCTTTGGATCTTTCATTGACAAAGGTACCGCCGCCTTCTTTGGCTTATTCCAATATTTAGTTATGATTGGGATTTGGTCCCTAACAAGAACTCCAGCCTGACGTACAAATTTGTCTGCGGCCTTCTTGGGCTCCATCGGCCTGCCATCAACACAGACTGCTTCGATCGTGAACTTTGCACGATCTTTCAACCGATGGCTCGCGCCTCGCTTGCTATTTTTCGTAGAAGAAGATTGTTGCTGGCTGGTCGATCCAGAGAGCTAAAAGAAGAAAGAAGCGTTAATTAATACATTTACATATATACAAATCAATCGGTGCAAGTCAGCAGAGGCTTAATCCATGCATATACCTCGACAGACTTTGTAATCACTAAAGTGTGTTCACCGGAGTCGTCATCTTCTCCATGACTACTTGAGCTGTCATCATGTCCCTCCAAGTTCAGATATTGTGAGGTGTCCTCGTGGATCATGTTCTCCATTATTTCTTCATCTTCAAGGTTTCTACTGAGTGGATCCATAGTTTCTAAAACAAAATATGATCACACAAATATCAGTAATACATCTATTAAAATGCTCAAGCAAAGATGATGATATGACAGGTTAAAAGTATTGAAATGTAACCCTAATACATGCTTGGTCATTCCAAACCCTAATTCGGAGAAACCCCCGATTCATATGAGAGGGTACATTTACTTCTTCTAATTAACTTGTCATGAAAGTTGATTAACATAGCATGGTTTTATAATGCTATATTGACAACGAGAGGTGGCGACGCTAGGGCGAGAGCGGGACCGGGATGCGTGGGGGTGTGCATTTGAACCAGCACGACATGGGCTCAGCGAGGACAGAGGAGGTCAGGGTCGACGACATAATGGTGGCGGTGGTCGACGGCATAATATTATCTAGAGTAAGAGAGTAAACATTCAAGTGGACTTGGATTCATACACAAATATACATATTATTCATACAAAAATACACAAATAAATATACAAATGAAATTAAAACCCTAAGGATGCTTGATCATTTTAAACGAGTTCCAAGGGGTCCAAACCCTAATTCGAAGAAATCCCGGAAGCATATGAGAGGGGTCCAAACCCTAGGGCGCGCGAGGTAGCGGGTTCGCCTTAGCGTGATGCGGCCTACCTAAAACGGGCGGCACCACTACCTAGGGGTCACCGGAGCGACGTTAATCCACAACGGTAGCAAGCGCTTGCAAAGCAAATGTGGTGACCATAAACTAATACTAACTATAAAATACACTAAATAACCCTAAACTAAATACACTAAACTACACTAAATAAATAACCCTAAACTAAATAACCCTAAACTAATAACCCTAAACTAAATAAACCCTAAACTAAATAAACCCTAAACTAATACTAACACTAAACTACTAATAATACAATAACTAGAAATCTATTGCGAATCCACATATAATAACCCTAAACTAATACTAACCCTAAACTTAATACAATAACAAAATTCTAATAATAACTACACACTTAATTATAACTAATTAATAACTACTATCATGGGTCAAGGAGTGGCGATGACACCGGCGAGGACGGCGGGTCGGGCGTAGTGGTGGCGCTGGCCCGGGCCGGAGGCTCGCCACGAGTGGACGGGCGGAGGCGCCGCTCCCGAGAGTTGCTGGCGTGGCGGCGTGGCGGCTCCATGAGTGGACGAGGGGAGGGGCGTGACGACACGGACGCTGTGGCGGCGGCGGTGGGCAGACGAAGGTCGCGGTGGCGGCTCTGCTCGCCTCCGCCGGCTCGCTCTCCTCTTTGCGCTCGATCAATCTGGCTAGGGGGGGGAAGAGGAACGCGTCAAGATGATATTTCTTTAACACCGGTTCCACCAGAACCGTGTTAAAGGGGGATTTGTTTCATTCTTTTAACACCGGTTCCCACATTTAACCGGTGTTAAGGCCTTCTTTAGCACCGGTTCGTGGCTAGAACCGTGTTAAAGGCGGCATTTATTTCATGCATTAAAGGGTGGGGACATTTATAATTAAAATAGATATGAATTTAGAAAATTCATATCTTTTTCATTTCAACTCAGAAAAATATGAATAATATATCATAATTTTCAGAAAAATAATATCTATCCATTCATGTAAAAACATTTTATATTTACTTTAGATGAAAATTTTCAAAATGATTAAAACATTTACATATAAATTTTGATTATTCAATTCAAACAAAAGTAAAATAGTCAAATCCTAAAATTTTGAACATAAGAAATATTAAGCATCTAAAAAGGAATCTAACCCTATTTTATTAGAGCAAATCATATTTTACTTTGCATTAACATTTTTGAATTGTTTGGATATTTAAAGGCCGCATCTTTTGTATACTTTGGAATCTGACAAAGCCTCGCTCAACTTGCATTGGATTTTTGATAAAATAGCATATTGTGAACCTAAAAATGATTTTTGTAAAAATTCATGAGCATCGTATCATGTACCTGTAGTTCATATCTGACCCACTTCCTACGATTCAAAGAAGAATTTGTCTTTTTCACCGTGAGGTGGACGGAAAAGGCGATCCTGCTGGTACATTGTCCATATAAGGTGGTCTAGTATTTTGGTAAAATGTGGTGGTGGTTTTTGAATTATCCATTTGGTGGTTGCTTCACAAAACCGCTTATTTTTATGCTCGAAAATGGAAAATGCCTTTTGGTGCGATAAAAGGAAAACTTCCTGTTGCAACATTGTTTGCCATGCCATGATGCACATATATGCACAATATGGCCACATTATCACAAACTATGCCTTGATTCTAGCCATAACATTGGTCATTTGACCAAAGCCAAGAAACCTCGAATGAGATAGATCATTTTGTGAAAGTTTTTTGAGACATAATCAATATACCAAGTTTGAGATTTTTCCTTCTAACTATGTCACATAATATAACACCACGCCAAGGTTTCGTGACTGCTTCGATCTTTTTTATTTTTTATCCCGCTTTAAACTATCGTCAAACTTTGTCGAACAACGGGCATGAAGATTCTTAGCTCGGGCCAAGCCTCGCTCAACTTGCATTGGATTTTGATAAAATAGCATATTGTGAACCTAAAAATTATTTTTGTAAAAAATCAGGAGCATCATATCATGTACCTGTAGTTCATATCTGACCCACTTCCTACCGATTCGGCAGGAATTTGTCTTTTTCACCAGAGGTGGACGGAAAGGTTTCAGATCTCCCAGTTGGTACATTTTCCATGTAAGGTGGTCTAGTAGTTTTGTAAAATGTGGTGGTGGTTTTTTGAATTAGCTATTTGGTGGTTGCTTCACAAAACAGTTCGTTTTTTATGCTCGGAAAATGGAAAATGCCTTTTTGGTGCGATAAAAAGGAAAACTTTCTCTTGCAATATTGTTTGCCATGCCATGATGCACATGTATGCACAATATGGCCATATTATCACAAACTATGCCTTGATTCTAGCCATAACATTGGTCATTTGAACCAAAAGCTAAGAAACCTCGAATGAGATAGGTCATTTTGTGAAGATTTTTTTGAGACATAATCAATATACCAAGTTTGAGATTTTTCCTTCTAACTATATCACATAATATAACACCACGCGAAGGTTTCGCACTGTTTCGATCTTTTTTTATTTTTTATCCCTGTTTTAAACTATCGTCAAACTTTGTCGAACAACAGGCATGAAGATTCTTAGCTCGGGGCCAAGCCTCGCTCAACTTGCATTGGATTTTTGATAAAATAGCATATTATGAACCTAAAAATGATTTTTGTAAAAAATCATGAGCATCGTATCATGTACCTATAGTTCATATCGGACCCACTTCCTTTCGATTCGGCAGGAATTTGTCTTTTTCACCAGACGTGAAAGGAAAGTTTTCAGATCCCCCTGTTGGTACATTGTCCATATAAGGTGGTCTAGTATTTTTGTAAAATGTGGTGGTGGTTTTTTGAATTAGCCATTTGGTGGTTGCTTCACAAAACCGTCTGCTTTTTATGCTCGGAAAATGGAAAATGCCTTTTTGGTTCGATAAAAAGGAAAACTTCCTCTTGCAACATTGTTTGCCATGCCATGATGCACATGTATGCACAATATGGCCACATTATCACAAACTATGCCTTGATTCTAGCCATAACATTGGTCATTTGACCTGAAAACCAAGAAACCTCGAATGAGATAGGTCATTTTGTGAAGGAGATAGAACTGAATTAAAATACGTAATGCAACTAACAAGAAGTTACATAAAGCACGACTGAAAATTAATATACATAAAAGAACTGAAAATTAAGATACATGGCCGATTAAGTAACAATCGGCGAACTTGTTTCGAATGTTGGAGCGATTCTCATGCTCCCGCCTACACCTCTAATACTGCCCATCGTAGTCGTTGTGACTTGCCGCCGTCATTATCGCTGCCGCCGGGTCGTAATTGAACCTTGAAGTCCGAGTACGTGGGCTGGACTTGAGGGTAGCGCAGACGGGGTTAGAGTCGGCGGCAGGTCACAGGCCATGACACTGGAGAGTCCGACCACGCCATCATAGCCGATGGCGGCATCGTTGAAGTTCGGAGGAGGTGTGCCCTCCTCGTGCTCGGCGAGCGCCTCTCACGCCGATCCACGAAGAAGGCTTCCCAAGTAGGGAAATAGTCGGGATGCCATCCGAGATTCCTCCGCCCGGCGTGAGCTCAAGTAGTAGTGGTTCGTGATGGCCATCCGCCACACCTAGAGGGACGGAGGAACTGCACGCCCGGCCAAAGATCCAGCCGACGGGGACACAGAGTCTGCGGGCGGTAGTTTGAGGCGCAAAGCGCCCGCCTCCGGGGTTAGTGCTATGGTGGAAGCCATGGGAAAGAGTGATGAGGTTGCAGATATGATTCTAGAGATGTGCAATGACAATGGAGGCCAACCCTACATATATATATAGTGAGAAATGGCTGGAGGAAGAATCAAGGGAAGAACTGCAGGAAAAAATGGCGGAATAAAAATGGCGGAAAAAAATGGCGGGAAGAAAATGGCGGAAAAAATGGCGGAAAGAAAAATGGAGGGAAGAAAAATGGAGGGAAGAAAAATGGCTCATTTAATACATATACTGTTAACATAAGAAATATTACATTGATTTCCATGTTGAGATACATATGTGTACCAAAAATGGCTCAATTAATACATATAGTCAATCTTATGATCGCGTCGGCCGTAACCATGGAGTATCAGCACAGTTTATCAGGATGGTTGGGCCAGTCTTCACTCTGAAGGTCAGAATTTCATCAAACTTATTATAATCTTCTAACATGTCTGTCTTATCCTCCACTCCCACGATTTTTCTTTTCCCTGAAAGAACTATGTGACGCTTTGGCTCATCGTGTGATGTATCTGTTTGCTTATTTTTTTTCTTTTTTTTTTGGTTTGGTAGACATGTCCTTTGAATAGAAAACCTGAGCCACACCATTGGCTAAGACGAATGGTTCGTCTAAGTTCTTGTCTACCTTTATAAGATTGTTGAGATCCACTGTTGTCATTCCGTACTTCTTGTCTACCTCAACCCTTCCTCCTGTTAGCTTGACCCATTTGCATCGAAACAAGGGGACCTTAAAATTAGGTCCATAGTCAAGTTCTCATATCTCCTCTATGAACCCATAATACGTGGTCTTTTGCCTATTGTCTTCTGCTGCATCGAAGCGGACACCACTATTTTGGTTGGTGCTCTT
The DNA here is from genome assembly GCA_030063025.1 of Avena longiglumis. NCBI lineage: Eukaryota > Viridiplantae > Streptophyta > Magnoliopsida > Poales > Poaceae > Avena > Avena longiglumis. Next base: position 508,242,042 of record CP125978.1, read on the forward strand.
TTTATCTTGGCCTATCATGTAAAATGTACATTTATCTCGTACCCTTGGAAAGTACATACAGTCAAAGATGGTGTCCTGGCCAACAAGTACAGCTGATCCCCAACAGTGGTGTTATTCGTGAGAAGTCTTTGCAGCCAGCCGCCAAAACTCGCCATGTGTTCCCTTATAATCCATTCATCGACCGCCCGGTGTTTGAGGCGATTAAATTCTTGTGTTCATTGATATACGGGGCAACCAAGATAGATGTTTTTAAAACCGTGTAGTGTTCTTGATTGAGAGAATGCCCGTCCCTACTTATCATTGCTTTACATCCTAGGGTGCCTTTTCCACGTAGTCTCCCCTCATGTCGTGATTCTGGAACACCAATCGCCTTAAGGTCAGGAATAAAATCAACACAGAACTCAATGACCTCCTCTGTTACATAGCTCTTGGAGATGCTTCCTTCTGGCCTAGCACGGTTATGAACATATTTCTTTAAGACTCCCATGTACCTCTCAAAGGGGGACATATTGTGTAGAAATACAGGACCGAGAATGACAATCTCTTCTACTAGGTGAACCAGGAGATGCGTCATAATATTGAAGAAGGATGGTGGGAACACCAACTCAAAGCTGACAAGACATTGTGCCACATCCGTCAGAACCTGGTAGGATTTCTGGATCGACATTTACTCTGAGATATTGCATTGAGGAATGCACATAGTTTCACAATGGGTACTCGAACATTTTCATGTAGAAGCCCCCTCAATGCAATCAGAAGCAATTGTGTCATAATCACGTGGCAGTCATGAGACTTCAGGTTTTGGAATTTTTTCTCTACCATATTTATTATTCCCTTTATATTCGACAATAAGCCAGACGGACCTCGACATCGCTCAGCATTCAAAAAGATTTCCTTCTGCTTTGGTAAGAGCGTAGCTGGCAGGAGTTAAGTGGCATCGTTTACCCTTCTTGTTCTCAGGATGCATAGGCTCTTCGGGATCTTTCAGACGTTGCTGGTCCTGCCATGCTTCCGGTGTATCTTTTGTCTTCCCATACACTCCTAGGAAGCCTAGCAGGTTCACGCAAACATTCTTCGTCACGTGCATCACATTGATTGAAGAGCGGACCTATAAGACTTTCCAATAGGGTAGGTCCCAAAATATAGATTGCTTCTTCCACATGGGCGTGTCCGCATCGCTATTAGGAATGTATAGACTGCCAGACCTTTTCAAAATATTACTTCTAGGTCCTTGACCATACCAAATACCTCCTCACCGCACAGAGGATGTGCTTCTTCCGGGTTTCTGCAGACATTTCAAATGCTTGCCTTTCTTTCTTCATCGATGCGTGTTCTAAGAAATCGACGATACCCTAGGTACACAACCTTCTTACATTTATCCAAATATACACTTTCAGTCTCATCTAAACAGTGTGTGCATGCATTGTATCCCTTGTTTGTGCCTGAAATGTTACTAAGAGCAGGCCAATCATTGATGGTTACAAAAGCAATGCTCAGAGGTCAAATGGCTCCCCTTTGTGCTCATCCCACATACGTACACCTGGTTTGGCCCACAGCTATAAAATTTCTTCAACTAATGGCCTTAGGTACACATCAATGTCGTTGCCGGGTTGCCTCGGGTCTTGGATGAGCACTGGCATCATAATGAACTTCCTCTTCATACACAACCAAGGAGGAAGGTTATAGATACATAGAGTCACATGCCAGGTGCTGTGACTGCAGCTCTGCTCACCAAAACGATTCATGCCATCCAGATTTTAGACCAAACCTTAAGTTCCTTGCGCCACGTGCAAAGCATGTACTCTCGCCGACTTTTCTCCACTGTGACCCATCAGGGGTGTCTCAACATCACGCCTTTTCACGGTCTTCCATGTGCCATCACAACAACTTGGCATGCTCTTTATTTCTAAAGAGACGCTTAATCGTGGTATTATAGGAGCATACCACATAACCTTGGCAGGAACCTTCTTCCTAGGGGCCTCGCCCTCAACATCACCAGGATCGTCTCGTCTGATCTTATACCACAACACAGTGCATACCGGTCATGCATCCAAATTCTCGTACTTCTCACCGCGGTAGAGGATGCAGTCATTAATGTAGGCATGTATCTTCTGCGCGTCTAATCCTAGAGGGCAGACAACCTTCTTTGCTTGGTATGTACTGTCGGACAACTCATTATTTCTTGGAAGAAGATTCTTCATTTTTACCAACAACTTTGAAAATGCGCTGTCAGTCACACCGTTCTCTGCCTTCGATTGCAACAAATCTAGTGTGGTACCTACCTTTTTGTGGCCATCTTCGCAAGTTGGGTACAACAGTGTTTTGTGATCCTTTAACATCTGCTCCAGCTTCTCCTTCTCCTTTTCAGTTTCACATTCTTCCTTTGCATCAGTAATGGCCCGACCAAGATCGTCATCGGGCCCATCTTCCGCCTCTTGATCTTCATTATCTACCCCGCTAAAGATCATCATATTCAGGATACATATTATGATAGTTGTCATCATGCTCTTCTTCTTCGTTGTCTTCCATCACAACCCCTTTTTCTCCGTGCTTGGTCCAACAATTATAGCTGGGCATGAAACCGGATCAAGCGGTGGGCGTGAATGGTTCGGTATTTGAGTAGTCTTTCTTGTTCGACAAGGAACACACGGACAGCACATAAAACCATTGTGACCACGGTTTGCATTAGCCACAACGATAAAATTTTGGAGGCCCGTAATGTACTCGGAAGTGCGTCGGTCACCGTACATCCATTGCCGGTTCATCTGCATTAATATATAGTATATATAAAAAATTAATAGGGAGATGACCATTTATATATATAGTACATCAATGACACATGAAAGGATAGTTGCCTACCTCGACCGAGAAGGAAAGAGCAACGAGAAAACTTATTTTGAGCTCTCGGGCATTTCACCGAACACCTCTTGTGCATACGAAAAAAACACAAACTAGCACACTTCACACCCTCTTGCTAGGCTCCAAAATGAGAGTGTGAAAAATGGAAGAGAGGTGTGGGCTGCGGTGTCTTATATAGTTTCTTTAACACCGGTTCAAGCCACGAACCGGTGTTAAGGGGTGGGGTGCGGGGCTGCGCGGGCCACTGGTGCAGGGGTCTTTAACACCGGTTCGTGCCACGAAACAGTGTTAAAGGGGGCTCCTTTTTGCTGCACGGGCCACGCTGAGACGCTTCTTTAACACCGGTTCAGAGAAGAACCGTGTTAAAGCCCATTTCTAGGCTCAACAAAAGGCCTCGTTTCCACTAGTGCAAATATCTATTCTCTCTATTTTAAAATAGATGTCTCAGATTTGTTAAAGTTTAGATAAGTCCATACACTATTGAGTATATAAATTTATCTAAATTTTGATAAATCTGTGATATTTATTTTTAGATGAGAGGGAGTAGATTTTTTTTTAGAGATGTTTCAGTGCAGGTTTGGTGGTTCATGAGCAGAAGAGAGAAAAAAAGTTTGTTTACTTAAAATCCCAACCGGTATGATCGTATAGGTGCTATTGTGGTTAATTTTTAACCAAACTGTAGGTATAAACCTATAGCGAAATCTATAAAAAATATTTCATTCTTTATTATTAGATATATAGATATACTAGCAGAAGTGTCCGTGCGTTGCTACGGTGCTAGAATCAGAAGAGTTAGGGGTGGTATGAATCAGGATCCAACCATCGCTTTCCTTGTACTCCATATGATGCAAACCATCCCAATCTGGGACAGGGTGACTCGGTTCCTTCTTTAATTATGCACATGGCACCCATACTCGAGCTCTACTCTTATTAAGTGCTCCCCTCGGAACCCCCACCTTTAATTATTCAAACCATCCGCTCTTGTGACATACCCACAATTCCTCCCTTTCAATTAGTCTGCAGCGACTTGTTGTCTCCTGATTTGCTTGCCGATACTCTAGATAACTTGTCAAGATATATAAACCGGTGGAACTTACTCTAAATAAGTAAGGTGGGACTAAATATGAATCATAGTATATCTTAATTTAAACAGTGCGAGATCTCAATTACACCTGCCGGTCCAAAATACCAGGGCCTGTACAATTAATGTTAGACCTTGGCCCATGTATTTTGTATGACGACCATTTTGTCTGTACAGGTCCTTGAAGTCACGGGCAGAGCCCGTCTGTCCATCTGTTGACTATTGAGGCTACTCATGGGCAGCTATGAATATGGCTGGCAATGGGTACCTGTCACCCGCTAACCCGATGGGTACCCACATCAAATGGAGGAGGGTTTGGTTAAAATAAACCCATGGGTCTACTTAGTGGTAAATATCAGCACCCATCGGGTCTAGAGGGTGCGGGTCTAGAGGTGGTAAACCCATACCCTTTAACCCGCAGACCCGGCTAACCATGATAGGCCCTGCATGTAAGTGTCTACAAGAAATCCTAATTGGCTAACCAACCCTAACTTCCTAAGTGGTTGAGCCCGACACCGCCTCCCACCCCGCCTCCGCAATCCCCCCGCATCCTTGCATTTCTTTACTCTCCACTCCCGCCTCCCGGGCCCCTCATCGTCCCTACCTTCCCGCCGCCAAGGCTCAAGCCATGGAGGCCAAGCCACGACATCGAGGAACGCGATGAATCGGTGACGGATCGCCCAAAGATGGCGCAGATCCCATTACCCCATGCCGCCGCACCAGTGGCATCCCGCAAAACCACTACTAGAAAATCGCGTTGATTTTGTGCATTGCATCATCATGACCGCATGCTCATGTCATCATGCCACATTGTATTTGAGCATCGCCATCATCTTGCATTTGCTTGCATAAAACTATTTCGGAAAGACCTGTTGTGTTTAAACGCCTGCCTTTGTTCAAACGCAAAACCCGGGTCACCGAAATATTTTGTTTTTGTTTGCTATCGGGTTGCAAAAGTCTGTTTGAGACAAATAAAATATTTAATTATTTTTGTGTGGGCAGTCAAACGGACCGAACCGACCCAGTCGACCACCCCCAGTACAAAAACGGTCCACCTAAACCAGCCCCACCTAAATCCTAAAACCACCCAAACCTATTCTACCCACCAACCGAAGTGTGCCACCTCACCCCTCCCCCAAACTCCTACCCACTCTGCCACCTCATCAATCAGCCACCCAGAAATCTTTTCTTACCTAGTCCTAGTCTACCCCAAACCCTCCACATCACCCCAACCAATAGCCAGTCGCCACCTCATCACCTCCCTTCCCCTAGACTATCCCTGGCTGCCACCTCATCCTCACCCCACTCCCTCTCTCACACAGCCACTCCCTCACCCTCTCTCTCGCCTGGTCCCACCACTGGCGCCTCAGCCCCAGTCCCGGCCCCACGCGTCCCCCACCACACTTGCGGGACCCACGCGTCCCCCACGCGGTCAACCCCCGGCCCCACCGCGGAACCCGCCTCCCCCGCCGGGCGCCCGGCCCCCACGCGCCCACGCCCCACGCCGACCTGCTCCTCCTCCTTTCTCTCCCTCACCTTCTTCCCCTCCGCCACCCTCACCTCCGGCCACCGCCTCCTCCCTTTCTCACTCCTGATCCACCGCCGCTCCCGGCCTCGCTTCCCCTCTCATGGCCACGCCGCCCGCCTTCATCCTTCCCCCGCCAAAGGTTCCACCCCTCTCCGCAACCGGCCACCTTCCTGCCTCCTCCTCGCCGGCGTCCTCTCCCGATGACCTGGTCCCTCTCCTCCGCCTCGCTCCCTGCCGTCGCCGGCCGAGCTGCCCGCCCGCCCGAGGCAGCCGCCGTCGCCGCGCCTCCGCCTGCCTCCTCCGTCGGTCGGCCCTGCCAAGGCGTCCTCCTCCTCCTCCTCCTCCGAGGCCGCCCTCGCTTCGACCCCGCCGGCCTCCTCCGTCCGCCACGCCAGAGCCGCCCGACCATGCGCGCCGCCTCTCCTCCTCCCCGCTCGGCCGGAGCCCGTCACATCATCTCGCTGCTCACGGCTCCGCCTCTTCCGCTGCTCGCCTCGCTCCTCTCGCCCGCCCGCCACCCCACCTCCTCCGACGGCGCCGCCTCTGCCCGTCCCCGACTTCCCCGCTGCCCCTTTGGCCGCGCAGCCGCGACGCCCGAGCTCGGCTCCTTGCCGGCTCCGGCCCCTCTGCTTCCCCTCCTCGGCCACGCACCGCTATCGTCGCCCTCTTCCTCCGATGCAGCGACGTCTCGATCCCCAGGTTCTGGCCGCCTCGGACCGACCCTCCTGCCATGCGCCGCAGCTGCTGTCCTAGGCGCGTGCACGAACCGGCCAGGTTCCTACTCGGTCACCAGCACCTTGGTTTGATGCAAGGTTTTGTCCAAGGGCTACTCGCAAATGACGCTTGCCATTGCAGCATCTGTTCTAGACACTGGTCGCGAGTGTGCTGTTGTATCTGGAATCCCTTGTCCTACCTTGTTGTGTCGTTGATCTTCTCTGATGCTCGTGGTGCTGCGGTCCGATGCGGTTGGGTGCATGAGATGCTCCACATCGCGGTGTCATATGTTTTTCCTCGCCAAGATCTTCTCGATCCACAAGACCGATCCGGTGCCGACCCAAGTTCTTCCTCCCGGAACCGTCAAGATCTCCGTCACCAAACCCTCGCGGCCATCCACACGGAACACCGAGAACTCCCCCGGAACGCCAAGGTCGTCGACACGGATACGACATGAACTTCCCCTCGGGCGACAAGATCTACTTCACGGATCCGAAGACCCCGGAACCCGATCCACTCAAGTTCGCCATCGACGACAAGATCGGCACCGACCGGAACGAACCCAATGTGCCCCGACGCCACACCAAGTCCTTCCCCCCCGGAACGCCAAGTTCTCCATCATGTATCCGACCTTCGAAGACCGACCCTCCCGAAGAACCGAAACCCCGAGACCAACCCCGAACCCCCGGAACACCCAAGTTCGTCGAGACCCCCTAATGTGTGAACCCCTTCCCGAAACCCTATTTTATAATATAATACAACTTGTTGCATATTAAAATTGTCATACTCGCATACATATCATTGGTTTGGGGGCCTTATGCCGATTCACCTTATAATTAAATATGGGGCCCATATGCGGGCAAATCTAGTCTCATATCGGCCTCATTTAAACTTGTGTAGCGCACCGGTGATATATTTTGCCTTGTTAAACAACATTTAAATTGCAGGGTATCTAAACAACTAGAACCATAGATGTAATTGTCGGACCCCGGCTCCGCTTAATATGACCTAATTGCATCGCATCTTCGCCATGCCATACATCATGCATGCATCATGCCCGATCCTCTGCTGTTGTGTTAAATAGTACATCCGGTGTTTTGTTCTAGTGTTTTGGTTCTTCGGATAAGGCCGTTGAGTTGATGCGAGTGTCGACCCGATATTCGTTGAACCTTCGCAATGTTTTCAGCGAGCATCTCCCCTTTCTACCTATCTTACTTTTATAGTATTTATTCTCTCCTGTTGTTCTACCGCTATCCGTGTTGTGATGCTCTAGTTTTCGCATCGTGATATCCCTTGCAGCCTTATATTGGCTTGGACACATCCTATTACCTGTCGCTTGGTAGATAGTTGGACTTATGCCGTCGTAGTCGCTTGCTCAGTCAAGTGCGTGTCGTCAAGTGCCACGCTTGTTGGAGTATTGCCACTGTTTGATGTTGGAGATGATCATGGCTTTATTTATCGTTCACTTTAATTCCTGTTTAACAACTAAAATTGAAGTAAGTAAGCAGAGGCATCGGTGGGTGATAGATAAAATTTGGTTTCCGACCGCCCACTTGTGTCCCGTAGGACCCCGAGTACTTGATACCTGTTCCTTGATTTATCGCGCTATCCACATCCGGGAGGATTATGGGACCCCCCTGAGCCAGAGCTTGATTCATTCTTATTTCTTGGGGCCACAAACTAGTTTGAGGTTTTATTTACTATCCTGTACTTATGCCATACTACTACTGTATTTACGATTGTGCGAGGAGCACACTGTACTGTTTAGGATCGGGACACGTTTTCGCGGTGTCGACAAGCCCAGTTTTGGGTTCCCAGTCGTTCATAGCCGTCCACCCAAACCTCGGGTCCGTCTCGGAGTCAGCTAGCTTCGTTGCGGGTGTACTCCAAGGGGTGGCCCCCTGAAATATTTCTGAATCCTGTGATTGCTTTGTCGTGAAGGCCTCGTTGGGTTTTGATTTGGTTTCTCCGAGGTTGATCGAGCGTGTGTTGCTATTGGTGCACCCCGGCCGGGTAAAACTTTCTGAAAGCCGTGTCCGCGGATATGGACGACTTGGAGCACAGTATCTCGATCATAGACAACTATAACTAAAGTAGTGCTATAAATTTGACTTTATAATGACTAGTAATCAGCTTCACTATAATGGAATGGCTAAATAATACTGCCCACAATTGCTTGTTTGGGTTGTCGTTGGCGACCATTGTACCTGTCTAGTAAGTATTGCAATTATAACGGAATGGCTAAATAAAAGTTCCAACAACTGCTGGGTTTTGGGTTATCTCATGCTAATTGTATTTGACTAGTAAGTGCTGCAACTACAATGGAATGGTTAAATAAAAGTGCCCACTGCTTATTATATCAGGATGACTATCTATACCTGACTAGTAATTGTTGCAACGATAACTGAATAAATAAAACTGCCAACGGTGTGAGTTCCTCGGTCGACTTTCTCGATTGGTCTCGAGGGGGAAACGCCAGGATGGGTTTGTTTGATGGTAGCCTCAGGTTGGTTCCGAATAGGTCTTTCTTATCCCTCTCTTATAGCCGCCAGTTGTATCGAGTCTCTATAGGTTGTTTAGTGCATGCTGCCGCTGCCGCTTCAGTCCACCATACCTATGTAGGCGAGGACCGCCGAATTCTAGCATCGCCGTGTACTGGCCTCAGTACTGACCGCTCTCTCTTTTTCCTTTGCCCTTTGTCGGCACCCCTTTGTTTAAGCAGGTTTTGAGATCGACGTTAGCGGGGTTACCCTCCGCTTGGCTGGGCAGGGTTATGGACGCCATTGGTTATTCTTCAGGCTCTTAGCCCCATTTGCATCTTGTCCGTAGTCGGACGCCTATCATTTTCAAGGTGATTTGGATCTTTGTACCTTATATCTCGTATTCTTGACTCATGGAGTCGTGTTGTAAATATATCTGCTCATGGGTCCCATCGAGGACTGTTGTGTAATGTTATTACTTCGTTTTCCACCCGCACGAAAGTGCCTGGTGGGCACATTTGAATCGTTTCTATGCGGGTTTGGCGGGTTCTCGCTAAAACTTGCATAGGTCCGATTCTGAGGGTGTGACAACCAGCAAGAAGACTGCGATGAGTTGCCGGAGATCCCGCCCGGCTTGGCTTCTTTCTCGGCATGCGGACCTCAACGTCGAACTATAGGGGATCCCAAGGAGGCGGCCAGAAGCGGGGATGTACGCCATCTGATTCGTCCTCCGACATCGGCGGTCAAGTCCAAAAGAAGGGGAAGCACATCGCCTGTGCTCGTGCACTGTTGCGGATACCCATTGGGTTGTGGGTACCCACCGGGTGGCGGGTCTGGTGGAGATCTAGACCCGACGGCGGGTATGGAGGCGGGTGGTGGTGGCAGGGAGAGGTGGTGGAGGAGGGTATGGAGGTGCCATACCCGCCTCCATACCTGGCGAGTGCCATCCGTAGCTATGAAAGCAGCGAAGCAGAGAACATGCTGATCTATGAATAATTATTAGAGAACATATTATTCATAGGAGTTAAGGACGGCAACCAGTTTCCAAGTTTGAATTTTACCACACGCCCTCTACATTGTATCCCATTGTGTAAACCCTGTCGCCGGAGCCGTCGAAGTTGCTGATGTCGCTCACTTTCTTCGGGTGTCGACGATCGAAGTGCCCAGTGATCGGCTCCTTTATGGAATCATTGGCCATGTCGTTGAGACTGCCTACGTTCTCGCACATGCACAAGTAGTAATATGCCCTCGCGGAGGGCTGTGTGCCGACCCATGACAAGGACTGAAGCCATACGCCCACGTATATGCTAGGTCGACTACTTTTAAGCTGTTCGATTAGCATAGAACTTGTTGAGGTAGCCTCCAAAGCAGGTTTTCTACTCGACATGAGTTCGTATTGAACTCCAATAGTTAGGGTCCTCAGCTAGCGTGCCATGGTGAAACTCCTCGCACGATGATGGAATCAGATTGATCGGGCTAAAGAGAAAAATAATAATAGGACTTGAACCGGTACGTGACAGTACGATGGCAATTTGGCGTATTATGTCTTTTGATTGATGTGAGGGCAAACGAAGAGTTTTGTATTTATAGGTGGCGTTGGTGGTAATACGTGATTTTATGGGAGGGTAAACTTGTGTTGGACCGAAAGAAACACTTCGTCCTTTATTATTACTAGCTGAATACCCGTGCGTTGCCACGGAAATATAAATAATACCAATTAATTTATTTATCATGCTCATCACAATCCATTATGCGACCATGCGCTTTCGGCTTAGCTTGCAATTGAATCAGAAAAACTTCATAGCCTTCCACCCCCTAGCGATCACCCCTTGTCCCCTCCAATTCCTTTGTCGCAAGTGCTTAAGTTTCCCTCCTCGGCCCTACTTTGAAGGTAGACAAGTTGTCTATTTGCAAGACCTGGTCGAAATATATCACATTGCCAATATCAATGGTACATATGTTTTAGAAGAAAAACTTAAGTATAAAAAGAAAAGCCAATATCACAAACTGGGCTTTAGCAAAACTTTGCAATATGTTGATCATATTGGTACATATCCACGTATAAAAGATCAAATTTTGAAAACCTGTAAATATTATTTTCCTTTTTTCCAAACTAAGAGCTCCTATTATGGAATCGACGGTCTTTTTTCTTTTGTCATTCATCATTATTTTCTTAATTAGTTCTATGAGTTCATACGACGACACATTGCGTCATGATTTTGTTGTAGTAAGCATGCTGAAAGATCATGGCATCAACAATTCATACAAAAAATCAATTATACTACAAAAGAAAGGTGATCTGAAAAAACAAAAAATATGGACTTGTGTAGAGTGCCAGTGCCAACGCATATCTTCTGCTACTAATTTATTGCACGAGTTGGCCCAACCGTGCATACGGCGCCTGCACGCAGTACGCCCCATCCACAGCGTTCTTCTCTCGGCTTGACACTCTCCGGACGTCCGTGACGGCCCGTCTCCTCTTCTCTGGTCGGCGCCGTCCCCACGCCTCCTACAATCCTACATCCGCCCAGTCCTCTCCTCTCTGGCTTGACACTCTCGGACATCCGTGACGGCCCGCCTCCTCTTCTGGTCGGCGCCGCCTTCCCACGCCTCCTACAATCCTACATCCGCCGTCTTCCTCTCTCTGGCTTGACACTCTCCTGTTGGGCTAGTTGATTTTTCGTTCAGCTAATTTCCATTCCGTTCTCATCTTGACCGCATGCTTGGCTTGTTGACAACTCATATGTAAAAGTATATAAACAGGTATAATTTTATTTAAGATAGCGAGGTGGTACTATTTCTAACCAACGGAAGCGACGGTCAGATGTGTCGTTTCACATAGAGCAGATAGAAGAAATACATGTTTAGGATTTATTGGATAGCTCCTTGTGTAGGCCTGCCGGCCCAACCAGACGAACAGCCCACTTTGGCTTGGTCCAGCTGCCTCTCCCAGCCGATGGACACACACAGAACCCGATCACCGCACAAAACCCTATCGGTAATCCTTAGCAGCCGTGCTGCTTTTTTTTAACGTTCGCAGACATGCTGCTATGGACATGATTGATGAATCATACGATGATACGGGCAAGAGGAATCGAACCTGTACGTGGCTATGGACATGATTGATGAATCATACGATGATACAATACGGGCAAGAGGAATCGAACCTCAACGTGGCAATGTGATTTTTTTTTACTTATAGGTGGCGTGAGGGTTTGGTGAGAGGGTAAATCCGTCCCAAAAAGTGTTGGATCGGGAGAAACACTTCGTGCTTTATTATTAGGTATAGACTAGCAAAAGTGCTCGCATGCGTAAACGGGGAACCAAAAGAGCTACACAAAAGAAAACTACTAAGACCAAGATGAATTTATTTTTAACATAATTAGCTCAATTCATATTCGCAATGCTGGAATCAATGTAACTGAATGCACATGTGTGTTACACAAATGTGGACCATGTACCTTCCAACATCACGATCACGGCTCCAGCGATAGCCATGATCATCGCAATGATATAGTGATATCTTGTTTCACTTCTTTGACGGTGCTCCTGATGTTGGTGATAAGGGTGTCGGACCTGGTTACCATAGTCCGCCCCGTGCTAAAAAAGAAAAACAATTTTTTGTTCATATTTATCTAGTATTGAAGAAGACACAATTCAACGCATCTAGAGGATTAAAACTTATAGGATAGTAGAACGCTTGCCCGAGGAAGAAAATCACAATGCTGCAACAAATTCCTCTCCTCCTTGCCCGAGGAAGATAATCACGACCGACTCCCTTCCAGCACACACAAGCAAAAGATCACCAGTTTGGTCTTGAGATTGAACATTCAGATGTGGTTGTTGTTTCTTCTAGCTCGCAAGCCGTGTGAACAGTGTTCCATCTCTCATAACCTCCATGTAATATCCGAAGTCATTCTCTGCCACCTACTCCTTGCCTGACCCTCGCCATGTTGGAAAAAAGACATCCTGAAGATGCAAGCTGAGTAGAAAAACATTGGACCGGTGAATAATTCCCTCCCGCATGTGCATGTAATCCATACTCACCTTCCACCAGATTGTAGATGCTCATCTTGGTGCAGATCGTGCTCACCATGGCCATGGGGAGCATCCGAGCAGGCCCTCACTCGCCGCGTGCGAGCACGGCAGCCAGAGCCGTGAGCTCGAAACGACCTTCATCATTGTCAGCGTCTGTCTTATATGGCGCTTGACTTTAGATGAGATTAGTAGACACTCATGGTGGAACAAAAAATAACAAAAATAACTGAAGCATCAGCATGCAACATGGGACCCCAGGACCGGGGCCAGAACCTGATTATTGAGGCCGTCGTGCTGTAGCTGAAGCTCGTCGTGCAACATACTACAACCACGTACATGTATCAGTGTTGACCTCCTAAATTTGTCTTCGAGTCATGACCTCGCACGCCCAATTGTACCTACTAATTACATCCATTGACCATTCATTAATCTGCACTTTGGTGATTTGACTACGATGGACTTGGGAGTTGCTGGTTAGAATGCACCGGATGAGAGGGACTCGTAGTCTCTTTTCTTGACCATCTGGAACTCCCCCGCATGCGGGCAGGTGGGCTCATCTGCACAGCACACGACACCATACACCTCGACCCGGAACTCCCTTGTAGCCGCCATACTACCAGGACCTCCTCCTCCCCTGAACGGCCCGCTGAAGCACAGCCTCGTACATCGCCTCCTGGCGCGACGCTCGACCTTGGCGTTGTGACCGCTCTCGATCTCGGCCGGGGCCGCCAGGGATACAGAAGGCGGCGGATCTAGGCACAGGGAAAACGGACAGCGTGTTGAACACTCAAGGATCTGGGCGGCGGATGGGGTGTTGTTCGTCAGGAGAGGAGGATAACAAGAAGGAACAGTTCGGTTTTCACGGTTCTCACTCGTCCAAAAAAACGTTTGAACCACTTGGAGGTGGCAAAGGGTGTAATATACCCAAACTGAATGGGTAAATCTGTCCAAAAAAAGTGTAGGTACTACAAGAAACACTCATTCCTTTATTATTATTAGGTATAGATTACTAGTTGAGTGCCCGTGCGTTGCTATGGCCTAATTTTCATGCAACATATTAATTATGGTGCATATAAAAATTCATGTGTATAGATACTCCCTACCTGTGCGACTGCAATGGATCAAATGATAAATTATTGTTGGGAAAAATGATACCACTTGTATAGTTAAGAACCCGTGTGATGCTTTGGCTTCTAAAATATAATATATAAATTGATTAAGAAATTATAATGGTAATTTTTTTAATCTTTTCTCTATAATTACCTACTCTTTGGCTTCCCCATCCTCGGTTCCTCTCTAAAGATCCAACAATCGTTTTAGCCTTAACTAAATGAATAGGGTCAAATGCTCAGAGGATTGACAACAGTTTTAATGGAAACACTTGAGATCTTGACTAACCCTCCTCCCGTTGAATTTCACTATGTTCCTTACTATCATCTCTTGAACACAATATGGGGAGTATACAATATGGTGATATCTCCTCTATACATTATGGGAATTATACAATATGAAAATAATTCAATCAGACAATAAAAATGTTACCTCGATGCACATCTAAACAAAAGACAATTATATCATATATTAACTGTTATATGATTCTCAATCTGAACCAAGCAATGAAGCAACCGGAGCAATAATCCTCAACAATTTATTCGTACTTGAGATTATTCGCTGATCGATTGCTTTAAAACGTTCAGGTGAATTAGTAGCACCATTATTGGGTGAAGATCTGCAACTGCTTGCTCAGATTCTTGTACCAGATTTGGCTTCAGGTTTGATCCAATTAACCATGCGAGGTTCTTGAGGTCGACCTATGCTGAGAGGCACGTATTGGCAGGTTTTAGGCATAAGGGAGCTGGAGCTCGGACAATGACCCAAGTCTACCTGCCAACCTCGACTGATGGTGGCCGCCTGAAAACTTAGGGACAGGGCGAGTCGGCCTCGACTTATCCTGCAAGGCCGAGAAAATTAGGGACGAATCAAACTTGTGATAGCATCAGAGGCAACTTGAACGTCCTTGGCATGAACCGCTCAACCCACGCATGCGCGGTGGCGAGGAAAATTGGAGACAATGCGGTTATAATCTGATCCAGGTATTATCTCTGGATGATCCTGGTACTCTGCAAACACCTATTGCTCTTCGTGATCTCGCGGGAGATAATAATTCATTACAATTACGCTGCTGCAAAGGTCAGCCAGCGAGCCTCTGCCTCGACCCCGTTAGCCTCTCCTGCAGCACCGCGACCGTCCGCCGTCGACCTCGCCTATTCGTTCAGGTCTGCAGGTGTTTCTTTGGATCGGAAGCGGTGTCGACTGGTTGGTGTAGCTGTGTTGTGAATGAACAACAGAAGACGCACCTGGGATGCGATGCGATGTGGCGAAAAACAACATAAGACGCGGCTGGGATGCGAGCTACTCTCTCCATTCCGTAATATAAAACATTCTCGGAAATTCTAGTCAAACTTTTTTATGTTACGAAATTTCTGGAGTTTCCCTTTTTGCCCTTGGTCTGTGTCACAGACACGACCTGACATAGGTGTCGCGCACGGAGGCACACTTCGCTCTCTTCCTCGCCTCGGTCGTAGTCTTTCTCCCCCCACCGCATCGCCGCCATCTTGCCGCCCACATCCCACCTTACTCCCGCCACGCCGTCAGCGCCGCCACCGTACGTATCCCTCTTCTATTCCACTTCCTCGACATCTCCGGGAGATTGGAAGGCATACGTTTGTTGGCAGGGATCGGAAGATCAAGGCATAAGCTAAATATACGACGTACGACGGAGGACGTGACGAAAACCACCGTAACATAAATTATATAGTAGAAGATAGATAGATATAGATATAGATGTAGATCTTTACTATTAATTTCAAAAGCGTGGTGAATGCCTGGTGTCACACGTCTAAAAATTACAGAAAATGCCACCACCTAACCTTTTTTTTTCAAGCGCGGATGATGCATGCAGCCTTATTTCACGTTGGGTTTGTTAAGTACCGGATATTGCATGAGATTAGCATGCTGCATGCACTCTTATCTCCTTAGGTTGTTAGGCCTGCATGAGATTAGCTTCGTCATCCTCCTTGGCCGCGCACCGAGAATCCCGCGGGCCGTTTCTTTCACCTCCCTCTCCTTACCTCCCTGAAGATCCTGAAGATCGCTACATCCACTAATACCCTAGCCGGCCCCGCACATAGGCCGTGTTGCTGCTGCCCATGCCGCCACCTTCGATCTCCATGACGATGACGCCATCCCAGGCCGGTTCCCGATGCTAGGGAGTGCACACCGTCGGAAGATGGCGGCCACACGACCACGATGACATGATCCCCTGCTCACAGTTGTGCCGCCAGTGTCGCCATATTCTCCAATAAGTCCAGCAACCACGTCCACGCGCTCGACCTCCCTCTATGCCACCACCTCGCACCGGTTCTGACAACACAGGGTGCGATAAGGGACGGAGCGAGTCAACCCCGCTAAGGCGCGCCACCTCCATCCAGTCCCCACCGCCGATCTGCCGCTGCCTTCAAGCCAGCGACGAATCCCGCTTCACTCCCGCAGAATAGATCCTTGTTTGTTGCGGCCGCATCCTGCCGCGCAGGTATATCCATATATGATGAAGCTGCCCCTGTTGGATAATCACACACGAAGATGCCGGCGGGAAATCGGCATAAACCCGACATGCGGAAAGCGACTGCTCTGTCCACATGCTGCAATAACTCAGCATATATATAGGCCCTGCGCGACGCTACTCAAGGGCAGCCTCCACACGTCCGCAGTGCACATAGGCGGCAAAAGCATGCGCAGATGTGGGGAATGCTAAGGAATTTGCTGCTGGTGGGATGACGAACAACTCCACATCCTGGGCAAGCTGTGTGCCTGTGTGCATCAAGCCAAGAAAAATGAGGCAACAGTACTTTACTCCCCCCTGTACTATATCGTCGAAGACCTCCTTGACACCTTCACCGAGTTAGGCATCTTTGTTCTAATGTGCATGTAGGCCTTAAACCTGTTCGTTCCAATTCTCAACCAAAAAGTATTGCATTTTTGTATCCTCTAATAATCCACATTTGTTTAATTGTGTGGCTGATGCTATCCTCGCTTGTTGAATCATGCACTGCAATTTGTTTAATCGTGTGCCTGATGCTATCATCGCTTGGTGAATTGGCTAGCTTTATCGTTTATGTGTGTGTCCACTAGGGGACGCCATGACCGAAAACGCCGTCCGACATGGATGATGACGACGATCTCGAGATGCTCCGAGAGATTCCACTTGGAAGCACCCAGTGAGTGTTTTCCTCTTGTCTTTGCGATTTGTTTATGTAGGAACCTGATGGTTCATCTAGGATATATGAAACTTTGGACAACCATGAGAAACTTACAGGACGAATTTGATCTAATCATAAAATATTCAATGCATTTTTCTTGGTACAAATGAGCTATTGGATTGACACTAATTTGTTACACATATGGAATTTTACACTCCTCAAAATTTTACTCAGTAGTTTGATGTTTCACCAAGGCAATCAAAAAAGCCTTTGTTTGAAGGCAGTCAAGTAGAATTGTTTTCGAGTAGAGGCCTATTTCTAGGGCATAATTTCATTTTTCTGATGGATGGATGCATTGCACATTTATGATATGACCAAGAACTTGAAGCCAATTGGATACATCCGTGAAGCACCTACTTGATGCGTTGGCATCATTGCCCAGGTACGCAATGTGCCCATGCCACCATGGACTTCACATACTCCTTCCTCGCTTCTAATTCCCAGTTTCAAGGGACGCTCACATGGAACCCATACTTTTCATGGTTGGGACCTTTCATGTTTCGGCAGAGGTTCGTGTCCTGCATTGTGATTATTTTTTATACCTGAATGTTATCTCATATGAACATGATGATGTCACCCAACTGATTCTATCACCGATTTGCTGAGTTCATTTTCATATAGAGAGCCATATAGTTCAGCTTGGTGTTTGATCCATTTGAAAATGCCTAGAAAACTTTCCATTTCGAGTAGATGCTTCTTTCCGTAATCAAAATATTGTTCCGTCAATCTATCTTGAAGTCTATGAATATTTGGCACTCAAAAATTTAATGAAACGTTGCCTTCTTTTTAAATTTCTTATGGAGGAGGAGATCATGGGAGAAAAAACAAGGACTTAGGAGTCACGAGGCGATCTTATGGGTTATGGTAGGTCCCTAGGTTATGCATGGCATGTTTCAAGGTTCACTTGTTTTATCAAATACATTGTTTCACAAAAATCTGCACTTTAGGTTTGATCTTCAGTAGTGTGATGCATTTGCTTCTATTCTTTGTAGACCTGAATACACTGTTTTCTTTGTATTGATTCTTTTGTACATACTTTCGTGAATGCTTACATATTCGTCGCACACTAGGACACCGAGTATTTTACCATAAGAGGTAATTTACTTCTAAAACTGAAATAGCGAGTTAATATATTTCTGCAAATATAACAGACCGAAATTACTTTAGGCTTTATGAGAGAGTGTTGAAAACAAATATTTATTTGTGTTGCTTGATGTTGTATCAGGAGAAATTAGGGTCAACTACACGGAACAAGAGACCAACACTTGCAGAGGAGGGGAGCCAAAAACTCAAGAGGGCGTAGGGCATATGTAAGGATAACATCGACCAGTGAACAAAGGATGTGGGAGATATCTACGTGATTCAAAACAGGTTGTTGCAGGTCAAAAATAAAAACACATTGGATTTGTAACCAACAAGAGAGTTGATAGACAATGAGAGGGAGAGATGTTTGGGTGAAAAATCATTAGTTGGATTTAACGATTTTGTAGTTGGATTTAACTTGGTCAAACTTAGAAACATTGACTTTTGACTAATCGTTAGGCGCCTTATATTTTGGAACGGAGGAGTGTAAACACCAGTTGCAACTTGCTTGTGACTTTAAAATTTCAGAAGTAAACCCTAGTTGCAACTTGATTGCAACTTGGTTCTGCCATACTTGTAAATTTCCGAAGTAAATGGGGTTTCATTGTCTTCGCAGAGATTTGGATCTAACAACAGTTACAACTTGCTTTTTAACTTTTTTTTGACACAAAAACAGTGGAAAAGTCCCCCGCTGTGTCATTTTCATTTTTATAAGAGAGTGGGAATGTACATGGGATACATTCCCATGTATCTTGCTTGTAACTAGGACTGGTTTATTCTAAAAATTTAAGAAGTAAACCCTAGTTGTATCTTGCTTGTGACCATAAATTTTCATAAGAAAACCCTAGTTGCAACCTGATCGCAACTCGGTTCTACACTACTTGTAAATTTCAGAAGTAAACACCAGTTGCAAGTTGCTAGTAACTGGTGTTTTTATTACTTGTAAAATTTCATAAACTATAGTTGCAACTTGATTGTAACTAGGACTGGGGTTTTATTCTTTCTACAAAAATTCAGTTTTAACCCTAGTTACGACTTGCTTGTAAATTTCATAAACCTCAGTTGCAACGTGCTTGTAACTACAGAGTTTCTTTCTAATTGTAAAAAATTTCCACTAACATTTAAATTATGAGAAACATTTGTGTGTATGACATGCCTTCTTGCGAAAAACTTACATGCTCAAATTAGTTTGCGATGTAAAATACTATTGTATATTTTGAATTGTATTTGATTTTGATAGTACTTATCATTATCAAACTGACACCGTAGGACTCTTAGTCATCATGGTATGACATGTTACTACAGATATTGCACATGATACAAAAATGTCACACCTATAGCTGCAAACTATATTCAAAATCCAACAAGCAAAGCTAGAGGACAGACGGTCGGTTCAAGACAAGCAGCCGAACAACAAGAAGAACCTAAGGGCACGTACAATGCGGTGACGTCAGCCTTCCCTTATGCTCGCCACGTTGAATTTTTGCTTAGTTGGAGGAGAGAGAAACAAGAGAGAGAGGGTTGTCTTCACTTAGCTAAGGGATGATCTCTTAGCAATAAGAGAAGACTATTTTTCTCCATTGTACCATATGTCTTCTCTTAGTCAACCATTTTTTTACTAAAAATAGTTAATTCTTATTAATTGCTAGAGATAGCAATAAGAGATAATGCATTGTACAAGTTATATATTGCGTCTTCTCTAAATGATGTGGAGAGCTAAGAGAAGGCATGCCTTTTCTAGCATTGTACATGCCCTAACAACAACTGGAAGCATAACAAAAACAAGAAGCCCAACAACGACAACAACAAGACAATGAGGCGTCCGGCGGCTAGAGAGGCTCAAACTAGTTTTCTGCTCACATGTGACCAAGATATAGCCTGAGCTCTAGGCGCGCCTTTGATAAATTTAGTGTTTTTCATGTAATTTAACAAGTGATTTAACAAGTGATTTAACTGTCGGGCAGAAAATCACTTGTTAAATTACACTTGGCGTCGATGAGACCCCACACGACTGCCGCCTCAGCGGCCAGAGCCACGCGCTCCTCTTTCGCCGCCGTGTCGGCGACGTGCTTGCGCCGCGCCTCTTCCGCGTCGCTGCGTGCTTTGGCGCCGTCGGAGCTCGCGGATGGTGGACTTGGTGGCCTCCTTGGCCACCTCCTCCAGCATGATCATGGCCGCCTCGTGGCGGATCTCGCGAAGAACCGCTGATGCGGCCTCCATGGCCACCGCCTTCACCGCCTCCTTGGCGGCGACGTGGTGTATGTCGGTCACCGTCCATTGGGAGGCCACCGTTGCCGCCGCCTCCACCATGCTGCAGTGCACACTCGGCGATCTCGCCTTCCTTCTCGAAGGCCAGCATCTGCGCCTCGCCCATGCGTCGGGATAGCATTGTGGCCTCGAGGTGGACCTCGTCGACCTCCATGTCCGGGTAGCGGGCGTGGCACATCTCCCGGATCTTGGAGCATGTGGCGATCTTGCGGCGAGGCATGGCTGCTGGAGCTTTTTCGGCTGCTGGTTTTCTCTTGCTTTTGGGGCTTGTTGTCTCCGCCGCACCCGAAGACCGTCTTTTATAGACCGCGACGGAGGCGGAAAACAGACTGGGATGCGCGGGAAGTTTTCTCGCCGCAAGAAACGATAGCGGGAAACACCAGTCACGCTGGAAGCCGCTGGCGTTGATAGCCGACGTCGCGTCGCCATTAATGTTCCATCGCGAGGGTGTCAAACGGTGACAGCGGGAGGGAGACAGACAAATAGGCCGGGCTGGTGTGTCCCCTCGGCCAGACAAGCCGGACCATGGCCCCAAATTGACCGGGCCCTGACCCAACCGGATAGAAACAAACCGTTTGGGGTGACAGTATGGGTCGGCCTGATGAAGATGCCCTTAGTTTCCCCCCTATGTCCTTTCGTTTCTGCTTAGTTCGCCAGCATGAGATGGTATAAAAC
Source organism: Avena longiglumis (assembly GCA_030063025.1). Lineage (NCBI taxonomy): Eukaryota > Viridiplantae > Streptophyta > Magnoliopsida > Poales > Poaceae > Avena > Avena longiglumis. The sequence continues at coordinate 508,263,087 of CP125978.1, forward strand.
CGGCAACGGATGAGTCTATCGTAGAAGGCGACGAAGCGGCAACCGGAGGAGGAGGGGTGCTTTCCCTGGCGGCGTCGGCAAAAGAACGTAGTACGGTGGTCGTGGCCAGGAACGCCAGGCGTGTTCCTTTCCCTCAAAAGTAAAGTTCGTGAGCGGCACCTACGCCTGATAGCCTCCATCTTCTAGGGTTTAATCTAGAACAATCAGATTGCTTGCATATGTACATTGCGCTCTCCGTTGTTGTATTCTGCCAAAACATAGCATATAATTTCAATCTCATTGGATATTGATCAATTGCTAAAGTAGAGTCCGTTGTGTGAATTGGTGTCCCATTCGCCATGCACATTTTTGGATTAGGAAATTGGTGGTGAATTCAGAATGTACTCTGGTACACTTTACCAGGTATATTTCTTTCTCTCTCCTGCTATTGTTGCTAATTTGGTAGACCATGGTTACATGTGGATCAACTTTGGGGTAAAATTTGAGTCATGTTGACATTTCCAATTAATCTTTTTTTAACTTCCGATCCATGGCTTTGTCCACCTCCACCTTTGTTAGATTCAATCGCTACAAAATAGAATATAGGGACGGGTTAAGAAATAGCTATCCAGTCGGTCACGTGAAGCTATCGATTGCATGCAGTATTATCATTGAAATCAATTGTTTCTGCTAAATCATTTATGTGCATTAGCGGGGCCTTCTTGAGTGACCGGTGTCATGAGAGAAGACAAAAGATTTCTCGATGCGAATTAGATCAGTCTTTCCGGTATAACACACGGGTCTTTTTGCTAGTACAACCAAATTTGGGATATACTTCAAACCACATGTCTAATTTAGTTTACGGTAGTTAATAAATTAAAAATGGCATATATTATATGTGAAACACGTACTATAGGTTCTTTTACTTGTTCTTTTTTAGGGCAAAAAAAAAAAATCCAGACCAGCCAGAGGACGGAGTACGTGAATAGCCCACCCAGCCCACGTACTGGAATGTTTGGAAAGCAATGAGCACCGTGGGTGCCCGGAGGCCCAACGAAATCCTTGACGGACTCGATTTCCGGCTCCGTCCCAGCCTAGGGTTCCACCTCGATCGTGTATATAGATCATCGGGATGACGCCGCCGCCTCCATCGCAATCCCCGATCCAAATTCCCCAATCCAACAGGGTAGAGCATACCTCGAGATCAAGAGCTCACCACCCATGGCTGCTAGGGTAGACGATGCGGCGTCCAAACGGAAGGCGGAAGAAGAAGAAGAAGAAGAAGACTCTTCTGCGGATCAGGAGACCGACGAGACGGCCGCGAGGACGGCTGCGGGTGCGGACGACGACGACGACGACGACGGGTGCTCTGTTTACGACGACCACCACACCATCTGGAACCTCAACAGAATGGGCAGGCTCAATCTGATGCCGCCGGAGTGGATCGAGGAGAAGAAGAAGAATCACTATGAACACGTCGCCCTCCTGCACAAGATGTACGACGACCAGGAGGACGACGACGACGACGACGACGGTGAGGTCGCCGACGAGGCCACCATGGCAGAGTTCGACGAAATTTGTAACAATATCTTCGCAAACGTCGACCTGAGCGGTCTCAACACCGCCGGCGGCGAATCCTGCGGCGTGGACGCCGTCGGAGTATACGGCGGGAAATCCCGCCCACTCCGAGAGGACCTTGATGATGATGATGATGATGCTGAGACGGAACCGTCGAGCTAGTACGTATTTTAGTTCAGTGTTGTAAGCTGAACAATCTTGTAGTGACAAGCTTCCGTTACTTACTACTATTGTTCCAATGTTTTCTACTGTAATTTACCCGACTGTATCTTGTAGTATCTATTTTATCCGATTATAATTTACTATTGCATCAATGTTTTCTACAATCCAAATTCGACTGAAATGCACTTTTCACGATACGATACCTGTCGCGCCTCTGCCAAGTGTAATTTACAGCTGCTTATCATTGTTCTAGTGTTATCCATATATCTATACTATACTATGCTTTGCTCCAGGCTAACACAATTTGACTCGGTCATGCATTTTTCCACTAAACGAGATCATTATTCATACTAGTTCAAATTTACAAGGACTGAGGTGGATAGTAGGATTTTATTCATTAGCAGCATAGTATAAGGGTACAAAATCTAGTGTTTCAATCAGCCACAAATGGCGGCCATAAGGTTGCGAGCATCACCATTAAAGCCCCCACTTCCATTATATTGGATCGCCCATAGCGTAGTCAGCATCAAAATGAATAAACGGTGGAGGTCCTGGAGGCACCCCAAAAATCCGTTTTGATCGGCCATTGGATCTTGCTTTGAGCAAATCTCGTATGTTCATTTGTTCTAACCGCAGTCATATAAAAGGGCACACCAAGCGAAAACCCTATCCGCCACTTCTCCCTACGGTCCCGCATGTCCTCTTCCCCAATCCCTAGCCACCGCCGAGCCCCCACAGGTTTCCTCCCGCGCCCTCCCCTGGCCGCCACCCCACCCCTACGGGTTTCCGCCTCTCCCACACCGCCCCACCCCACGAGATCCTCCACCGGCCTCAGACCTCAAGCTCCCTCACCCCAAGTGCTCCCTCACCCCAAGTGCTCCCTCCCCTGCCCGCAGCCTAGCCCCAAGCGATCCCTCATGGTCTTCTAGGACGAGTCAGCGGGGGAGGAGGCGTAGGAGGAACGGTGCCGAGGTGGGGAAGGAAGAGTGGAAGTGGTGGAGCACCTCTACGCCTCCGCTTCTCCATCGGAGGGAGGCCCGTGTACCATTACTGCGTGGTTTTGAGCTTCAACAAGTACACGATTATCAACTTGGGATGTGCGGTGAAGGTCAGCCCGACCATGCCCATGGACCGGATATGCATGTTGAGCTGTGGCATGTCTGTAGGTAAGCCGTTGCCCCATCTCCTTCTAAACATGGTGCTAAGAGTTGCCGTTCAAATGATCTAGTCATCCTGGATATTAGGCCATGAAAAGGTCATAAAACATGAAAACGAATAGTTTTTGGTGATAACTCTCAAACATGTCTCGGGTCTTACGGCCATGTTAATCATCCTGGAACCCCAAAACTGTGGGTAATAGCTCATGAAAACGGCCATAAAACGCAAAAACGACGAGTTTTTGGGCATATCTCTCAATCATGAATTGGGTCTTACGGGCCATGCAAATCGCCCTTGAACCTAAATGTATGGGCAATAACTCACTAAAACGGTCATAAAACACGAAAACAACGAGTTTTTGGTCATCACTCTCAAACATGTATCAGGTCTTACGGTCGTTATAAATTGCCCTAGAACTCCAAACTATGGATAATAGGCCATGAAAACGGTTATAACACATGAAAACGAATAGTTTTTGGTGATAACTCTAAAACATGTCTCGGGTCTTACGGGCCATGTTAATCGCCATGGAACCCCCAAACTTTGGGTAATAGCTCATGAAAACAGCCATAAAACGTTAAAACAACGAGTGCTTGGTAAAAACTCTCATACATGTACCGGGTGTTACAGTCATTGTCAATCTCTCTAGAACCCCAAAACTATAGACAACATGCCATGAAAACGACCATAAAACGTGAAAATGAATAGTTTTGGTCTCAAACATGTCTTGGGTCTTACAGGCCATGAAAATCTCTATGGAACCCCAAAACTATGGGTAATAGCTCATGAAAAAGGCCATAAAACGCGAAAAAGACGAGTTTTTGATCATATCTCTCAATCATGAATCGTGTCTTACGGCCCATGAAAATCGCACCTGAACCTAAAAGTATGGGCAATAACTCACTCAACCGGTCATAAAACACGAAAACGAGTTTTTGGTCATAACTCCCAAACATGTATCAGATCTTACGGTCATTATAAATCATCCTGGAATTGCAACACTGTGGGCAATAACTCATGAAAATAGCCATAAAACGTGAAAATGACGAGATTTTGGTCATAACTCTCAAACATATATCGGGTGTTAAGGTCGATACATATCGCCCTGGAACCCCAAAACAATGGGAAATAGCTCATGAAAACGGCCTAAACAACGTGAAAATGACGAGTTATTTGTGATATATCATAAACATGTATCGGGTCTTGCTGGCCATGTTAGTTACCATGGATCCCAAAACCGTGGGTAATAGCTCATGAAAACGGTCATAAAACGTAAAAACGACGAGTGCTTGGTGTTTATTCTTATACATGTACCGGCTGTTACAATCGTTGTGAATCGCCCTAGAACCCCAAAACGATGGATAATAGGCCATGAAAACGGCCATAAAATATGAAAACGAATAGATTTTCGTGATAACTCTCAAACATGTCTCGGATCTTAGGGGCCATGTTAATCGCCCTAGAACCCCCAAACTGTGGGTAATAGCTCATGATAACGGCCATAAAACATGAAAACGACGAGTCCTTGGTGAAAACTCTCACACATGTACCGGGTCTTACAATCGTTGTCAATCGCTCTAGAACCCCCAAACTATAGACAACATGCCATGAAAAACGGCCATAAAACGTGAAAAAGAATAGTTTTTGGTGATAACTCTCAAACATGTCTCGGGCATTACAGGCCATGAAAATCTCTATGGAACCCGAAAACTGTGGGTAATAGCTCATGAAAAAGGCCATAAATCGCAAAAACGACGAGTTTTTGGTCATATCTATCAATCATGAATCGGGTCTTACGGGCCATGCAAATCTCCCTTGAACCCAAAATTATGGGAAATAACTCACTAATACGACCATGCAACACGAAAACAACGAGTTTTTTTGTCATAACACTCAAACATATATCAGGTATGACGGTCGTTACAAATCGCCCTAAAACTCCGAAACTGTGGACAATAACTCATGAAAACGGCCATAAAACGTGAAACTGATGAGCTTTTGGTAATCACGCTCAAACATGTACTGGGTCTTAGGTCAATGTAAATCGCCCTGGAACCCCAAAGCACTCGGCAATATCTCATGAAAACGGCCATAAAACATGAAAATGACGAGTTACTTGTGATATCTCTTAAACATGTATCAGGTCTTACGACCCATGTTAGTCGCCATGGATCCCCAAAACCGAGGGTAATAGCTCATGAAAACGGCCATAAAACTAAAAAAACGAAGAGTGCTTGGTGATAACTCTCATACATGTACCGGGTCTTACAGTCCTTGTAAATCACCCTAGAACCCCAAAACTATGGACAATAGGCCACGCCAATGACCATAAAATGTGAATTTTTTGGTGATAACTCTATAACATGTCTCGGGTCTTACGGGCCATGCAAATATCCATGGGACCCCAAAACTATTGGCAATAGCTCTTGAACGACCATAAAACGCGAAAACGACGAGTTTTTGGTCATATAACTCAATCATGAATCAGGTCTTACGAGCCATGCAAATCGCCCTGGAACCCAAAACTATGGGCAATAACTCATGAAAATAGCCATAAAACACGAAAACAACGAGTTTTTTCTCATAACTATCAAACATGTATCAGGTCTTGCGGTCGTTATAAATCGCATTGGAACCCTAAAATTGTGGGCAATAACTCATTAAAACGGACATAAAACATGAAAGCAATGAGTTTCTGGTCATAACTCTCAAACATATATCGGTTCTAAGGTTGGTTTAAATCGCCCCGGAACCCCAAAAAAATGGGCCACTGCTCATTAAAACGGCCATAAAACATGAGAATGACGAGTTATTAGTGATATCTCTTAAACATGTAACAAGTTTTACGGGCCATGTTAGTCGCCCCGGAACCCTAAAACTGTGGGAATAGCTCATGAAAACGACCATAAAATGTGAAAACAACGAGTTCTTGGTGATAACTCTCATACATGTACCGGATCTTACAACCGTTGTAGATCACCCTAGAACCCCAAAATTATGGAAACGACCATGAAACATGAAAACAAATAGATTTTGGTGAGAACTCTCAAACATGTCTCGGGTCTTACGGGCAATGAAAATCTCCATGCACTCACAAAATTGTGGGCAATATCTCATGAAAACAACAATAAAACGCGAAAATAACGAGTTTTTTGGTCATTTCTCTCAAACATGAATACGGGTCTTACGGGCCATGGAAATCGCCCTGGAACCCAAAACTTTGGGCAATAACTCATGAAAACGGCTATAAAACACAAAAAAGAGGAGTTTTTGGTTATAACTCGGCCTAGAGCCCCAAAACTGTGGGCAATAACTCATGAAAATGGTCATAAAACATGAATACAATGAGTTTTTGGTCATAGCTCTCAAACACGTACCGGGTCTTAGGTCGGTGCAAATCGCCCTAGAACCCCATAACAGTGGCAATAGGTCATGGAAATGGCCATAAAACGTGAAAATTATGACTTATTTGTGATATCTCTGAAACATGTATCAGGTCTTACGGGCCATGTTAGTCGCCCTAGAACCCCAAAACGATGGGTAATAGCTCATGAAAACGGCCATAAAACGCGAAAACGACAATTTGTAGGTCATATCTCTCAATCATGAATCGGGTCTTACGGGCCATGCCAATCGCCCTTGAACCCAAATTTATGGGCAATAACTCACTAAAACGGCCATAAAACACGAAAACAATGAGTTTTTGGTCATAACTCTCAAACATGTATCAGGTGTTACAGTCATTATAAATCTCCCTGGAACTCCAAAACTGTGGGCAATAACTCATCAAAACGGCCATAAAACATGAAAATGATGAGCTTTTGGTCATAACTCTCAAACAGGTATCGGGTCTTAGGTCGATGTATATCGCCCTAGAACTCCAAAACGGTGGGAAATAGCTCATGAAAACGACCATAAAACGTGAAAATGACGAGTTATTTGTTATATCTCTTAAACATGTATCGGGTCTTACGGGCCATGTTAGTCGCCATGGATCCCCAAAACCGTGGGTAATAGCTCATGAAAATGGCCATAAAACGTAAAAACGACGTGTGCTTGGTGATTATTCTCATACATGTACCGGGTGTTACAGGCTTTGTGAATAGCCCTATAAAACGGAAACAATGGATAATAGGCCATGAAAATGACCATAAAATGTGAAAACGAATATGTTTTGGTGATAACTCAAACATGTCTTGGGTCTTACGGACCATGTTAATCGCCCTGGAACCCCAAAACTGTAGGTAATAGCTCATGCAAATGACGAGTGCTTGGTGAAAACTCTCACACATGTGCCGAGTATTACAGTCGTTGTCAATCGCTGTAGAACCCCAAAACTATAGACAACAGTCTCCAAAAACTGCTATAAAACGTGAAAACGAATAGTTTTTGGTGATAACTCTGAAACATGTCTCGAGTATTACGGGGCATGAAAATCTCTATGGAACCCCAAAATTGTGGGTAATAGCTCACGAAAATGGCCATAAAACATAAAAAGACGAGTTTTTGGTCATATCTATAAATCATGAATCGGGTCTTACGGGCCATGCAAATCGCCCTTGAACCCAAAAGTATGGGCAATAACTCACTAATAGGACCATAAAACACGAAACAACGAGTTTTTGGTTATAACACTCAAACATGTATCAGGTACTATGGTCGTTATATATTACCCTAAAACTCCAAAACTGTGGGCAATAACTCATGAAAACAACCATAAAATGTGAAAATGATGAGATTTTGGTAATAACTCTCAAACATGTATCGAGTCTTAGGTCGATGTAAATCATACGGAACCCCAAAGAAGTGGGAAATATCTCATGAAAATGTCCATAAAACGTGAAAATGAGTAGTTACTTGTGATATCTCTTAAACATGTATCAGGTCTTACTGGCCATGTTAGTCGCCCTGGATACCCAAAACCGGGGATAATAGCTCATGAAAACGGCCATAAAACGTAAAAACGATGAGTGCTTGGGGATAACTCTCATACATCTACCGGGTCTTATAGTCCTTGTAAATCGCCCTAGAACCCCAAAACTATGGACAATAGGCCATGCAAACGGCCATAAAACATGAAAACGAATAGTTTTTGGTGATAACTCTCAATATATGTCTCGGGTCTTACAGGCCATGTAAATATTCATCGGACCCCAAAAATGTTGGCAATAGCTCATGAAAACGGCCATAAAACGCGAAAACGATGAGTATTTGGTCATATATCAATCATGAATCGGGTCATACGGTCGTTATAAATTTCCCCGGAACCCCAAAACAGTGGGAAATAGCTAATGAAAACGGCCATAAAACATGAAAACGACGAGTGCTTGGTGATTACTCTCATACATGTACTGGGTGTTACAGTCGTTTTGAATCGCCCTAGAACTCCAAAATATGGATAATAGGCCATGAAAATGGCCATAACACGTGAAAACGAATAGTTTTTGGCGATAACTCTCAAACATTTCTCGAGTCTTACGGGCCATGTTAATCGCCCTAGAACCCGAAAACTGTGGGTAATAGCTCATGAAAACGGCCATAAAATGTGAAAACGACGAGTGATTGGTGAAAACTCTCACAAATGTACCGGGTCTTACAGTCGTTGTCAATCGTTCTAGAACCCCAAAATTATAGACAACGGGCCATGAAAAGCGGCCATAAAACGTGAAAACGAATAGTTTTTGGTGATAACTCTCAAACATGTTTCAGGTCTTACGGGCCATGAAAATCTCTATGGAACCCAAAACTATGGGTAATAGCTCATGAAAAGGCCATAAAACGCAAAAACGACGAGTTTTTGGTCATATCTATCAATCATGAATCCGGTCCTATGGGCCATGCAAATCGCCCTTGAACCCAAAAGTATGGGCAATAACTCACTAAAACGACCATAAAACACGAAAACAACGAGTTTTTGGCCATAACACTCAAACATATATCAGGTCTTACAGTCGTTATATATCGCCCTAAAACTCCAAAACTTTGGGTAATAACACATGAAAACGGCCATAAAATGTGAACATGATAAGCTTTTGGTCATAACTCTCATACATGTATCGGGTCTTAGGTCGATGTAAGTCGTCCTAGAAGCCCAAAGCACTAGGCAATATCACATGAAAACGGCAATAACACGCGTAAATGACGTTTTACGTGTCATATCTCTTAAACATTTAGCGGGTCTTACGGGCCATGTTATTCGCCATGGATCCCCAAAACCGGGGGTAATATCTAATGAAAACGGCCATAAAACGAAAAAACGACGAGTGCTTGGTGATAACTCTCATACATGTACCGGTCTTACGGTCCTTGTAAATCTCCCTTGAACCCCAAAACTATGGACAATAGGCCATGCAAATGGCCATAAAACGTGAAAATGAATAGTGTTCGGTGATAACTCTCAAATGTGTCTTGGGTCTTATGGGCTATGCAAATCTCCATGGGACCCCAAAACTGTTGGCAATAGCTCTTGAAAACGGCCATAAAACGCGAAAACGACGAGTTTTTGGTGATAACTCTCAAGCATGTCTCGGGTCTCTCGGGCCATGTTAATCTCCCCAGAACCCCAAAACTGTGGGTAATAGCTCATTAAAACGGCCATAAAACTTGAAAATGACGAGTGCTTGGTGAAAACTCTCATACATGTATCGGGTGTTACAGTCGTTGTCAATCGCTCTAGAACCGCAAAACTATAGACAACAGGCCATGCAAAACAGCCATAAAACGTGAAAACGAGTATTTTTTGGTGATAACTCTCAAACATTTCTCGAGTCTTACGGGCCATGAAAATATCTATGGAATCTCAAAACTGTGGGTAATAGCTCATGAAAAAGGCCACAAAAGCGAAAGCTTGATGAGGTTTTGGTCATATCTCTCAATCATGAATCGGGTCTTATGGGCCATGCAAATTGCCTTTGATCCCAAAAGTATGGGCAATAACTCACTAAAACGGCCATAAAACACGAAAACAACGAGTTTTTGGTCATAACTTTCAAACATGTATCAGGTCATACGATCGTTATAAATTGCCCGGGAACTCCAAAACTGTGGGCAATAACTCATGAAAACGGCCATAAAACGTGAATTGCCCTGGAACTTCATAACTCGGAGACGTATCTATAATTTTTGATGTTCCATGCTTGTTTAGTATCTACTTTTCTTTGCTTTGTCTACACTTTGAGGTATTTGTATACATTTTCTGGAACTAACCTATTAATAAGTTGCCACAATGCTAGTTGCCTGTTTTTTTCTGTTTTTGGTTCCAGAAAGGCAAAAAATCATTATTCTCGGAATTGGACAGGACAAAAGCCAAAGTCAATATTTTACAGTGGGGGAAACGAAGTCCAGAGGAGAGGCAGAGAGGAAGGCCAGGGAGTCCAAACCCCCTAGGCGCGGCTAGGGGTGGGCCCGTGCCTAGGCAGGGTGTGGCCCCCCTGGTCGCCTCCCAGCCTCGCCTCTTCGCCTATAAGAAGACCCCGACTTAGAAACACTAAATAATCCATCATACTTCCAGAAAAAGTTCCGCTGCGCCACCGCCACCGAAGGGGGATTCAGGGGACATAAAGTCTCTGTTCCGGCACCCTGCCGGGACGGGGAAGTTCCCCCGGAGCCATCTCCATCGATCTCCGCCACCATATTCATCGCCGTTGCTGATCCCCATGATGAGGAGGGAGTAGTTCTTCCTCGAGTCTAAGGGCTCTACCGGTAGCTATGTGTTCATCTCTCTCTATGCATGATCTTATTGTGGTCATGAGCTTTGTAATCTAGTAGATCTACCTTGCTACTCAAGTGCTTCAATAGATCTCTGCTCTCCCCATGTGTGGGAAAGTGACAACATGCATGCCATGGTGGCATTTAGGCTTGAGTCTACATAAATACTCTTTGTGCTTCAATAGATCTATGCTTTTCCCCACGTGTGTGAAAGTGACAGTGGGCATACCGTGTGTGGCACTTTGGCTAGATTGAATATTTGTTATGAGTTATATTTGGAGTTGGATGTCTCTATGAAATTGTGGTGTTTCTTGGAACCATCTAGCGCTCAAGGTGACTGTGTGGGGTTATCTAGATTGGGGAAGGCGGACTTTGAGGTGTGCTGCTATAGCCCTACCAATGATTAGAGTGTTCAACCGGAGAGTAGTTAAGAGTAGTATCATGAAGAGAGAATATTTATATGAGAGAGTGTTCACTAGTGAAAGTATGATCCCTAGGCCTTGTTTCTAAACATTGAAACACTGTTTGCTACTAGATCTGTTGCATGTTTGCTTGCTTCCATCTTTATTCCGTTTGCCAGGGAGGTTTTGGTCCTTTACCTTACCTCACCATCAAGCTATTCTGGCACTGTTACCACTTGTATTTCACTATCTCTTCGCCGAATTAGTGCACATATACACCTGACAAGTGTATTGGGTGTGTTGGGGACACAAGAGACTTCTTGTATCTTGATTGCAGAATTACTTGAGAGGGAATACCTTTGACCACTTCCTCCCTGAGTTCGATAAACCTTTCGTAATCCACTTAAGGGAAACTTGCTGCTATTCTACAAACCTCTGCACTTGGATGCCCAACAACTGTTTACAAGAAAAGAAGTGTGTAGACATCAAATAACTCACTAATATGACCATAAAAAACGAAAACAACGAGGTTTTGGTCATAACACTCAAACATATATCAGGTATTACGGTCGTTATAACTTGCCCTAAATCTCCAAAACTGTGGGCAATAACACATGAAAATGGCCATAAAACATGAAAATGATGAGCTTTTGGTCATAACTCTCAAACATGTATCGGGTCTTAGGTCGATGTAAATCGCCCTAGAACCCCAAAGCACTGGGCAATATCACATGAAAATGATGTATCAGGTCTTAGGTCGATGTAAATTGCCCTGGAACGCCAAAGAAGAAATATCTCATGAAAATGGCCATAAAACGTGAAAATGACGAGTTACTTGTGATATCTTTTAAACATGTATCGGGTCTTACGAGCCATGTTAGTCGCCATGGATCCTCAAAACCGTGGGTAATAGCTCATGAAAACGGCCATAGAACGTAAATACGACGAGTTCTTGGTGATTATTATCATACATGTACCAGGTGTTACAATCATTGTGAGTCGTTCTAGAACCCCAAAACTATGGATAATAGGCCATGCAAACGGCCATAAAATGTGAAAACGAATAGTTTTTCGTGATAACTCTCAAACATGTCTCGGGTCTTACGAGCCATGTTAATCGCCCTGGAACCCCAAAACTATGGGTAATAGGTCATGATAACGGACATAAAACGTGAAAACGATGAGTGCTTGGTGATAACTCTCACACATGTGCCGGGGCTTACAGTCGTTGTCAATCGCTCTAGAACTCTAGAACTATAGACAACAGGCTATGAAAAACTGCCATAAAATGGCCATGCCAATCGCCCTTGAACCCAAATTTGTGGGCAATAACTCACTAAAACGGCCATAAAACACGAAAACAATGAGTTTTTGGTCATAACTCTCAAACATGTATCAGGTGTTACAGTCATTATAAATCTCCCTGGAACTCCAAAACTGTGGGCAATAACTCATCAAAACGGCCATAAAACATGAAAATGATGAGCTTTTGGTCATAACTCTCAAACATGTATCGGGTCTTAGGTCGCTGTAAATCGCCCTGGAACTCCAAAACAGTGGGAAATAGCTCATGAAAACGACCATAAAACGTGAAAATGACGAGTTATTTCTTATATCTCTTAAACATGTATTGGGTCTTACGGGCCATGTTAGTCGCCATGGATCCCCAAAATCATGGGTAATAGCTCATAAAAATGGCCATAAAATGTAAAAACGACGTGTGCTTCGTGATTATTCTCATACATGTAACGGGTGTTACAGGCGTTGTGAATCGCCCTATAAAACCGAAACAATGGATAATAGGCCATGAAAATGACCATAAAATGTGAAAACGAATATGTTTTGGTGATAACTCAAACATGTCTTGGGTCTTACGGACCATGTTAATCACCCTGGAACCCCAAAACTGTGGGTAATAGCTCATGCAAACGACGAGTGCTTGGTGAAAACTCTCAAACATGTGTCGGGTCTTACAGTCGTTGTCAATCGCTATAGAACCCCAAAACTATAGACAATAGGCTCTGAAAACTGCCATAAAACGTGAAAACGAATAGTTTTTGGTGATAACTCTGAAACATGTCTCGAGTATTACGGGGCATGAAAATATCTATGGAACCCCAAAATTGTGGGTAATAGCTCACGAAAATGGCCATAAAACATAAAAATACGAGTTTTTGGTCAGATCTATAAATCATGAATCGGGTCTTATGGGCCATGCAAATCGCCCTTGAACCCAAAAGTATGGGCAATAACTCACTAATAGGACCATAAAACACGAAACAACGAGTTTTTGGTTATAACACTCAAACATGTATCCGGTACTTTGGTCGTTATATATTACCCTAAAACTCCAAAACTGTGGGCAATAATTCATGAAAATAGCCATAAAATGTGAAAATGATGAGATTTTGGTAATAACTCTCAAACATGTATCGAGTCTTAGGTCGATGTAAATCGCCCTAGAACCCCAAATTGGGAAATATCTCAGGAAAATGTCCATAAAACGTGAAAATGAGTAGTTACTTGTGATATCTCTTAAACATGTATCAGGTCTTATGGGCCATGCTAGTCGCCATGGATACCCAAAACCGGGGTAATAGCTCATGAAAACGGCCATAAAACGTAAAAACGATGAGTGCTTAGGGATAACTCTCATACATCTACCGGGTCTTATAGTCCGTACTTGCTATAATATGGGTCGGAGGGAGTACTTAGTTTGGTATAGACGTAGTGAGTAGGCAACTAGGACGCATAGGATGACAACAACGATGAGTTTTATGCCACGTGGACATGATGGGGTGGCGGCGCCATCGTGGGGCGCCATATGTCATTGAGGTGAGTGGCTACTTTGCCGCCGTGGTCATATCTACACAACACTAGTGCACACGTACCCCTCTAACACCGGTTTGGAGGACCCTCTAACACCGGTTATAGAACCGCTATTTGCGATTTCGGTATTAGAGGCCCCTCTTTAACACCGGTTCTTATACGAACCGGTGTTAAAGGTAACATCGATGGAACTGCCCGCGGCGCCCTTTAACACGGTTCGTAACGAACCGGTGTTAAAATTCTGCTGTGGCGGAAAAGAGATAAATCTCTGCTGCGGAAGGAAAAGCGGCCTAAATCTACGCGGCGAGTTACGCCTCTGCCCGTTAAGGCGTATTTAGCGTAGCGGGGGAGGGGGGAGGGGGAATCGATCGGGAGCGGTATACACATACATCGTCATTGGTACATACGAGTACATGAATAATTAAGCAACTATTATTATACACAAACATCATTATTGTGTGGTATTCTCCGTAAACGTTGAAGCATCAAGTACAAGACAAACACGTTCAAGCATATATACAACGTTCATTTTGGTGGATATCTAAAGAGTTCTCCGCCAGGAGTGACGACCTCATCAAGTATGAACCCCGCCAATTCCTCTTGAATGGCTCGTATGCGGTCAAATGGTAGGAGTTGGTCCCGCATCCGTTCGATCTGAATATATATGAAGAATGGGGTCAATATATATAATAATAAAACTCAACACAATTGATGATAATAAAATAATGTTGTGTACTTTGTTTAGTTACTCTAAGTTGTTCTAGTGCGGTTTGTCCCGTCGCACATATCGTGTTGCGAATGAACTCGCAAACATAGTACCCACATAAGTTATTGCCATGTCACGATCTTGCGCACTTTACAAGAATAGAGAGTTCAATCAAAATAATAATCAATAAAGCATGATATAATGGAATTGGAAGCAGAATCAAAGAGATACGCAGACCTAGCTAGCTAGTATTACTTACATTTTGGTCTACAAATTTTAGTTCTTCTGACCATTCACCCTGCCCGTGAACCTTTTCCAAACCCTGTCCGGCAAAGAAAATGGATAAAGGAGTAATTAATTACTTGTTGTCACGAAAGTTGCTGATCTAGTGCGATAATATGATTGAAATTACCTCTGGAGCATCTCTCTAAAGTCTGCCCATAGCTCTTTTCTTTTAAATGTGAGTCCATGACAAGGACTTTTCCTGAGTCAGGTTGAATGACTAGCAGAATAAAGTGGAACCTACGCACGCATAACTCATCATCAGTTAAACTTAACATCAAGTAAGCTGGATAGAATGTGTATAAGATAGGGTAACAGTACTCACGAGAAGTTGTAAGGCAATAGTATTTCCCTTTTGGTTTGTTGTCTCAGTAAATACCTTAGCAAGAAATCTTATGTTTGTCCGGGTTTGTCTCTTAGCACTTGTTCATGAACTCTATTTGGGTCAACAAACCCAATGTCAAAAGGGCCTCCTTTCATGCATTCCATAACCTTTTTCCTGCATAATAGTATATATATATATAAATATATGGTGAGCATATATATATACATGCAATTAATGAATTGAATGAGATGAGATAGAAATTAAAGAAATAGTACTTACACACAATAAAGGCTGATGGCAGCTTTGTCGAGTTCCTTTTGATTTAATAGAAAATGCAAGTCTTGAATGTTGAAGGTGATCGCGTCATCTCCGCACAAGAAAATCTGATCTCTTATATGCGTCGTGATCCATTCTTCCTTTCTCGTCTTGTAGAAATCAAGGTACCACTTGTGCAATCTTCGCATCTTTGTTGGTAGATTCTTGAGCTCCTCTTTCTTGACGAGATTCTTCCCATACTTCCATGGTTGTATGGGGTTGGCATCGCCTTTGGGCAAGTTGTCTCCCATGATGTTCAAGTATGCAATGTAAGTCATACCCATCGCATTGGCCTTTCTTTGTAGCTCTGCCTCGTAATCATTTACGGGAGGAGCGTCCCGTGTGTCGAACACTTGGAGCGGGGCACATGATTGGTTTTCCTGCTCTCCGAGCATGGAAACTATTTTCTGGGGTGCCGCACGACTGCTACTTTCAGTCTCCCTACGGCGCCTTGCATACCCCTTCAAAATCTGGCGCTCGTAGTCCAGCACAAGTGGGGTTTCAGGTTTTAAAAGATTTTTGTAAAACTTCTCCACCACCGCCGGATCTATTTTCTCCTTTGGCTTGGCCCGTCTAGGTGCAAAGAATTTCTTGACCTCTTCTTCCGAGATCCTATTGGTCTCCTCGTCGCTGCAATTCCATAGTAAAACCGGCAATGGCTTGGCGGAAGGCTGCGGGACGTAGTTTTTTGAACTCTTTGGCGTACGGTTTCCTACGGATTTCTTTGTGGCAGTGCTAGTGATGCTCTTCATGGCAGTGCTCTTCCGCTTACGCTGAGAAGATGGCTGAAGCGCCGGAGATGGTTGACGGGCAGGAGATGGCTGGTGCGCGGGAGATGGCTGCCGCGCGAGAGATGGCTGAAGCGCCGGAGATAGCTGCCGCGCAGGAGATGGCTGAAGCGGCTCAGACTGCTGACGCTGCGGAGACGGCGGGGGTGCCAGTGGCCTCCAATTTGGAAGCACGATGTGTTCCTTCTTCCAAAGAATGGTTGTTTTCACTGCAAATTTGAGTTGAGTTTCCCCTTCACCTGTAGCATGGTCAAGCTGTGCTTCCTCATATTCCTTCACAACCTCATCCACCCCGACAATAGCATAGCCATCTGGAATCGGTCGGCAGTGGTAAGTTCCACCAGCTACAGGAGGTAAGGCATAGCCGACAGCCACCTTAATGGATAAGCCCATTAATCTCACATGCAGCTCAGCGTGTTCGCTCTCCGTGATCTCATCCACGGGGTATCGAGGACCCGCCATTTCAAGCGTGGGCTGCACGTTCTCCGTGGAAGCCACGCTGCTTTTCTGCGCAGATTCTGGGCCGCCGGAAGCTTCCAATGCAGGCTCTTCGTGCCGCTGAGATGGGCCGGTAGCTTGATGGCTCTGTTGTGCATTCACTTGCTCCTGCAGCGCCACAAGTGCATGTTCTATCTGTGTCATCCGCTGTGTACGCTTTTTTTCTTTTCTGCCGCGCCATCTGTAAGAGTCGCCCCACTCGGCAAACCCATCCTTCCACGTCATACCCCCTGTGCCTCGTGCATGTCCAGGGTGTTCTTTTTTACCGATGGCGCGTGTGAGCTGGTCATTCTCTCTGTCGGGATGGAAGGTCCTGGCGGCTGTTTCCTCGTATGCCGTGATGAGTTCAGTGACGGGTTTGGCAAGTAGGGTTGGGAAGATACACAATCCTGTTTCTGGGTCCAACCTTGCCACAATTCCATAGAACCAAGTCTTTGCACGTAGGTCCCACCCATCTGTCTGGGGTGTGATCCGTCTAGCGCGCAAGGCCTTCTCAGCTTCCTCCCACTTAGGCCTCTGAGATATGTAGCCACCTGACCCCGTCCTTTGGTGATATTCCTTCTTCTGGGCATTTAGCGTATTGGTTTATGACCTCTTTTTAGCTATAGCACCTTCCTTATATGCCACAAATTCGGGCCAGTGAGGTCTTATCTTCGCATAATATGCGTCTTTGAAATCTGGAGTCTCGCGAGCTTTGACAAATTTGTTCAATTTTGTCTTCCGATTCTTGAAAGCGTCGACCATCTTCTTTAGAGTCCACTCTTTGACCTTTTCCTTTATAACCGGTTTGTTTTCATCCTCCTCGGCGGAAGGGTGAAATTTACTGTGATGAATTCAAAGCGTTTCTTTGGATCTTTCATTGACAAAGGTACCGTCGCCCTTCTTTGGCTTATTCCAATATTTAGTTATGATTGGGATTTGGTCCCTAACAAGAACTCCAGCCTGACGTACAAATTTGTCTGCGGCCTTCTTGGGCTCCATCGGCCTGCCATCAACACAGACTGCTTCGATCGTGAACTTTGCACGATCTTTCAACCGATGGCTCGCGCCTCGCTTGCTATTTTTCGTAGAAGAAGATTGTTGCTGGCTGGTCGATCCAGAGAGCTAAAAGAAGAAAGAAGCGTTAATTAATACATTTACATATATACAAATCAATCGGTGCAAGTCAGCAGAGGCTTAATCCATGCATATACCTCGACAGACTTTGTAATCACTAAAGTGTGTTCACCGGAGTCGTCATCTTCTCCATGACTACTTGAGCTGTCATCATGTCCCTCCAAGTTCAGATATTGTGAGGTGTCCTCGTGGATCATGTTCTCCATTATTTCTTCATCTTCAAGGTTTCTACTGAGTGGATCCATAGTTTCTAAAACAAAATATGATCACACAAATATCAGTAATACATCTATTAAAATGCTCAAGCAAAGATGATGATATGACAGGTTAAAAGTATTGAAATGTAACCCTAATACATGCTTGGTCATTCCAAACCCTAATTCGGAGAAACCCCCGATTCATATGAGAGGGTACATTTACTTCTTCTAATTAACTTGTCATGAAAGTTGATTAACATAGCATGGTTTTATAATGCTATATTGACAACGAGAGGTGGCGACGCTAGGGCGAGAGCGGGACCGGGATGCGTGGGGGTGTGCATTTGAACCAGCACGACATGGGCTCAGCGAGGACAGAGGAGGTCAGGGTCGACGACATAATGGTGGCGGTGGTCGACGGCATAATATTATCTAGAGTAAGAGAGTAAACATTCAAGTGGACTTGGATTCATACACAAATATACATATTATTCATACAAAAATACACAAATAAATATACAAATGAAATTAAAACCCTAAGGATGCTTGATCATTTTAAACGAGTTCCAAGGGGTCCAAACCCTAATTCGAAGAAATCCCGGAAGCATATGAGAGGGGTCCAAACCCTAGGGCGCGCGAGGTAGCGGGTTCGCCTTAGCGTGATGCGGCCTACCTAAAACGGGCGGCACCACTACCTAGGGGTCACCGGAGCGACGTTAACGACAACGGCCAGCGGCGGCGCTTGCAAAGCAGCGAGGTGACGACCATAAACTAATACTAACTATAAAATACACTAAATAACCCTAAACTAAATACACTAAACTACACTAAATAAATAACCCTAAACTAAATAACCCTAAACTAATAACCCTAAACTAAATAAACCCTAAACTAAATAAACCCTAAACTAATACTAACACTAAACTACTAATAATACAATAACTAGAAATCTATTGCGAATCCACATATAATAACCCTAAACTAATACTAACCCTAAACTTAATACAATAACAAAATTCTAATAATAACTACACACTTAATTATAACTAATTAATAACTACTATCGGCGGGGTCGGCGGGGAGTGGCGCATGACACCGGGCGAGGACGGCGGGGTCGGCGGCGAGTGGTGGCCCGGCCGAGGCTTCGCCATGAGTGGAGGCGAGGCGCCGCTCCCGAGAGTTCTTGGCGTGGCAGTGGCGGCTCATGAGTGGGCGAGGAGGGTGGCGAGCGACACCAGACGCGGTGGCGGCCGGTGGCAGTGATGGGCAGCGAAGGTCGCGGTGGCGGCCACTCTGCTCCTCGCCCGGCGGCTCTCTCTGCGCGCTCCTCTTTGCGCTCGATCAATCTAGCTGGGGGGAGGAAGAGGAACGCGCCCGCATTTATACCCCCCTTTAACACTGGTTCCAGCCAGGAACCGGTGTTAAAGGGGGGGGATTTGTTTCGCGACCGCACCCCCCTTTAACACCGGTTCCAGCCACGAACCGGTGTTAAAGGCCTCTCCCTTTAGCACCGGTTCGTGGCTAGAACCGGTGTTAAAGGCGGGCATTTATTTCATGCATTAAAGGGGTGGGGACATTTATAATTCAAAAATAGATATGAATTTAGAAAATTCATATCTTTTTCATTTCAACTCAGAAAAATATGAATAATATATCATAATTTTCAGAAAAATAATATCTATCCATTCATGTAAAAACATTTTATATTTACTTTAGATGAAAATTTTCAAAATGATTAAAACATTTACATATAAATTTTGATTATTCAATTCAAACAAAAGTAAAATAGTCAAATCCTAAAATTTTGAACATAAGAAATATTAAGCATCTAAAAAGGAATCTAACCCTATTTTATTAGAGCAAATCATATTTTACTTTG
Organism: Avena longiglumis; assembly: GCA_030063025.1. Lineage (NCBI taxonomy): Eukaryota > Viridiplantae > Streptophyta > Magnoliopsida > Poales > Poaceae > Avena > Avena longiglumis. The sequence goes on from CP125978.1 coordinate 508,283,007, forward strand.
CATTAACATTTTTGAATTGTTTGGATATTTAAAGGCCGCATCTTTTGTATACTTTGGAATCTGACAAAGCCTCGCTCAACTTGCATTGGATTTTTGATAAAATAGCATATTGTGAACCTAAAAATGATTTTTGTAAAAATTCATGAGCATCGTATCATGTACCTGTAGTTCATATCTGACCCACTTCCTACGATTCAGCAAGAATTTGTCTTTTTCACCAGAGGTGGACGGAAAGGCAGATCCCCCTGTTGGTACATTGTCCATATAAGGTGGTCTAGTATTTTGGTAAAATGTGGTGGTGGTTTTTTGAATTATCCATTTGGTGGTTGCTTCACAAAACCGTCTATTTTTTATGCTCGGAAAATGGAAAATGCCTTTTTGGTGCGATAAAAAGGAAAACTTCCTGTTGCAACATTGTTTGCCATGCCATGATGCACATATATGCACAATATGGCCACATTATCACAAACTATGCCTTGATTCTAGCCATAACATTGGTCATTTGACCCGAAAGCCAAGAAACCTCGAATGAGATAGATCATTTTGTGAAAGTTTTTTTGAGACATAATCAATATACCAAGTTTGAGATTTTTCCTTCTAACTATGTCACATAATATAACACCACGCGAAGGTTTCGCACTGTTTCGATCTTTTTTTATTTTTTTATCCCCGTTTTAAACTATCGTCAAACTTTGTCGAACAACGGGCATGAAGATTCTTAGCTCGGGGCCAAGCCTCGCTCAACTTGCATTGGATTTTTGATAAAATAGCATATTGTGAACCTAAAAATTATTTTTGTAAAAAATCAGGAGCATCATATCATGTACCTGTAGTTCATATCTGACCCACTTCCTACCGATTCGGCAGGAATTTGTCTTTTTCACCAGAGGTGGACGGAAAGGTTTCAGATCTCCCAGTTGGTACATTTTCCATGTAAGGTGGTCTAGTAGTTTTGTAAAATGTGGTGGTGGTTTTTTGAATTAGCTATTTGGTGGTTGCTTCACAAAACAGTTCGTTTTTTATGCTCGGAAAATGGAAAATGCCTTTTTGGTGCGATAAAAAGGAAAACTTTCTCTTGCAATATTGTTTGCCATGCCATGATGCACATGTATGCACAATATGGCCATATTATCACAAACTATGCCTTGATTCTAGCCATAACATTGGTCATTTGAACCAAAAGCTAAGAAACCTCGAATGAGATAGGTCATTTTGTGAAGATTTTTTTGAGACATAATCAATATACCAAGTTTGAGATTTTTCCTTCTAACTATATCACATAATATAACACCACGCGAAGGTTTCGCACTGTTTCGATCTTTTTTTATTTTTTATCCCTGTTTTAAACTATCGTCAAACTTTGTCGAACAACAGGCATGAAGATTCTTAGCTCGGGGCCAAGCCTCGCTCAACTTGCATTGGATTTTTGATAAAATAGCATATTATGAACCTAAAAATGATTTTTGTAAAAAATCATGAGCATCGTATCATGTACCTATAGTTCATATCGGACCCACTTCCTTTCGATTCGGCAGGAATTTGTCTTTTTCACCAGACGTGAAAGGAAAGTTTTCAGATCCCCCTGTTGGTACATTGTCCATATAAGGTGGTCTAGTATTTTTGTAAAATGTGGTGGTGGTTTTTTGAATTAGCCATTTGGTGGTTGCTTCACAAAACCGTCCGTTTTTTATGCTCGGAAAATGGAAAATGCCTTTTTGGTGCGATAAAAAGGAAAACTTCCTCTTGCAACATTGTTTGCCATGCCATGATGCACATGTATGCACAATATGGCCACATTATCACAAACTATGCCTTGATTCTAGCCATAACATTGGTCATTTGACCTGAAAGCCAAGAAACCTCGAATGAGATAGGTCATTTTGTGAAGGAGATAGAACTGGAATTAAAATACAGAATGCAACTAACAGTAAGTTACATAAAGCACGACTGAAAATTAATATACATAAAAGAACTGAAAATTAAGATACATGGCCAGATTAAGTAACAATCGGCCGAACTTGTTTCGGAATGTTGGAGCGATTCAGTCATGCTCCTGCCTACACCTCTAATACTCGCCACTGTAGTCGTCGTACTCGTCGCCGCCGTCATCGCTGTCGTCGTCGGGGTCGCCGTAATTGAACCTTGAAGTCTGAGTACGCGTGGGCTGGACTTGAGGGTAGCGCAGACGGGGGTTAGAGTCGGCGGCAGTGTCATAGGCCATGACACTCTGGAGAGTCCGACCGCGCCATCATAGCCGATGGCCGGCATCGTTGAAGTTCGGAGGAGGTGTGCCGTCCTCCTCGTGCCTGGCGAGCGCCCTCTCACGCCGATCCACGAAGAAGGCTTCCCAAGTAGGGAAATAGTCGGGATGCCATCTGAGATTCCTCCGCTGCTCCGGCGTGAGCTCGAAGTAGTAGTGGTTCGTGATGGCCATCCGGCGCGCCACACCTAGAGGGACGGGAGGAACCGGCACGCCTCCGGCGCTCAGCATCCAGCCGACGGGGACACAGTAGCCCGGCGGGCAGGGGTAGTTTGAGGCGCAAAGCGCCTCCGCCTCCCTGGGGGTTAGTGCTATGGTGGAAGCCATGGGAAAGAGTGATGAGGTTGCAGATATGATTCTAGAGATGTGCAATGACAATGGAGGCCAACCCTACATATATATATAGTGAGAAATGGCTGGAGGAAGAACTGGCGGGAAGAACTGGCAGGAAAAAATGGCGGGAATAAAAATGGCGGAAAAAAATGGCGGGAAGAAAAATGGCGGGAAAAAATGGCGGAAAGAAAAATGGAGGGAAGAAAAATGGAGGGAAGAAAAATGGCTCATTTAATACATATACTGTTAACATAAGAAATATTACATTGATTTCCATGTTGAGATACATATGTGTACCAAAAATGGCTCAATTAATACATATAGTCAATCTTATGATCGCGTCGGCCGTAACCATGGAGTATCAGCACAGTTTATCAGGATGGTTGGGCCAGTCTTCACTCTGAAGGTCAGAATTTCATCAAACTTATTATAATCTTCTAACATGTCTGTCTTATCCTCCACTCCCACGATTTTTCTTTTCCCTGAAAGAACTATGTGACGCTTTGGCTCATCGTGTGATGTATCTGTTTGCTTATTTTTTTTCTTTTTTTTTTGGTTTGGTAGACATGTCCTTTGAATAGAAAACCTGAGCCACACCATTGGCTAAGACGAATGGTTCGTCTAAGTTCTTGTCTACCTTTATAAGATTGTTGAGATCCACTGTTGTCATTCCGTACTTCTTGTCTACCTCAACCCTTCCTCCTGTTAGCTTGACCCATTTGCATCGAAACAAGGGGACCTTAAAATTAGGTCCATAGTCAAGTTCTCATATCTCCTCTATGAACCCATAATACGTGGTCTTTTGCCTATTGTCTTCTGCTGCATCGAAGCGGACACCACTATTTTGGTTGGTGCTCTTTTTATCTTGGCCTATCATGTAAAATGTACATTTATCTCGTACCCTTGGAAAGTACATACAGTCAAAGATGGTGTCCTGGCCAACAAGTACAGCTGATCCCCAACAGTGGTGTTATTCGTGAGAAGTCTTTGCAGCCAGCCGCCAAAACTCGCCATGTGTTCACTTATAATCCATTCATCAGACTGCCCCGGGTGTTTGAGGCGTATTAAATTCTTGTGTTCATTGATATACGGGGCAACCAAGATAGATGTTTTTAAAACCGTGTAGTGTTCTTGATTGAGAGAATGCCCGTCCCTACTTATCATTGCTTTACATCCTAGGGTGCCTTTTCCACGTAGTCTCCCCTCATGTCGTGATTCTGGAACACCAATCGCCTTAAGGTCAGGAATAAAATCAACACAGAACTCAATGACCTCCTCTGTTACATAGCTCTTGGAGATGCTTCCTTCTGGCCTAGCACGGTTATGAACATATTTCTTTAAGACTCCCATGTACCTCTCAAAGGGGGACATATTGTGTAGAAATACAGGACCGAGAATGACAATCTCTTCTACTAGGTGAACCAGGAGATGCGTCATAATATTGAAGAAGGATGGTGGGAACACCAACTCAAAGCTGACAAGACATTGTGCCACATCTGTCTGTAACCCTGGTAGGATTTCTGGATCGATTACCTTCTGAGATATTGCATTGAGGAATGCACATAGTTTCACAATGGGTACTCGAACATTTTCATGTAGAAGCCCCCTCAATGCAATCAGAAGCAATTGTGTCATAATCACGTGGCAGTCATGAGACTTCAGGTTTTGGAATTTTTTCTCTACCATATTTATTATTCCCTTTATATTCGACAATAAGCCAGACGGGACCCTGATACTGCTCAGGCATTCAAAAAAGATTTCCTTCTCTGCTTTGGTAAGAGCGTAGCTGGCAGGAGTTAAGTGGCATCGTTTACCCTTCTCATTCTCAGGATGCATAGGCTCTTCCGGGTCTTTCAGACGTTGCTGGTCCTGCCATGCTTCCGGTGTATCTTTTGTCTTCCCATACACTCCTAGGAAGCCTAGCAGGTTCACGCAAACATTCTTCGTCACGTGCATCACGTTGATTGAAGAGCGGACCTCTAAGACTTTCCAATAGGGTAGGTCCCAAAATATAGATTGCTTCTTCCACATGGGCGCGTGTCCGGCATCGTCATTAGGAACAGATAGACTGCCAGGACCTTTTCAAAATATTACTTCTAGGTCCTTGACCATACCAAATACCTCCTCACCGGTACAGAGGACAGGCTTCTTCCGGGGTTCTGCCAGACATTTCAAATGCTTGCCTTTCTTTCTTACTGGATGCAGGTTCGGAAGAAATCGACGATACCCTAGGTACACAACCTTCTTACATTTATCCAAATATACACTTTCAGTCTCATCTAAACAGTGTGTGCATGCATTGTATCCCTTGTTTGTCTGCCCTGAAATGTTACTAAGAGCAGGCCAATCATTGATGGTTACAAAAAGCAATGCTCGTAGGTCAAATGGCTCCCCTTTGTGCTCATCCCACATACGTACACCTGGTTTGGCCCACAGCTATAAAATTTCTTCAACTAATGGCCTTAGGTACACATCAATGTCGTTGCCGGGTTGCCTCGGGTCTTGGATGAGCACTGGCATCATAATGAACTTCCTCTTCATACACAACCAAGGAGGAAGGTTATAGATACATAGAGTCACATGCCAGGTGCTGTGACTGCAGCTCTGCTCACCAAAACGATTCATGCCATCTGTACTTAGACCAAACCTTAAGTTCCTTGCGTCACGTGCAAAGTACAGGTACTCTCGCTCGACTTTTCTCCACTGTGACCCATCAGCGGGGTGTCTCAACATCACGTCTTTCTTACGGTCTTCCATGTGCCATCACAACAACTTGGCATGCTCTTTATTTCTAAAGAGACGTTTTAATCGTGGTATTATAGGAGCATACCACATAACCTTGGCAGGAACCTTCTTCCTAGGGGCCTCGCCCTCAACATCACCAGGATCGTCTCGTCTGATCTTATACCACAACACAGTGCATACCGGTCATGCATCCAAATTCTCGTACTTCTCACCGCGGTAGAGGATGCAGTCATTAATGTAGGCATGTATCTTCTGCGCGTCTAATCCTAGAGGGCAGACAACCTTCTTTGCTTGGTATGTACTGTCGGACAACTCATTATTTCTTGGAAGAAGATTCTTCATTTTTACCAACAACTTTGAAAATGCGCTGTCAGTCACACCGTTCTCTGCCTTCGATTGCAACAAATCTAGTGTGGTACCTACCTTTTTGTGGCCATCTTCGCAAGTTGGGTACAACAGTGTTTTGTGATCCTTTAACATCTGCTCCAGCTTCTCCTTCTCCTTTTCAGTTTCACATTCTTCCTTTGCATCAGTAATGGCCCGACCAAGATCGTCATCAGCGGGCCCATCTTCTGCCTCTTGATCTTCATTATCTACCCCCGTTGCAGTATCATCATATTCAGGATACATATTATGATAGTTGTCATCATGCTCTTCTTCTTCGTTGTCTTCCATCACAACCCCTTTTTCTCCGTGCTTGGTCCAACAATTATAGCTGGGCATGAAACCGGATCGAAGCAGGTGGGCGTGAATGGTTCTGGTATTTGAGTAGTCTTTCTTGTTCTGACAGTGAACACACGGACAGCACATAAAACCATTGTGACCACGGTTTGCATTAGCCACAACGATAAAATTTTGGAGGCCCGTAATGTACTCGGAAGTGCGTCGGTCACCGTACATCCATTGCCGGTTCATCTGCATTAATATATAGTATATATAAAAAATTAATAGGGAGATGACCATTTATATATATAGTACATCAATGACACATGAAAGGATAGTTGCCTACCTCGACCGAGAAGGAAAGAGCAACGAGAAAACTTATTTTGAGCTCTCGGGCATTTCACCGAACACCTCTTGTGCATACGAAAAAAACACAAACTAGCACACTTCACACCCTCTTGCTAGGCTCCAAAATGAGAGTGTGAAAAAATGGAAGAGAGGGGTGTGGGCTGCGGTGTCTTATATAGCCCCCCTTTAACACCGGTTCAAGCCACGAACCGGTGTTAAGGGGTGGGGTGCGGGGCTGCGCGGGCCACTGGTGCAGGGGTCTTTAACACCGGTTCGTGCCACGAAACAGTGTTAAAGGGGGCTCCTTTTTGCTGCACGGGCCACGCTGGTACGCCCCCCCCTTTAACACCGGTTCGTAGAAGAACCGGTGTTAAAGCCCATTTCTAGGCTCAACAAAAGGCCTCGTTTCCACTAGTGCAAATATCTATTCTCTCTATTTTAAAATAGATGTCTCAGATTTGTTAAAGTTTAGATAAGTCCATACACTATTGAGTATATAAATTTATCTAAATTTTGATAAATCTGTGATATTTATTTTTAGATGAGAGGGAGTAGATTTTTTTTTAGAGATGTTTCAGTGCAGGTTTGGTGGTTCATGAGCAGAAGAGAGAAAAAAAGTTTGTTTACTTAAAATCCCAACCGGTATGATCGTATAGGTGCTATTGTGGTTAATTTTTAACCAAACTGTAGGTATAAACCTATAGCGAAATCTATAAAAAATATTTCATTCTTTATTATTAGATATATAGATATACTAGCAGAAGTGTCCGTGCGTTGCTACGGTGCTAGAATCAGAAGAGTTAGGGGTGGTATGAATCAGGATCCAACCATCGCTTTCCTTGTACTCCATATGATGCAAACCATCCCAATCTGGGACAGGGTGACTCGGTTCCTTCTTTAATTATGCACATGGCACCCATACTCGAGCTCTACTCTTATTAAGTGCTCCCCTCGGAACCCCCACCTTTAATTATTCAAACCATCCGCTCTTGTGACATACCCACAATTCCTCCCTTTCAATTAGTCTGCAGCGACTTGTTGTCTCCTGATTTGCTTGCCGATACTCTAGATAACTTGTCAAGATATATAAACCGGTGGAACTTACTCTAAATAAGTAAGGTGGGACTAAATATGAATCATAGTATATCTTAATTTAAACAGTGCGAGATCTCAATTACACCTGCCGGTCCAAAATACCAGGGCCTGTACAATTAATGTTAGACCTTGGCCCATGTATTTTGTATGACGACCATTTTGTCTGTACAGGTCCTTGAAGTCACGGGCAGAGCCCGTCTGTCCATCTGTTGACTATTGAGGCTACTCATGGGCAGCTATGAATATGGCTGGCAATGGGTACCTGTCACCCGCTAACCCGATGGGTACCCACATCAAATGGAGGAGGGTTTGGTTAAAAATAAACCCATGGGTCTACTTAGTGGTAAATATCCAGACCCATCGGGTCTAGAGGGTGCGGGTCTAGAGGTGGTAAACCCATACCCTTTAACCCGCAGACCCGACAACTACAGATAGGCCCCGCATGTAAGTGTCTACAAGAAATCCTAATTGGCTAACCAAACCCTAACTTCCTAAGTGGTTGAGCCTGACACCGCCCCTCTCAGTTCTCCCACCCCGCTCCGCAATCCCCCCTCCCCCCCGCATCCTTGCGTACTCTCTTTACTCTCCACTCCAGTCGCCTCCCAGTCCCCCTCACTGGTCCCTACCTTCCCGCCGCCGCCAAGGCTCGAAGCCATGGAGGCCAAGCCAGTCGACATCGAGGAACGCGATGAATCTGGTGACGGATCGCTCCAGCATGGCGCAGATCCCACAGTCCCCATGCCGCCGCACCAGTGTGGCATCCCGCAAAACCACTACTAGAAAATCGCGTTGATTTTGTGCATTGCATCATCATGACCGCATGCTCATGTCATCATGCCACATTGTATTTGAGCATCGTCATCATCTTGCATTTGCTTGCATAAAACTATTTCGGAAAGACCTGTTTGTGTTTTCTAAACGCCCCGTCTTTGTTCAAACGCAAAACCCGGGTCACCGAAATATTTTGTTTTTGTTTGCTATCGGGTTGCAAAAGTCTGTTTGAGACAAATAAAATATTTAATTATTTTTGTGTGGGCAGTCAAACGGACCGAACCGACCCAGTCGACCACCCCCAGTACAAAAACGGTCCACCTAAACCAGCCCCACCTAAATCCTAAAACCACCCAAACCTATTCTACCCACCAACCGAAGTGTGCCACCTCACCCCTCCCCCAAACTCCTACCCACTCTGCCACCTCATCAATCAGCCACCCAGAAATCTTTTCTTACCTAGTCCTAGTCTACCCCAAACCCTCCACATCACCCCAACCAATAGCCAGTCGCCACCTCATCACCTCCCTTCCCCTAGACTATCCCTGGCTGCCACCTCATCCTCACCCCACTCCCTCTCTCACACAGCCACTCCCTCACCCTCTCTCTCTGCCCCTGGGTCCCACCCGCCTGGCGCCCCGCAGCCCCAGTCCCGGCCCCACGCGTCCCCCACCACACTTGCGGGACCCACGCGTCCCCCACGCGGTCAACCCCCGGCCCCACCGCGGAACCCGCCTCCCCCACCCGCCTGGCGCCCCGCGTCCCCCACCGCGCCCCACGTCCCACGCCCGACCTGCTCCTCCCTCCTTTCTCTCCCCTCACCTTCTTCCCCCTCTCCGGCTACCCCCCTCACCTCCGGCTACCGCCCTCCTCCCCTTTCCTCACTCCTGCATCCACCGCCGCTCCCCGGCCTCGCTTCCTCCCCCTCTCATGGCCACGCTCGCCCCGCCCTTCATCCTTCCCCCCGCGCCGCCAGTGCCCCCACCCCTCTCCGGCAACCGCGCTCACCTTCCCGTCTCTCCTCCCTCGCCGGCGTCCTCTCCCGCGACCGCCCTGGTCCCTCTCCTCCGCCTCCCTCCCTCGCCCGGCCCGGCTGCCTCCGCCCTCGCCCGGCAGAGCCGCCCGTCGCTGCGCCCTCATGGCCTCCCTCCGTCGGTCGGCCCCCGCCATGCGTCCTCCTCCTCCTCCTCCCTCCGAGGCAGCGCCCGTCCTCGCCCCGACCCCGCGCCGGCCTCCTCCGGTCCGTCCGCCGCCCAGGAGCCGCCTCCGACCGCGGCGTCGCCCTACTCCTCCTCCCGCCGCCCTCGGGCCGGAGCCCGCGTCACCGCCATCCTCGCTCGCTCGCCGGCTCCGCTCCCCCTCGCTCGCCCCGCCGGCCCCGCCGCGGCCACCCCACCTCGCTCCGCCGTCTCTCCTCCGACGGCGCCGCCTCTGCCCGTCCCCGACTTCCCCGCTGCCCCTTTGGCCGCGCAGCCGCGACGCCCGAGCTCGGCTCCTTGCCGGCTCCGGCCCCTCTGCTTCCCCTCCTCGGCCACGCACCGCTATCGTCGCCCTCTTCCTCCGATGCAGCGACGTCTCGATCCCCAGGTTCTGGCCGCCTCGGACCGACCCTCCTGCCATGCGCCGCAGCTGCTGTCCTAGGCGCGTGCACGAACCGGCCAGGTTCCTACTCGGTCACCAGCACCTTGGTTTGATGCAAGGTTTTGTCCAAGGGCTACTCGCAAATGACGCTTGCCATTGCAGCATCTGTTCTAGACACTGGTCGCGAGTGTGCTGTTGTATCTGGAATCCCTTGTCCTACCTTGTTGTGTCGTTGATCTTCTCTGATGCTCGTGGTGCTGCGGTCCGATGCGGTTGGGTGCATGAGATGCTCCACATCGCGGTGTCATATGTTTTTCCTCGCCAAGATCTTCTCGATCCACAAGACCGATCCGGTGCCGACCCAAGTTCTTCCTCCCGGAACCGTCAAGATCTCCGTCACCAAACCCTCGCGGCCATCCACACGGAACACCGAGAACTCCCCGGCCAAGGTCGTCGACACGGATACGACATGAACTTCCCCTCGGGCGACAAGATCTACTTCACGGATCCGAAGACCCCGGAACCCGATCCACTCAAGTTCGCCATCGACGACAAGATCGGCACCGACCGGAACGAACCCAATGTGCCCCGACGCCACACCAAGTCCTTCCCCCCCGGAACGCCAAGTTCTCCATCATGTATCCGACCTTCGAAGACCGACCCTCCCGAAGAACCGAAACCCCGAGACCAACCCCGAACCCCCGGAACACCCAAGTTCGTCGAGACCCCCTAATGTGTGAACCCCTTCCCGAAACCCTATTTTATAATATAATACAACTTGTTGCATATTAAAATTGTCATACTCGCATACATATCATTGGTTTGGGGGCCTTATGCCGATTCACCTTATAATTAAATATGGGGCCCATATGCGGGCAAATCTAGTCTCATATCGGCCTCATTTAAACTTGTGTAGCGCACCGGTGATATATTTTGCCTTGTTAAACAACATTTAAATTGCAGGGTATCTAAACAACTAGAACCATAGATGTAATTGTCGGACCCCGGCTCCGCTTAATATGACCTAATTGCATCGCATCTTCGCCATGCCATACATCATGCATGCATCATGCCCGATCCTCTGCTGTTGTGTTAAATAGTACATCCGGTGTTTTGTTCTAGTGTTTTGGTTCTTCGCGGATAAGGCCGTTGAGTTGATGCGAGTGTCGACCCGATATTCGGTTGAACCTTCGGCAATGTTTTCAGGCGAGCATCTCCCCCTTTCTACCTATCTTACTTTTATAGTATTTATTCTCTCCTGTTGTTCTACTGCTATCTGTGTTGTGATGCTCTAGTTTTCGTACCCGTGATATCCCTTGCAGCCTTATATTGGCTTGGACACATCCTATTACCTGTCGTTTGGTAGATAGTTGGACTTGCGCGTCGTAGTCGCTTGCTCAAGTGCTGTTGCGTGTCGTCAAGTGCCACAGTTGTTGGAGTATTGCCGCCTGTTTGATGTTGGAGATGATCATGGCTTTATTTATCGTTCACTTTAATTCCTGTTTAACAACTAAAATTGAAGTAAGTAAGCAGAGGCATCGGTGGGTGATAGATAAAATTTGGTTTCCGACCGCCCACTTGTGTCCCGTAGGACCCCGAGTACTTGATACCTGTTCCTTGATTTATCGCGCTATCCACATCCGGGAGGATTATGGGACCCCCCTGAGCCAGAGCTTGATTCATTCTTATTTCTTGGGGCCACAAACTAGTTTGAGGTTTTATTTACTATCCTGTACTTATGCCATACTACTACTGTATTTACGATTGTGCGAGGAGCACACTGTACTGTTTAGGATCGGGACACGTTTTCGCGGTGTCGACAAGCCCAGTTTTGGGTTCCCAGTCGTTCACAGCCGTCCACCCAAACCTCGGGTCCGTCTCGGAGTCAGCTAACTTCGTTGCGGGTGTACTCCAAGGGGTGGCCCCCTGAAATATTTCTGAATCCTGTGATTGCTTTGTCGTGAAGGCCTCGTTGGGTTTTGATTTGGTTTTTCCGAGGTTGATCGAGCGTGTGTTGCTATTGGTGCACCCCGGCCGGGTAAAACTTTCTGAAAGCCGTGTCCGCGGTTATGGACGACTTGGAGCACAGTATCTCGATCATAGACAACTATAACTAAAGTAGTGCTATAAATTTGACTTTATAATGACTAGTAATCAGCTTCACTATAATGGAATGGCTAAATAATACTGCCCACAATTGCTTGTTTGGGTTGTCGTTGGCGACCATTGTACCTGTCTAGTAAGTATTGCAATTATAACGGAATGGCTAAATAAAAGTTCCAACAACTGCTGGGTTTTGGGTTATCTCATGCTAATTGTATTTGACTAGTAAGTGCTGCAACTACAATGGAATGGTTAAATAAAAGTGCCCACTGCTTATTTTATCCGGATGACTATCTATACCTGACTAGTAATTGTTGCAACGATAACTGAATAAATAAAACTGCCAACGGTGTGAGTTCCTCGGTCGACTTTCTCGATTGGTCTCGAGGGGGAAACGCCAGGATGGGTTTGTTTGATGGTAGCCTCAGGTTGGTTCCGAATAGGTCTTTCTTATCCCTCTCTTATAGCCGCCAGTTGTATCGAGTCTCTATAGGTTGTTTAGTGCATGCTGCCGCTGCCGCTTCAGTCCACCATACCTATGTAGGCGAGGACCGCCGAATTCTAGCATCGCCGTGTACTGGCCTCAGTACTGACCGCTCTCTCTTTTTCCTTTGCCCTTTGTCGGCACCCCTTTTGTTTAAGCAGGTTTTGAGATCGACGTCGTTAGCAGGGTTACCCCTCCGGCTTGGCCTGGGCAGGGTTATGGACGCCATTGGTTATTCTTCAGGGCTCTTAGCCCCATTTGCATCTTGTCCGTAGTCGGACGCTCTATCATTTTCAAGGTGATTTGGATCTTTGTACCTTATATCTGTATTCTTGACTCATGGAGTCGTGTTGTATATATATCTGTTCTGTGGGTCCCATCGAGGACTGTTGTGTAATGTTATTACTTCGTTTTCCACCCGCACGAAAGTGCCTGGTGGGCACATTTGAATCGTTTCTATGCGGGTTTGGCGGGTTCTCGCTAAAACTTGCATAGGTCCGATTCTGAGGGTGTGACAACCAGCAAGAAGACTGCGATGAGTTGCCGGAGATCCCGCCCGGCTTGGCTTCTTTCTCGGCATGCGGACCTCAACGTCGAACTATAGGGGATCCCAAGGAGGCGGCCAGAAGCGGGGATGTACGCCATCTGATTCGTCCTCCGACATCGGCGGTCAAGTCCAAAAGAAGGGGAAGCACATCGCCTGTGCTCGTGCACTGTTGCGGATACCCATTGGGTTGTGGGTACCCACTGGGTGGCGGGTCTGGTGGAGATCTAGACCCGACGGCGGGTATGGAGGCGGGTGGTGGTGGCAGGGAGAGGTGGTGGAGGAGGGTATGGAGGTGCCATACCCGCCTCCATACCTGGCGAGTGCCATCCGTAGCTATGAAAGCAGCGAAGCAGAGAACATGCTGATCTATGAATAATTATTAGAGAACATATTATTCATAGGAGTTAAGGACGGCAACCAGTTTCCAAGTTTGAATTTTACCACACGCCCTCTACATTGTATCCCATTGTGTAAACCCTGTCGCCGGAGCCGTCGAAGTTGCTGATGTCGCTCACTTTCTTCGGGTGTCGACGATCGAAGTGCCCAGTGATCGGCTCCTTTATGGAATCATTGGCCATGTCGTTGAGACTGCCTACGTTCTCGCACATGCACAAGTAGTAATATGCCCTCGCGGAGGGCTGTGTGCCGACCATGACAAGGACTGAAGCCATACGCCCACGTATATGCTAGGTCGACTACTTTTAAGCTGTTCGATTAGCATAGAACTTGTTGAGGTAGCCTCCAAAGCAGGTTTTCTACTCGACATGAGTTCGTATTGAACTCCAATAGTTAGGGTCCTCAGCTAGCGTGCCATGGTGAAACTCCTCGCACGATGATGGAATCAGATTGATCGGGCTAAAGAGAAAAATAATAATAGGACTTGAACCGGTACGTGACAGTACGATGGCAATTTGGCGTATTATGTCTTTTGATTGATGTGAGGGCAAACGAAGAGTTTTGTATTTATAGGTGGCGTTGGTGGTAATACGTGATTTTATGGGAGGGTAAACTTGTGTTGGACCGAAAGAAACACTTCGTCCTTTATTATTACTAGCTGAATACCCGTGCGTTGCCACGGAAATATAAATAATACCAATTAATTTATTTATCATGCTCATCACAATCCATTATGCGACCATGCGCTTTCGGCTTAGCTTGCAATTGAATCAGAAAAACTTCATAGCCTTCCACCCCCTAGCGATCACCCCTTGTCCCCTCCAATTCCTTTGTCGCAAGTGCTTAAGTTTCCCTCCTCGGCCCTACTTTGAAGGTAGACAAGTTGTCTATTTGCAAGACCTGGTCGAAATATATCACATTGCCAATATCAATGGTACATATGTTTTAGAAGAAAAACTTAAGTATAAAAAGAAAAGCCAATATCACAAACTGGGCTTTAGCAAAACTTTGCAATATGTTGATCATATTGGTACATATCCACGTATAAAAGATCAAATTTTGAAAACCTGTAAATATTATTTTCCTTTTTTCCAAACTAAGAGCTCCTATTATGGAATCGACGGTCTTTTTTCTTTTGTCATTCATCATTATTTTCTTAATTAGTTCTATGAGTTCATACGACGACACATTGCGTCATGATTTTGTTGTAGTAAGCATGCTGAAAGATCATGGCATCAACAATTCATACAAAAAATCAATTATACTACAAAAGAAAGGTGATCTGAAAAAACAAAAAATATGGACTTGTGTAGAGTGCCAGTGCCAACGCATATCTTCTGCTACTAATTTATTGCGCACGAGTTGGCCCAACCGTGCATACGGCGCCCGTGTACGCAGTACGCCCCATCCACAGCGTTCTCCTCTTCTCTGGCTTGACACTCTCCGGACGTCCGTGACGGCCCGTCTCCTCTTCTCTGGTCGTGCGCCGTCTCCCCACGCCTCCTACAATCCTACATCCGCCGTCCAGTCCTCTCCTCTCTCTGGCTTGACACTCTCCGGACATCCGTGACGGCCCGCCTCCTCTTCTCTGGTCGTGCGCCGTCTTCCCACGCCTCCTACAATCCTACATCCGCCGTCCAGTCTTCCTCTCTCTGGCTTGACACTCTCCTGTTGGGCTAGTTGATTTTTCGTTCAGCTAATTTCCATTCCGTTCTCATCTTGACCGCATGCTTGGCTTGTTGACAACTCATATGTAAAAGTATATAAACAGGTATAATTTTATTTAAGATAGCGAGGTGGTACTATTTCTAACCAACGGAAGCGACGGTCAGATGTGTCGTTTCACATAGAGCAGATAGAAGAAATACATGTTTAGGATTTATTGGATAGCTCCTTGTGTAGGCCTGCCGGCCCAACCAGACGAACAGCCCACTTTGGCTTGGTCCAGCTGCCTCTCCCAGCCGATGGACACACACAGAACCCGATCACCGCACAAAACCCTATCGGTAATCCTTAGCAGCCGTGCTGCTTTTTTTTAACGTTCGCAGACATGCTGCTATGGACATGATTGATGAATCATACGATGATACGGGCAAGAGGAATCGAACCTGTACGTGGCTATGGACATGATTGATGAATCATACGATGATACAATACGGGCAAGAGGAATCGAACCTCAACGTGGCAATGTGATTTTTTTTTACTTATAGGTGGCGTGAGGGTTTGGTGAGAGGGTAAATCCGTCCCAAAAAGTGTTGGACTGGGAGAAACACTTCGTGCTTTATTATTAGGTATAGACTAGCAAAAGTGCCCGTGCGTTGCAACGGGGGAACCAAAAGAGCTACACAAAAGAAAACTACTAAGACCAAGATGAATTTATTTTTAACATAATTAGCTCAATTCATATTCGCAATGCTGGAATCAATGTAACTGAATGCACATGTGTGTTACACAAATGTGGACCATGTACCTTCCAACATCACGATCACGGCTCCAGCGATAGCCATGATCATCGCAATGATATAGTGATATCTTGTTTCACTTCTTTGACGGTGCTCCTGATGTTGGTGATAAGGGTGTCGGACCTGGTTACCATAGTCCGCCCCGTGCTAAAAAAGAAAAACAATTTTTTGTTCATATTTATCTAGTATTGAAGAAGACACAATTCAACGCATCTAGAGGATTAAAACTTATAGGATAGTAGAACGCTTGCCGAGGAAGAAAATCACAATGCTGCAACAAATTCCTCTCCTCCTTGCCCGAGGAAGATAATCACGACCGACTCCCTTCCAGCACACACAAGCAAAAGATCACCAGTTTGGTCTTGAGATTGAACATTCAGATGTGGTTGTTGTTTCTTCTAGCTCGCAAGCCGTGTGAACAGTGTTCCATCTCTCATAACCTCCATGTAATATCCGAAGTCATTCTCTGCCACCTACTCCTTGCCTGACCCTCGCCATGTTGGAAAAAAGACATCCTGAAGATGCAAGCTGAGTAGAAAAACATTGGACCGGTGAATAATTCCCTCCGCATGTGCATGTAATCCATACTCACCTTCCACCAGATTGTAGATGCTCATCTTGGTGCAGATCGTGCTCACCATGGCCATGGGGAGCATCCGAGCAGGCCCTCACTCGCCGCGTGCGAGCACGGCAGCCAGAGCCGTGAGCTCGAAACGACCTTCATCATTGTCAGCGTCTGTCTTATATGGCGCTTGACTTTAGATGAGATTAGTAGACACTCATGGTGGAACAAAAAATAACAAAAATAACTGAAGCATCAGCATGCAACATGGGACCCCAGGACCGGGGCCAGAACCTGATTATTGAGGCCGTCGTGCTGTAGCTGAAGCTCGTCGTGCAACATACTACAACCACGTACATGTATCAGTGTTGACCTCCTAAATTTGTCTTCGAGTCATGACCTCGCACGCCCAATTGTACCTACTAATTACATCCATTGACCATTCATTAATCTGCACTTTGGTGATTTGACTACGATGGACTTGGGAGTTGCTGGTTAGAATGCACCGGATGAGAGGGACTCGTAGTCTCTTTTCTTGACCATCTGGAACTCCCCCGCATGCGGGCAGGTGGGCTCATCTGCACAGCACACGACACCATACACCTCGACCCGGAACTCCCTTGTAGCCGCCATACTACCAGGACCTCCTCCTCCCCTGAACGGCCCGCTGAAGCACAGCCTCGTACATCGCCTCCTGGCGCGACGCTCGACCTTGGCGTTGTGACCGCTCTCGATCTCGGCCGGGGCCGCCAGGGATACAGAAGGCGGCGGATCTAGGCACAGGGAAAACGGACAGCGTGTTGAACACTCAAGGATCTGGGCGGCGGATGGGGTGTTGTTCGTCAGGAGAGGAGGATAACAAGAAGGAACAGTTCGGTTTTCACGGTTCTCACTCGTCCAAAAAAACGTTTGAACCACTTGGAGGTGGCAAAGGGTGTAATATACCCAAACTGAATGGGTAAATCTGTCCAAAAAAAGTGTAGGTACTACAAGAAACACTCATTCCTTTATTATAGATTCTTAGTTGAGTCTTGATGCGTTCTTTAATTTTCATGCAACATATTAATTATGGTGCATATAAAAATTCATGTGTATAGATACTCCCTACCTGTGCGACTGCAATGGATCAAATGATAAATTATTGTTGGGAAAAATGATACCACTTGTATAGTTAAGAACCCGTGTGATGCTTTGGCTTCTAAAATATAATATATAAATTGATTAAGAAATTATAATGGTAATTTTTTTAATCTTTTCTCTATAATTACCTACTCTTTGGCTTCCCCATCCTCGGTTCCTCTCTAAAGATCCAACAATCGTTTTAGCCTTAACTAAATGAATAGGGTCAAATGCTCAGAGGATTGACAACAGTTTTAATGGAAACACTTGAGATCTTGACTAACCCTCCTCCCGTTGAATTTCACTATGTTCCTTACTATCATCTCTTGAACACAATATGGGGAGTATACAATATGGTGATATCTCCTCTATACATTATGGGAATTATACAATATGAAAATAATTCAATCAGACAATAAAAATGTTACCTCGATGCACATCTAAACAAAAGACAATTATATCATATATTAACTGTTATATGATTCTCAATCTGAACCAAGCAATGAAGCAACCGGAGCAATAATCCTCAACAATTTATTCGTACTTGAGATTATTCGCTGATCGATTGCTTTAAAACGTTCAGGTGAATTAGTAGCACCATTATTGGGTGAAGATCTGCAACTGCTTGCTCAGATTCTTGTACCAGATTTGGCTTCAGGTTTGATCCAATTAACCATGCGAGGTTCTTGAGGTCGACCTATGCTGAGAGGCACGTATTGGCAGGTTTTAGGCATAAGGGAGCTGGAGCTCGGACAATGACCCAAGTCTACCTGCCAACCTCGACTGATGGTGGCGCCTGAAAACTTAGGGACAGGCGAGTCGGCCTCGACTTATCCTGCAAGGCCGAGAAAATTAGGGACGAATCAAACTTGTGATAGCATCAGAGGCAACTTGAACGTCCTTGGCATGAACGCTCAACCCACGCATGCGCGTGGCGAGGAAAATTGGAGACAATGCGGTTATAATCTGATCCAGGTATTATCTCTGGATGATCCTGGTACTCTGCAAACACCTATTGCTCTTCGTGATCTCGCGGGAGATAATAATTCATTACAATTACGCTGCTGCAAAGGTCAGCCAGCGAGCCTCTGCCTCGACCCCGTTAGCCTCTCCTGCAGCACCGCGACCGTCCGCCGTCGACCTCGCCTATTCGTTCAGGTCTGCAGGTGTTTCTTTGGATCGGAAGCGGTGTCGACTGGTTGGTGTAGCTGTGTTGTGAATGAACAACAGAAGACGCACCTGGGATGCGATGCGATGTGGCGAAAAACAACATAAGACGCGGCTGGGATGCGAGCTACTCTCTCCATTCCGTAATATAAAACATTCTCGGAAATTCTAGTCAAACTTTTTTATGTTACGAAATTTCTGGAGTTTCCCTTTGCCCTTGGTCTGTGTCACGACCTGACATAGGTGTCGCGCACGGAGGCACACTTCGCTCTCTTCCTCGCCTCGGTCGTAGTCTTTCTCCCCCCACCGCATCGCCGCCATCTTGCCGCCCACATCCCACCTTACTCCCGCCACGCCGTCAGCGCCGCCACCGTACGTATCCCTCTTCTATTCCACTTCCTCGACATCTCCGGGAGATTGGAAGGCATACGTTTGTTGGCAGGGATCGGAAGATCAAGGCATAAGCTAAATATACGACGTACGACGGAGGACGTGACGAAAACCACCGTAACATAAATTATATAGTAGAAGATAGATAGATATAGATATAGATGTAGATCTTTACTATTAATTTCAAAAGCGTGGTGAATGCCTGGTGTCACACGTCTAAAAATTACAGAAAATGCCACCACCTAACCTTTTTTTTTCAAGCGCGGATGATGCATGCAGCCTTATTTCACGTTGGGTTTGTTAAGTACCGGATATTGCATGAGATTAGCATGCTGCATGCACTCTTATCTCCTTAGGTTGTTAGGCCTGCATGAGATTAGCTTCGTCATCCTCCTTGGCCGCGCACCGAGAATCCCGCGGGCCGTTTCTTTCACCTCCCTCTCCTTACCTCCCTGAAGATCCTGAAGATCGCTACATCCACTAATACCCTAGCGGCCCGCACATAGGCCGTGTTGCTGCTGCCCATGCCGCCACCTTCGATCTCCATGACGATGACGCCATCCCAGGCGGTTCCCGATGCTAGGGAGTGCACACCGTCGGAAGATGGCGGCCACACGACCACGATGACATGATCCCCTGCTCACAGTTGTGCCGCCAGTGTCGCCATATTCTCCAATAAGTCCAGCAACCACGTCCACGCGCTCGACCTCCCTCTATGCCACCACCTCGCACCGGTTCTGACAACACAGGGTGCGATAAGGGACGGAGAGAGTCAACCCCGCTAAGGCGCGCCACCTCCATCCAGTCCCCACCGCCGATCTGCCGCTGCCTTCAAGCCAGCGACGAATCCCGCTTCACTCCCGCAGAATAGATCCTTGTTTGTTGCGGCCGCATCCTGCCGCGCAGGTATATCCATATATGATGAAGCTGCCCCTGTTGGATAATCACACACGAAGATGCCGGCGGGAAATCGGCATAAACCTGACATGCGGAAAGCGACTGCTCTGTCCACATGCTGCAATAACTCAGCATATATATAGGCCCTGCGCGACGCTACTCAAGGGCAGCCTCCACACGTCCGCAGTGCACATAGGCGGCAAAAGCATGCGCAGATGTGGGGAATGCTAAGGAATTTGCTGCTGGTGGGATGACGAACAACTCCACATCCTGGGCAAGCTGTGTGCCTGTGTGCATCAAGCCAAGAAAAATGAGGCAACAGTACTTTACTCCCCCCTGTACTATATCGTCGAAGACCTCCTTGACACCTTCACCGAGTTAGGCATCTTTGTTCTAATGTGCATGTAGGCCTTAAACCTGTTCGTTCCAATTCCCAACCAAAAAGTATTGCATTTTTGTATCCTCTAATAATCCACATTTGTTTAATTGTGTGGCTGATGCTATCCTCGCTTGTTGAATCATGCACTGCAATTTGTTTAATCGTGTGCCTGATGCTATCATCGCTTGGTGAATTGGCTAGCTTTATCGTTTATGTGTGTGTCCACTAGGGGACGCCATGACCGAAAACGCCGTCCGACATGGATGATGACGACGATCTCGAGATGCTCCGAGAGATTCCACTTGGAAGCACCCAGTGAGTGTTTTCCTCTTGTCTTTGCGATTTGTTTATGTAGGAACCTGATGGTTCATCTAGGATATATGAAACTTTGGACAACCATGAGAAACTTACATGACGAATTTGATCTAATCATAAAATATTCAATGCATTTTTCTTGGTACAAATGAGCTATTGGATTGACACTAATTTGTTACACATATGGAATTTTACACTCCTCAAAATTTTACTCAGTAGTTTGATGTTTCACCAAGGCAATCAAAAAAGCCTTTGTTTGAAGGCAGTCAAGTAGAATTGTTTTCGAGTAGAGGCCTATTTCTAGGGCATAATTTCATTTTTCTGATGGATGGATGCATTGCACATTTATGATATGACCAAGAACTTGAAGCCAATTGGATACATCCGTGAAGCACCTACTTGATGCGTTGGCATCATTGCCCAGGTACGCAATGTGCCCATGCCACCATGGACTTCACATACTCCTTCCTCGCTTCTAATTCCCAGTTTCAAGGGACGCTCACATGGAACCCATACTTTTCATGGTTGGGACCTTTCATGTTTCGGCAGAGGTTCGTGTCCTGCATTGTGATTATTTTTTATACCTGAATGTTATCTCATATGAACATGATGATGTCACCCAACTGATTCTATCACCGATTTGCTGAGTTCATTTTCATATAGAGAGCCATATAGTTCAGCTTGGTGTTTGATCCATTTGAAAATGCCTAGAAAACTTTCCATTTCGAGTAGATGCTTCTTTCCGTAATCAAAATATTGTTCGTCAATCTATCTTGAAGTCTATGAATATTTGGCACTCAAAAATTTAATGAAACGTTGCCTTCTTTTTAAATTTCTTATGGAGGAGGAGATCATGGGAGAAAAAACAAGGACTTAGGAGTCACGAGGGCGATCTTATGGGTTATGGTAGGTCCCTAGGTTATGCATGGCATGTTTCAAGGTTCACTTGTTTTATCAAATACATTGTTTCACAAAAATCTGCACTTTAGGTTTGATCTTCAGTAGTGTGATGCATTTGCTTCTATTCTTTGTAGACCTGAATACACTGTTTTCTTTGTATTGATTCTTTTGTACATACTTTCAGGAATGCTTACATATTCGTCCGGCACACTAGGACACCGAGTATTTTACCATAAGAGGTAATTTACTTCTAAAACTGAAATAGCGAGTTAATATATTTCTGCAAATATAACAGACCGAAATTACTTTAGGCTTTATGAGAGAGTGTTGAAAACAAATATTTATTTGTGTTGCTTGATGTTGTATCAGGAGAAATTAGGGTCAACTACACGGAACAAGAGACCAACACTTGCAGAGGAGGGGAGCCAAAAACTCAAGAGGGCGTAGGGCATATGTAAGGATAACATCGACCAGTGAACAGAGGATGTGGGAGATATCTACGTGATTCAAAACAGGTTGTTGCAGGTCAAAAATAAAAACACATTGGATTTGTAACCAACAAGAGAGTTGATAGACAATGAGAGGGAGAGATGTTTGGGTGAAAAATCATTAGTTGGATTTAACGATTTTGTAGGTCATATTGTTCTCCCGTAGCAACGCACGGGCATTCAACTAGTATCTATAGAAATAGGTGTAGGAACAAACCCGAGATCGCGGGCCTAGGAAGCGGAGTTGTAATTTGTTGCTGCAGTGGGGCCCAAACAGAGAAGATCCTGAAAAGATCGGAGGCCAATGGAATCCATGACGGACTCGATTTACTACTCCGTCCCAGTCCGAGTCAAGTCTAGCTAGGGCTAGAGTTCCAAATCCATCGGGACGACGTCGCCTACTCATCCACATAGCAACCCAAATTCCCCAATCCAGCAGACCATACCTCGAGCTCTAGAGCCAAACCATCCATGGCTGCCAAGGTAGACGATTACGCGTCGTCCAAACGGAAGCCGGAAGAAACCTCTGCTTCTGCGGTGGCTACGTATCAGAAGGCCGACGAGACGATGGCTCCAACGGCCGCGGATCAGGAAACGGCCGATGACGAGAACGACCCCGCCATCCGGACCCTGAACGAGATGAGCAGGCAGAACCTGATGACGCCGGAGTGGATCGAGGAAAACAAGAAGCTTCACTACCAGCACCAAGCGCTCCTCGATAGCATCTACGACGCCCTGCAGAACGGAGAAATCGAGTCCGACGACGACGATGACGGGGCCGCCGCCGCCGAGCGGAGCAAACGGCTGTGGGCCAGTGTTCTGCATTTCGATTTATAAAAATATGTCGCCACACTCAGAGAGATTCGAGAATTTCGAGAAAAAAACGAAATTTCGAAAAAATATTCAAAAATTTCGGTCAAATACGAATGCACCTTTTTGAATGTTTCGGACGACATTTTTTAAAAACTTCGTGAATTTCGAACTAAATTTAGTTATAGAACGAAACTGAATTTTAGAGTTGATGGTCATTAGTAGATCAAGTTCAGATTCAGATGGCTTTCTCATACTAAGTACAGCTAGCTATTTGCCGTTTCACTGCAGCTCCAAACAATCAGGAATACAAAAAATCTAATTTACTTTAAATTCACGGAAGGCAGAACAAGAAAACAAGTCAGGGACCATGCTCTGTATCCATCGCCAGCAAGAAAACAATCTAGGGGCAAAAGAGCAACGAGTCATGTGATGTACTACCAACTGCTAGCTTCACTGCGCCTTGTGTTTGTAAGAAATAATGTGTCCTTCGTCATGATTTTTGTCAAATCCCGTGGAACTATTGATGTAAACTATGCTCATCATATTTTGCTCTGTTCATGTTGTACATGAGAAGATATAAGATCATATATATAGTCATGTGTAATATGAACGCCGGAATTAACTTGGTTTTCACATGTGACCAGGTACGGAAGAGGTCGGTCCAGAATCTGCACAAATCAGTTTCCTGCGGAAGCCTCACATCTTGCATCCTAGTTATTGAGATGTGATGACTGTTTCCTAATATAAGGTCGGAGTATAAACTCTTACGATTATTTGATGGACCTTACCATCCAACGGAACAAACGCATTACGATTTGAGGGACCTTACCATCCAATAGAACAAACGAATTACGATTTGAGGGACCTTACCATCGTAGTTCTTCCTTCCGCAGATTGGAGACCCATCGTGGAGGCGTCATCTGGTCTGAGGGTAGTGTTCAGACGAGCGGCAGTCCGGTTGGACCGGGTGAGCATGTTGGCGACGACGCTGCTTCTTGGCGGCAGGGTGGGTGCAGGTCCACTAGTGGACAATGAAGTAGGGACTAACACGAGGGTTGGTGATGACAGTGACACCTATGCTACAGTGTGAGTGTGGGGCTTCACATACCCATTCGGGCTCGGCCAGACTAGAAAGGTCTGGTTTGCTCCTGTTGTTGTTGTTGTATCCGGTCGGTTATCATCTTCTGGCGGTGGAGGTAGTTCCTGTAGCATCCCAATTGTCTAACATTTGTAATGCTACTTGATCTAGTAATATAATGGCTACTCTCTACATAAAATTGTTGCATCATCATCATATCATGCTCATGTCATCATGCCACCTTGCATTTGAGCATCATAAAAAAACCCCTGAGTTTTGGTTCTTATCTCATATGCATTGCAAATTGTATTTGCCTCTTGATATTGTAGTTGGATCTTGATATATGGTTCTAATGCCCAAGTTGAGTTGGGGGCATATCTTTTATTGACTCCACCATCTTTTCTTCACCACCTTATATTTCCACCATCCAATTACTATGAGCTGGCATTTAGTTGAGTTTCCCTAGCTCATGTGGGTTGGGTGGATCCTATGCTAGTCACTTTTGCTTGGCCTTATTCCACCTCTTGGGAATGCATGGAGTACTGCCATATGATTTTATGTTGTTTTCACAATATGAATACATGGCACTTATTATTTGCATGGGCCATGCAACCATCATCAACCTTGGTCATTTTTGGTTCTAGTTGAGTTTGAGTGGTTCATCTATATATCTAGCTTTTCTTTTGGGCTTGATATATTGTTGATCTTGCTTAAAACCTC
Source organism: Avena longiglumis (assembly GCA_030063025.1). NCBI lineage: Eukaryota > Viridiplantae > Streptophyta > Magnoliopsida > Poales > Poaceae > Avena > Avena longiglumis. The sequence continues at coordinate 508,307,623 of CP125978.1, forward strand.
ATCTCCACCTCCATCTACCCCACCACCACCTTTTCTACTTCTCTCTCTTTTGGCTATCTTGCTTGAGCTTGTTGATCTTGCTTGATCTTGTTTTGTTTTGTCAAACACTCAACCTCTCCCCTCATCTTTCTACCTCTCTTGCTATCTATAAAACCTACCCCCCCAATCACTATACCCCCATCTAACCCTAAAACCCTACCCCCTCTAAACCATCCCCATCCATATGTGATCATGGGTGCATGCATAGCCCTAACCCCCCCTCTCTCTCGGCCTCTCTCTCTCCTAGCTGGCCCCCACCATACCACCTAGCTACCCACCCAAACCAAAACCCTAGCCGAGCCTCCCTCTCTCCCTTCTAACCCTAGCCCCACCCGAGTACCTCCTCTCTTCTCCCCCTCCCCTTTCTTGCTCTCCCTCTGCCTGCCCTGCCCCACCACGAGCTCCTTTCCCCTGGCCCACCTGGCGGCCTCCCTCTCCCCTTCCCCTGCCCTTGCCGAGCTCCTTTATCACCATCCCCTTCCCCACGCCAACCACCTCACCCCCCGTTCTTATCCACCCCTCCACCTCTCTGCCTCGCCAGCTACCCCCAGAGGCCCTGCCTCGCCTCCCCTTCCTCCCTTCTTCCTCCCCAAGCGAACCACCTCTCCACCATGCCCCCAAAACCCTAGCTGCCTCGGCCTTTTTGCGATTTGCGCGTCCTGCTGCTCCCCGAGGCCCCTAGAAGCTCCGACGAGTTCCCCTGCTTCTCCTTTGGCGGCGAGCACCAGAGGAAGCGACTGGAAGGCCACCGAGCACCGTCGCCATGGCCGGAGGGATCTGAAGCTCCCCGTCAGATCCCTTCCTCCCCGAGCCTCGTCAACCACGCTGTCAAAGCTGGTGAGCCCGCTATCCCCAGACAAGGTCCTCTCCCTCTCTCGCCGTAGCCCGCCGCCCTCGACGAACGCTTCTGCGTGCATCGCCACGCGCTCTGGCGGCAGCGGTCTGCGGCTTCCCTTCCTTTGTTCCTCGGCCTACCAGCTAGCTGTAGCCTCCTCTGCGTTAGACCGCTGAACAAATCTTGTAGCCCAACGTCCCCTCTTCAACTTTCGTTTTAGCCGCATCGCGTTTCTCCCGGTGGATTCGTCGCCATCGTCGACGAAGAACGGCCGGATCCGCCGCCGTCAGGGTTTTCTTCGTCGTGCCAGACAATGACGGCGATGCCGTTTTCGCTTAGGCCCCAGAAACTCCGCCTAAACCCGCGGTCCCCCGAGCCCCGCATGTCAGCCACCGATCCATCTTGCAGAAGAACCCCTGGGTTTTCCAGACCCTCAACCCGCGGTCCCCTATAGCCCCACCGTCAGCGGCTGTGGGCGTTTTATAAAAAGGCTCCCACACTTTTCCTTCCTCAAACCGCAGCCCCTCCACCTCGCCCAGCTGGCAGCCTCTCGCCTCTGCCCAGTCAGCACCTGGCCCCACCTGGTCAGTGGCTGTGGGTAGAATCTGGCTGGGTGACAAAAGTCCAGAACTTTTTCTGAATTAAATTCAAATGTTTTTAAATCTGTTTAAATATGAATTAAATCATAACTTTCAAATGGTTTATATTTTGAATTCAAACCTAATATGAAAAATGTTTAGTTTTTGGATGTTAATTCAAATCTTTAATCAAATATTTTCAGAATTAATTTAATTAGTCAACCTTTGACTTTGACCCTATTTATTAATTTTTGCTATAAAATAAATTTAAATTCATAATTCCAAATAATACAAATAATATATGTTTTTGAATCAGAAAAATGTGAGGAATTCAAATATGCCATTCAAAATATTATTTGGACACTTTAAATTTCAAGTTGAATTAAATTACAACAAAATGCCCCTGGACCTTAATAAATTAATAACTTTTGTTTTATAACTCCGAATTTGACAAATGATATGTCTAAAATGATCAGCTCGACGAGACCTTTCTGTTTATGCTATCCATGACTTAAATTGCATCATGCATCATATAAATATATAATATACAGCAACTAATATGACAATAAAATGGGACCAAAACCCCATAAAAATGTTATTTCTTGTATTCTACACCTCACCCATGCCATGCTACATTATTGCCATGCAACTTGTGCATCATTCATCATGGCATGATTGTTTGCTTGACGCATTTATTCCTATGCTTGTGCACTATATTTATGTTGGCCCTTGTTTGTTTGGTTCTTCTTCGAATAGACACTGAGCAGGGGATATATCAAGAGAACCAGGAGCACTACCCAGATCCGTCTCTCGCTTCAACTGAGTTGCCAGGCAAGCACTACCACATGCTTGCATACATACATTACCTATTGCCTCTATCTTATTCTTGCATCACTGAGTCGCGATTGCATTAAACTGAATCCCAAGTATTGCATAGCCTTTCCTTTAAAACCCCACCAAGCTTGTTCCTCCATCCCATGAGCCATTACTACAGGAGTTGTTTGAGCCATGCGAGTCGTAGAACAACATGTGTAGGGTATGTGAGTGTCTTATGGATAACGAGGTACCTAAACAACTTAACCTGAGTAGTAATGGGATAACTAATGAAAGTGGCACCGGTGAGGAACATCTGCTATTTGGTTTTTGCTGCTCACTTATGTCCCGTAGGACCCCGAGTACTTGATTCCTGTTCCTTGATTATTCGCGCTATCCACATCCGGGAGGCTTATGGGACCCCCCTGAGCCAGAGCTTGATTCAGTCTTATTTCTTGGGGCCACAAACTAGTTTGAGGTTTTATTTACTATCCTGTACTTATGCCATGCTACTGTTTACTTACGATTGTGCGAGGAGCACACTGTACTGTTTAGGAATTGTGACCCGTTCACGCGGTATCGACAAGCCCAGTTTTGGGTTCCCAGTCGCTTACAGCCGGCCCCACAAACCTCGGGTCCGTCTCAAAGTCAGCTAACTTCGTTGCGGGTATACTCCAAGGGGTGGCCCCGTGAAATAATTCTGAATCCTGTGATTGCTTTTTCGAGAAGGCCTCGTTGGGTTTTGATTTGGTTTTTCCGAGGTTGATCGAGTGTGTGTTGCTATTTGTGCACCCCTGCAGGGTAAAACTTTCTGAAAGCCGTGTCCGCGGTTATGGACGACTTGGAGCACAGTTTCTCGATCATAGACAAGCATAACTAAAGTACCGCTTTTAATTTGACTAAGTAATTGACTAGTAAATAGTGCAACACTCATGGAATGGTTAATAAAATTGCCAACGGAAGGGGGGGTTGTTCGTCCGCTTCCTCGTTGGTAAGCGAGGAGGATGAATCGTGGATATTCTTTATATAACTGTTGTCATTAATTCACGGACATCCGTCTATCTTTGGTTAGGCGGATGGTTAGCAGTATCTATAGAACTGTTAGGGTTTATCTTTTGCTACAATTCGTCACCCCAGTTGTGTCCCCTTTAGAGGCATAAAGACTTCTTGAGTACCCTTAGGGTCTCACGATAAATTATTGGTTCGGATGAACAGTACACTCGCGGACGGATCTTTGGGTGGAAGAGGCTGATGATGTGGGCAACGATCGTTCGGTGTAGAGATTAGGAACGGGATCCATGAGATCTGTGGGCGGGATCTGCTTACTTTTGGGCATCTTATGCCGATTTGCTTCTTATCCGTACTCGGACTTTGTTTGCCGCTTCCGCCTGATACTCTGATGTGTGATGTATGAGGAAATATCCTAAATTATTATATCTATCTAGGTCATTTGAATCTTGCCGTATGGCGTTGCTATATTTCCTTTCTTTTTAGATGGAATGGCTCTGATGTACTTTTGTATGGTGGCTTGCATACATACTCATTTGTGTATGTAGTTGATCCCTTCGCCTGCCGAATACGCCGCCCGTACAGGTCCTGATAAAGGTCTACCCGTGAGTGGCTTTCGGGCCCCACCGTACTATTTCAACCACTACCGCTCATCTAGGCTTGTATCTAGGAGCGTAATTCACCGAGGTAGTTACAATTGGTATTAGAGCCATCCCGCCCTTCAGGGTCTCAGCCAAATGGTCGTTGTCAGTCTAGCAAATATTTTTGGTAGTTATGTATACTAGGGAAAAACAAAACGCGAGAGTAGGACTGCTTCCACTTTTCTTCTTACCCACCCACCCACCCTTTTCTGGTAAGGAAGTGTAACGTTTTCAATCCTCTTCTTAAAGTTCAAACTAGGATTCACGTGTTCTGGGTTTCCGTAGTACCATAGGGTGTGTGTGTGTGTGTGTAATTCCTTGTCTATCTGTTGCATCCAAGTTTTTATCTAATCAGCCTTTTGGTTATCAACTGTTGGTACATTCCATACCGACAGGCTTTTGCAAACCGACGCAATCTGTCTTACTCTTTGTTATCCGACGTTATCTTGTTTGGGGTGTTCGTTTCCGTAGTTACCAATCTCTAGGTTCAACGTAAGAAGAAGGGGTTAGGATATGTGTTCCACTTATTCGTGTACGGAGTAATGATTTGAGTGCGGGATGGAGTCGCGACCATACCACTACTCGTATCATTCGCTTTTGTATATTGAATTGGTAGAGTCACTAATCTTGATTCGTTAAGTGATTTTGCGCATCTATTGGTATTTTAATGCCGAAATTTGTGGAAAATTTTTCTTTGATATTTGTGTACCACACTCCTTTTCAGTCGTGTGCGATATGCTTAATATCTTCTAGGTGCTTTGAACTTTGTTGATATTTTAATATCATCTTAGTAAATTGTATCCTTTAATCTTGGTTAATTCCATCTTGGTACTATTTTGGATTATTATTATTCTCCATTATAGTACTGACTTGTGTTTTATATCAATCACAGGATGGCTCCACCACGCCGTTCTGATGAGGACATACCACTGAATCGATCCGCTGTCAAACATCGCCAATGCCTTGGCAGCAATGCAGCCAGACAAGGCGCTTTGAGGAAAGTGTTCGGAGGAATGAGTTTGCTCCACTACCTCCACCTCCCAAGCGAGGAGACATCAAAGATTCCTGAAATTCAACCCTCGCCAATTTGATGTTTCGATCGACCACTTTGGATGCGGATGATTGGTTGCGTGAGATGTCAAGGCTACTCGAGACTGCGATGTTCTGAGCAAGAGTGGGTAAAGTGTGCTACTCACCTTACGAAGGAGATGCACTCTCTGGTGGGAGAATTACACGAAGGCAAGCTGACCGGTTTTCAGCCTACTTGGGAAAGGTTCACTTTGAGGCGTTCAAGAGCGATCTGTCGAGAAATTGTCATGGAGAGGATGAAGGAAGCTTTCTCAACCTCAGCGGGGAAACGATAATGTCAACACCTATATCAGAACTTCATGAATCTTTCTCGTTATGGTGGCGATGAGATATCGATGACAAGAAGAAGCAAAAGAGGTTCGAGCAAGGGCTCAATGCATCGATCAAGTATGCAATCACACATGCAAGGCCGACATCTTTCCTGGAACTTGACACAGCTACTGCAAGGAAGCAAGTAGGCAAGTGTTTAAGGAGTCCAAGAAACACAACCGTGATGCACCAAGCTCTTGACTATGTCGGCTCCTTCTAAGCGGCGTGTGCGGGTTCCTAACACCCACCGTCGCTCCGGCTCCACCAAGACACTGCAGTTACGCGTCAAGGCCACCAAACTTCACCATCGCTGCTCCCGGGGCTACAACCACCACTACTGAGCGCTGGCGGAGTCCCAGCTACGTTGCTCCACGTCCACAGTGCTTGCTTCACGTGTGGAGACCACGGACATCTGAATCTGAACTGTTGAAGAACAAAGCTCTTCCTCCACCCCCGCCAAGATCTGCATCAAGCTCTCCTTTGGTTCGTGCACCACCACCTCGGGCTCTCAACATCAACACTAAGCCCGGGTCTACTGTTGCTCGTGCCAACTGTGTCAACGCCTCTCAAGCTGAGCATGCACCTGGAGTTGTGATGGGTATGCTTCCGTTAACTCTCGATCCACCACGAGTTTTGTTTGATTACGGTGCATCGCATTCTTTTGTTTCGCATAAGTTTGCACAAGAGCATGACTGGATAGGGTTCCTTTATCACGTCTGGTGGTGCTATCTCCGGTTCAAACATGAGGGCTGCTCATATCAGCCATGGCAATCAAATTGAGATTGGTGGCTCTTCGTTCTCGGCGTCCTTAATTCTTACAGGCAATTCGACATTGATGTCATCTTGGGCATGGATTGGTTGACAGCAAATGCAGCTGTCATTGATTGTCTTTGAACGCCGGTTTCTCAAGATTCTGAAGGCCATATAGTCTTTTATCCAAGTCGACTCCTGCTGTCCGACTTTTCTCTTTGGCGGCTCTGAATGATGATGCTATGGAAGCTATTCAGAGTGTACCGGTGGTCTGTGAGTTCCCAGATGTCTTTCCTGAAGAGTTGCCGGGTATGCCTCCGGATCGTGAGGTTGAGTTTGTAATTGAGCTTGAACCTGGAACGGCTCCTATCTCCAAGCGGCCTTATAAAATGGGTCCTTCTGAGTTGGCTGAACTCAAACGACAACTTGATGAACAAGAGAAGTTGGGTTTCATTCAACACAGTACTTCTTATTGGGGTAGCCCAACAATATTTGTGAAGAAGCGTGACAGGACTGATAGACTCTGTGTTGACTATCGGGCTCTCAATGCTAAAACCATCAAGAACAAATATCCCCTCCCGCGGATTAATGATCTCTTCGATCAGCTAGCTGGAGCTGTGGTATTCTCTAAGCTGGATTTGAGGAGTGGTTATCACCAAATCAAGATTCGCAAGGAAGATGTGCCTAAAACAGCTTTCACCACCCGCTATGGCCTGTATGAGTACACGGTCATGTCTTTCGGTCTCACCAACGCACCTGCTACCTTCTCGAGGCTTATGAACTCAGTTTTCATGGAGTACCTTGATAAGTTCATTGTGGTCTATCTGGATGACATCCTAGTCTATTCAAAGGAAGAGCATGAAGAACACCTTCGGTGTGTCCTAAACAAGCTTCGTGAGAAACGCTTGTATGCAAAGTTCTCAAAGTGTGAGTTTTGGCTGCCTGAAGTAACCTATCTTGGTCATGTCATCTCTGCCAAGGGCATTGCAGTCAACCCGGAAACTGTGAAGACAATTGTTGAATGGCTTCCTCCTGTTAATGTCAAAGAAGTGCGGAGTTTCCTTGGTTTGGCTAGTTATTGCCGTCGCTTCGTTCAGAACTTCTCGAAGATAGCGAAGCCTATTACCGACCTCCTCAAGAAAGGCAAGAAATACCTTTGGACTCCTGCATGTCAAGCAAGCTTTGAGACACTCAAAGAGAAGCTCACTTCCACAGCAGTCTTGGTTCCTCCGGATACATCTAAGCCTTTCCAGATATTCTGTGACGCCTCTTTGCAAGGATTGGGTGCGGTCCTTATGCAAGAAAAGCAAGTGGTTGCTTATGCCTCTCGACAGTTGAAGACGCATGAGATCAACTATCCCACACATGACCTCGAGCTCGCAGCAGTTGTCTTTGCTTTGAAGCTATGGAGGCACTACTTGCTTGGCAACCGTTGTGAGATCTTTTCTGACCACAAGAGTTTGAAGTATATCTTCACTCAGCCTGATCTCAACCTTCGGCAGAGGAGATGGATTGAAGCAATCAATGATTTTGATTTTACCATCAACTACACTCCGGGCAAAGCTAATGTCATGGCCGATGCTCTCAGCTGCAAAGCTTATGTCAACAACATCATGATGGAAGAACAACAGCCTCTCTTGTGCGAGGAATTCCGTCAGCTCAACCTTGAAATTGTGGAACAAGGGCATCTCCTGAACCTTCTGGCTACTCCTCTCTTGGAAGAAAAGATTCGCTCTTGTCAGCTTGGTGATCCGCACACCAAAAAGATCATCTCTAAACTTGAGCTTCCGAAGTATGAGTCCTTCCACGTTGATGATCAAGGCACGCTTTTCTTTGAACACCGGATGTTTGTCCCAAACTACCCGGGTTTGAGAGAGCAGGTTCTCAAGGAGGCGCACGATTCTGTTCTTTCTATCCATCCTGGCAGCACAAAGATGTACATGGACTTGAAAACACAATATTGGTGGCCTGGTTTGAAACGATATTGTGCCAAGTATGTCTCGGAGTGTGATGTCTGCCGTAGAGTGAAAGCTGTCCATCAGAAACCTTTCGGTCTTCTACAGCCATTGAAACCCCCAGAATGGAAATGGGAGAAAGTAGATATGGACTTCATCACCGGTTTTCCAAGGTCACAGAAGGGCAACAATGCAATCTTTGTTGTCATCGACAGGCTCTCTAAAGTGGCTCACTTCTTCCCCGTCAAGGAAACAATTTCTGGAATTCAGTTGGCTGAGCTCTATATCAACAGAATTGTCTCTCTGTATGGGGTTCGCTTGAGATCGATTCGGCCGTGGAAGCATCTTCACTTCCAAGTTCTGGGAGAGTTTCCAAAATGCTTTGGGAACAAAGTTGAACTTCAGCACAGCTTACCACCCTCAGTCGCAAGGACAAGTTGAAAGGATCAATCAGATTCTGGCGGATATGCTTCGTGCTTGCATTATCTCTTTTGGCATGAAGTGGGAAGAATGTCTTCCTTATGCTGAATTCTCTTACAACAACAGCTTCCAGAAAAGTCTGAAGATGGCACCATTTGAGGCTCTCTATGGCCGCAAGTGCAGAACTCCGATTGGTTGGTCAGGTGCAGGAGAAAGAATATGGTTTGGCCCTGACATTGTAACTCAAGCGGAGGAGAAGGTGCATATCATCCTTGAGAACCTGAAGATTGCTCAAAGTCGCCAGAAGAGCAATTATGAGAGGAAGCACACGTACATGGTGTATGCCCCTGGTGATCTCGTTTACCTTCGTGTCACTCCCATGAGAGGCACACACCGCTTTGGCATCAAAGGAAAGCTGGCTCCTAGATACACCGGTCCTTTCAAAATTCGTGGTAGAAGAGGAGAAGTTGCTTATGCCCTTGAGCTTCCGGAAAAACTCAAAGTCCATGATGTTTTCCACATCTGTCAACTCAAGAAGTGCTTCAAAGATCCCGGCAGGACCGTGGATCATGAGCTTATCGATCTCCAAGAAGACCTGTCTTATCAAGAACACCCCACAAAAATCCTTGAGACCATGCAGAAGAAGGACTGCAACAAGTCCATCAAGTTACGCAAGGTGCGAAGTCGCACCATTCCGTTGACGAAGCCACTTGGGTGCGTGAAGATGAACTCCGTGCCAACTATCCTACCCTCTTTGTGTCTTCTTCTTCTTCCTAGAATCTCGGGGCGAGATTCCTGTTTAGTGGGGGAGAGTTGTAGCATCCCAATTGTCTAACATTTGTAATGCTACTTGATCTAGTAATATAATGGCTACTCTCTACATAAAATTGTTGCATCATCATCATATCATGCTCATGTCATCATGCCACCTTGCATTTGAGCATCATACAAGAACCCTTGAGTTTTGGTTCTTATCTCATATGCATTGCAAATTGTATTTGCCTCTTGATATTGTAGTTGGATCTTGATATATGGTTCTAATGCCCAAGTTGAGTTGGGGGCATATCTTTTATTGACTCCACCACCTTTTATTCACCACCTTATATTTCCACCATCCAATTACTATGAGCTGGCATTTAGTTGAGTTTCCCTAGCTCATGTGGGTTGGGTGGATCCTATTCTAGTCACTTTTGCTTGGCCTTATTCCACCTCTTGGGAATGCATGGAGTACTGCCATATGATTTTATGTTGTTTTCACAATATGAATACATGGCACTTATTATTTGCATGGGCCATGCAACCATCATCTACCTTGGTCATTTTTGGTTCTAGTTGAGTTTGAGTGGTTCATCTATATATCTAGCTTTTCTTTTGGGCTTGATATATTGTTGATCTTGCTTAAAACCTCATCTCCACCTCCATCTACCCCACCACCACCTTTTCTACTTCTCTCTCTTTTGGCTATCTTGCTTGAGCTTGTTGATCTTGCTTGATCTTGTTTTGTTTTGTCAAACACTCAACCTCTCCCCTCATCTTTCTACCTCTCTTGCTATCTATAAAACCTACCCCCCCAATCACTATACCCCCATCTAACCCTAAAACCCTACCCCCTCTAAACCATCCCCATCCATATGTGATCATGGGTGCATGCATAGCCCTAACCCCCCTCTCTCTCGGCCTCTCTCTCTCTCCTAGCTGGCCCCCACCATACCACCTAGCTACCCACCCAAACCAAAACCCTAGCCGAGCCTCCCTCTCTCCCTTCTAACCCTAGCCCCTTGTACCTCCTCTCTTCTCCCCCCCCCCTTTCTTGCTCTCCCTCTGCCTGCCCTGCCCCACCACGAGCTCCTTTCCCCTGGCCCACCTGGCGGCCTCCCTCTCCCCTTCCCCTGCCCTTGCCGAGCTCCTTTATCACCATCCCCTTCCCCACGCCAACCACCTCACCCCCCGTTCTTATCCACCCCTCCACCTCTCTGCCTCGCCAGCTACCCCCAGAGGCCCTGCCTCGCCTCCCCTTCCTCCCTTCTTCCTCCCCAAGCGAACCACCTCTCCACCATGCCCCCAAAACCCTAGCTGCCTCGGCCTTTTTGCGATTTGCGCGTCCTGCTGCTCCCCGAGGCCCCTAGAAGCTCCGACGAGTTCCCCTGCTTCTCCTTTGGCGGCGAGCACCAGAGGAAGCGACTGGAAGGCCACCGAGCACCGTCGCCGTCGCCATGGCCGGAGGGATCTGAAGCTTCCCGTCAGATCCCTTCCTCCCCGAGCCTCGTCAACCACGTCGTCAAGCTGCTGGTGAGCCCCGCTATCCCCCAGACAAGGTCCTCTCCCCTCTCGCGCGCCGTAGCCCCGCCGCCCTCCGACGAACGCTCTGCGTGCACGCCAGCGTCAAGCTCTGGCGGCAATTCGGCGGCAGCACTTTGTTCCTCGGCCTACCCAGCGCGCCGTAGCCCTCCTCTGCGTTAGACTGCTGAACGAATCTTGTAGCCCAACGTCCCCTCTTCAACTTTCGTTTTAGCCGCATCGCGTTTCTCCCGGCGGATTCGTCGCCATCATCGACGAAGAACGGCCGGATCCGCCGCCGTCAGGGTTGTCTTCGTCAGCAGAGAGCGACAGCCGATGCCGTTTTGCGCTTAGGCCCCCGCAGAAACTCCCGCCTAAACCCGCGGTCCCCCGAGCCCCGCATGTCAGCCACCGATCCATCTTGCAGAAGAACCCCTGGGTTTTCCAGACCCTCAACCCGCGGTCCCCTATAGCCCCACCGTCAGCGGCTGTGGGCGTTTTATAAAAAGGCTCCCACACTTTTCCTTCCTCAAACCACAACCCCTCCACCTCGCCCAGCTGGCAGCCTCTCGCCTCTGCCCAAGACTGGCCCCACAGTGGGTGGTCATGGGTAGAATCTGGCTGGGTGACAAAAGTCCAGAACTTTTTCTGAATTAAAATTCAAATGTTTTTAAATCTGTTTAAATATGAATTAAATCATAACGTTCAAATGGTTTATATTTTGAATTCAAAACTAATATGAAAAATGTTTAGTTTTTGAATGTTAATTCAAATATTTAATCAAATATTTTCAGAATTAATTTAATTAGTCAACCTTTGACTTTGACCCTATTTATTAATTTTTGCTATAAAATAAATTTAAATTCATAATTCCAAATAATACATGTTTTTGAATCAGAAAAATGTGAGGAATTCAAATATGCCATTCAAAATATTATTTGGACACTTTAAATTTCAAGTTGAATTAAATTACAACAAAATGCCCCTGGACCTTAATAAATTAATAACTTTTGTTTTATAACTCAGAATTTGACAAATGATATGTCTAAAATGATCAGCTCGACGAGATCTTTCTGTTTATGCTATCCTTGACTTAAATTGCAGCATGCATCATATAAATATATAATATACAGCAACTAATATGACAATAAAATGGGACCAAAACCCCATAAAAATGTTATTTCTTGTATTCTACACCTCACCCATGCCATGCTACATTATTGCCATGCAACTTGTGCATCATTCATCATGGCATGATTGTTTGCTTGACGCATTTATTCCTATGCTTGTGCACTATATTTATGTTGGCCCTTGTTTGTTTGGTTCTTCTTCGAATATACACTGAGCAGGGGATATATCAAGAGAACCAGGAGTACTACCCAGATCCGTCTCTCGCTTCAACTGAGTTTCCAGGCAAGCACTACCACATGCTTGCATACATACAGTACCTATTGCATCTATCTTATTCTTGCATCACTGAGTCGCGATTGCATTAAACTGAATCCCAAGTATTGCATAGCCTTTCCTTTAAAACCCCACCAAGCTTGTTCCTCCATCCCATGAGCCATTACTACAGGAGTTGTTTGAGACATGCGAGTCGTAGAACAGCATGTGTAGGGTATGTGAGTGTCTGATGGATAACGAGGTACCTAAACAACTTAACCTGAGTAGTAATGGGATAACTAATGAAAGTGGCACCGGTGAGCAACATCTGCTATTTGGTTTTTCCTGCTCACTTGTGTCCCGTAGGACCCCGAGTACTTGATTCCTGTTCCTTGATTATTCGCGCTATCCACATCCGGGAGGCTTATGGGACCCCCCTGAGCCAGAGCTTGATTCAGTCTTATTTCTTGGGGCCACAAACTAGTTTGAGGTTTTATTTACTATCCTGTACTTATGCCATGCTACTGTTTATTTACGATTGTGCGAGGAGCACACTGTACTGTTTAGGAATTGTGACCCGTTTACGCGGTATCGACAAGCCCAGTTTTGGGTTCCCAGTCGCTTACAGCCGGCCCCACAAACCTCGGGTCCGTCTCGAAGTCAGCTAACTTCGTTGCGGGTGTACTCCAAGGGTGGCCCCTGAAATAATTCTGAATCTGTGATTGCTTTGTCGAGAAGGCCTCATTTGGTTTTGATTTGGTTTTCGAGGTTGATCGAGTGTGTGTTGCTATTTGTGCACCCTGCAGGTAAAACTTTCAAAGCCGTGTCATGGTTATGGACGACTTGGAGCACAGTTTCTCGATCATAGACAAGCATAACTAAAGTACCGCTTTTAATTTGACTAAGTAATTGACTAGTAAATAGTGCAACACTCATGGAATGGTTAATAAAATTGCCAACGGAAGGGGGGGTTGTTCGTCCGCTTCCTCGTTGGTAAGCGAGGAGGAGGATGAATCTGTGGATATTACTGTTATAACTGTTGTCATTAATTCACGGACATCCGTCTATCTTTGGTTAGGCGGATGGTTAGCGAGTATCTATAGAACTGTTAGGGTTTATCTTTTGCTACAATTGCGTCACCCCAGGTTGTGTCCCCTTTAGAGGCATAAAGACTTGCTGAGTACCCTTAGGGTCTCACACGATAAATTATTGGTTCAGATGAACAGGTACACTCGCAGGACGGATACTGGGTGGAAGAGGCTGATGATGTGGGCAACGATCGTTCGGTGTAGAGATTCCGGGAACGGGGATCCATGAGATCTGTGGGCGGGATCTGCTTACTTTTGGGCATCTTATGCCGATTTGCTTCTTATCCGTACTCGGACTTTGTTTGCCGCTTCCGCCTGATACTCTGATGTGTGATGTATGAGGAAATATCCTAAATTATTATATCTATCTAGGTCATTTGAATCTTGCCGTATGGCGTTGCTATATTTCCTTTCTTTTTAGATGGAATGGCTCTGATGTACTTTTGTATGGTGGCTTGCATACATACTCATTTGTGTATGTAGTTGATCCCTTCGCCTGCCGATTACGCCTCCCGTACAGGTCCCGATGAATTGGAAGTGGTTGGGACGGCCGAAAAGTCTACCCGTGAGTGGCTTTCGGGCCCCACCGTACTATTTCAACCACTACCGCTCATCCAGGCTTGTATCTAGGAGCGTAATTCACCGAGGTAGTTACAGTTCCCTCCCGCTCCTTGCTGTCTCGTCAAGACCTATGCCAAAGTATCTCTTTTTTCGGTCGTACCAGCCGGTAGTGGTGACTGCAAGACCATGGTGGCGTGTGCTGGAGGGCAGCGAGCTTGGTGGAGCAATACGAAGCATCCGGGAGCGTGGTTTTTTTAGGGGCTGGGAGAAATCCTTGTCATCTAGAAACCGACACGGTGGCGCCTGCGGGTGTCACCGTCCTTCTTGAAGGGCTCCGGGTGTATCTCTTCCCCACCTCCCGTTGCGTATCAGGGGAAACCCTAGGGCTAGTTCGGGTAGCAGCATCATTATCGTCGCTTTTCCTCTTTGCGGTGCTACTTGGTACACGACGCTTCGGAGCGCTAGGAGCATGGTGGAATTCCCCGGAGGGCGCAGCGGCTGCGGGTCATCCTCGGTTTCCTCGAGCCACTGTTGTCGGCTTTATTTTCGCTTCTTTTTCTTCTTCCTTTTTCTTTGTTTTCTCTTTTTCTTTTTCTTTTTGGGGTTGTGCTGTCTGGCCCAGCAGCGGTCTCAATCTGGTTGCTATATTAATATTGCTAGGAGAAAGACTAATTCGACGAACATAAAAAATCATTATGCAATATCAAGGAAAACATAATTTGGCATTTCACATATCCTAGTGAAAACCTTTACTATGCCGATAAATGGTAATTTCTTAGCAAATGTTGAGAAAATTGCTGAAAATTCAGATGCACTAAATATGATGGAATTCACAATCATTACGATTATTCATAAAATTCAAAATGTGTTGATCTCTCTTTTAGAGTCTAGTGTTCTATTATAAAGATTTTTAATGAGGCCAAGTATTTCTCCATTATCTTTGATGATTTTACTCCGGATGTGAGTCACAGGGAGAAAATGACTCTGTCAGTCTCTAGGAAAACCAAGGTTCCGCTGATCGACAAAGTGGTAGCCACAGAGCGTCTCTTGTCTGCCAAGGAAGGTTGTGGGTCCCTTTCGGGGACCAGGCGAGGGCCTCGTGTCCAATCCAAGAGGAGTACCTAGGCTGATCTCTGTAAGTAGCCCGTGATACCTTCCTACGGGAAGGAAACATTAGCCATGGTGCTCCTCATCAAGCCCCGGGAAGGAAGACGTCATTACTCATTGGTGAAATGGCCACACCAACTTTATCTCTTGGACCAAACCATGACTAGACCAGACGGTGTTGCGCATATTATGAGCTCTTTGTGGCGTGGGCATCTCCACCTAGGCTGACATGCAAACGTTACTCCGCTAATGGTTAAGGCGTAACGAAGGGAAGAGGAAGGTCTAGTTGTGTCTAACTATAACTGGAAGGAGTCTATGGTTAGGCTGGTTTAGGTGGCCCTGCTAGCGGACTTACAAGACAAGAGAAGACAAAAACCGTTACAGAAAGGTGCTGACAGCCCGAAGAACAAGACCAAGGGATAACACATCACACTGGAACCACCACTTGTCTCGGTATAGTCCCTAGTGTCATTAGAGGGTAGCTATTTGTAAAAAACATAAGGATCCTAGGCCATTATGGTATAAAAGGGGGGGCATGGAATTAAGAGAGGAGGTGTTTTTGTTTGTTTGGTGGAGCACGTAGCAAGTTATCCAGGCTCTCCATATGACATCCCGGAATGTGGATTCTCCTTTATAATCCAATCCTCAGTTTCTACTCCGATAAGCAATATAATTAGGCGGGTAGCAAGTAGGGATGTTAGCCTTCGCGTGGCTTGAACCCGGGTAAATCTTTTATGCCATTGCGGGAAACTCTAGATTGAGAACAAACTTGATGTCCACTGCCGGACAAATAACGAGGGTATGCATTACCTCTGATGTATGTACTCCCACACTGGACATTTGGCACGGAAATTAGGGGACACAGTTGTTCTTGATCTTGGCATGACCATCATCACCTTTGGCACCACGAGGAGGAGACACGACCCGAGGAGGTTCACGTGCTCGTGACCTCGACGACAACAACAAGCCTCAGGACAGAGAGAGTGGGAACCCTTTTGTGTGGGGTTCATGCATAGCGCTATTTCCCCAACCATCAAACAACGTGACGTGAATCAAGGGAGAGACGCCATTCGCCTCGAACGGCGAGGCCAAGTCCCATAGTTTTGCAGGATTTTGGAGGATTCCTCCATAGGCATGGCTTCCAAGGGGCTTCTTCCGTCTGCCTCCCTACCCACACGGGCAAGAGGAGGTGCTCTCCGCTGCCCAGCCATGTTGTATTTTCCCCCAGCGGGAGACGTCCAACACATGGTTGCCTGGGATGCAAAAGGACGCATAGACTCGAATAGAACATTGGTGGTAGTGCCATCATCGAGACGCCTTGGAGCATCCGATGAAGAGGGCAGGAAGGTCTTTCGTTGCAAAGCCAAGTGCATGGCCCTAGCACCCGAGCTACGCGGTGAAAATATGCCTCTAAACATCAAGCCCGATCTTCCCCATCCATTCATCAGGAGAACCTGCCAAGTGAAGTTTCTTCGCGGGTACACCTCGGAGATACATGTGGCAAGAGGAGATGAATGAGTGATAAATCGCCCTGCAACTCCAAAAATATGGGCAATAACTCATGAAAGTGGTCATAAAACGTGAAAACGATGGTTTTTGGTCATAACTCTCAAACTTGTATCAGGTCTTCGTTCGGTGTAAAACGCCCTAGAACCCCAAAATAGTGGGCAATAGCTCAGGAAAACGGCCATAAAACGTGAAAATAATGTGTGCTTGGCGATAAATCTCATACATGTACCAAGTCTTACAGTCATTGTAAATCGCCCTAGAACCCCAAAACTATGGACAATAGGTCATGCAAATGGCCATAGAATGTGAAAACGAATAGTTTTTGGTGATAACTCTCAAACATATCTCGGGTCTTATGTGCCATGCAAATCTTCATGGAACGCCTAAACAGTGGGCAATACCTCATGAAAACGACCATAAAATGTGAAAATGACAAGTTATTTATGATATCTTTTAAACATGTGTCGGGTCTTACGTACCATGTTAGTCGCCCTAGAACCCCAAAACTGTGTGCAATAAATCATGAAAACATCCATAAAACATGAAAACGACGAGTTTGTGGTCAAAACTGGCAAACATGTATCAAGTCTTATGGTCGTTATAAATCGCTCTGGAACCCCTAAACGGTGGGCAATAACTCATAAAAATAACCAAAAAATGTGAAAATGATGAGTTTTTATAATAACTCGAAAACCTGTATCGGGTCTTCGTTCGGTGTAAAACGCCCTAGAACTCTAAAACTGTGAAAATGACGAGTTATTTTTGATATATCTTAAACATGTATCGGGTCTTACCATGTTAATCCATTTAGAACTAGAAAACTATGGGTAACAGATCATGCAAACGTCCATAAAATGTGAAACGACGAGTGCTTGGTGAAAACTCTCATACATGTATCGGGTCTTACAGTCGTTCTAAATCGCCCTAGAACCCAAAAACTATGGATAATAGGCCATGAAAACGGCCATAAAAAGTCAAAATGAATAGTTTTTGGTCATAACTCTCAAACATATCTCGGGTCTTACGGGCCATGCAAATTTCCATGGAACCCGAAACATGTGGTCAATAGCTCATGAAAACAGACATAAAACGTGAAAACGACAAGTTTTTGGTCATATCTCCCAAACATGAATCGGGTCTTAACGACCATGTAATTCGCCCGGGAACCCAAAACTCTGGGCAATAACTCATAAAAAGAGCCATAAAACACGACAATGACGAGTTTTTTGTCATAACTCTCAAACATGTCTCGGGTCTTATGGTTATTATAAATCGTCATGGAACGCAAAAGTTTGGGAAATAACTCATGAAAATGGCCATAAAACGTGAAAACGATGAGTTTTGGTAATAACTCTCAAACATGTATCGGGTATTAGGTCGGTGTAAACCGCCCTAATACCCCAAAACAGTGGGCAATAGCTTATGAAAACGGCCATTAAACATGAAAATGACAAGTTATTTGTGATATCTCTTAAACATGTATCGAGTCTTATGGGCCATGTTAATCGCCCTAGAATCCCACAAATATGAGTAATAGCTTATGAAAATGGCCATAAAATGTGAAAACGACGAGTGCTTGGTGAGAACTCTCATACATGTACCGGGTCTTATAGCCATTGTAAATCGCGCTAGAACCCCATAACTATGGATAATAGGCAACGAAAACGGCCAGAAAACGTCAAACGAATAGTTTTTGGTGAAAACTCTCAAACATGTCTCGGGTCTTATGGGCCATGCAAATATCCATGGAACCCCAAAAATGTGGGCAATAGCTCATGAAAACGGTCATAAAACATGAAAACGACGAGTTTTTTGTCATATCTCTCAAACATGAATCAGGGCTTACGAGCCATGCAAATTGCCCTAGAACCCAAAACTGTGGGCAATAACTCATGAAAACGGCCATAAAACGTGAAAACGATAAGTTTTTGGTCACAACTCTAAAATATGTATCGGGTCTATATGCAGTATAAAATGCCCTAGAACCCCCAAACTGTGGGCAATAGCTCATGAAAACGACCATAAATCATGAAAATGACGAGTTATTTGTGATGTCTCTTGAACATGTATCGGGTGTTACGAGACATGTTAGTCGCCTTGGAACACCAAAACTGTGGGTAATAGCTCATGAAAATGGCCATAAAACATGAAAATGAAAAGTGCTTGGTGATAACTCTCATACTTGTATCCGGTCTTATAGTCGTCGTAAATCTCCCTAGAACCCCAAAACTATAGATAATAGGTCATGAAAACGGCATAAAACGTGAAAACGAATAATTTTTTGTGATAACTCTCAAACATGTCTCGGGTCTTACGGGCCATGCAAATCTCCATGGAACCTCAAAACAGTGAGCAATAGCTCATGAAAACTGCCATAAAATGTGAAAATGACGAGTTATGTTTGATATCTCTTAAACGTGTATCAGGTCTTATGGGCCATGTTAGTCCCCCTCGGACTCCAAAAGTGTGGGTAATAGCTCATGAAAAAAGCCATCAGATGTAAAAATGACGAGTAATTGGTGATAACTCTCATACATGTCCCCGGTCTTACAGTCGTTGTAAATAGTCCTATAACCCCAAAACTATGAACAATAGGTCATGAAAACGACCATAAAACATTAAAACGATTTTTTTTTGTGATTACTCTCAAACATGTCTCGGGTCTTACGGGCCATGCAAATCTCCATGGAACCCCTAAACTGTGTGTAATAGCACATAAAAACAGCCATAGAACGCGAAAACTTCGAGTTTTTGGTCAGATCACTCAAAGATGAAACAGGTCTTATGGGCCATGCAAATCGCCCTGAAACCAAAAAATGTGTACAATAACTCATGAACACATCCATAAAACACGAAAATGACGAGTTTTTGGTCATAACTGTCAAACATGTATTAGGTCCTAGGTCGTTATAAATCGCCCTGGAACCCCAAAACTGTGGGCAATAACTCATGAAAACGGCATTAAAACGTGAAAACGATTAGTTTTTTGTCATAACTTTCGAACATGTATCGGGCCTTAGGCCGGGATAAATCGCCCTGGAACACCTAAACAGTGGGCAATAGCTCATAAAAATGGCCATAAAACGTGAAAATGACGAGTTATTTGTGATATCTTTTAAACTTGTATTGGGTCTTACGGGCCATGTTAGTCGCCCTAGAACCCCAAATTTGTGGGTAATAGCTCATGAAAACGGCTATAAAACGGGAAAACAACGAGTGCTTGGTGATAACTCTTATACATGTACCGGGCCTTACAATTTTTGTAAATCGCCCTAGAACCCCAAAACTATGGACAATACGTCATAAAACGACCATAGAACGTGAAAACGAATATTTTTTGGTGATAACTCTCAAACTTGTCTCGGGTCTTACGGACCATGCAAATCTTCATGGAACCCCAAAACTACGGGCAATAGCTCATGAAAACGGCCATAAAACATGAAAACGACGAGGTTTTGGTTATGTCTCTCAAACATGAATCGGTTCTTACGGGACATGCAAAGCGTCCTTGAACCCCAAAACTATGGACAATAACTAATCAAAAAGGCCATAAAACATGAAAACGACAAGTTTTTGGTCATAACTCTCAAACATGTATCAAGTTTTACAGTCGTTATGAATCACACTGGAACCCCAAAACTATGGGCAATAACTCATGAAAACAGCGATAAAACGTGAAAACAATGAGTTTTTGGTCATAACTTGCAAACATGTATCGGGTCTTAGGTCATTGTAAATAGCTCATGAAAACGGCTATAAAACGCGAAACGAGTGTTTGGTCATATCTCTGAAAGATGAATAGGGTCTTACTCCATGCAAATCGCCCTTGTACCTCAAAACTATGGGCAATAACTCAGCAAAACGGCCATAAAACACGAAAACAATGAGTTTTTTGTCATATCTCTAAAACATGTTTCGAGTCTTATGGTCGTTATAAATCACTTTATAACCCCAAAAAATTTGGAAATAACTCATGAAAACGGCCATAAAACATGAAAATGATGAGCTTTTGGTCATAACTTTTAAACAAGTATCGGGTCTTAGGTCAGGGTAAATCTCCCTAGAACACCTAAACAGTGGGCAATAACTCATGAAAATGGCCATTAAACGTGAAAATGACGAGTTATTTTTTATATATTTTTAACATGTATCGGGTCTTACGGGCCAAATTAGTCGCCCTGGAACCCCAAACCTGTGGGTACTAGCTCATGAAAACGATAATAAAACGTGAAAATGATGAATGCTTGGTGATAACTCTCATACATGTAGCGGGTCTTACATTCGTTGTAAATCTTCCTACAACCCCCAAACTATGGACAATTGGTCATGAAAATAACGACAAAATGTGTAAATGAATAGTTTTTGGTGATAACTTTCAATCATGTCTGGGGTCTTACGGGCATGCAAATCTCCATGGAACCCCAAAACTAGGGGCAATAGCTCATGAAAACGAACATCAAAGGCGAAAATGACGAGTTTTTGGTTATATCTCTCTAACATGAATCGGGTATGACGAGCTATGCAAATCGCCCTTGAACCTTAATATCATGGGCAATAACTCATGGAAACGGCTATAAAACACGAAAACGACGAGTTTCTGGTCGTAACTCTCAAACATGTACTAGGTCTTATGGTCATTATAAATCACCCTGGAATAACAAAACTATGGGCAATAACTCATGAAAACGTCCATAAAACATGAAAACGATGAGTTTTTAGTCATAACTTTCAAACATGTACCGGATCTTAGGTCGGGGTAAATCTCCTTGTAACACCTAAACAGTGGGCAATAGATCATAAAAACATCCATAAAATGTGAAAATGACGAGTTATTTGTGATATCTCCTAAACATGTATCGGTACTTACAGGCCATGTTAGTCGCCCTACAACCCCAAAACTGTTGGTAATAGCTCATGAAAATAGCCATAAAACGTGAAAACTACGAGTGCTTGGTGATAACTCTCATACATGTACCGGATCTTGCATTCCTTGTAAATCGCACTAGAACCCCCAAACTATGGACAATTGGTCATAAAAACAGCGATAAAACATGAAAACGAATAGTTTTTGGTGATAACTCTCAAACATGTCTGGGGTCTTACGGGCCATGCAAATCTTCATGGAACCCCAAAACTGTGGGCAATAGCTCATGAAAACAGCCATAAAACATGAATAATTTTTGTGATAACTCTCAAACATGTCTCGGGTCTTACGGGCCATGCAAATCTCCATGGAATCTCAAAACAGTGGGCAATAGCTCACGAAAACTACCATAAAATGTGAAAATGACGAGTTATGTATGATATCTCTTAAATATGTATCAGGTATTATGGGCCATGTTAGTCCCCCTAGAACCCCAAAAGTGTAGGTAATAGATCATGAAAAAATCCATAAGACGTAAAAATGACGAGAACTTGGTGATAACTCTCATACATGTCCCCGGTCTTACGGTCGTTGTAAATCGTCCTATAACCCCAAAACTATGAACAATAGGTCATGAAAACGACCATAAAACATGAAAACGAAAAGTTTTTCGTGATTACTCTCAAACATGTCTAGGGTCTTACGGTCCATGCAAATATCCATGGAACCCCTAAACTGTGAGTAATAGCTCATAAAAACGGCCATAAAACACGAAAACGTCGAGTTTTTGGTCAGATCACTCAAAGATGAATAAGGTCTTACGGGCCATGCAAATCAACCTGAAACCAAAAAAATGTGTACAATAACTCATGAAAACATCCATAAAACACGAAAACGACGAGTTTTTGGTCATAACTGTGAAACATGTATCATGTCCTAGGTCGTTATAAATCGCCCTGGAACCCCAAAACTGTGGGCAATAACTGTAACACCCTCAGAATCGGACCTATGCAAGTTTTAGCGAAACCCGCCAAACCCGCATAGAAACGATTCAAAGGTGCCCACCAGGCACTTTCGTGCGGGTGGAAAACGAAGTAGTAACATTACACAACAGTCCTCGATGGTACCCACAGATATATATATATATGACTCCATGAGTCAAGAATACAGATATAATATACAAGATCCAAATCACCTTGAAAACGATAGTGCGTCCAGCTACGGACAGGAAGCAAATGGGGCTAAGAGCCCTGAAGAATAACCAATGGCGTCCATAACCCTGCCCAGGCCAAGCCGAAAGGGTAACCCTGCTAACGGCGTCGATCTCAAGACCTGCTCAAAACAAAGGGGTGCCGACAAAGGGCAAAGGAAAAAGAGAGGGCGTCGATCGAGGCCAAGCACGGCGAGACTAGAATTCGGCGGTCCTCGCCTACATAGGTATGGTGGACTGAAGCGGCAGCGGCAGCATGCACTAAACAACCTATAGAGACTCGATACAACTGGCGACTATCAGAGAGGGTAAGAAAGACCTATGCGGAGGTAACCTGATACTACCATCAAACAAAACCCATCCTGGCGTTTCCCCCTCGAGACCAAACGAGGAAGTCAACCGAGGAACTCACACAGTTGGCAATTTTAATTATTCAGTTATCGTTGCAGCAATTACTAGTTAGGTGTAGATAATCATCCTGATAAAATAAGCAGTGGGCCGTTTTAGTTAGCCATTCCGTTATAGTTGCAACACTTACTAGTCATTAAAAAATTAGCATGAGATAACCCAAGACCCAACAGTTGTTGGTACTTTTATTGAGCCATTCCGTTGTAGTTTCAATATTTACTAGTCAGGTACAATTGTCGCAAGCGACAAACCAAGCAAGCAATTGTGGGTAGTATTATTTAGCCATTCCATTATAGTGAAGCTGATTACTAGTCATTATAAAGTCAAATTTATAGCAATAAACTTTAGTTATGCTTGTCTATGGTCGAGATACTGTGCTCCAAGTCGTCCATAACCGCGGACACGGCTTTCAGAAAGTTTTACCCGGCCGGGGTGCACCAATAGCAACACACGCTCGATCAACCTCGGAAAAACCAGATCAAAACCCAACGAGGCTTTCACGACTAAGCAATCACAGGATTCAGAAATATTTCAGGCTTTCACGACACAAGTGGGCGTTCGGAAACCAAATATTTTCTGTCACCCACCGATGCCTCTGCTTATTTCAATTTTAGTTGTTAAATAGGAATTAAAGTGAACGATAAGTAAAGCCATGATCATCTCCAACATCAAACGTGCGGCAAGGCTCCAACGACTGTGGCATTTGACAACACGCAACAGCACTTGAGTAAGCGACTACGACGCGCAAGTCCAACTATATACCAAACAACAGGTAACAGGATGTGTCCAAGGCAATATAAGGCTGCAAGGGATATCACGGGTACGAAAACTAGAGCATCGCAACACAGATAGCAATAGATCAACAGGAGGGAATAAATACTATACAAGTAAGATAGGTAGAAAGGGGGGGGAGATGCTCGCCTGAAAACATTGCTGAAGGTTCAACCGAAGATCGGGGCGAAGCTCACATCAACTCAACAGCCTTATCCGCGAAGAAGCAAAACACTAGAAGAAACACCGGATGCAATATTTAATACAACGGCAGAAGATCGGCATGATGCATGTATGATGTATGACATGGCAAAGGTGCAATGCAATTAGGTCATATTAAGCGGAACCGGGGTTCCGACAGATAATTAAATGGTTCATGTTATTTAGATACCCCGCAATTTAAATGTTGTTTGGACATGGCAAAAGATGGTACCGGTTCGCTACACAAATTTAAATGAGGCCAATATAAGGCTAGATTTTCCCGCATATGGGCCCCATATTTAATTATTAGGTGAATCGGCATAAGGCCCCCAAACCACATGACAAGATGCATGCAAGTATGACAATTTTGAAGGGTTCGCAGCATAGAAAACAAAAATTTTCCTACGATGTGAACTATATACCAAGATCTATTTATACTAGATACAAACAACGGGCGGATGTATATCCATAGAGAACATACCCTTGAAGACCGACAAAGTTTAACGAGTCCCACTCGTGGTTGATGTAGACGATCTCTTGCCGATCTCAAGATCGAGAGGAAGTCCTAGCGCCGCAAATCAGCAGCGCATCCGTGCTCGCACACACGTTCGAGGCACCGAGCAACCTCCGCCTCCTCGCTCCAGCGATGCAGCGGAAGCACAACTCTTTCTTGCCGAATAGCCACCGGGAACATGTATCTCGCTAGTCCGAGACCATGGGGGATAAATTCTAGAGGGGGAGAGAGATCCTTCACGAGGAGGTGTAAGTGAGAAGTGAGAGGAGGGGCTCCTTTTATAGGAGGAGGGGGGAACCCCAAGGGGGTGGCCGGCGCATGGGGGCTGCCCCCTTGCCCTCCCCTCTTCATGTGGGTGGACACTCCACTCACAAAACTCCTCCAAATTCCTCCACTCAAAATCCCACTCAAAAAACCCATTAAATTTCCACCAAATTTAATGCAAACTCTCATTAAATAAAACTCTTTTATTTTATTCAGAATTTTGTCAATTACTTTAATGACAAACATTCACAAATAACCCCTTGCTAGAATGCTATTTCACATGCATAACAACTTTACGCAATTTCACCCGAAAACCTGTTTCGGTATCTAGTGAAATAAATTCCTGCGCTTGTTTATTCTTTCGGCATGAAACTTTTGCTCCAATTGGATGTCGGTGTCTCTTAAGTGTGTCACCCTACGGTTCGTGAATAATGCGGACATGATCGAGACCCCTCTCAGATCAATAATCAGAAGCGGGATCTGGAGACCCATACTGACTCCCACACATTCAACGATGACTTTCTTGTGATCGTCGGAACCTTTTACGCTAGTATCTTAATCCCTTTGTTTCACGATATATTACATGTCCGAGATTCGATCATCGGTATCTCTATACCTAGTTTGATCTCGTTACCGACATGCACTCTTTTCTCGTTCCCGTGATATAACATTCTAGTGATCAAATCACTTGCTTGCAAGCTAATTAATGTGATATCACCGAGAGGGCCCAGAGTATATCTATCCGTCATCGGGATGAACAAATTCCACTCTCGATCCATGAGCCTCTACATAACACTTTATTAGTTCTGAACCCATCTTTATAATCACCCACATTACGGTGTGACGTTTGATGTTATCAAGAAACTCTTAGGTGTTAGTGATTGACATGATCTCATGGTCTAAGGATTAGGATCACTTTAAGTTGTTATAGCAATATAAACTCAATGACTTTGATCGTAATGCTATACTTGGATGAATGTTCATCACATCATTACACTAATGTTGTGATCCGTTATTAACAACATCCAATGTCCATGATCGAAACCTTGATCATCTTGTTAATCAACGAGCTAGTTTATGAGAGAGGCTTAACTAGGAACTTTTCATTTGTTTATTAAACACACATGTATTAACGTTTCCGTATTAATACAATTATAGCATGCAAAATAAACATCTATCATATACGGAATACACATAATAAACAATTTATTATTGCCTCTCGGGGCATATTCCCTTGATCTCCCACTTGCACTAGAGACAATAATCTAGTTACATAGTGATATATCTAACACCCATTGAGTTACGGTGTTGATCATGTTTTGCTCTAGGGAGAGTTTTAGTCAACGGATCTGCTACATTGAGATCCGTATGTACTTCTAAATCTTTATATCTCCATCCTTGACATGCTCGCGGATGGAGTGAAACCGCGCTTAATATGCTTGGAATGCTTGTGAGACCTTGGCTCTTTGGCATTGGCAATGGCACCATTGTTGTCACAATATATCACCATTGGGTCCAACGCTTGCCACAACTCCTAGTTCGGATATGAACTCCTTCATCAAAGCGCTTCACGAGCTTCGGCAAGCAACATATTCGGCCTCCGTTGTTGATCCCGCTACCACAGGTTGTTTGGAGCTCCTCCAACTAACGCTCGCCATTCATGAGAGAAAAACGTATCCGGATTGAGACTTAGAGTCATCCGGATCGGTGTCAAAGCTAAGCGTCGACATAACACTTAGCGAGCTCTTCTTCACCTCCGTATACAAGAAACATATCCTTAGTTCTTCGTAAGTACTTAAGGATATTCTTGACCGCTATCCGATGTTAGAACACGGATCCGATTGGTACCTACTGGTCAAACTAATAGCGTGTGCCACATCCGGTCTTGTACATAGCATGGCGTACATAATAGAGCCTATGGCTGAAGCATAGGGATTTTGTCCATTATCTCTCTTTCTTCTTGAAGCCGGACTTTGAGTCTTACTCAATGTCTTGCCTTGCAACATAGGTAAGAACCCTTCTTACTTAGTCCATTTTAAACTTCTTTAAAATCTTATCAAGGTATGTACTTTGCGATAGCCCTATTAGGCGTCTAGATCTATCTCTATAGATCTTTATGCCTAATATGTATGACGCTCACCTAGGTCCTTCATTGGAAATTTCTTTGTTTAGATAACTTTTAACACTGTTTAAAGTTCTATATCATTCCGATCAATAATATGTCATCCACATATAATATCGAAATGCCACATTGCTCCCACTCACTTTCTTGTAAATACAAGCTTCTCCATAAGTTTGGACAAATCCAAACTCTTTGATCACCTCATCAAAGCGGAGATTCCAACTTCGTGATGCTTGCTTCAATCCATAGATGGATCGTTGAAGCTTGCACACCTTGTTAGCATCCTTAGGATCGACAAAACCCTTTGGTTGTATCATATACAACTCTTCTTCAATATTACCATTGAGAAGCGGTTTTGACATCCATCGCCATATTTCATAATCGAAATATGCAGCAATTGCTAACATAATCCTAATCGACTTTAGCATCGCTACGGAGAGAAAGTCTCATCGTAGTCAACTCCTTGAATTTGTCGAATCCCCTTTGCGACAAGTCGAGCTTTATAGATGGTCACATTACCATCATCAGTTTTCTTTTGAAAATCCATTTGTTCTCTACGGCCTTTCGGTCGTGAGGTAATTCCACCAAGTTCCAAACTTGATTTTCATACATGGATTCCATCTCGGTTCATGGCTTCTAACCATTTGTTGGAATCCGGGCTCATCATCGCTTCTTCATACGTCGCAGGGTCATTATCTTCATCAACCATGAAATTTATGACAGGATTTCCGTACAGCTCGGGAGTTGCACGCGTCCTGTTTGACCTGCGAGGTTCGATAGTACTCTCTTTCGGAGTTTCATGATCATTATCATTAGTTCCCTCTTCAACAGGTGGAGCCAACTCGAACGACTTCCGTGACTGCGCTACTCGCCATACTTTGAAGAGAAGGTTCCACAACCTCTTGAGTTCTACCTTCCGACTACTCACACCTTTCGCGAAACTCTTTCTCTAGAAAGGATCCATTCTTAACAACAAAAACCTTGCCCTCGGATGCGTGATAGAAGGAATACCCAATAGTTTCTTTAGGGTATCCTATGAAGACGCATTTTTCCGCTTTGGGTTCGAGTTTATCCGGTTGAAGTTTCTTCACATAAACATCGCAACCCCAAACTTTAAGAAATGATGCTTAGGTTTGTTTCCAAACCACAATTCATACGGTGTCGTTTCAGCGGATTTAGATGGTGCCCGATTTAAAGTGAATGCAGCAGTTTCTAGTGCATAACCCCAAAATGACAACGGCAAGTCCGTCGGAGACATCATAGATCGAACCATATCTAATAAAATGCGATTCTGACGTTCCGACACACCATTTATTTGTGGTGTTCCGGCGGTGTGAGTTGTGAAACAATTCCACACTCTTTCATGTGAGTGCTAAACTCGTAACTTAGATACTCACCTCCACGGTCGGGACCAGAAATTTGATCTTTCTATTACGATGATTTTCAACTTCATTACGAAATTCCTTGAACTTTTCAAAGGTTTCAGACTTGTGTTTCATCAAGTAGATATAACCGTATCTACTCAAATCATCCGTGAAAGTAACAAAATAACGATATCCACCTCGGCAAACACACTCATTGGACCACATACATCAGAATGTATGATTTCCAATAAATCTGTCGCCCGTTCCATTGAACCGGAAAACGGCGTTCTAGTTATTTTGCCCATAAGGCATGGCTCACATGTATCAAATGATTCATAATCAAGTGATTCCAAAAGTCCATCCGAATGGAGCTTCTTCATGCGTTTAATGCCAATATGACCTAGATGGCAGTGCCACATATATGCGGATATATCATCATCAAGTTTAATCCTTTTAGCATCAACATTATGAATATGTGTAACATTATCATCGAGATCCAACAGAAATAAACCATTCAACATTGGTGCATGACCATAAAAGATTTCATTCATATAAATGGAACAACCATTGTTCTCAGATTTGAATGAACAACCACTTTGCATCAAACATGATCCAGATACAATGTTCATGCTCAGTGCAGGCACCAAATAACAGTTATTTAAGTTTATGACTAATCCCGACGGTAAGTGGAGAGGTAGCGTTCCGACGGTGATCACATCAACACTTGATCCATTGCCGACACGCATCTTGACCTCACCCCTTGCTAGTGGTCGCTTTGTTCGCGACCTCGATTCGAGTTACAAATATTAGCAATCAACCGGTATCAAATACCCGGGTGCTCTGCGAGCACTAGTCAAGTACACATCAATAACATGTATATCATATATACCTTTGTTTGCCTTGCCGGCCTTCTTGTCGCGAGATACTTGGGGCGATTATGCTTCGATGGCGATCCTCTTACAATAGTAGCACTCGGTATCGGACTTAGGTCCAACTCGGGGTTTCTTTTCGGTAGCGGCAACAGGCTTGCCGCCCTTCCGTTTTCCCTTCTTGTCTTTCTTGAAACCAGTGTTCCTATTGATCATCAACACTTGATGTTCCTTTTGATCTCCACTTACAGCTTTTAAGCATTGTAAGCTCGGGAGACTTCTTCATGCCTTGCATATTATAGTTCATCACGAAGCTCTTATAGCTAGGTGGTAGAGACCGCAGACACGATGGATGCCTAAGTCAATGGGAATCGTTATTCCCAAGGACACAAGCTTATCGGCGTAACCCGACATCTTGAGTACATGCTCACTTACGGCTGTTCTCTTCCATCATGCAACTAAAGAACTTTTACGAAGCATTGTAGCTCTCTACATGACATGTGTGTCGAAAATCATTTTCAACTCACCCATTGTATCAAAAGCATTGCCGTTTTGAAGCGCTTTCGAAGTTCGGCTCTAGCCCATACAATATGCCGCAATGAACTAAGTTGTGGTCCTCTGACGAGTCGGATAGACATTCTTCTCCTCGTCGGGGCATCGTCAAAGGTGGGGGCCTAACGGGCGCTTCTAGCACATATTGCTTTTGTGCAGCAGAGGAGAATCCTCAAATTCATGGCCCATTCGGTAAAGTTGCTACCGTTCGTTGCTAGTTTCTCTTTCTCCATGAACGCATTGAAATTAAAAGCGGTGGTGCCATCTACAACAGAATTTGTAAAGTTTAGACTAAGTGTATGATAGATTGAGTTCAACTAATCTATATTACGAATGAACTCCCACTCAAAAGCGACATCCCTCGTGTCCTTTTGGTGATTACATGAACCAAATCCACTACACCAAGTCCGATCATCACGTGAGTCGGTATAGCTTCAAAGCGAGCATCAAATGGGCATCATATCAACTATATGACTCATGCTTAACCTTTCGGTTACGTGTTCGAGGCCATGCGTACATGCTAGGCTCGCCAAGTTAGAACCTTAGTATTTTGCGTGTGTAACTGTCTTACACCCGAAGTATGGTCGAGGATCCAAGTACACCCGATCATCACGTGATGTCTTGGAGCGACGAAAACATAATCGGTGCATACTAAAGGAAGAACACATTCTTATCTTGATATTTAAATGAGGATCATCTTATTATGCTTAACAAAGCGCTAAATAAGCAATATAAGATGCAATCAAACATCATATGTTTATTAGTGAAATTATATGGTTCCATGAGATGATCTCTATCATGTGCATCGTGGTATGATCACTATCATACCTATATGTGTAAATCCACGCCTATGGATTTTACACGCTATGTGTGTTGTAAGAGTATCATCTCATACTTCTACTTACAACACTACCATATTATAACACTAGCCCAGCAACAATCTAAACTAGACGCCTCTAATTTATCCATTGCAAGTTTTACGTGGTGAGGGCTTCGAGATAGAACCGTTCTTACCTACGAACATGAACCTAGCGAGGATAATCAAATTGTTGACAACTCGCTTGCAAAATAGATATTGACTATAGTAGGAGAGCAGACACCGCTAGCCACTTATGCAAACTAGTTGCATGTCAAGCGTGGAACAGGTCTCATGTGCGAGGACATGTAAAGTTTGTCGCCGCTTCATCCCACTATGCCACCAATATACAAAATCACAAGAAAGGAGCAACAACATGATCATCATCCCACATACTCATATGTGTACTACCGTGTAAAGTATCTACGCATAGATCCGGCTCTGATACCACTGAAGGGTTCGCAGCATAGAAAACAAAAATTTTCCTACGATGTGAACTATATACCAAGATCTATTTATACTAGATACAAACAACGGGCGGATGTATATCCGTAGAGAACATACCCTTGAAGACCGACAAAGTTTAACGAGTCCCACTGTGGTTGATGTAGACGATCTCTTGCCGATCTCAAGATCGAGAGGAAGTCCTAGCGCCAAATCGCCAGCGCATCCGTGCTCGCACACACGTTCGAGGCACCGAGCAACCTCCGCCTCCTCGCTCCAGCGATGCAGCGGAAGCACAGCTCTTTCTTGCCGAATAGCCACCGGGAACATGTATCTCGCTAGTCCGAGACCATGGGGGATAAATTCTAGAGGGGGAGAGAGATCCTTCACGAGGAGGTGTGAGTGAGAAGTGAGAGGAGGGGCTCCTTTTATAGGAGGAGGGGGAACCCCAAGGGGTGGCAGGCGCATGGGGGCTGCCCTTGCCCTCCCTCTTCATGTGGGTGGACACTCCACTCACAAAACTCCTCCAAATTCCTCCACTCAAAATCCCACTCAAAAACCCATTAAATTTCCACCAAATTTAATGCAAACTCTCATTAAATAAAACTCTTTTATTTTATTCAGAATTTTGTCAATTACTTTAATGACAAACATTCACAAATAACCCTTGCTAGAATTCTATTTCACATGCATAACAACTTTACGCAATTTCACCCGAAAACCTGTTTGATCTAGTGAAATAAATTCCTGCGCTTGTTTATTCTTTTCGGCATGAAAATTTTGCTCCAATTGGATGTCGGTGTCTCTTAAGTGTGTCACCCTACGGTTCGTGAATAATGCGGACATGATCGACCCCTCTCGGATCAATAATCGAGCGGGATCTGAGACCCATCACTCCCACACATTCAACGATGACTTTCTTGTGATCGTCGGAACCTTTTACGCTAGTATCTTAATCCCTTTGTTTCACGATATATTACATGTCCGAGATTCGATCGGTATCTCTATACCTAGTTTGATCTCGTTCGACATGCACTCTTTCTCGTTCCGTGATATAACATTCTAGTGATCAAATCACTTGCTTGCAAGCTAATTAATGTGATATCACCGAGAGGGCCCAGAGTATATCTATCCGTCATCGGGATGAACAAATTCCACTCTCGATCCATGAGCCTCTACATAACACTTTATTAGTTCTGAACCCATCTTTATAATCACACTGTTACGGTGTGCCGTTAGATGTTATCAAGAACCTCTTCGGTGTTAGTGATTGACATGATCTCATGGTCTAAGGATTAGGATCACTTCGTAAGTTGTTATAGAAATATAAACTCAATGACTTTGATCGTAATGCTATACTTCGGATGAATGTTCATCACATCATTACACTAATGTTGTGATCCCGTTATTAACAACATCCAATGTCCATGATCAAGAAACCTTGATCATCTTGTTAATCAACGAGCTAGTTTATGAGAGGCTTAACTAGGAACTTTTACATTTGTTTATTAAACACACATGTATTAACGTTTCGTATTAATACAATTATAGCATGCAAAATAAACATCTATCATATACTTGGAATACACATAATAAACAATTTATTATTGCCTCTCGGGGCATATTCCCTTGATCTCCCACTTGCACTAGAGACAATAATCTAGTTACATAGTGATATATCTAACACCCATTGAGTTACGGTGTTGATCATGTTTTGCTCTAGGAGAGTTTTAGTCAACGGATCCGCTACATTGAGATCCGTATGTACTTCTAAATCTTTATATCTCCATCCTTGACATGCTCATGGATGGAGTGAAACCGGCGCTTAATATGCTTGGAATGCTTGTGAGACCTTGGCTCTTTGGCATTGGCAATGGCACCATTGTTGTCACAATAGATCACCATTGGGTCCAACGCTTGCCACAACTCCTAGTTCGGATATGAACTCCTTCATCAAAGCTGCTCGAGCCGCTTCAAGCGGCAACATATTCGGCCTCCGTTGTTGATCCGCTACCACAGGTTGTTTGGAGCTCCTCCAACTAACGCTCGCCATTCATGAGAAAACGTATCCGGATTGAGACTTAGAGTCATCCGGATCGATTGTCAAACTAAGCGTCGACATAACACTTAGCGAGCTCTTCTTCACCTCCGTATACAAGAAACATATCCTTAGTTCTTCGTAAGTACTTAAGGATATTCTTGACCGCTATCCAGTGTTCCGAACCTGGATCCGATTGGTACCTACTAGTCAAACTAATAGCGTGTGCCACATCCGGTCTTGTACATAGCATGGCGTACATAATAGAGCCTATGGCTGAAGCATAGGGGATTTGGTCCATTATCTCTCTTTCTTCCGCCGAAGCCGGACTTTGAGTCTTACTCAATGTCTTGCCTTGCAACATAGGTAAGAACCCCTTCTTACTTCCGTCCATTTTAAACTTCTTTAAAATCTTATCAAGGTATGTACTTTGCGATAGCCCTATTAGGCGTCTAGATCTATCTCTATAGATCTTTATGCCTAATCAGAACTATTCAACCGCTTTTAAAAAATAGTTTTAACACTCTACTTCGGCCGTTAGCTAGATTATCCTACAGGCTGGACTTGTGGGGTATCGCAACTGCTGAGCTCTGATACCACTCTGTAACACCCTCAGAATCGGACCTATGCAAGTTTTAGCGAAACCCGCCAAACCCGCATAGAAACGATTCAAAGGTGCCCACCAGGCACTTTCGTGCGGGTGGAAAACGAAGTAGTAACATTACACAACAGTCCTCGATGGGACCCACAGAACAGATATATATATATATAACAGCGACTCCATGAGTCAAGAATACAGATATAATATACAAAGATCCAAATCACCTTGAAAACGATAGTGCGTCCAGCTACGGACAAGATGCAAATGGGGCTAAGAGCCCTGAAGAATAACCAATGGCGTCCATAACCCTGCCCAGGCCAAGCCGAAAGGGTAACCCTGCTAACGGCGTCGATCTCAAGACCTGCTCAAAACAAAGGGGTGCCGACAAAGGGCAAAGGAAAAAGAGAGGAGCGTCAGTACTGAGGCCAGTACACGGCGAGACTAGAATTCGGCGGTCCTCGCCTACATAGGTATGGTGGACTGAAGCGGCAGCGGCAGCATGCACTAAACAACCTATAGAGACACGATACAACTGGCGACTATCAGAGAGGGGTAAGAAAGACCTATACGGAGGTAACCTGATACTACCATCAAACAAAACCCATCCTGGCGTTTCCCCCTCGAGACCAAACGAGGAAGTCAACCGAGGAACTCACACAGTTGGCAATTTTAATTATTCAGTTATCGTTGCAGCAATTACTAGTCAGGTGTAGATAATCATCCTGATAAAATAAGCAGTGGGCCGTGTTAGTTAACCATTCCGTTATAGTTGCAACACTTACTAGTCATTAAACAATTAGCATGAGATAACCCAAGACCCAGCAGTTGTTGGTACTTTTATTGAGCCATTCCGTTGTAGTTGCAATATTTACTAGTCAGGTACAATTGTCGCAAGCGACAAACCAAGCAAGCAATTGTGGGCAGTATTATTTAGCCATTCCATTATAGTGAAGCTGATTACTAGTCATTATAAAGTCAAATTTATATCAATAAACTTTAGTTATGCTTGTCTATGGTCGAGATACTGTTCTCCAAGTCGTCCATAACCGCGGACACGGCTTTCAGAAAGTTTTACCCGGCCGGGGTGCACCAATAGCAACACACGCTCGATCAACCTCGGAAAAACCAAATCAAAACCCAACGAGGCTTTCACGACTAAGCAATCACAGGATTCAGAAATATTTCAGGGGCCACCCTTGAGTCTTACCATAGCAAGTAAGCAAGCTCAGACGGACTCAAGGTTTGCGACAATGGTACATGGCGGCGGGACCCGAAAACTCGGGGTGTCGATACCGCGTAATCACTCCGCTTACCTAAACAGTACAGTGTGCTATCCATCGCACAATTTAAATACATAAGTAGCATGACATTAGTACAGGATCGTAAATAAAACCTCAAACTAGTTTGTGGCCCCAAGAAATAAGACTGAATCAAGCTCTGGCTCAGGGGGGTCCCATATACCTCCCGGATGTGGATAGCGCGATAAAATGAAGGAACATGTATCAAGTACTCGGGGTCCTACGGGACACAAGTGGGCGTTCGGAAACCAAATATTTTCTGTCACCCACCGATGCCTCTGCTTATTTCAATTTTAGTTGTTAAACAGGAATTAAAGTGAACGATAAGTAAAGCCATGATCATCTCCAACATCAAACGTGCGGCAAGGCTCCAACGACTGTGGCATTTGACAACACGCAACAACACTTGAGTAAGCGACTACGACGCGCAAGTCCAACTATCTACCAAACAACAGGTAACAGGATGTGTCTAAGGCAATATAAGGCTGCAAGGGATATCACGGGTACGAAAACTAGAGCATCGCAACACAGATAGCAATAGATCAACAGGAGGGAATAAATATTATAAAAGTAAGATAGGTAGAAAGGGGGGA
This sequence comes from Avena longiglumis, assembly GCA_030063025.1. Classification (NCBI taxonomy): domain Eukaryota; kingdom Viridiplantae; phylum Streptophyta; class Magnoliopsida; order Poales; family Poaceae; genus Avena; species Avena longiglumis. The sequence continues at coordinate 508,342,954 of CP125978.1, forward strand.
GATGCTCGCCTGAAAACATTGCTGAAGGTTCAACCGAAGATCGGGGCGAAGCTCACATCAACTCAACGGCCTTATCCGCGAAGAAGCAAAACACTAGAAGAAACACCGGATGCAATATTTAATACAACGGCAGAAGATCGGCATGATGCATGTATGATGTATGACATGGCAAAGGTGCGATGCAATTAGGTCATATTAAGCGGAACCGGGGTTCCGACAGATAATTAAATGGTTCATGTTATTTAGATACCCCGCAATTTAAATGTTGTTTGGACATGGCAAAAGATGGTACCGGTTCGCTACACAAATTTAAATGAGGCCAATATAAGGCTAGATTTGCCCGCATATGGGCCCCATATTTAATTATTAGGTGAATCGGCATAAGGCCCCCAAAACCACATGACAAGATGCATGCAAGTATGACAATTTAATATGCAACAGGTTTTATTATATTATAAAATAGGGTTTTCGGGAAGGGGTTCACACATTAGGGTTCGACAGATCTTGGGGTTCCGGGGTTCGGGGTCGGTCTCAGGGTCCAGGGTTCGACGGGGTCAGTCTCGGATAGCGGAGGTAGGTCTTGACGCTCCGGAAGCAGGACTTGGTTCGGCGTCGGGGCGTAGCGGGTCCGCCCTGGTCAGTGCCGATCTTGTCGTTGGGCAGATCTCGTCGGGTCCTCAAGTCGGGTCGGTCTTGGCTTCGGGGTGAAGTGCTTGCCGGTCTCGTGGCGATCTTTGCGTCCTCCCGGTTCGGGTTTTGGCGTCCGAGGGTAGATCTTGGCGTGTCGAGGGTCCGGTCTCTGGTACATCGGGATCGGTCTTCGGGGAACTTTTCGATCCATGCCGGAGATCTTGGAAGCAGGCATCGTCGCGTCGAGGGCCTCAGGGTTCGCCGTCGGTGGCCTTCGGGTTCGTTCTCAGGTACATGTAGGAGATCACCGGGTTGCGATGAAGATCTTGGCGAGGGGTGAACTTGGGGTTTCGGGGTTTGATTGCCGGTGTCGATCTTGTTGTCTCCACACCCAACAACTTAGCACCAACTTGGTACTACAGTGGAACCCGCACGGTGAGGCGGATGACATCGGCGACGGGGTGGGTCCATGGGCGGTGGGTCAGGCGGGGCCGCTGCTGTAGTGGACGAGGCGAGGCGGGCGAGGAGGCGCCCGAGGCGGGCAGCTTGCGAGACGCCGAGCAAGGAAAGCGGCCCTGGAGTAGGGTCGACGGCCAGTCGAGGAGGCGGCCTGGGCGAAAGGGCAGGCGGCAGCCGAGCCGGAGGCGGCGGGTCAGGCGCCGGACAGCCGCAAGGGTAGCGAGGGAGGGGCGGCTGGAAACTTCAATGGCCCAGCCTGGTGAGACGAGGCGCGGAGGCAGGGTCGGCTCGGTTGTAGGCCGGCGTCGAGGAGAACGGCGGAGTCGGAGCTCGGCCATGGAGGCGAAGCTAGAGGAGGGGGCGAGCGAAGGAGGAGAGAGGTGAGGGGCTCGGCCGGGCTAGGGAAGGCGGCGGCGCCGAGCCGGCGCGGGGAACACCGGAGTTGCGTGTGGCGGCGGCTCGGCCGTGTGTGAAGAAGAGGGGGCTGCGGTTGGCGAGCCAGGAGGCGGGTGGTCGCAGCAGTGGAGAGCGGTGAGGAGGAGCCAGGATGAGGAGCGATGTGGGGAGGGAGGAGCGTGGGGCGTGGGGCTGGTGGGGGCGGGTCCCACGGGGTGGGGCCCAGGCGCAGGCGGTGTGGGTGAGGAGAAGCAGGTGGGGGAGCGGGGCAGGGCATGACGGGTGGGACCCGTGGGGCCAGGGGGGGGGGGCTGCAGCGGGTCCAGGGCGAGTGGGGCCCGGGGAAAAGAGAGAGAGAGAGAGGTTGGGTTTGTCCAGGGGGTGGGGCCGGCTGTGTGGGTCCGGGCTGGCAGAGAGAGTGGGTGAGGGTGGTCTGGGTGAAAAAAAGAGGGAGAGGGGGCTGGATGGATGAGGTGGCAGGTGGGTAGGAAATTGGTGGAGGGATGAGGTGGCGGTCTGTGGTTGGAGGGTAGATTAGGATTGGGTGGGACTAGGAAATAGAGGGGGCTGGTTTTAAAATGTGTGTTTGTTTGATGTTGTTTATTTTAAAACTAGGCCATTTTGCAAACAGTTTTTAGACAAATAAAATCTCCGATGCGATCGGGGTTTTGTGTTTGAAAATAAGAGGGGTATTTGTACAAAGCAAAACTAGGTTTTTCGAAATAGTTCAGACAAACAATGCATGATGATGGCGATGCAATGAACAAAAACAACGCGATTTTCTAGTAGTGGTTTTGCGGGATGCCACAATAACTCATGAAAACGACATTAAAACATGAAAACGATTTGTTTTTGGTCATAAGTTTCGAACATGTATCGGGTTTTAGGCCAGGGTTAATTGCCCTAGAACACCTAAACAGTGGGCAATAGCTCATAAAAACAACCATAAAACGTGAAAATGACGAGTTATTTGTGATATCTTTTAAACATGTATCAGGTCTTACGGGCCATGTTAGTTGCCCTAGAACCCCCAAATTGTGGGTAATAGCTCATGAAAACGGCCATAAAACGTGAAAACGACGAGTGCTTGGTGATAACTCTTATACATGTACCGGGTCTTACAATTGTTGTAAATTTTCCTACAACTCAAAAACTATGGACAATACGTCATGAAAACGACCATAGAACGTGAAAACGAATAGTTTTTGGTGATAACTGTCAAACTTGTCTCGGGTCTTACGGGCCATGCAAATATTTATGGAACCCCAAAACTATGGGCAATAGCTCATGAAAACGGCCATAAAACGCGAAAACGACGAGGTTTTGGTTATGTCTCTCAAACATGAATCGGTTCTTACAGGACGTGCAAATCATCCTTGAACCCCAAAACTATGGACAATAACTAATCAAAAAGGCCATAAAACACGAAAATAGTAAGTTTTTGGTCATAACTCTCAAACATGTATCAAGTTTTACAGTCATTATAAATCACACTAGAACCCCAAAATTATGGGCAATAACTCATGAAAACAGCGATAAAATGTGAAAACGATGAGTTTTTTGTCATAACTTTCAAACATGTATCGGATCTTAGGTTGTTGTAAATAGCTCATGAAAACGGCTATAAAACGCGAAACAAGTTTTTGGTCATATCTCTGAAAGATGAATAGAGTCTTACTCCATGCAAATCTCCCTTGAACCTCAAAACTGTGGGCAATAACTCAGCAAAACAGCCATAAAACACGAAAACGACGATTTTTTGGTCATATCTCTAAAACATGTATCGAGTCTTATGGTCGCTATAAATCACCTTGGAACCCCAAAACATTTGGAAATAACTCATGAAAACGGCCATAAAACATGAAAACGGTGAGCTTTTGGTCATAACTTTCAAACAAGTATCGGGGCTAGGTCAGGGTAAATCGCCCTGGAACACCTGAACAGTAGGCAATAACTCATGAAAATGGCCATAAAATGTGAAAATGACGAGTTATTTGTGATATCTCTTAAACATGTATCGGGTCTTATAGGCCATGTTAGTCGCCCTAGAACCCCAAAATTGTGGGTAATAGCTCATGAAAACAGCCATAAAACGTGAAAACAACGAGTGCTTGTTGATAGCTCTCATACATGTATGAGTCTTACAGTTGTGGTAAATCGATCTACACATCAAAAACTTTGGGCAATATGTCATGAAAACGACCATAAAACTTGAAAACGAATAGTTTTTGGTGATAACACTCAAACATGTCTCTGGTCTTACGGGCCATGCATATCTCCATACAACCCCAAAACTGTGGGCAATAGCTCATGAAATTATCCACAAAACGCGAAAACAATGCGTTTTTTGTTATCACTAAAAAATAAATCGGGTCTTACAGGCCATGCAAATCGCCCTTGAACGCCAAAACTGTGGGAAATACCTCATGAAAACGGCCATAAAACGTGAAAATGACGAGGTATTTTTATACCTTTTTAACATGTATCAGCTCTTACGGGCCATATTAGTCACCGTGGAACCCCAAACTATGGTAAATTGTGGGTAATAGCTCATGAAAATGACAATAAAACGTGAAAACAGCGAGAGCTTGGTGATAACTCTCTTACATGTACCGGGTCTTACATTCGTTGTAAATCGTCCTATAACCCGCAAACTATGGGAAATAGGTCATGAAAACAACGATAAAACGTGAAAACAAATAGTTTTTGGTCATATCCATCAAACATGAATAGGGTCTTACACGCCATACATATCTCCATGGAACCCCAAAACAATGGGCAATGGCTCATGCAAATGGCCACAAAATGCAAAAACGACGAGTTTTTGGGTATATCTCTCAAACATGAATCGGGTCGTACGGGCCATGCAAATCGACCTTGAACCCAAAACTATGGACAAAAACCATCAAAACGACCATAAAACACGAACATGGAACCGCGAGTTTTTGGTCATAACTCACAAAATGTATTAGTTATTATAGTCTTTATAAATCACCATTGAACACCAAAACTATGAGCAATAACTCATGAAAAAACGGCCATAAAACATGAAAACGGTGAGTTTTTGGTCATAACTTTCAAACATGGATCGGGTCTTAGGTCTGTGTAAATCGCCATAGAACCCCAAGCAGTGGGCCATAGCTGTTGAAAACGGCCATAAAACCTGAAAATGACGAGTTATTTGTGATATCTCTTAACCATGTATAGGGTCTTATGGGCCATGTTAGTCACCCTAGAACCCCAAAATTGTGGGTAATAGCTAATGAAGACGGCCATAAAACCCTGAGTGCTTGGTGATAACTCTCATACATGTATCGAGTATTATAGTCGTTATAAATCTCCCTAGAAACCCAAAACTATGGGCAATAGCTCATGAAAACGGCCATAAAACGCGAAAACGACGAGGTTTTTGTCATATCTCTCAAACATGAATAGGGTATTACGGGCCATGCATATCGCCCTAGAACCCCAAAACTATGGGAAATAACTCATAAAAACGGCCATAAACCATGAAAACGATGATTTTTTGGTCATAATTCTTAAATATGTATCACATCTTACGGTCATTATAAATTTCCCTAGAACCCCAAAACTATGGGCAATAACTCATCAAAACGGCCATAAAACGTGAAAATGATGAGTTTTTGGTCGTAACTTTCAAACAAGTATCGGGTCTTAGGTCAGGGTAAATCGCCCTAGAATACATAAAAGTGGGCAATAGCTCATGAAAACGTCCATAAAACATGAAAATGATGAGTTATTTTTTATATCTTTTTAACATGTATTGGGTCTTACGGGCCATATTAGTCGCCCTAGAACCCCAAACCTGTGGGTAATAGGTCATGAAAACGACAATAAAACGTGAAAATGACGAATGCTTGGTGATAACTCTCATACATGTACCGGGTCTTACATTCGTTGTAAATCTTCTTACAACCCCCAAACTATGGGCAATAGGTCATGAAAATAACGAGAAAATGTGTAAATGAATAGTTTTTGGTGATAACTCTCAATCGGGTCCTAGGTCTTACGGGCATGCAAATCTCCATGGAACCCCAAAACGAGGGGCAATAGCTCAAGAAAATGAACATCAAAGGCGGAAACGATGAGCTTTTGGTTATATCTCTCTAACATGAATTGGATATGACGATCCATGCAAATCGCTCTTGACCCTTAATACTATGGGCAATAACTCATGGAAACGGCTATAAAACACGAAAACGACGAGTTTCTGGTCGTAACTCTCAAACATGTATTAGGTTTTATGGTCGTTATAAATCACCCTGGAATCTCAAAACTATGGGCAATAACTCATGAAAACGGCCATAAAACATGAAAACGATGAGTTCTTAGTCATAACATTCAAACATGTACCCGGTCCTAGGTCAGGGTAAATCTCCCTGTAACACCTAAACATTGGGCAATAGCTCATAAAAACAGCCATAAATGTGAAAATGACGAGTTATTTGTGATATCTCCTAAACATGTATCGGGTCTTACGGGCCATGTTAGTCTCCCTACAACCCCAAAACTGTTGGTAATAGCTCATGAAAATAGCCATAAAATGTGAAAACAACAAGTTCTTGGTGATAACTCTCATACATGTACCGGGTCTTACATTCGTTGTAAATCGCCTTAGAACCCCCAAACTATGGACAATAGTTCATGAAAAAGGCGATAAAACGTGAAAACGAATAGATTTTGGTGATAACTCTCAAACATGTATTGGGTCTTATAGGCCATGCAAATCTCCATGGAACCCGGAAACTCTGGGCAATAGCTCATGAAAACAGCCACAAAACACGAATAATTTTTTGTGATAACTCTCAAACATGTCTCTGGTCTTACGGGACATGCAAATGTCCATGGAAACTCAAAATAGTTGGCAATAGCTCATGAAAACTGCCATAAAATGTGAAAATGACGAGTTATGTCTGATATCTCTTAAACATGTATCAGGTCTTATGTGCCATGTTAGTCCCCCTGGGACCCCAAAAGTGTGGGTAATAGCTCATGAAAAAAGCCATAAGGCGTAAAAATGACGAGTGCTTGGTGATAACTTTCATACATGTCCCCGGTCTTACAGTCGTTGTAAATCGTCCTATAACCCCACAACTATGAACAATAGGTCATGAAAACGACCATAAAACATGAAAAGGAAAAGTTTTTTGTGATTACTCTCAAACATGTCTCGGGTCTTACGGGCCATGCAAATCTCCATGGAACCCCTAAACTGTGCGTAATAGCTCATAAAAACGGCCATAAAACACGAAAACGTCGAGTTTTTGGTCAGATCAGTCAGAGATGAATAAGTTCTTACGGTCCATGCAAATCGTCCTGAAACCAAAAAAATGTGTACATTAACTCATGAAAAGATCCATAAAACACAAAAACGACGAGTTTTTGGTCATAACTGTCAAACATGTATCAGGTCCTAGGTCGTTATAAATCGCCCTGGAACCCCAAAACTGTGGGCAATAACTCATGAAAACGACATTAAAACGTGAAAACCATTAGTTTTTGGTCATAACTTTCGAACATGTATCGGGTCTTAGGCCGGGGTAAATCGCCCTGGAACACCTATACAGTGGGCAATAGCTCATAAAAACGGCCATAAAACGTGAAAATAACGAATTATTTGTGATATCTATTAAACATGTATCAGGTCTTACGAGCCATGTTAGTCGCCCTAGAACCCCAAAATTGTGGGTAATAGCTCATGAAAACGGCCATAAAACGTGAAAACGATGAGTGCTTAGTGATAACTCTTATACATGTATCGTGTCTTACAATTGTTGTAAATCGCCCTAGAACCCAAAAACTATGGACAATACGTCATGAAAACGACCAAAGAACGTGAAAACGAATAGTTTTTGGTGTAAACTCTCAAACTTGTCTCGGGTTTTACGGGCCATGCAAATCTTGATGGAACCCCAAAACTATGGGCAATAGCTCATGAAAACGGCCATAAAACGCGAAAATGACGAGGTTTTGGTTATGTCTCTCAAACATGAATCGGTTCTTACGGGACGTGCAAATAATCCTTGAACCCCAAAACTATGGACAATAACTAATCAAAAAGGCCATAAAACACGAAAACAACAAGTTTTTGGTCATAACTCTCAGACATGTATCAAGTTTTACAGTCATTATAAATCACACTGGAACCCCAAAACTATGGGCAATAACTCATGAAAAGAGCGATAAAACGTGAAAAGGATGATTTTTTTGTCATAACTTTCAAAAATGTATTGGATCTTAGGTTGTTGTAAATAGCTCATGAAAACGGATACAAAACGCGAAACGAGTTTTGGTCATATCTCTGAAAGATGAATAGGGTCTTACTCCATGAAAACCCCTTGAACCTCAAAACTGTGGGCAATAACTCCGCAAAACGGCCATAAAACACGAAAACGACGAGTATTATGGTCGTTATAAATCACCTTGGAACCCTAAAACAATTGGAAATAACTCATGAAAACGGCCATAAAACTTGAAAACGATGATCTTTTGGTCATAACTTTCAAACAAGTATCGGGTCTTAGGTCAGGGTAAATCGCCCTGGAACACCTAAACACTGGGTAATAGCTCATGAAAACGGCCATAAAATGTGAAAACGACAAGTGCTTGTTGATAGATCTCATACATGTACGGGTCTTAAAGTTGTGGTAAATCGCCCTATAAATCAAAAACTTTGGGCAATACGTCATGAGAACTGCTACAAAACTTGAAAACGAATAGCTTTTGGTGATAACACTCAAACATGTCTCGGGTCTTACGGGCCATGCAAATCTCTATACAGCCTCAAAACTGTGGGCAATAGCTCATGAAATCATCCACAAAACGTGAAAACGATGCGTTTTTGTTATATCACAAAAAAATAAATCGGGTATTACAGACCATGCAAATCGCCCTTGAACGCCAAAACAGTGGGAAATAGCTCATGAAAACGGCCATAAAACGTGAAAATGACGAGTTATTTTTTATACCTTTTTAACATGTATCGGGTCTTACGGGCCATATTAGTTACCGTGGAACCCCAAAGCTGTGGGTAATAGCTCATGAAAACGACAATAAAACGTGAAAACGGCGAGTGCTTGGTGATAACTCTCATACATGTAGTGGGTCTTACATTCGTTGTAAATCATCCTACAACCCGCAAACTATGGGAAATAGGTCATGAAAACAGCGATAGAACGTGAAAACAAATAGTTTTTGGTTATGTCTATCAAACATGAATAGGGTCTTACACGCCATACATATCGCCATGGAACCCCAAAACAATGGGCAATAGCTCATGCAAATGGCCACAAAATGCAAAAACGACGAGTTTTTGGGTATATCTCTCAAACATGAATCGGGTCTTGTGGGCCATGCAAATCGCCCTTGAACCCAAAAATGTGGAAAACAGCCCATCAAAACGACCATAAAACACGAACATGGAACCGTGATTTTTTGGTCATAACTTACAAAATGTATTAGTTCTTACAGTCGTTATAAATCACCATGGAACCCCAGAACTATGGGAATAACTCATGAAAACGGCCATAAAACATGAAAACGGTGAGTTTTTGGTCATAATTTTCAAACATGGATCGGGTCTTAGGTCTGTGTAAATCACCATAGAACCCCAAACAGTGGGCCATAGCTGATGAAAACGGCCATAAAACCTGAAAATGACGAGTTATTTGTGATATCTCTTAACCATGTATAGGGTCTTATGGGCCATGTTAGTCACACTAGAACCCCAAAATTGTGGGTAATAGCTAATGAAGACGGCCATAAAACCCCGAGTGCATGGTGATAACTCTCATACATGTATCGAGTATTATAGTCGTTATAAATCTCCCTAGAAACCCAAAACTATGGGCAATAGCTCATGAAAATAGCCATAAAATGCGAAAACGACGAGGTTTTAGTCATATCTCTCAAACATGAATAGGGTATTACGGGCCATGCATATCACCCTAAAATGCCAAAACTATGGGCAATAAGTCATAAAAATGGCCATAAACCATGAAAACGATGATTTTTTGGTCATAATTCTTAAATATGTATCACGTCTTACGGTCATTATAAATTGCTCTAGTACCCCAAAACTATGGGCAATAACTCATCAAAACGGCCATAAAACATGAAAATGATGAGTTTTTGGTCGTAACTTTCAAACAAGTATCGGGTCTTAGGTCAGGGCAAATCGCCCTGGAATACATAAACAGTGGGCAATAGCTCATGAAAACAGCCATACAACGTGAAAATGACGAGTTATTTTTATATTTTTTTAACATGTATTGGGTCTTACGGGCCATATTAATCGTCCTGGAACCCCAAACCTGTGGGTAATAGCTCATGAAAATGACAATAAATCGTGAAAATGATGAATGCTTGGTGATAACTCTCATACATGTACAGGGTCTTACATTCGTTGTAAATCTTCCTACAACCCCCAAACTATGGGCAATAGGTCATGAAAATAACGATAAAACGTGTAAATGAATAGTTTTTGGTGATAACTCTCAATCATGTCTAGGGTCTTACGGGCATGCAAATTCCATGGAACCCCAAAACGAGGGGCAATATCTCAAGAAAATGAACATAAAAGGCGAAAACGATGAGCTTTTGGATATATCTCTCTAACATGAATTGGGTATGAGGAGCCATGAAATCGCCCTTGAACCTTAATACTATGGGCAATAACTCATGGAAACGGCTATAAAACAGAAAAACGACGAGTTTCTGGTCGTAACTCTCAAACATGTATTAGGTCTTACAGTCGTTATAAATCACCCTGGAATCTCAAAACTATGGGCAATAACTCATGAAAACGGCCATAAAACATGAAAACAATGAGTTTTTAGTCATAACATTCAAACATGTACCGGCTCTTAGGTCGGGGTAAATCTCCCTGTAACACCTAAACAGTAGGCACTAGCTCATGAAAGCGGCCATAAAATGTGAAATTAAAGAAGGATTGATGATAACTCTCATACATGTATCGGTCTTACATTCGTTGTAAATTTCCCCAGAACCCCCAAACTATGGACAATAGGACATGAAAACGGCGATAAAACATGAAAACGAATAGTTTTTGGTGATAACTCTCAAACATGTCTGGGGTCTTACGGGCCATGCAAATCTCCATGGAACCCCAAAACTATGGAGAATAGCTCCTGAAAACAGCCATAAAACATGAAAACAATGAGTGTTTGGTATTAACTCTCAAACATGTATCAGGTCGTACGGTCGTTATAAATCGCATTGGAGCGCCAAAACTATGGGCAATAACTCATGAAAACGGCCATAAACGTGAAAATTATGAGTTTTAGTCATAACTCTGAAACACATACAGTTGTTACAAATCTCCCTGGAACCCCAAAATTGTGGGCAATAACTCATAAAAACGACCATAAAACATGAAAACATTGAGTTTTTGGTCATAACTCTCAAACATGATTTGAGTCTTAGGTCAGTGTAAATGCCCTGAAGCCCAAAAACAGCAGGAAATAGCTCACAAAAATGGCCATAAAACATGAAAATGATGAGTTATTTTTTATATCTCTTTAACACATATCGAGTCTTACATGCCATATTATTCGCCCTAGAACCCCAAAATTCTGGGTAATAGCTAATGAAAATGGGCATAAAACGTGAAATCGACGAATGATTGGTGATAAACTCTCATACATGTACTAGGTCTTACATTCATTGTAAATCGTCCTAGAACCCCAAGCTATGGACAATAGGTCATGAAACGACAAAAAATCGTCAAAATGTATAGTTTGTGGTGATAACTCTCAAACATATCTGGGTCTTATGGGTCATGAAAATCTCCATGGAAACCCAAAATTATGGGTAATAGTTCGTGAAAATGGCTATAAAACACGAAAACGACGAGTTTTTGGTTATATCTGTCACACATGTATCGGGTCTTACAGGCCATGCAAATCGCTCTCGAACCCTAAAACTATGGGAAATAACTCATGAAAGAGGCTATAAAACACGAAAAAGACGAGTTTTGGGTCCTAATTCTCTAGCACTTACGATCGTTAGAAATCTCCCTTGAACCCCAAAATTGTGGGCAATAACTCATGAAAACGGGCCATAAAACATGAAATCGATGAGTTGTTGGTCATAAATTTCAAAAATATATCGGGTCTTAGGTCGGGGTAAATCGCCTAGAACACCTAAACAGTCGGCACCAGCTCATGAAAGCGGCCAAAAACGTGAAAATGACTTCTTTGTGACATCTTTTAAACATCTATCGGGTCTTACGGGCCATGTTAGTCACCCGAGAACTCCAAAACATTGGGTTATAACTCATGAAAACAACCATAAAACGTGAAAACGACGACTGCTTGGTGATAACTCTCATACATGTACCGGGTCTTACATTCGTTGTAAATCGCCCTAGAACCCCCAAACTATGGCAATAGGTCATGAAAAAGGCGATAAAACGTGAAAACGAATAGATTTTGGTGATAACTCTCAAACATGTATTGGGTCTTATAGGCCATGCAAATCTCCATGGAACCCCAAAACTATGGGCAATAGCTCATGAAAACGGCCATAAAACACGAAAATGACATGTTTTTGGTCATATCTCAAACATGAATCGGGTCTTACGGGCCATGCAAATCTCCCTTGAACGCCAAAACTATGGGAAATAACTCATGAAAACGGCAATAAAACAAGAAAACGACGACTTTTGGGTCCTAACTATCAAACACTTACGGTCGTTAGAAATCTCCCTGGAACCCTAAAATTATGGGCAATAACTCATGAAAACGGCCATAAAACATGAAAACGTTGAGTTTTTGGGAGATGTTCGCTAAACACTAGACTAAACCCTAATCGGGTCTATTCAACACATCGTTTTCTTATCCCATTCTCTTAAGACTCTTTATTGTCTTGGTCTTTATCTTCCGGTTGAGTCTCGATCCCTTCACTGGCGTGATGCCGATTTGGTTATCCGACATCCCATCACAATTTGGATGACATACAACAACGGCCTATTAGCGTTGTTCATCTATGTTTTTATTCACTTGCTTTACTGACATGCCTTCATAATCCCGTAAGGGAATAATACGGAAGTTCAGTTCCTTAATTGAATTGGGGAGAGGAGCCGAAGGCGAGCTCGAGCCAGAAGCAGGTGGAATGTCGAACCCAAAAGGGTGACATGACACCGAATCCCGAAGACAAGAGTGAACACACAAGTGTCACTCGATCATAATGTATGAGACGAACTCAAAAGAGTGAGGCGAGACAAGAAAAGAAGGGACCCCACGGAGTGCAATCATGGAGTGCAACGCACGGAATGCCACAGTGCCCGGGCACGCTGCAGGCGCAATCAAACATGTATCGGGTCTTTGGTGAGTGTAAAGTGCCCTGGAACCCCAAAACAGTGGGCAGCAGCTCATGAAAACGGCCATAAAACATGAAAATGATGAGTTATTTTTTATATCTCTTTTTGATGTATCGAGTCATACATGCCATATTAGTCGCCCTTGAACCCCAAAACTGTGGGTAGTAGCTCATGAAAGCGACCATAAAACGTGAAATTAAAGAATGATTGATGATAACTCTCATACATGTATCGGGTCTTACATTCGTTGTAAATTGACCTAGAACCCCCCCCCCCCCCCAAACTATGGACAATAGGACATGAAAACAGCGATAAAACATGAAAACGAATAGTTTTTGGTGATAACTCTCAAACATGTCTGGGGTTTTACGGGCCATGCAAATCTCCGTGGAACCCCAAAAAATATGAGGAATAGGTCCTGAAAACGGCCATAAAACACGAAAACGATGAGTTTTTGGTCGTAAATCTCAACCATGTATCAGCTCTTACGGTCGTTATAAATCGCATTGGAGCGCCAAAACTATGGGCAAGAACTCATGAAAACGGCCATAAACGTGAAAATGATGAGTTTTTGGTCATAACTCTGAAACACTTACGGTCGTTACAAATCTCTCTGGAACCACAAAATTGTGGCCAATAACTCATGAAAACAGCCATGAAACGTGAAAACGTTGAGTTTTTGGTCATAAATCTCAAACATGAATTGAGTCTTAGGTCAGTGTAAATGCCCTGAAGCCCAAAAACAGCAGGCAATAGCTCACAAAAATGGCCATAAAACATGAAAATGGCGAGTTATTTTTTATATCTCTTTAACATGTATCGAGTCTTACACACCATATTATTCGCCCTGGAACCCCAAAATTGTGGGTAATAGCTCATGAAAATGGGCATAAAACGTTAAATTGATGAATGATTGGTGATAAACTCTCATACATGTACCGGGTATAACATTCGTTGTAAATCGTCCTAGAACCCCAAACTATGGACAATAGGTCATGAAACGACGAAAAATCGTCAAAATAAATAGTTTGTGGTGATAACTCTCAAACATGTCTAGGGTCTTATGGGTCATGCAAATCTCCATGGAACCCCAAAACTATGGGCAATAGCTCATGAAAATGGCCATAAAACACGAAAACGACGAGTTTTTGGTTATATCTATCAAACATGAATCGGGTCTTACGGGCCATGCAAATCGCCCTATAACCCTCAAACTATGGGAAATAACTCATGAAAACGGCTATAAAACACGAAAACGACGAGTTTTGGGTCCTAACTCTCAACACTTACGGTCGTTAGAAATCTCCCTGGAACCCCAAAGTTGTGGGTAATAACTCATGAAAACGGGCCATAAAACATGAAAACGATGATTTTTTGTTCATAAATTTCAAAAATATATCGGGTCTTAGGTTGGAGTAAATCGCCCTGGAACACCTAAACAGTGGGCACCAGCTCATGAAAACGGCCAAAAACGTGAAAATGACTTCTTTGTGACATCTTTTAAACATCTATCGGGTCTTACATGCCATGTTATTCGCCCGAGAACTCTAAAACCGTGGGTAATAGGTCATGAAAACAACCATAAAACATGAAAACGACGAGTGCTTGGTGATAACTCTCATACATGTGCCGGGCCTTACATTTGTTGTAAATCGCTCTAGAACCCCCAAACTATGGACAATAGGTCATGAAAAAGGCGATAAAACGTGAAAACGAATAGATTTTGGTGATAACTCTCAAACATGTCTTGGGTCTTATGGGCCATGCAAATCTCCATGGAACCCCAAAACTATGGGCAATAGCTCATGAAAACGGCCATAAAACGCGAAAATGACAAGTTTTTGGTCATATCTCTCAAACATTAGTCGGGTCTTACGGGCCATGCAAATCTCCCTTGAACCCCAAAACTATGGGAAATAACTCATGAAAACGGCTATAAAACACGAAAAGGACGAGTTTTGGGTCCTAACTCTCAAACACTTACGGCGATAGAAATCTCCCTGGAACCCCAAAATTGTGGGCAATAACTCATGAAAACGGCCATAAAACGTGAAAACGTTGAGTTTTTGTCATAACTCTCAAACATGTATCGGGTCTTTGGTGAGTGTCAAATGCCCTGGAACCCCAAAACTGTGGGCGACAACTCATGAAAACGCCCATAAAACATGAAAATGATGAGTTATTTTTTATATCTCTTTAAGATGTATCGAGTCTTACAGGCCATATTAGTCGCCCTTGAACCCCAAAACTGTGGGTAGTAGCTCATGAAAGCGGCCATAAAACATGAAATTAAAGAATGATTGATGATAACTCTCATACATGTATTGGGTCTTACATTCGTTGTAAATTGCCCTAGAACCCCCCCCCCCCAACTATGGACAATAGGACATGAAAACGACGACAAAACATGAAACGAATAGTTTTTGGTGATAACTCTCAAACATTTCTGGGGTCTTACGGGCCATGCAAATCTCCATGGTACCCCAAAAATATGGGGAATAGCTCCTAAAAACGGCCATAAAACACGAAAATGATGAGTTTTGGGTCTTAACTCTCAAACATGTATCAGGTCTTACGGTCGTTATAAATCGCATTGGAGCGCCAAAACTATGGACAATAACTCATGAAAACGGCCATAAACGTGAAAATGATGAGTTTTTGGTCGTAACTCTGAAACACTTACGGTCATTGCAAATCTCTTTGGAACCCCAAAATTGTGGGCAATAACTCATGAAAACGGCCATAAAACGTGAAAACGTTGAGTTTTTGGTCATAACTCTCAAATATGTATTGGGTCTTAGGTCAGCGTAAATGCCCTAAAACCCAAAACAACGGGCAATAGCTCACAAAAATGGCGATAAAACATGAAAATGACAAGTTATTTTTTATATCTCTTTAACACGTATAGAGTCTTACGTGCCATATTATTCGCCCGGGAACCCCAAAACTGTGGGTAATAGCTCATGGAAATGGCCATAAAATGTGAAATTGACGAATGATTGGTGATAAACTCTCATACATGTACCGGTTTTTACATTCATTCTAAATCGTCCTAGAACCCTAAAACTATGGGAAATAACTCATGAAAACAGCTATAAAACACGAAAACGACGAGTTTTGGGTCCTAACTCTAAACACTTACAGTCGTTAGAAATCTCCCTGGAACCCCAAAATTGTGGGCAATAACTCATGAAAATGGGCCATAAAACATGAAAACGATGATTTTTTGGTCATAAATTACAAAAATATATCGGGTCTTAGGTCGGGGTAAATCGCCCTGGAATACCTAAACAGTGGGCACCAGCTCATGAAAACGGCCAAAAACGTGAAAATGACTTCTTTGTGACATCTTTTAAACATCTATCGGGTCTTACAGGCCATGTTAGTCGCCCGAAAACTCCAAAACCGTGGGTAATATCTCATGAAAACAACCATAAAACGTGAAAACAATGAGTTCTTGGTGATAACTCTCATACATGTACCGGGTCTAAAATTCGTTGTAAATCGCCCTAGAACCCCCAAACTATGGACAATAGGTCATGAAAAAGGCGATAAAACGTAAAAACGAATAGATTTTGGTGATAACTCTCAAACATGTCTTGGGTCTTATGGGCCATGCAAATCTCCATGGAACCCTAAAACTATGGGCAATAGCTCATGAAAACGGCCATAAAACGCGAAAATGACAAGTTTTTGGTCATATCTCTCAAACATGAATCGGGTATTACGGGCCATGCAAATCTCCCTTGAACCCCAACACTATGGGAAATAACTCATGGAAACGGCTATAAAACATGAAAATGACGAGTTTTGGGTCCTAACTCTCAAACACTTATAGTCTTAGAAATATCCCTGGAACCCTAAAATTGTGGGCAATAACTCATGAAAACGGTTATAAAACGTGAAAACGTTGAGTTTTTGGTCATAACTCCCAAATATATATATGGGGTCTTTGGTGAGTGTCAAATGCCCTGGAACCCCAAAACAGTGGGCAAAATCTCATGAAAACGGCCATAAAACATGAAAATGACGAGTTATTTTTAGATCTCTTTAAGATGTATCGAGTCTTACAGGCCATATTAGTCGCCCTTGAACCCCAAAACTGTGGGTAGTAGCTCATGAAAGCGGCCATAAAACGTGAAATTAAATAATGATTGATGATAACTCTCATACATGTATCGGGTCTTACATTCGTTGTAAATGGCCCTAGAACCGCTCCCCCCAACTATGGACAATAGGACATGAAAACGACGATAAAACATGAAAACGAATAGTTTTTGGTGATAACTCTCAAACATGTCTGGGGTCTTAAGGGCCATGCAAATCTCCATGGAACCCCAAAAATATGGGGAATAGCTCCTGAAAACGGCCATAAAACACGAAAACGATGAGTTTTTGGTCTTAACTCTCAAACATGTATCAGATCTTACGGTCGTTAGAAATCGCATTGGAGCGCCAAAACTATGGACAATAACTCATGAAAACAGCCATAAACGTGAAAATGATGAGTTTTTGGTCGTAACTCTGAAACACTTACGGTCATTAAAAATCTCTTTGGAGCCCGAAAATTATGGGCAATAACTCATGAAAACGGCCATAAAACGTGAAAAAGTTGAGTTTTTGGTCATAACTCTCAAACATGTATTGGGTCTTAGGTCAGTGTAAATGCCCTGAAACCAGAAAACAACGGGCAATAGCTCACAAAAATGGCGATAAAACATGAAAATGACAAGTTATTTTTTATATCTCTTTAACACGTATCGAGTCTTACATGCCATATTATTCGCCTTGGAACCCCAAAACTGTGGGTAATAGCTCATGAAAATGGCCATAAAACGTGAAATTGACGAATGATTGGTGATAAACTCTCATACATGTACCAGGTTTTACATTCGTTCTAAATCGTCCTAGAACCCCAAAATATGGACAATAGGTCATGAAACGACAAAAACCGTCAAAATGAATAATTTGGGGTGATAACTCTCAAACATGTCTGGGGTCTTATGGGACATGCAAATCTCCATGGAAGCCCAAAACCATGGGCAATAACTCATGAACATGGCCATCAAACACGAAAACGACGAGTTTTTTGTCATAACTCTCAAACATGAATCGGGTCTTACGGGCCATGCAAATCGTCCTCGAACCCTAAAACTATGGGAAATAACTCATGAAAACGGCTATAAAACACGAAAACGACGAGTTTTGGGTCCTAACTATCAACACTTATAGTCGTTAGAAATCTCCCTGGAACCCCAAAATTGTGGGCAATAACTCATGAAAACGGCCATAAAACGTGAAAACGATGAGTTTTTGGTCATAACTCTCAAACATGTATCGGCTCTTTGGTGAGTGTCAAAATCCCTGGAACCCCAAAACAGTGGGCAACAGCTCATGAAAACGGCCATAAAAGATGAAAATGATGAGTTATTGTTTATATCTATAAGATGTATCGAGTCTTACAGGCCATATTAGTCGCCCTTGAACCCCAAAACTGTGGGTAGTAGCTCATGAAAGCGGCCATAAAATGTGAAATTAAAGAATGATTAATGATAACTCTCATACATGTATCAGGTCTTACATTCGTTGTAAATGGCCCTAGAACCCCCCCCCAACTATGGACAATAGGACATGAAAACGACGATAAAACATGAAAGCGAATAGTTTTTGGTGATAACTCTCAAACATGGCTGGGGTCTTACGGGCCATGCAAATCTCCATGGAACCCCAAAAATATGTGGAATAGCTCCTGAAAACGGCCATAAAACACGAAAATGATGAGTTTTTGGTCTTAACTATTAAACATGTATCAGGTCTTACGGTCGTTATAAATCGCATTGGAGCGCCAAAACTATAGACAATAACTCATGAAAACGGCCATAAACGTGAAAATGATGAGTTTTTGGTCGAAACTCTGAAACACTTACCGTCATTACAAATCTCTTTGGAACCCCAAAATTGTGGGCAAGAAATCATGAAAACGACCATAAAACATGAAAACGTTGAGTTTTTGGTCATAAGTTTCAAAAATATATCGGGTCTTAGGTCGGGGTAAATCGCCCTGGAACACCTAAACAGTGGGCACCAGCTCATGAAAACAGCCAAAAACGTGAAAATGACTTTGTGAAATCTTTTAAACATATATCGGGTCTTACAGGCCTTGTTAGTCGCCCAGGAACTCCAAAACTGTGGGTAATAGCTCATGAAAACAACCATAAAACGTGAAAACAACGAGTTCTTGGTGATAACTCTCATACATGTACCGGGTCTTACATTCGTTGTAAATCGCCCTGGAACCCCCAAACTATGGTCAATAGGTCATAAGAACAGCGATACAACAGGAAAACAAATAGATTTTGGTGATAACTCTCAAACATGTCTTGGGTCTTATGGGCCATGCAAATCTCCATGGAACCCCAAAACTATGGGCAATAGTTCATGAAAATGGCCATAAAACGCGAAAATGACAAGTCTTTGGTCATATCTCTCAAATATGAATCGGGTCTTACGGGCCATGCAAATCTTCCTTGAACCCCAAAACTATGGGAAATAACTCATAAAAGCGGCTATAAAACAAGAAAATGATGAGTTTTGGGTCCTAACTCTCAAACACTTACGGTCGTTAGAAATCTCCCTGGAACCCCAAAATTGTGGGCAATAACTCATGAAAACGGGCCATAAAACATGAAAACGATGAGTTTTTGGTTATAAATTTCAAAAATATATCGGGTCTTAGGTCGGGGTAAATCGCCCTGGAACACCTAAACAGTGGGCACCAGCTCATGAAAACGGCCAAAAACGTGAAAATGACTTCTTTGTGACATCTTTTAAACATCTACCGGGTCTTACAGGCCATGTTAGTCGCCCGAGAACCCCAAAACTGTGGGTAATAGGTCATGAAAACAACCATAAAAGGTGAAAACAACGAGTGCTTGGTGATAACTCTCATACATGTACCGGGTCTTACATTCGTTGTAAATCGCCCCTAGAGCCCCCAAACTATGGACAATAGGTCATGAAAAAGGCGATAAAATGTGAAAACGAATAGATTTTGGTGATAACTCTCAAACATGTCTTGGGTCTTATGGGCCATGCAAATCTCCATGGAACCCCAAAACTATGGGAAATAGCTCATGAAAACGGCCATAAAACACGAAAACGACAAGTTTTTGGTCATATCTCTCAAACATGAATCGGGTCTTACGGGCCATGCAAATCTCCCTTGAACCCCAAAAATATGCGAAATAACTCATGAAAACGGCTATAAAACACGAAAACGACGAGTTTTAGGTACTAACTCTCAAACACTTACGGTCGTTAGAAATCTCCCTGGAACCCCAAAATTATGGGCAATAACTCATGAAAATGGCCATAAAACGTGAAAACGTTGAGTTTTTGGTCATAACTATGAAACATGTATCGGTTCTTTGGTGAGTGTAAAATGCCCTGGAACCCCAAAACAGTGGGCAACAGCTCATGTAAACGGCCATAAAACGTGAAAATGACGAGTTATTTTTTATATCTCTTGAAGATGTATCGAGTCTTACAGGCCATATTAGTCGCCCTTGAACCCCAAAACTGTGGGTAGTAGCTCATGAAAGCAGCCATAAAACGTGAAATTAAAGAATGATTAATGATAAATCTCAAACATGTATCGGGTCTTACATTCGTTGTACATTGCCCTAGAACCCACCCCCCCAAACTATGGACAATAGGACATGAAAACGGCGATAAAACATGAAAACGAATAGTTTTTGGTGATAACTCTCAAACATGTCT
The DNA here is from genome assembly GCA_030063025.1 of Avena longiglumis. Classification (NCBI taxonomy): domain Eukaryota; kingdom Viridiplantae; phylum Streptophyta; class Magnoliopsida; order Poales; family Poaceae; genus Avena; species Avena longiglumis. Next base: position 508,363,580 of record CP125978.1, read on the forward strand.
AGGGTCTTACGGGCCATGAAAATCTCCATGAAACCCCAAAAATATGGGGAATAGCTCCTGAAAACGGCCATAAAACATGAAAACAATGAGTGTTTGGTATTAACTCTCAAACATGTATCAGGTCGTACGGTCGTTATAAATCACATTGGAGCGCCAAAACTATGGGCAATAACTCATGAAAACGGCCATAAATGTGAAAATGATGAGATTTTGGTCATAACTCTGAAACACTTACGATCGTTACAAATCTCTCTTGAACCCCAAAATTGTGGGCAATAACTCATGAAAACGTCCATAAAACGTGAAAACGTTGAGTTTTTGGTCATAACTCTCAGACATGTATTGAGTCTTAGGTCAGTGTAAATGCCCTGAAACCCAAAAATAGCACGCAATAGCTCACAAAATGTAAATTCCCTAAAAAGACCGTGGCTTCTATGTGACATGCCAATCCCTGGATCGGTTCATTGGCCCACAATAGAATGAGATGAATAACATAGCAAAATATCCGTGTATCATAAATAACGATGATCTAGAGTACCATTATTACAATAAAAGCTTAGCCCAAGGCTAGCTCAAATTATTCAGGTAGCAACATAAATAAAGTAAATCCTCCATTCTTCAAATTGCCCACAAGTGAACAAGTGCCGAGTGGAGTACCGTGGCCTATATCGATTACTCAGAATCGGAATAACCTGCAACATGAAACGTAGCAGCCCCGAAGGGTCAATACATGGAATGTATGGCAAGTAGAGCTAGTAAAGGAGACAATAGTACTAACATCTACATGCATATTTGGCAAGTGGAGCTATGTCTGGCTTGCATTTGCAAATACATTTGTCCTACTTTCATAAACAGTTTTTGGTTTTCTTTGAAAAGATCCCAATTAAGTTAACCCATCAACATTAAAACAATTATGAAATTGGAATGCGCGAGAAACATGTCATGGAATCAATATCAAGCAACTCAGATGTCCATAACCGGGACACGGCTAATCGATTAGATTATACACCCTGTAGAGGTTAGTACACTTTACCCATGTGACTTGGCCATCCCAGCTCGTACCATCACTCTCATTTTGGGTGATGATAGGGAGAAGTCCAAGAAGAGACTGTTCGGGAAGTAGCACCCCAATCCCGACGCGCACCGGTCCAACCTACCAAAATTCTACATCTCTGCATACGCGGGTTCGGGTTACCACAACCTACTAAGTCCAACCAACCGCCCATTTCATTATTGGCACATGGTTGTACACGTAAGCTACACAATAAAGAAGCCAATCAATTTCTCTCGATACAGGTGCCTTTCATAATGAAACCACCAAAAATTATCAATACCATCACACCCAGGAGATTCATTGATAAAGTTGTTTTAGTTTTCACAAACCAATACTTTTAGAAACAAGTCTCAGTGATGTAACCCAGCCCTCGTTCAACATAGCATGGCTAAGCACATCTACCAACGGTGGTTCATCTACAAGGAAGGCCCTACCATATAATAGGACATAACATAGCGATAGTATCATCCTACACATGCGTCTACAAAATACACGACAGTGCATAGAAAATAGTAGGACAATATCATGAACAAAATAGCATCTACTTGCCTTGGTTGCAGCGGTCGGAAGAACAATCCACACACGAGCAAGCGTTGCACTCGTCACAATCTACACGACACAATTGCAATCATAAACAAACAATTCCACAAGCATATGCAACAAAGATGATGCATGAAGGTATGCAAGGCAAGTGAATTGGTGCTACAGCTGCACCACATAATCCTATTCAATAATACTACGGATTGCATGCATGGAAAATAGTTTTAGCGCTAGGAAAACTATTACGCAAAAGAAATGCTCAAAACTAGAGCTAGAACTCAAATAATTCACTACCGGTAGTATACTATTTATAAAATCTTGGGAAAAATTTACAGTATAGGCATTGCTATTTAGGAACAGTACCAACTGGAATTACTCAAAAAGGAATTATAAAACTCCCGGAGTAATTAAAACACTGCAGAAAGACACTAGACAGTTTCTGCAGAAGTTTTCACTATAAGCCTATCCTTTTAATTCACGATGAGATTCCCCTCGTTCCACTGAATTCAGGGACATATCTCGATTTTTGGAGCTACGAATATTTTCTAAGAATTAATTACTCCAAAAAGGTCATTAACCTATTTGATTAAACTGTACTAAATCTTGCTGCAAAAGTGTGAAACAAAGGTACAGAAAGATTCTACACGACTCACTGAAACTACACATATTTTATTTGCAATTTTTAGCCCAGCGGTTTAATTTCTACGCAATTTACAAGTTTCTACCGAAATCTGTCAACTAAAACGATTAACGAAAATAACCAGTCAAGCGTATGCATTGACAGTCAACGCAATTCTTGGGCGCCGATCAAGGCGTCGACTAGTCAACGCCTGAGTCTGACCGGTCAACGGCTGATCTGGACCGCTGATCTGAAATCCAACGGCGGCTGCGGACTCACCGGAGACGAACGGCGACGAGCTCGGGACGGCGGCGGCGATCGGTTCCGGCGATGGTGTTTGTCTTGCGCGGAAGGGAGACGGTCAGCACGCGGATCAAGGAGGTCACACAACGGCGGCGCGAGGCGGTGGCACGGCGCGCGAGGCGTCTTGGCGGCGTCGCGGCGTCTTGGCGGCGCGGCAGCGGCGTGGCGGCAGCAGCGAACAGCGCGGCTGGCGGCTTCGGTAGCGCTGCGAAAGCACGCGGCAGCAAAGCGAAGCGGCATCTGGCGGCGGGGCAGCGCGGCGTGGCGGTGTGCAGCGGGGCAACTCGGAGGGTAGGCGACGTGCGGGTGGCGCTGGCGGCAGGCGTATGCGGCGCTGCGGCGGGCGGCGCTGAAAAAAGGAGGAGGAGGCGGCGGTACTGCGGCGCCACGGGTCCGAGGCGGCGCCTGGTCCGAGGCGGGTGGCGGCTCGCGGTCCAGGAGGCGAATACTGGGTGCGAGGTTCAAGGCGGGGCGGGGCGATCGAGGCGGGCAGGGAGGCGGGGCCCGGGGCTTTTAAGTGGGGCCCCCTCGTGGGGTCCTAGTTGGATACGGCGCGCAGTTGGAGGCGAATACAGCGAAAATCGGCCCGATTTTCTTTCTTTTAAAAGAAACGGCCGTAACTTTTCCGTACGAGCTCCAAATCGAGCGATTCTTGCTCCTATGTTTTTGCAAAATCGAGGGGAACAATCTAGGGTCAAGGGTTGAGCGAAACCACTAGGCTACAAGGGCGGACAACACAAGTCCTATTAAAGCCTCCCGCAGGGGCCTCGTAGTAAAAATAGAATAGGGTTTTGAAAATAGCGTTTCGCCGATTCTTTTCAATCGACGGTTTTGCATGGAAAAGTATGATGCGATGATATGAATGATATGCAGAAACAAATCTAAAATTTGGGATGTGACAAGACTAACCCCCTTAAGATGAATCTCGTCCTCGAGATTCGGCGCGGCTAGCAAATAGGTGTGGGTAGTCCTCTCGGATGTCATCCTCACGCTCCCAAGTGGCTTCCTCTTCCGTGTGGTGGCTCCACTTCACCTTGCAAAACCTGATCGTCTTGGTACGGGTAGTCCTCTCTGCTGTCTCCAGAATCTTGACCGGTTTCTCCTCATAGGTCAAATCATTCTCAAGCTGAACCTCCTCTAGTGGTACTGTGTCTCTCAATGGTGTATCAACCATTTCCGGATGGCACTTCTTCAGCTGTGACACGTGGAACACATTGTGAACAGCGGACAGAGCCTCTGGCAACTCCAACTGATAAGCAACTTCTCCTTTGCGTGCTAAGACCCGATATAGTCCAATAAACCGAGGTGCCAGCTTACCCTTAATTCCAAATCTCTTGATTCCACGAAGTGGCGACACTCTGAGGTATGCTCTATCACCTATCTCATACACCACTTCCTTGCGCTTGGCGTCAGCGTAGCTCTTCTGCCTTGATTGTGCTACCTTCAGCCTGTCCCTAATCAAGGCGACCTTCTCCTCAGCGTCCTTGATCAAATCAGGTCCAAACAACTGACGTTCTCCTACTCCATCCCATAGCAATGGTGTCCGGCACCGTTTTCCATACAGTACATCAAACGGTGACGTCTTGATGCTGGTTTGATAGCTGTTGTTGTAGGAAAACTCACCATACAGCAAATTCTCATCCCAACTAGAGCCATGAGCCAAAGCGCAAGCTCTCAGCATGTCCTCCAAAATCTGATTCACCCTCTCGGTCTGTCCATCGGTCTGTGGGTGAAACGCTGTGCTAAACTCCAATCTAGTACCAAGTGACTCGTGCAGCTGGCGCCAGAAGTGTGAGGTAAATTGGGTGCCTCTATCAGATACGATACTCTTGGGAACTCCATGTAGGCACACAATCCTGTCCATGTAAATCTTGGCCAACTTTGCACTCGTATACGTCGTCTTTACCGGTATAAAGTGGGCTACCTTGGTCAAATGGTCGACCACTACCCAAATGGAGTCATATCCTGACCTGGTCCTGGGAAATCCTGTGATAAAGTCCATTCCCACTCTATCCCACTTCCAATCCGGCACGGGCAATGGCTGTAGCAATCCTGCTGGCTTGTGGTGTTCCGCCTTCACTCGGCTACATACACCACATAGGGCAATATGCTCTGCGATGTCTCCTTTCATGTTGTTCCACCAGAATCTGTCCTTTAGGTCCATATACATCTTCGTATTGCCCGGATGTATGGAATACGGCGAGTCATGAGCTTCCTACAGAATCAACTTCCTTAACTCCGGATCGTTGGGAACGCACAAACGATCTCCATACCACAAGGTTCCCTGCTCATCCTCGCGGAATTCCTTTGCTCGATCCTCCTTTATCTTTTCCCTTATTTCATCTATCTCTTTGTCTCCCACTTGAGCCTTCCTGATTCTGTCCTGTAGCGTTGGTTGGACTTCCATTGTCGCCAAGTACCCTTCAGATACTACCTCCAGTCTAAGGTCCTTGAATTGCTTGCACAAATCCTCAGGCAATTAACCAATTGTCAATCCATTGGCATAAACCTTCCGACTCAGAGCATCTGCTACTACATTGGCCTTTCCTGGGTGGTATTGCCGATTCATATCATAGTCCTTGATAAGCTCCAAGCATCTCCTTTGCCTCATGTTCAGTTCCTTCTGTGTAAATATGTATTTCAGGATCTTTTGGTCGGTGTACACATCACTGTGTTTTCCCATTAAGTAATGCCTCCATACCTTGAGCGCATGAACCACTGACGCTAACTCCAAGTCGTGTGTGGGGTAATTCCGCTCATGGTGTTTGAGTTGTTGCGAGGCATATGACACTACTCTCCCATCTTGCATTAGCACACTCCCAAGTCCCTGTCGAGAGGCATCACAGTACACTTGGAAATCCTTCTGAAGATCAGGTAATAACAGAATAGGCGCAGTCACTAGTCGACGCTTCAGTTCCTGAAAGCTGGCTTCACACACGTCTGACCATTCAAACTTCCTCTCCTTCTTCAGAAGTTCCGTCATCGGCTTAGCAATCTTGGAAAAGTTTTCGATGAACCTCCTGTAATATCCAGCAAGTCTCAAAAATCTTCGAATCTCTCCTGCATTCTTGGGCGCTTGCCACTCAGTTACTGCAGTCACTTTGCTTGGATCAACAGCGACTCCTTCTCCTAACACTACGTGTCCAAGAAACCCAACGGTGTTAAGCCAGAATTCACACTTGCTGAATTTGGCATACAGCTTGTGTTCTCTCAGCTTCTCCATAATCAGTCGCAGATGTTTCTCATGCTCAGCATCATCCTTGGAATATATCAGTATGTCATCAATGAACACCACCACGAACTTGTCCAAGTACTCCATAAATACCTTGTTCATCATGGTCATGAAATATGCCGGGGCATTCGTTAGTCCAAATGACATAACTGTATACTCATATAAACAATACCTAGTGGTGAAGGCGGTTTTTGGTATGTCCTCCTCTCGGATCTTCAATTGGAAGTAGCCTGATCGCAGATCAATCTTGCTGAACACCTTTGCTCCTTCCAGTTGATCAAACAAATCATTTATGTTCGGCAGGGGGTATTTGTTCTTGATAGTCACTTCGTTCAGCGAGCGATAGTCCACCACTAATCTCTTGCTGCTGTCTTTCTTCTCCACAAACAGAACAGGTTCTCCCCATGACGACGAAGTAGGCTGAATGAATTCCTTGTCCAACTGCTCTTTCAGCTGCTTCTTCAATTCCTTCAGCTCATCCACATCCATCTTATATGGTCTCTTTGCTATAGGTCCTGTTCCCGACATCAGGTCGATAAGAAACTCTACTTCCCTGTCAGGTGGCATCGCTGGCAGCTCTTCCGGAAACACGTCGGGGTAATCCTTAATCAAAGGCACAGTATCCATGCTAACCCCCTTAAGGGAATCCAACTTACACCTTCGCGGTCGCACAGCTGACTCGAATCTAATCCTCTTACCATCCGGGGTTTTGAGCGAAACAGCTCGCTGTGCACAATCTATGTGTCCCTCATGCATAGACATCCAATCCATAACCAGAATAACGTCTAATCCCTGTGATTCCAACACTACCAAATGTGCAATGAAGTCGTATGTTCCAATCCTCACAGTTAAGTTGCGGCATCCCGCGCTAGCTATCATATCTCCTCCAGGTGAACTCACTCTAATAGACCTTTTCATAGACTCAGTAGGTAACTCATACTTATCCACAAATGCCCTTGATATGAATGAATGCGATGCACCAGTATCGAAAAGTATAAGTGCAGGGTAAGTGTTGATTGGAAACTTACCAATCACAAAGTCAGGCTCATCTGGGATCTCCTCCACATTCATGTGGTTCACTGTGGCCTTCTCGTTGTTGGTTGGCTTCAGTCCTTTCCTCTCCGGACAGTTGTCAGCATAGTATCCCTTTTGTTTACACTTGAAGCACGTCACCTCACTCAGATCATTCTTCACAAAGCTGCGATCGCGGTTGCGGTCATGTCCACCATGTCCTCCAGAGTGGTGAGAGTGTCCTCCCTTGTGGCTGTGGTGGTTGCTCTTGTGGTTGTCATGGCGATGCCCATCGCCTCCATGGTGGTGGCGGTCATGGCTCCCATGGTCACTCCATCCATGCTTGGAGTATCCATCATATGAAGTGCGAGACTTGTGGTATGAACCAGAGTGGTGATTGTTGCTCTTCCTCTTGCGGTTCTCCACCTGTTTGTGCTTCCCTTCCAAGATTCTGGCCTTGTCCATAAGCTCCTGAAAAGTGGGGCAATAAACAACCAGTGGCTATACTGAAAGCTCATCACTGAGGCCATCCAGGAATCTCTCCCTCCTTTTCGCATCAGTGTCAACATCCTCAGGTGCACAACGGGACAGGTTGTTGAACTCCTCAATGTACTCAGCCACAGTGCGGTTGGTTTGGCGCAAGTTGCGGAACTCCTTCCTCTTCAGGCTCAGAACTCCTGAAGACACATGGTTGGTCCTGAAACCTTCCTCAAACATTGCCCAAGTCACATTATCCAGCGGGTGGGTGATCTGAAATGTGTCCCACCAAGAAGCGGCTGGTCCCTCCAGTAGGTGAGCGGCAAACCTCACCTTCTCGGCATCAGTGCATCCAACGGTTAACAGATCCTTGTTGACTGAACGCAACCAGTCGAGAGCAACCATTGGCTCCGTTGCAGTAGAGAACTTAGCTGGCCTTAGCCTCAGAAATCTGGTGAGAGCATCTCCCTGAGGCTGATTGTTTCCATTGTTGTTGTTGTTATGAGTGGCCATGAACTGAGTCATCACTTGGGTCAGCTGTGCCTGAGCTGCCATGAGCTTCTCCAACTCGGTGGGTTGTCGGCGGGGAGGCATCTGCGGTTCAGCACAGGTAAGCTTAGAAAGAATCAACTACGGTAATAGGATTCTACCCATGCATATGATCAAACAACAACAAACAATAGAAGACAATCACAAGCAAGCAACACATCAACAAACAAGTGATCCAGCAACATCCCAGGGGTTACCCTAGCAGTATATAACTACTGAAATAGTTTTACAAGAGTTGGCAATGGTTAACTAAACAGTTGATCCACTAAACAACAAAAACAGCAATCTGCCAGAACAGTCCAGCAGCGTTCACGAATTTTTACGCCTGACTTACACTCGTCAGAAAATTTAGATGATTTTTGCACATATAGTACAGAGAGTTTCACATCAGCCCAAGTTTTTTCAGATTTTTCCCAGTTACCATAAAAATATGAAAAATCGTACAGTACTGCTGTATCAGCAGAAAACTGCAGCGAAAATAACACAGATAGTAACCAAACTTGCCATAACTCTTTCATAAAATTTAGCACAAATAATTCCTGAGATATTGGAGTACACAAATAAGCAACTAAACACTCTTAAACTATGACGAACTAAGCTTCACATCGATCGAGACTAATCCTAACGAATTTGCCTAACGTGGACTAATTTGTGGACTCCTATCTACTTCTTGAAGAGGTTGCGGTAGGTCCTTGCTGTCATGCGTTGTCGCTTCGGTTCGCGGTACAACCATGGCGGCGGAGTGTACACCTCTCCTGAATCATCACTTGAGATCTCAAACTCCACCTCTTCTGGATCCTCCTCTTCTTCTTCACTCTCAGCTGCAACTGCAACAACTTCATCTCCTCCACCATCATCGTCTCCATCATCATCATCCTCGTCCTCATCATCATCATCGTTCCCACTGTCATCATCATCCCCATTGTTGCCATCATCTCCATTGTCATCATCAGAGGGTGGATTCAGCTGTGCTTGGAGAGCGGCAATCTGGGCTGTCATAGCTTCAATAGTTTGATCCCTTTCCTGGACGGTCCCTTGCAACTGTTGTATGTTCTGGGTGTTCTCCTGCACAGTACCATGAAGATGAGCTATGGTTGCATCTCTGGCTATCAGGGCATTCTCCAGAACTCCCACAGCTTCATGCAGGGTGTCAATCTCCTGTCCTTGGACCACCATACCATTGCTAGCGAAATATGCAATCTCCTTTATCATCATCACTTTCTCATCTAGACCTCCATTCTCCCTTTCCATGTCCTCTATGTGCCTCCGATGGGGCGGCATGTTGTTCCTGTCACCCGGGGTAACCACAATGTGCCCATCTTCATCACGCCTCCCATAGTCACGGTAGGGTGAATCTGCTAGCAGTAGGTGTCGGAAACTATGGAACTGGCGAGACAGGGCTTCATGTATGGCCAAGTTGATTCCAAGTCCCCAGTTGCAGTATGTCTTGGTGTAGATCAAATACACTGGATTTGGCAAGGCGGCATCCCTGAATATGAAGGTAGTGATCTCCCATGCATCCTCTCCATATCCATAGGTGTAAAACCTCCTTCCCTTGAACATGGGCAGTGGCAATCCCAATGACTGCGAGAGCTGAGCTAACTGTCTTGCAAAGGGCCTTGGTGACTCCATGGTGGCATACTCAGTCCTGACTTCTCCCATCTATCAAGTAAAAGAGGAAAGTGTGAGAATAGCATATGGTAAGAATTTACGAGGGTGAAAGGCATAAGATGAAAGACAGAGTTAATATAGGCTTAATAAATCTATGGATTCCTAATCCAATCCTAGGTCACGATCCTACAGTCGACGCACGGGCTGATACCATCTTGTAACACCGCGGTTCTGAAAAGACCGTGGGTTCTATGTGACATGCCAATCCCTGGATCGGTTCATTGGCCCACAATAGAATGAGATGAATAACATAGCAAAATATCCGTGTATCATAAATAACGATGATCCAGAGTACCATTATTACAATAAAAGCTTAGCCCAAGGCTAGCTCAAATTATTCAGGTAGCAACATAAATAAAGTAAATCATCCATTCTTCAAATTGCCCACAAGTGAACAAGTGCCGAGTGGAGTACCGTGGCCTATATCGATTACTCAGAATCGGAATAACCTGCAACATGAAACGTAGAAGCCCCGAAGGGTCAATACATGGAATGTATGGAAAGTAGAGCTAGTAAAGGAGACAATAGTACTAACATCTACATGCATATTTGGCAAGTGGAGCTGTGTCTGGCTTGCATTTGCAAATACATTTGTCCTACTTTCATAAACAGTTTTTGGTTTTCTTTGAAAAGATCCCAATTAAGTTAACCCATCAACATTAAAACAATTATGAAATTGGAATGAGCGAGAAACATGTCATGGAATCAATATCAAGCAACTCAGATGTCCATAACCGGGGACACGGCTAATCGATTAGATTAAACACCCTGTAGAGGTTAGTACACTTTACCCATGTGACTTGGCCAGCCTAGCTCGTACCATCACTCTCATTTTGGGTGATGATAGGGAGAAGTCCAAGAAGAGACTGTTCGGGAAGTAGCACCCCAATCCTGACGCGCACCGGTCCAACCTACCAAAATTCTACTTCTCTGGATACGCGGGATCTGTTTACCACAACCTACTAAGTCCAACCAACCGCCCATTTCATTATTGGCACATGGTTGTACACGTAAGCTACACAATAAAGAAGCCAATCAATTTCTCTCGATACCTGGGTGCCTTTCCGCAATGAAACCACCAAAAATTATCAATACCATCACACCCAGGAGATTCATTGATAAAGTTGTTTTAGTTTTCACAAACCAATACTTTTAGAAACAAGTCTCAGTGATGTAACCCAGCCCTCATTCAACATAGCATGGCTAAGCACATCTACCAACGGTGGTTCATCTACAAGGAAGGCCCTACCATATAATAGGACATAGCATAGCGATAGTATCATCCTACACATGCGTCTACAAAATACACGACAATGCATAGAAAATAGTAGGACAATATCATGAACAAAATAGCATCTACTTGCCTTGGTTGTAGCGGTCGGAAGAACAATCCACACACGAGCAAGCGTTGCACTCGTCACAATCTACACGACACAATTGCAATCATAAACAAACAATTCCACAAGCATATGCAACAAAGATGATGCATGAAGGTATGCAAGGCAAGTGAATTGGTGCTACAGCTGCACCACATAATCCTATTCAATAATACTACGGATTGCATGCATGGAAAATAGTTTTAGCGCTGGGAAAACTATTACGCAAAAGTAATGCTCAAAACTAGAGGTAGAACTCAAATAATTTAGTACCGCTAGTATAATGTTTGTAAAATCTTGGGAAAAATCTACAGTATAGGCATTTCTATTTAGGGACAGTACCAACTGGAATTACTCAAAAAGGAATTATAAAATTCCCGGAGTAATTAAAACACTGCAGAAATCCACTAGACAGTTTCTGCAGAAGTTTTCACTGTAAGCCTATCCTTTTAATTCACGATGAGATTCCCCCCGTTCCACTGAATCCAGGGACATATCATACGTGATTTTTGGAGCTACGGATCTTTTTCTACGAATTAATTACTCCAAAAAGGCCATTAACCTATTTGATTAAACTGTACTAAACTTGCTGCAAAAGTGTGAAACAAAGGTACAGAAAGATTCTACACGACTCACTGAACCTACACATATTTTATTTGCAATTTTTGGCCCAGCGGTTTAATTTCTACGCAATTTACAATTTCTACCGAAATCTGTCAACTAAAACGATTAACGAAAATAACCAGATCAGCATATCATTGACAGTCAACGATCTGTTGTGCGCTAACTGGGCGTCTGACTAGTCAACGCCTGAGTCTGACCGGTCAACGGCTGATCTGGACCGCTGATCTGAAATCCAACGACGGCTGCGGACTCACCGGAGACGAACGACGACAAGCTCGGGACGTCGGCGGCGATCGGTTCCGGCGATGGCGTTTGTCCTGTGCGGAAGGGAGACGGTCAGCGCGCGGATCAAGGCGGTCACGCAACGGCGGCCTTGGCGGTAACGCGGTGCGGTGGTGCGAGGCGTCTTGGTAGCGCGCGGCGCGGCAGCCAGCAACAGGCGCGAAGCAAGCAGCTGGCGGCTCGGTAGCGGCGCCTAGCAGCAGCGGCAATGACAGCAGCGGAGGCATCTGGCGGCGGGCAGCGCGGCGTGGCGGCGGTGCAGCGCGGCGCTCGGGCGGCGGCGGCAGTGGCGCTATGGCGGCAGCGCTGTGTGGGGCGCGGCCGGGGGAAAAGGAGGAGGGGGCGGCGGTACCTGCGACAACACAGGTCCGAGGGCGGCGGAGTCCGGAGTGGCGGCTCGCGGTCCAGGAGGCGAATACTGGGTGCGAGGTTCGAGGCGGGGCGGGGCGATCGAGGCGGGCAGGGAGGCGGGGCCCGGGGCTTTTAAGTGGGGCCCCCTCGTGGGGTCCTAGTTGGATACGGCGCGCAGTTGGAGGCGAATACGGCGAAAATCGGCCCGATTTTCTTTCTTTTAAAAGAAACGGCCGTAACTTTTCCGTACGAGCTCCGAATCGAGCGATTCTTGCTCCTATGTTTTTGTAAAATCGAGGGGAACAATCTAGGGTCAAGGGTTGAGCGAAACCACTAGGATACAAGGGCGGACAACACAAGTCCTACTAAAGCCTCCCGCAGGGGCCTCGTAGTAAAAATAGAATAGGGTTTTGAAAATAGCGTTTTGCCGATTCTTTTCAATCGACGGTTTTGCATGGAAAAGTATGATGCGATGATATGAATGATATGCAGAACCAAATCTAAAATTTGGGATGTGACAAGACTAACCCCCTTAAGATGAATCTCGTCCTCGAGATTCGGCGCGGCTAGCAAATAGGTGTGGGTAGTCCTCTCGGATGTCATCCTCATGCGCCCAAGTGGCTTCCTCTTCCGTGTGGTGGCTCCACTGCACCTTGCAAAACCTGATCGTCTTGGTACGGGTAGTCCTCTCTGCTGTCTCCAGAATCTTGACCGGTTTCTCCTCATAGGTCAAATCATTCTCAAGCTGAACCTCCTCTAGCGGTACAATGTCTCTCAATGGTGTATCCACCATTTCCGGATGGCACTTCTTCAGCTGTGATACGTGGAACACATTGTGAATAGCGGACAGAGCCTCTGGAAACTCCAACTGATAAGCAACTTCTCCTTTGCGTGCTAAGACCCGATACGGTCCAATAAACCGAGGTGCCAGCTTACCCTTAATTCCAAATCTCTTGATTCCACGAAGTGGCGACACTCTGAGGTATGCTCTATCACCTATCTCATACACCACTTCCTTACGCTTGGCGTCAGCGTAGCTCTTCTGCCTTGATTGTGCTACCTTCAGCCTGTCCCTAATCAAGGCGACCTTCTCCTCAGCGTCCTTAATCAAATCAGGTCCAAACAACTGACGTTCTCCTACTCCATCCCATAGCAATGGTGTCCGGCACCGTTTTCCATACAGTACATCAAACGGTGACGTCTTGATGCTGGTTTGATAGCTGTTGTTGTAGGAAAACTCACCATACGGCAAATTCTCATCCCAACTAGAGCCATGAGCCAAAGCGCAAGCTCTCAGCATGTCCTCCAAAATCTGATTCACCCTCTCGGTCTGTCCATCGGTCTGTGGGTGAAACGCTGTGCTAAAGTCCAATCTAGTACCAAGTGACTCGTGCAGCTGGCGCCAGAAGTGTGAGGTAAATTGGGTGCCTCTATCAGATACGATACTCTTGGGAACTCCATGTAGGCACACAATCCTGTCCATGTAAATCTTGGCCAACTTTGCACTCGTATACGTCGTCTTTACCAGTATAAAGTGGGCTACCTTGGTCAAATGGTCGACCACTACCCAAATGGAGTCATATCCTGACCTGGTCCTGGGCAATCCTGTGATAAAGTCCATTCCCACTCTATCCCACTTCCAATCCGGCACGGGCAATGGTTGTAGCAGTCCTGCTGGCTTCTGGTGTTCCGCCTTCACTCGGCTACATACACCACATAGGGAAATATGCTCTGCGATGTCTCCTTTCATGTTGTTCCACCAGAATCTGTCCTTTAGGTCCATATACATCTTCGTATTGCCCGGATGTATGGAATACGGCGAGTCATGAGCTTCCTACAGAATCAACTTCCTTAACTCCGGATCATTGGGAACGCACAAACGATCTCCTACCACAAGGTTCCTTGCCCATCCTCGCGGAATTCCTTTGCTCGATCCTCCTTTATCTTTTCCCTTATTTCATCTATCTCTTTGTCTCCCACTTGAGCCTTCCTGATTCTGTCCTGTAGCATTGGTTGGACTTCCATTGTCGCCAAGTACCCTTCAGATACTACCTCCAGTCTAAGGTACTTGAATTGCTTGCACAAATCCTTAGGCAATTCACCAATTGTCAATCCATTGGCATAAACCTTCCGGCTCAGAGCATCTGCTACTACATTGGCCTTTCCTGGGTGGTATTGCAGATTCATATCATAGTCCTTGATAAGCTCCAAGCATCTCCTTTGCCTCATGTTCAGTTCCTTCTGTGTAGATATGTATTTCAGGATCTTGTGGTCGGTGTACACATCACAGTGTTTTCCCATTAAGTAATGCCTCCATACCTTGAGCGCATGAACCACTGACGCTAACTCCAAGTCGTGTGTGGGGTAATTCCTCTCATGGTGTTTGAGTTGTCGCGAGGCATATGACACTACTCTCCCATCTTGCATTAGCACACTCCCAAGTCCCTGTCGAGAGGCATCACAGTACACTTGGAAATCCTTCAAGATCGTAAACCTGACAGTAGCGCAAGACTAGTCGACGCTTCAGTTCCTGAAAGCTGGTTTCACACACGTCTGACCATTCAAACTTCCTCTCCTTCTTCAGAAGTTCCGTCATCGGCTTAGCAATCTTGGAAAAGTTTTCAATGAACCTCCTGTAATATCCAGCAAGTCCCAAAAAGCTTCGAATCTCTCATGCATTCTTGGGCGCTTCCCACTCAGTTACTGCAGTCACTTTGCTTGGATCAACAGCGACTCCTTCTCCTAACACTACGTGTCCAAGAAACCCAACGGTGTTAAGCCAGAATTCACACTTGCTGAATTTGGCATACAGCTTGTGTTCTCTCAGCTTCTCCATAATCAGTCGCAGATGTTTCTCATGCTCAGCATCATCCTTGGAATATATCAGTATGTCATCAATGAACACCACCACGAACTTGTCCAAGTACTCCATAAATACCTTGTTCATCATGGTCATGAAATATGCCGGGGCATTCGTTAGTCCAAATGACATAACTGTATACTCATATAAACCATACCTAGTGGTGAAGGCGGTTTTTGGATGTCCTCCTCTCGGACCTTCAATTGGAAGTAGCCTGATCGCAGATCAATCTTGCTGAACACCTTTGCTCCTTCCAGTTGATCAAACAAATCATTTATGTTCGGCAGGGGGTATTTGTTCTTGATAGTCACTTCGTTCAGCAAGCGATAGTCCACCACTAATCTCTTGCTGTTGTCTTTCTTCTCCACAAACAGAACAGGTTCTCCCCATGACGACGAAGTAGGCTGAATGAATCCCTTGTCCAACTGCTCTTTCAGCTGCTTCTTCAATTCCTTCAGCTCATCCACATCCATCTTATATGGTCTCTTTGCTATAGGTCCTGTTCCCGGCATCAGGTCGATAAGAAACTCTACTTCCCTGTCAGGTGGCATCGCTGGCAGCTCTTCCGGAAACACGTCGGGGTAATCCTTAATCACAGGCACAGTATCCATGCTAACCCCCTTAAGAGAATTCAACTTACACCTTCGCGGTCGCACAGCTGACTCGAATCTAATCCTCTTACCATCCGGGGTTTTGAGCGAAACAAATCGCTGTGCACAATCTATGTGTCCCTCATGCATAGACATCCAATCCATAACCATAATAACGTCTAATCCCTGTGATTCCAACACTACCAAATGTGCAATGAAGTCATGTGTTCCAATCCTCACAGTTAAGTTGCGGCATCCCGCGCTAGCTATCATATCTCCTCCAGGTGAACTCACTCTAATAGACCTTTTCATAGACTCAGTAGGTAACTCATACTTATCCACAAATGCCCTTGATATGAATGAATGCGATGCACCAGTATCGAAAAGTATAAGTGCAGGGTAAGTGTTGATTGGAAACTTACCAATCACAAAGTCAGGCTCATCTGGGATCTCCTCCACATTCATGTGGTTCACTGTGGCCTTCTCGTTGTTGGTTGGCTTCAGTCCTTTCCTCTCCGGACAGTTGTCAGCATAGTATCCCTTTTGTTTACACTTGAAGCACGTCACCTCACTCAGATCATTCTTCACAAAGCTGCGATCGCGGTTGCGGTCATGTCCACCATGTCCTCCAGAGTGGTGAGAGTGTCCTCCCTTGTGGCTGTGGTGGTTGCTCTTGTGGTTGTCATGGCGATGCCCATCGCCTCCATGGTGGTGGCGGTCATGGCTCCCATGGTCACTCCATCCATGCTTGGAGTATCCATCATATGAAGTGCGAGACTTGTGGTATGAACCAGAGTGGTGATTGTTGCTCTTCCTCTTGCGGTTCTCCACCTGTTTGTGCTTCCCTTCCAAGATTCTGGCCTTGTCCATAAGCTCCTGAAAAGTGGGGCAATAAACCACCAGTGGCTGTACTGAAAGCTCATCACTGAGGCCATCCAGGAATCTCTCCCTCCTTTTCGCATCAGTGTCAACATCCTCAGGTGCATAACGGGACAGGTTGTTGAACTCCTCAATGTACTCAGCCACAGTGCGGTTGGTTTGGCGCAAGTTGCGGAACTCCTTCCTCTTCAGGCTCAGAACTCCTGAAGACACATGGTTGGTCCTGAAACCTTCCTCAAACATTGCCCAAGTCACAGTATCCAGCGGGTGGGTGATCTGAAATGTGTCCCACCAAGAAGCGGCTGGTCCCTCCAGTAGGTGAGCGGCAAACCTCACCTTCTCGGCATCAGTGCATCCAACGATTAACAGATCCTTGTTGACTGAACGCAACCAGTCGAGAGCAACCATTGGCTCCGTTGCAGTAGAGAACTTAGCTGGCCTTAGCCTCAGAAATCTGGTGAGAGCATCTCCCTGAGGCTGATTGTTTCCATTGTTGTTGTTGTTATGAGTGGCCATGAACTGAGTCATCACTTGGGTCAGCTGTGCCTGAGCTGCCATGAGCTTCTCCAACTCGGTGGGTTGTCGGCGGGGAGGCATCTGCGGTTCAGCACAGGTAAGATTAGAAAGAATCAACTACGGTAATAGGATTCTACCCATGCATATGATCAAACAACAACAAACAATAGAAGACAATCACAAGCAAGCAACACATCAACAAACAAGTGATCCAGCAACATCCCAGGGGTTACCCTAGCAGTATATAACTACTGAAATAGTTTTACAAGAGTTGGCAATGGTTAACTAAACAGTTGATCCACTAAACAACAAAAACAGTAATCTGCCAGAACAGTCCAGCAGCGTTCACGAATTTTTCCGCCTGACTTACACTCGTCAGAAAATTTAGATGATTTTTGCACATATAGTACAGAGAGTTTCACATCAGCCCAAGTTTTTTCAGATTTTTCCCAGTTACCATAAAAATATGAAAAATCGTACAGTACTGCTGTATCAGCAGAAAACTGCAGCGAAAATAACACAGATAGTAACCAAACTTGCCATAACTCTTTCATAAAATTTAGCACAAATAATTCCTGAGATATTGGAGTACACAAATAAGCAACTAAACACTCTTAAACTATGACGAACTAAGCTTCACATCGATCGAGACTAATCCTAACGAATTTGCCTAACGTGGACTAATTTGTGGACTCCTATCTACTTCTTGAAGAGGTTGCGGTAGGTCCTTGCTGTCATGCGTTGTCGCTTCGGTTCGCGGTACAACCATGGCGGCGGAGTATACACTTCTCCTGAATCATCACTTGAGATCTCAAACTCCACCTCCTCAGGATCCTCCTCTTCTTCTTCACTCTCAGCTGCAACTGCAACAGCTTCATCTCCTCCACCATCATCGTCTCCATCATCATCATCCTCGTCCTCATCATCATCATCGTTCCCACTATCATCATCATCCCCATTGTTGCCATCATCTCCATTGTCATCATCGGAGGGTGGATTCAGTTGCGCTTGGAGAGCGGCAATCTGGCCTGTCATAGCTTCAATAGTTTGATCCCTTTCCTGGACGGTCCCTTGCAACTGTTGTATGTTCTGGGTGTTCTCCTGCACAATACCATGAAGATGAGCTATGGTTGCATCTCTGGCTATCTGGGCATTCTCCAGAACTCCCAAAGCTTCATGTAGGGTGTCAATCTCCTGTCCTTGGACCACCATACCATTGCTAGCGAAATCTGCAATCTCCTTTATCATCATCACTTTCTCAGCTAGAGATCCATTCTCCCTTTCCATGTCCTCTATGTGCCTCCGATGGGGCGGCATGTTGTTCCTGTCGCCCGGGGTAACCACAATGTGCCCATCTTCATCACGCCTCCCATAGTCACGGTAGGGTGAATCTGCTGGCAGTAGGTGTCGGACACTATGGCACTGGCGAGACAGGGCTTCATGTATGGCCAAGTTGATTCCAAGTCCCCAGTTGCAGTATGTCTTGGTGTAGATCAAATGCACTGGATTTGGCAAGGCGGCATCCCTGAATATGAAGGTAGTGATCTCCCATGCATCCTCTCCATATCCATAGGTGTACAGCCTTCTTCCCTTGAACATGGGCAGTGGCAATCCCAATGACTGCGAGAGCTGAGCTAACTGCCTTGCAAAGGGCCTTGGTGACTCCATGGTGGCATACTCAGTCCTGACTTCTCCCATCTATCAAGTAAAAGAGGAAAGTGTGAGAATAGCATATGGTAAGAATTTACGAGGGTGAAAGGCATAAGATGAAAGACATAGTTAATATAGGCTTAATAAATCTATGGCTTCCTAATCCAATCCTAGGTCACGATCCTACAGTCGACACACGGGCTGATACCATCTTGTAACGCCGCGGTTCTGAAAAGACCGTGGCTTCTATGTGACATGCCAATCCCTGGATCGGTTCATTGGCCCACAATAGAATGAGATGAATAACATAGAAAAATATCCGTGTATCATAAATAACGATGATCCAGAGTACCATTATCACAATAAAAGCTTATCCCAAGGCTAGCTCAAATTATTCAGGTAGCAACATAAATAAAGTAAATCCTCCATTCTTCAAATTGCCCACAAGTGAACAAGTGCCGAGTGGAGTACCGTGGCCTATATCGATTACTCAGAATCGGAATAACCTGCAACTTGAAACGTAGCAGCCCCGAAGGGTCAATACATGGAATGTATGGCAAGTAGAGCTAGTAAAGGAGACAATAGTACTAACATCTACATGCATATTTGGCAAGTGGAGCTGTGTCTGGCTTGCATTTGCAAATACATTTGTCCTACTTTGATAAACAGTTTTTGGTTTTCTTTGAAAAGATCCCAATTAAGTTAACCCATCAACATTAAAACAATTATGAAATTGGAATGAGCGAGAAACATGTCATGGAATCAATATCAAGCAACTCAGATGTCCATAACCGGGGACACGGCTAATCGATTAGATTATAAACCCTGTAGAGGTTAGTACACTTTACCCATGTGACTTGGCCAGCCCAGCTCGTACCATCATTCTCATTTTGGGTGATGATAGGGAGAAGTCCAAGAAGAGACTGTTCGGGAAGTAGCACCCCAATCCTGACGCGCACCGGTCCAACCTACCAAAATTCTACTTCTCTGGATACGCGAGTTCGGGTTACCACAACCTACTAAGTCCAACCAACCGCCCATTTTATTATTGGCACATGGTTGTACACGTAAGCCACACAATAAAGAAGCCAATAAATTTCTCTCGATACCTGGGTGCCTTTCCGCAATGAAACCACCAAAAATTATCAATACCATCACACCCAGGAGATTCATTGATAAAGTTGTTTTAGTTTTCACAAACCAATACTTTTAGAAACAAGTCTCAGTTATATAACGCAGCCCTCGTTCAACATAGCATGGCTAAGCACATCTACCAACAGTGGTTCATCTACAAGGAAGGCCCTACCATATAATAGGACATAGCATATCGATAGTATCATCCTACACATGCGTCTACAAAATACACGACAATGCATAGAAAATAGTAGGACAATATCATGGACAAAATAGCATCTACTTGCCTTGGTTGTAGCGGTCGGAAGAACAATCCACACACGAGCAAGCGTTGCACTCGTCACAATCTACACGACACAATTGCAATCATAAACAAACAATTCCACAAGCATATGCAACAAAGATGATGCATGAAGGTATGCAAGGCAAGTGAATTGGTGCTACAGCTGCACCACATAATCCTATTCAATAATACTACGGACTGCATGCATGGAAAATAGTTTTAGCGCTAGGAAAACTATTACGCAAAAGTAATGCTCAAAACTAGAGCTAGAACTCAAATAATTCACTACCGCTATTATACTGTTTGTAAAATCTTGGGAAAAATCTACAGTATAGGAATTGCTATTTAGGAACAGTACCAACTGGAATTACTCAAAAAGGAATTATAAAATTCCTGGAGTAATTAAAACACTGCAGAAAGCCACTAGACAGTTTCTGCAGAAGTTTTCACTGTAAGCCTATCCTTTTAATTCACGATGAGATTTCCCTCGTTCCACTGAATCCAGGGACATATCATACACGATTTTTGGATCTACGGATCTTTTTCTACGAATTAATTACTCCAAAACGGCCATTAACCTATTTGATTAAACTGTACTAAATCTTGCTGCAAAAGTGTGAAACAAAGGTACAGCAAGATTCTACACGACTCACTGAACCTACGCATATTTTATTTGCAATTTTTGGCCCAGCGGTTTAATTTCTACCCAATTTACAAGTTTCTACCGAAATCTGTCAACTAAAACGATTAACGAAAATAACCAGTCAACTGTATCTGTTGACAGGTCAACGCAGCTGCTGACTGGACGTCTGACTAGTCAACGCCTGAGTCTGACCGGTCAACGGCTGATCTGGACTGCTGATCTGAACTCCAACGGCGGCTGCGGAATCACCGGAGACGAACGACGACGAGCTCGGGACGGCGGCGGCGATCGGTTCCGGCGATGGCGTTTGTCCTGCGCGGAAGGGAGACAGTCAGCGCGCGGATCAAGGCGGTCACGCAACGGCGGCGCGAGACGGTGGCACGGCGCGCGAGGCGGCGGTGCGAGGCGCGCTGGCGGGCGGCGCTGGCGCTGCGGCAGCGGCAGCGGGCGGGCACCGACCGGGCGGCGGCCTGGCGGCAAGTAGCGCTGCTGGCAGCAGCAAAGCAGCAGGCGGCGTGGTGCGCGGGCGGGCAGGCCTAGCGCTGGGCGGGTGCAGCGCTATGGCGGCGGAGGCGAGGCGCGGGGCAGGCGTGAGCGCTGCGCGCCTGCTGGAGGGCGGCAGCGGAAAAGGAGGAGGAGGCGGCGGCGGTACCTGCGGCGGCGCACGGAGTCCGAGGCGGGTGGCGGCTCGCGGTCCAGGAGGCGAATACTGGGTGCGAGGTTCGAGGCGGGGCGGGGCGATCGAGGCGGGCAGGGAGGCGGGGCCCGGGGCTTTTAAGTGGGGGCCCCTCGTGGGGTCCTAGTTGGATACGGCGCACAGTTGGAGGCGAATACGGCGAAAATCGGCCCGATTTTCTTTCTTTTAAAAGAAACGGCCGTAACTTTTCCGTACGAGCTCCGAATCGAGCGATTCTTGCTCCTATGTTTTTGTAAAATCGAGGGGAACAATCTAGGGTAAAGGGTTGAGCGAAACCACTAGGCTACAATGGCGGACAACACAAGTCCTACTAAAGCCTCCCGCAGGGGCCTCGTAGTAAAAATAGAATAGGGTTTTAAAAATAGCGTTTCGCCGATTCTTTTCAATCGACGGTTTTGCATGGAAAATTATGATGCGATGATATGAATGATATGCAGAACCAAATCTAAAATTTGGGATGTGACACAAAAATGGCCATAAAACATGAAAATAACGAGTTATTTTTTATATCTCATTAACACGTATCGAGTCTTACGTGCCATATTATTCGCCCTGGAACCCCAAAACTGTAGGTAATAGCTCATGAAAATGGCCATAAAACGTGAAATTGACGAATGATTGGTGATAAACTCTCATACATGTACCGGGTCTTACATTCGTTCTAAATCGTCCTAGAACCCCAAACATGGACAATAGGTCATGAAACGACGAAAAATCGTCAAAACGAATAGTTTGGGGTGATACCTCTCAAACATGTCTGGGTTCTTATGGGTCATGCAAATCTCCATGGAACCCCAAAACTATGGGCAATAGCTCATGAAAATGGCCATCAAACACGAAAACGCCGAGTTTTTTATTATATCTGGCAAACATGAATCGGGTCTTACGGGCCATGCAAATCACCCTCGAACCCTAAAACTATTGGAAATAACTCATGAAAACGGCTATAAAACACGAAAACGACGAGTTTTGGGTCCTAACTCTCAACACTTACAGTCGTTAGATATCTCCCTGGAACCCCAAAATTGAGGGCAATAACTCATGAAAACGGGCCAAAAAACATGAAAACGATGATTTTTTGGTCATAAATTTGAAAAATATATCGGGTCTTAGGTCTTAGGTCGGGGTAAAAATATATCGGGTCAAAAAACATTACAAATCTCTTTGGAACCCCAAAATTGTGGGCAATAACTCATGAAAACGGCCATAAAACGTGAAAACGTTGAGTTTTTGGTCATAACTCTCAAACATGTATTGGGTCTTAGGTCAGTGTAAATGCCCTGAAACCGAAAAACAACGGGCAATAGCCCACAAAAATGGCGATAAAACATGAAAATGACAGGTTATTTTTTATATCTCTTTAACATGTATCAAGTCTTACGTGCCATATTATTCACCCTGGAACGCCAAAACTGTGGGTAATAGCTCATGAAAATGGCAATAAAACGTGAAATTGACGAATGATTGGTGATAAACTCTCATACATGTACCGGGTTTTACATTCGTTCTAAATCGTCCTCGAAGCCCAAACTATGGACAATAGGTCATGAAACAACGAAAAATCGTCAAAATGAATAGTTTGGGGTGATAACTCTCAAACATGTCTGGGGTCTGATGGGTCATGCAAATCTCCATGGAACCCCAAACCTATGGGCAATAACTCTTTAAAATGGCCATAAATAACAAAAACGACGAGTTTTTTGTTATATCTGTCAAAGATGAATCGGGTCTTACGGGCCATGCAAATCGCCCTCGAACCCTAAAACTATGGGAAATAACTCATGAAAACGGCTATAAAACCCGAAAACGACGAGTTTTGGGTCCTAACTCTCAATACTTATAGTCGTTAGAAATCGCCCTAGAACCCCCAAACTATGGACAATAGGTCATGAAAAAGGCGATAAAATGTGAAAACAAATAGATTTTGGTGATAACTCTCAAACATGTCTTGGGTCTTATGGGCCATGCAAATCTCCATGGAACCCCAAAACTATGGGCAATAGCTCATGAAAACGGCCATAAAACGCGAAAATGACAAGTTTTTGGTCATATCTCTCAAACATGAATCGAGTCTTACGGGCCATGCAAATCTCCCTTGAACCCCAAAACTATGGGAAATAACTCATGGAAACGGCTATAAAACACGAAAACGACGAGTTTTGGGTCCTAACTCTCAACACTTACAGTCATTAGAAATCTCCCTGGAACCCCAAAATTGTGGGCAATAACTCATGAAAACGGCCATAAAACGTGAAAACGATGAGTTTTTGGTCTTAACTCTCAAACATGTATTGGGTCTTTGGTGAGTGTAAAATGCCCCGGAACCCCAAAATAGTGGGCAACAGCTCATGAAAACGACCATAAAACATGAAAATGACGAGTTATTTTTTATATCTCTTTAATATGTATCGAGTCTTACAGGCCATATTAGTCGCCCTTGAACCCCAAAACTGTGGGTAGTAGCTCATGAAAGCGGCCATAAAACGTGAAATTGACGAATGATTGGTGATAAACTCTCATACATGTACCTGGTTTTACATTCGTTCTAAATCGTCCTAGAACCCCAAACTATGGACAATAGGTCATGAAACAACGAAAAATCGTCAAAATGAATAGTTTGGGGTGATAACTCTCAAACATGTCTGGGGTCTGATGGGTCATGCAAATCTCCATGGAACCCCAAACCTATGGGCAATAACTCTTGAAAATGGCCATAAAACACAAAAACGACGAGTTTTTGGTCAAATCTCTCAAACATGAATCGGGTCTTACGGGCCATGAAAATCGCCCTCGAACCCTAAAACTATGGGAAATAACTCATGAAAACGGCTATAAAACCCGAAAACGACGAGTTTTGGGTCCTAACTCTCAATACTTACAGTCGTTAGAAATCGCCCTAGAACCCCCAAACTATGGACAATAGGTCATGAAAAAGGCGATAAAATGTGAAAACAAATAGATTTTGGTCATAACTCTCAAACATGTCTTGGGTCTTATGGGCCATGCAAATCTCCATGGAACCCCAAAACTATGGGCAATAGCTCATGAAAACGGCCAAAAAACGCGAAAATGACAAGTTTTTGGTCAAATCTCTCAAACATGAATCGAGTCTTACGGGCCATGCAAATCTCCCTTGAACCCCAAAACTATGGGAAATAACTCATGGAAACGGCTATAAAACACGAAAACGACGAGTTTTGGGTCCTAACTCTCAACACTTACAGTCATTAGAAATCTCCCTGGAACCCCAAAATTGTGGGCAATAACTCATGAAAACGGCCATAAAACGTGAAAACGATGAGTTTTTGGTCATAACTCTCAAACATGTATCGGCTCTTTGGTGAGTGTCAAATGCCCTGGAACCCCAAAACAGTGGGCAACAGCTCATGAAAACGGCCATAAAAGATGAAAATGACGAGTTATTTTTTATATCTCTAAGATGTATCGCGTCTTACAGGCCATATTAGTCGCCCTTGAACCCCAAAACTGTGGGTAGTAGCTCATGAAAGCGGCCATAAACGTGAAATTAAATAATGATTGATGATAACTCTCATACATGTATCGGGTCTTACATTCGTTGTAAATGGCTCTAGACCCCCCCCCAACTATGGACAATAGTACATAAAAACGACGATAAAACATGAAAACGAATAGTTTTTGGTGATAACTCTCAAACATGGCTAGGGTCTTACGGGCGATGCAAATCTCCATGGAACCCCAAAAATATGGGGAATAGCTCCTGAAACTGGCCATAAAACACGAAAACGATGAGTTTTTGGTCTTACTCTCAAACATGTATCAGGTCTTACGGTCGTTATAAAACTATGGACAATAACTCATGAAAACGGCCATAAACGTGAAAATAATTAGTTTTTGTTCGTAACTCTGGAACACTTACGGTCATTACAAATCTCTTTGGAACCCCAAAATTGTGGGCAATAACTCATGAAAATGGCCATAAAATGTGAAAACGTTGAGTTTTTGGTCATAACTCTCAAACATGTATTGGGTCTTAGGTCAGTGTAAATGCCCTGAAACCGAAAAACAACGGGCAATAGCCCACAAAAATGGCGATAAAACATGAAAATGACAAGTTATTTTTTATATCTCTTTAACATGTATCAAGCCTTACGTGCCATATTATTCACCCTGGAACGCCAAAACTGTGGGTAATAGCTCATGAAAATGGCCATAAAACGTGAAATTGACGAATGATTGGTGATAAACTCTCATACATGTACCGGGTTTTACATTCGTTCAAAATCGTCCTAGAACCCCAAACTATGGACAATAGGTCATGAAACAACGAAAAATCGTCAAAATGAATAGTCTGGGGTGATAACTCTCAAACATGTCTGGGGTCTGATGGGTCATGCAAATCTCCATGGAACCCCAAACCCATGGGCAATAACTCTTGAAAATGGCCATAAAACGCAAAAAACGACGAGTTTTTTGTTATAACTGTCAAACATGAATCGGGTCTTACGGGCCATGCAAATCGCCCTCGAACCCTAAAACTATGGGAAATAACTCATGAAAACGGCTATAAAACCCGAAAACGACGAGTTTTGGGTCCTAACTCTCAACACTTACAGTCGTTAGAAATCGCCCTAGAACCCCCAAACTATGGACAATAGGTCATGAAAAAGGCGATAAAATGTGAAAACAAATAGATTTTGGTGATAACTCTCAAACATGTCTTGGGTCTTATGGGCCATGCAAATCCATGGAACCCCAAAACTATGGGCAATAGCTCATGAAAACGGCCATAAAACGCGAAAATGACAAGTTTTTGGTCAAATCTCTCAAACATGAATCGAGTCTTACGGGCCATGCAAATCTCCCTTGAACCCCAAAACTATGGGAAATAAATCATGGAAACGGCTATAAAACACGAAAGCAGCGAGTTTTGGGTCCTAACTCTCAACACTTACAGTCATTAGAAATCTCCGAACCCCAAAATTGTGGGCAATAACTCATGAAAACGGCCATAAACGTGAAAACGATGAGTTTTGGTCATAACTCTCAAACATGTATCGGCTCTTTGGTGAGTTTCAAAGCCCTAGAACCCCAAAACAGTGGGCAGCTCATGAAAAGCCATAAAGGATGAAAATGACGAGTTATTGTTTATATCTCTAAGATGTATCGAGTCTTACAGGCCATATTAGTCGCCCTTGAACCCCAAAACTGTGGGTAGTAGCTCATGAAAGCGGCCATAAAACGTGAAATTAAAGAATGATTGATGATAACTCTCATACATGTATCGGGTCTTACATTCGTTGTAAATGGCCCTAGAACCCCCAACAATGGACAATAGTACATGAAAACGACGATAAAACATGAAAACGAATAGTTTTTGGTGATAACTCTCAAACATGGCTAGGGTCTTATGGGCCATGCAAATCTCCATGGAACCCCAAAAATATGGGGAATAGCTCCTGAAACCGGCCATAAAACACGAAAACGATGAGTTTTTGGTCTTACTCTCAAACATGTATCACGTCTTACGGTCGTTATAAAACTATGGACAATAACTCATGAAAACGGCCATCAACGTGAAAATAATTAGTTTTTGTTGGTAACTCTGGAACACTTACGGTCATTACAAATATCTTTGGAACCCCAAAATTGTGGGCAATAACTCATGAAAACGGCCATAAAATGTGAAAACGTTGAGTTTTTGGTCATAACTCTCAAACATGTATTGGGTCTTAGGTCAGTGTAAATGCCCTGAAACCGAAAAACAACGGGCAATAGCCCACAAAAATGGCGATAAAACATGAAAATGACAAGTTATTTTTTATATCTCTTTAACATGTATCAAGTCTTACGTGCCATATTATTCACCCTGGAACGCCAAAACTGTGGGTCATAGCTCATGAAAATGGCCATAAAACGTGAAATTGACGAATGATTGGTGATAAACTCTCATACATGTACCGGGTTTTACATTCGTTCTAAATCGTCCTAGAACCCCAAACTATGGACAATAGGTCATGAAATAACGAAAAATCGTCAAAATGAATAGTTTGGGGTGATAACTCTCAAACATGTCTGGGGTCTGATGGGTCATGCAAATCTCCATGGAACCCCAAACCTATGGGCAATAACTCTTGAAAATGGCCGTAAAACACAAAAACGACGAGTTTTTTGTTATAACTGTCAAACATGAATCGGGTCTTACGGGCCATGCAAATCGCCCTCGAACCCTAAAACTATGGGAAATAACTCATGAAAACGGCTATAAAACCCGAAAACGACGAGTTTTGGGTCCTAACTCTCAACACTTACAGTCGTTAGAAATCGCCCTAGAACCCCCAAACTATGGACAATAGGTCATGAAAAAGGCGATAAAATGTGAAAACAAATAGATTTTGGTGATAACTCTCAAACATGTCTTGGGTCTTATGGGCCATGCAAATCCATGGAAACCCAAAACTATGGGCAATAGCTCATGAAAACGGCCATAAAACGCGAAAATGACAAGTTTTTGGTCAAATCTCTCAAACATGAATCGAGTCTTACGGGCCATGCAAATCTCCCTTGAACCCCAAAACTATGGGAAATAACTCATGGAAACGGCTATAAAACACGAAAACGACGAGTTTTGGGTCCTAACTCTCAACACTTACAGTCATTAGAAATCTCCCTGGAACCCCAAAATTGTGGGCAATAACTCATGAAAACGGCCATAAAACGTGAAAACGATGAGTTTTTGGTCATAACTCTCAAACATGTATCGGCTCTTTGGTGAGTTTCAAAAGCCCTGGAACCCCAAAACAGTGGGCAACAGCTCATGAAAACGGCCATAAAGGATGAAAATGACGAGTTATTGTTTATATCTCTAAGATGTATCGAGTCTTACAGGCCATATTAGTCGCCCTTGAACCCCAAAACTGTGGGTAGTAGCTCATGAAAGCGGCCATAAAACGTGAAATTAAAGAATGATTGATGATAACTCTCATACATGTATCGGGTCTTACATTCGTTGTAAATGGCCCTAGAACCCCCCCCCCCAACAATGGACAATAGTACATGAAAACGACGATAAAACATGAAAACGAATAGTTTTTGGTGATAACTCTCAAACATGGCTAGGGTCTTACGAGCCATGCAAATCTCCATGGAACCCCAAAAATATGGGGAATAGATCCTGAAACCGGCCATAAAACACGAAAACGATGAGTTTTTGGTCTTACTCTCAAACATGTATCACGTCTTACGGTCGTTATAAAACTATGGACAATAACTCATGAAAACGGCCATCAACGTGAAAATAATTAGTTTTTGTTCGTAACTCTGGAACACTTACGGTTATTACAAATCTCTTTGGAACCCCAAAATTGTGGGCAATAACTCATGAAAACGGCCATAAAACGTGAAAACGTTGAGTTTTTGGTCATAACTCTCAAACATGTATTGGGTCTTAGGTCAGTGTAAATGCCCTGAAACCGAAAAACAACGGGTAATAGCCCACAAAAATGGCGATAAAACATGAAAATGACAAGTTATTTTTTATATCTCTTTAACATGTATCAAGTCTTACGTGCCATATTATTCACCCTGGAACGCCAAAACTGTGGGTAATAGCTCATGAAAATGGCCATAAAACGTGAAATTGACGAATGATTGGTGATAAACTCTCATACATGTACCTGGTTTTACATTCGTTCTAAATCGTCCTAGAACCCCAAACTATGGACAATAGGTCATGAAACAACGAAAAATCGTCAAAATGAATAGTTTGGGGTGATAACTCTCAAACATGTCTGGGGTCTGATGGGTCATGCAAATCTCCATGGAACCCCAAACCTATGGGCAATAACTCTTGAAAATGGCCATAAAACACAAAAACGACGAGTTTTTTGTTATAACTGTCAAACATGAATCGGGTCTTACGGGCCATGCAAATCGCCCTCGAACCCTAAAACTATGGGAAATAACTCATGAAAACGGCTATAAAACCCGAAAACGACAAGTTTTGGGTCCTAACTCTCAACACTTACAGTCGTTAGAAATCGCCCTAGAACCCCCAAACTATGGACAATAGGTCATGAAAAAGGCGATAAAATGTGAAAACAAATAGATTTTGGTGATAACTCTCAAACATGTCTTGGGTCTTATGGGCCATGCAAATCTCCATGGAACCCCAAAACTATGGGCAATAGCTCATGAAAACAGCCATAAAACGCGAAAATGACAAGTCTTTGGTCAAATCTCTCAAACATGAATCGAGTCTTACGGGCCATGCAAATCTCCCTTGAACCCCAAAACTATGGGAAATAACTCATGGAAACGGCTATAAAACACGAAAACGACGAGTTTTGGGTCCTAACTCTCAACACTTACAGTCATTAGAAATCTCCCTGGAACCCCAAAATTGTGGGCAATAACTCATGAAAACGGCCATAAAACGTGAAAACGATGAGTTTTTGGTCATAACTCTCAAACATGTATCGGCTCTTTGGTGAGTTTCAAAATCCCTGGAACCCCAAAACAGTGGGCAACAGCTCATGAAAACGGCCATAAAGGATGAAAATGACGAGTTATTGTTTATCTCTCTAAGATGTATCGAGTCTTACAAGCCATATTAGTCGCCCTTGAACCCCAAAACTGTGGGTAGTAGCTCATGAAAGCGGCCATAAAACGTGAAATTAAAGAATGATTGATGATAACTCTCATACATGTATCGGGTCTTACATTCGTTGTAAATGGCCCTAGAACCCCCCCTCCCCAACAATGGACAATAGTACATGAAAACGACGATAAAACATGAAAACGAATAGTTTTTGGTGATAACTCTCAAACATGCCTAGGGTCTTACGGGCCATGCAAATTTCCATGGAACCACAAAAATATGGTGAATAGCTCCTGAAACCGGCCATAAAACACGAAAACGATGAGTTTTTGGCCTTACTCTCAAACATGTATCACGTCTTACGGTCGTTATAAAACTATGGACAATAACTCATGAAACCGGCCATAAACGTGAAAATAATTAGTTTTTGTTCGTAACTCTGGAACACTTACGGTCATTACAAATCTCTTTGGAACCCCAAAATTGTGGGCAATAACTCATGAAAACGGCCATAAAACGTGAAAACGTTGAGTTTTTGGTCATAACTCCCAAACATGTATTGGGTCTTAGGTCAGTGTAAATGCCCTGAAACCGAAAAACAACGGCAAATAGCCCACAAAAATGGCGATAAAACATGAAAATGACAAGTTATTTTTTATATCTCTTTAACATGTATCAAGTCTTACGTGCCATATTATTCACCCTGGAACGCCAAAACTGTGGGTAATAGCTCATGAAAATGGCCATAAAATGTGAAATTGACGAATGATTGGTGATAAACTCTCATACATGTACTGGGTTTTACATTCGTTCTAAATCTTCCTAGAACCCCAAACTATGGACAATAGGTCATGAAACAACGAAAAATCGTCAAAATGAATAGTTTGGGGTGATAACTCTCAAACATGTCTGGGGTCTGATGGGTCATGCAAATCTCCATGGAACCCCAAACCTATGGGCAATAACTCTTGAAAATGGCCATAAAACACAAAAACGACGAGTTTTTTGTTATAACTGTCAAACATGAATCGGGTCTTACGGGCCATGCAAATCGCCCTCGAACCCTAAAACTATGGGAAATAACTCATGAAAACGGCTATAAAACCCGAAAACGACAAGTTTTGGGTCCTAACTCTCAACACTTACAGTCGTTAGAAATCGCCCTAGAAGCCCCAAACTATGGACAATAGGTCATGAAAAAGGCGATAAAATGTGAAAACAAATAGATTTTGGTCATAACTCTCAAACATGTCTTGGGTCTTATGGGCCATGCAAATCTCCATGGAACCCCAAAACTATGGGCAATAGCTCATGAAAACGGCCATAAAACGCGAAAATGACAAGTTTTTTGTCAAATCTCTCAAACATGAATCGAGTCTTACAGGCCATGCAAATCTCCCTTGAACCCCAAAACTATGGGAAATAACTCATGGAAACGGCTATAAAACACGAAAACGACGAGTTTTGGGTCCTAACTCTCAACACTTACAGTCATTAGAAATCTCCCTGGAACCCCAAAATTGTGGGCAATAACTCATGAAAACGGCCATAAAACGTGAAAACGATGAGTTTTTGGTCATAACTCTCAAACATGTATCGGCTCTTTGGTGAGTGTCAAATGCCCTGGAACCCCAAAACAGTGGGCAACAGCTCATGAAAACGGCCATAAAAGATGAAAATGACGAGTTATTTTTTATATCTCTAAGATGTATCGCGTCTTACAGGCCATATTAGTCGCCCTTGAACCCCAAAACTTTGGGTAGTAGCTCATGAAAGCGGCCATAAAACGTGAAATTAAAGAATGATTGATGATAACTCTCATACATGTATCGGGTCTTACATTCGTTGTAAATGGCCCTAGAACCCCCCTCCCCCCCCAACAATGGACAATAGTACATGAAAACGACGATAAAACATGAAAACGAATATTTTTTGGTGATAACTCTCAAACATGGCTAGGGTCTTACGGGCCATGCAAATCTCCATGGAACCCAAAATATATGGTGAATAGCTCCTGAAACCGGCCATAAAACACGAAAACGATGAGTTTTTGGCCTTACTCTCAAACATGTATCACGTCTTACGGTCGTTATAAAACTATGGACAATAACTCATGAAAACGGCCATAAACGTGAAAATAATTAGTTTTTGTTCGTAACTCTGGAACACTTATAGTCATTACAAATCTCTTTGGAACCCCAAAATTGTGGGCAATAACTCATGAAAACGGCCATAAAACGTGAAAACGTTGAGTTTTTGGTCATAACTCTCAAACATGTATTGGGTCTCAGGTCAGTGTAAATGCCCTGAAGCCGAAAAACAACGGGCAATAGCCCACAAAAATGGCGATAAAACATGAAAATGACAGGTTATTTTTTATATCTCTTTAACATGTATCAAGTCTTACGTGCCATATTATTCACCCTGGAACGCCAAAACTGTGGGTAATAGCTCATGAAAATGGCCATAAAACGTGAAATTGACGAATGATTGGTGATAAACTCTCATACATGTACCGGGTTTTACATTCGTTCTAAATCGTCCTAGAACCCCAAACTATGGACAATAGGTCATGAAACAACGAAAAATCGTCAAAATGAATAGTTTGGGGTGATAACTCTCAAACATGTCTGGGGTCTGATGGGTCATGCAAATCTCCATGGAACCCCAAACCTATGGGCAATAACTCTTTAAAATGGCCATAAATAACAAAAACGACGAGTTTTTTGTTATATCTGTCAAAGATGAATCGGGTCTTACGGGCCATGCAAATCGCCCTCGAACCCTAAAACTATGGGAAATAACTCATGAAAACGGCTATAAAACCCGAAAACGACGAGTTTTGGGTCCTAACTCTCAATACTTATAATGTTAGAAATCGCCTAGAACCCCAAACTATGGACAATAGGTCATGAAAAAGGCGATAAAATGTGAAAACAAATAGATTTTGGTGATAACTCTCAAACATGTCTTGGGTCTTATGGGCCATGCAAATCTCCATGGAACCCCAAAACTATGGGCAATAGCTCATGAAAACGGCCATAAAACGCGAAAATGACAAGTTTTTGGTCAAATCTCTCAAACATGAATCGAGTCTTACGGGCCATGCAAATCTCCCTTGAACCCCAAAACTATGGGAAATAACTCATGGAAACGGCTATAAAACACGAAAACGACGAGTTTTGGGTCCTAACTCTCAACACTTACAGTCATTAGAAATCTCCTTGGAACCCCAAAATTGTGGGCAATAACTCATGAAAACGGCCATAAACCGTGAAAATGATGAGTTTTTGGTCATAACTCTCAAACATGTATCGGGTCTTTGGTGAGTGTCAAATGCCCTGGAAGCCCAAAATAGTGGGCAACAGCTCATGAAAACGGCCATAAAACATGAAAATGACGAGTTATTTTTTATATCTCTTTAAGATGTATCGAGTCTTACAAGCCATATTAGTCGCCCTTGAACCCCAAACTTTGGGTAGTAGCTCACGAAAGCGGCCATAAAACGTGAAATTAAAGAATGATTGATGATAACTCTCATACATGTATCGGGTCTTACATTCATTGTAAATAGCCCTAGAACCCCCCTCCCCCCCCAACAATGGACAATAGTACATGAAAACGACGATAAAACATGAAAACGAATAGTTTTTGGTTATAACTCTCAAACATGGCTAGGGTCTTACGGGCCATGCAAATCTCCATGGAACCCCCAAAATATGGGGAATAGCTCCTGAAACCGGCCATAAAACACGAAAACGATGAGTTTTTGGTCTTACTCTCAAACATGTATCACGTCTTACGGTCGTTATAAAACTATGGACAATAACTCATGAAAACGGCCATAAATGTGAAAATAATGAGTTTTTGTTCGTAACTCTGGAACACTTACGATCATTACAAATCTCTTTGGAACCCCAAAATTGTGGGCAATAACTCATGAAAACGGCCATAAAACGTGAAAACGTTGAGTTTTTGGTCATAACTCTCAAACATGTATTGGGTCTTAGGTCAGTGTAAATGCCCTGAAACCGAAAAACAACGGGCAATAGCCCACAAAAATGGCGATAAAACATGAAAATGACAAGTTATTTTTTATATCTCTTTAACATGTATCAAGTCTTACGTGCCATATTATTCACCCTGGAACGCCAAAACTGTGGGTAATAGCTCATGAAAATGGCCATAATACGTGAAATTGACGAATGATTGGTGATAAACTCTCATACATGTACCGGGTTTTACATTCGTTCTAAATCGTCCTAGAACCCCAAACTATGGACAATAGGTCATGAAACGACGAAAAATCGTCAAAATGAATAGTTTGGGGTGATAACTCTCAAACATGTCTGGGGTCTGATGGGTCATGCAAATCTCCATGGAACCCCAAACCTATGGGCAATAACTCTTTAAAATGGCCATAAAACACAAAAACGACGAGTTTTTTGTTATATCTGACAAACATGAATCGGGTCTTACGGGCCATGCAAATTGCCCTCGAACCCTAAAACTATGGGAAATAACTCATGAAAACGGCTATAAAACCCGAAAACGACGAGTTTTGGGTCCTAACTCTCAATACTTACTGTCGTTAGAAATCGCCCTAGAACCCCCAAACTATGGACAATAGGTCATGAAAAAAGGCGATAAAATGTGAAAACAAATAGATTTTGGTGATAACTCTCAAACATGTCTTGGGTGTTAGGGGCCATGCAAATCTCCATGGAACCCCAAAACTATGGGCAATAGCTCATGAAAACGACCATAAAACGCGAAAACGATGAGTTTTTGGTCATAAATCTCAAACATGTATCGGGTCTTTGGTGAGTGTCAAATGCCCTGGAATCCCAAAATAGTGGGCAACAGCTCATGAAAACGGCCATAAAACATGAAAATGACGAGTTATTTTTTATATCTCTTTAAGATGTATCGAGTCTTACAAGCCATATTAGTCGCCCTTGAACCCCAAAACTGTGGGTAGTAGCTCATGAAAGCGGCCATAAAACGTGAAATTAAAGAATGATTTATGATAACTCTCATACATGTATCGGGTCTTACATTCGTTGTAAATGGCCCTAGAACCCCCCACCCCCCAACTATGGACAATAGTACATGAAAACGACGATAAAACATGAAAACGAATAGTTTTTGGTGATAACTCTCAAACATGGCTAGGGTCTTACGGGCCATGAAAATCTTACGGTCGTTATAAAACTATGGACAATAACTCATGAAAACAGCCATAAATGTGAAAATGATGAGGTTTTGTTCGTAACTCTGAAACACTTACGGTCATTACAAATCTCATTGGAACCCCAAAATTCTGGGCAATAACTCATGAAAACGGCCATCAAACGTGAAAACGTTGAGTTTTTGGTCATAACTCTCAAACATGTATTGGGTCTTAGGTCAGTGTAAATGCCCTGAAACCCAAAAACAACGAGCAATAGCCCACAAAAATGGCGATAAAACATGAAAATGATAAGTTATTTTTTATATCTCTTTAACACGTATCAAGTCTTACGTGCCATATTATTCACCCTGGAACCCCAAAACTATGGGTAATAGCTCATGAAAATGGCCATAAAACGTGAAATTGACGAATGATTGGTGATAAACTCTCATAGATGTACCGGGTTTTACATTCGTTCTAAATCGTCCTAAAACCCCAAACTATGGACAATAGGTCATGAAACGACGAAAAATCGTCAAAATGAATAGTTTGGCGTGATAACTCTCAAACATGTCTGGGTCTTATGGGTCATGCAAATCTCCATGGAACCCCAAAACTATGGGCAATAGCTCATGAAAATGGCCATAAAACACGAAAACGACGAGTTTTTTGTTATATCTGACAAACATGAATCGGGTCTTACGGGCCATGCAAATCTCCCTCGAACACTAAAACTATGGGAAATAACTCATGAAAACGGCTATAAAACCCGAAAACGACGAGTTTTGGGTCCTAACTCTCAACGCTTACATTCGTTAGAAATCTCCCTGGAACCCCAAAATTGTGGGCAATAACTCATGAAAACGGGCCATAAAACATGAAAACGATGATTTTTTGTCATAAATTTCAAAAATATATCGGGTCTTAGGTCGGGGTAAATCGCCCTAGAACACCTAAACAGTGGGCACCAGCTCATGAAAACGGCCAAAAACGTGAAAATGACTTCTTTGTGACATCTTTTAAACATCTATCGGGTCTTACAGGCCATGTTAGCCACCCGAGAACTCCAAAACTGTGGGTAATAGCTCATGAAAACAACCATAAAACGTGAAAACGATGAGTGCTTGGTGATAACTCTCATACATGTATCGGGTCTTACATTCGTTGTAAATCGCCCTAGAACCCCCAAACTATGGACAATAGGTCATGAAAAAGGCGATAAAACGTGAAAACGAATAGATTTTGGTGATAACTCTCAAACATGTCTTGGGTCTTATGGGCCATGCAAATCTCCATGGAACCCCAAAACTACGGGCAATAGCTCATGAAAACAGCCATAAAACACGAAAATGACAAGTTTTTGGTCATATCTCTCAAACATGAATCGAGTCTTACGGGCCATGCAAATCTCCCTTGAACCCCAAAACTATGGGAAATAACTCATGGAAACGGCTATAAAACACGAAAACGACGAGTTTTGGGTCCTAAATCTCAACACTTACAGTCATTAGAAATCTCCCTGGAACCCCAAAATTGTGGGCAATAACTCATGAAAACGGCCATAAAACGAGAAAACGATGAGTTTTTGGTCATAACTCTCAAACATGTATCGGGTCTTTGGTGAGTGTCAAATGCCCTGGAACCCCAAAATAGTGGGCAACAGCTCATGAAAACGGCCATAAAACATGAAAATGACGAGTTATTTTTTATATCTCTTTAAGATGTATCGAGTCTTACAGGCCATATTAGTCGCCCTTGAACCCCAAAACTGTGGGTAGTAGCTCATGAAAGCGGCCATAAAACGTGAAATTAAAGAATGATTGATGATAACTCTCATACATGTATCGGGTCTTACATTCGTTGTAAATGGCCTTAGAACCCCCCAACTATGGACAATAGGACATGAAAACGACGATAAAACATGAAAACGAATAGTTTTTGGTGATAACTCGCAAACATGGCTGGGGTCTTACGGGCCATGCAAATCTCCATGGAACCCCAAAAATATGGGGAATAGCTCCTGAAAACGGCCATAAAACACGAAAACGATGAGTTTTTGGTCTTAACTCTCAAACATGTATCAGGTCTTATGGTCGTTATAAAACTATGGACAATAACTCATGAAAACGGCCATAAACGTGAAAATGATGAGTTTTTGGTCGTAACTCTGAAACACTTACGGTCATTACAAATCTCTTTGGAACCCCAAAATTGTGGGCAATAACTCATGAAAACGGCCATAAAACGTGAAAACGTTGAGTTTTTGGTCATAACTCTCAAACATGTATTGGGTCTTAGGTCAGTGTAAATGCCCTGAAACCGAAAAACAACGGGCAATAGCCCACAAAAATGGCGATAAAACATGAAAATGACAAGTTATTTTTTATATCTCTTTAACACGTATCGAGTCTTACGTGCCATATTATTCACCCTGGAACCCCAAAACTGTGGGTAATAGCTCATGAAAATGGCCATAAAACGTGAAATTGACGAATGATTGGTGATAAACTCTCATACATGTACCGGGTTTTACATTCGTTCTAAATCGTCCTAGAACCCCAAACTATGGACAATAGGTCATGAAACGAAAAATCGTCAAAATGAATAGTTTGGGGTGATAACGCTCAAACATGTCTGGGGTCTTATGGGTCATGCAAATCTCCATGGAACCCCAAAACTATGGGCAATAACTCTTGAAAATGGCCATAAAACACGAAAACGACGAGTTTTTTGTTATATCTGTCAAACATGAATCGGGTCTTACGGGCCATGCAAATCGCCCTCGAACCCTAAAACTATGGGAAATAACTCATGAAAACGGCTATAAAACCCGAAAACGACGAGTTTTGGGTCCTAACTCTCAACACTTACAGTCGTTAGAAATCTCCAGGAACGC
This sequence comes from Avena longiglumis, assembly GCA_030063025.1. NCBI lineage: Eukaryota > Viridiplantae > Streptophyta > Magnoliopsida > Poales > Poaceae > Avena > Avena longiglumis. Next base: position 508,401,568 of record CP125978.1, read on the forward strand.
CAAAATTGTGGGCAATAACTCATGAAAACGGGCCATAAAACATGAAAACGATGATTTTTTGGTCATAAATTTCAAAAATATATCGGGTCTTAGGTCGGGGTAAATCGCCATGGAACACCTAAACAGTGGGCACCAGCTCATGAAAACGGCCAAAAACGTGAAAATGACTTCTTTGTGACATCTTTTAAACATCTATCGGGTCTTACAGGTCATGTTAGCCGCCCGAGAACTCCAAAACAGTGGGTAATAGGTCATGAAAACAACCATAAAAGCGTGAAAAGCGTGCTTGGTGATAACTCTCATACATGTATCGGGTCTTACATTCGTTGTAAATCGCCCTAGAACCCCCAAACTATGGACAATAGGTCATGAAAAAGGCGATAAAGCGTGAAAGCGAATAGATTTTGGTGATAACTCTCAAACATGTCTTGGGTCTTATGGGCCATGCAAATCTCCATGGAACCCCAAACTATGGGCAATAGCTCATGAAAAGCGGCCATAAAAGCGAAAATGACAAGTTTTTTGTCAAATCTCTCAAACATGAATCGAGTCTTACAGGCCATGCAAATCTCCCTTGAACCCCAAAACTATGGGAAATAACTCATGGAAACGGCTATAAAACACGAAAACGACGAGTTTTGGGTCCTAACTCTCAACACTTACAGTCATTAGAAATCTCCCTGGAACCCCAAAATTGTGGGCACTCATGAAAACGGCCATAAAACGTGAAAACGATGAGTTTTTGGTCATAACTCTCAAACATGTATTGGGTCTTTGGTGAGTGTTAAATGCCCTGGAACCCCAAAACAGTAGGCAACAGCTCATGAAAACGGCCATAAAACATGAAAATGACGAGTTATTTTTATATCTCTTTAAGATGTATCGAGTCTTACAGGCCATATTAGTCGCCCTTGAACCCCAAATCTGTGGGTAGTAGCTCATGAAAGCGGCCATAAAACGTGAAATTAAAGAATGATTGATGATAACTCTCATACATGTATCGGGTCTTACATTCGTTGTAAATGGCCTTAGAACCCCCCAACTATGGACAATAGGACATGAAAAGCAGCGATAAAACATGAAAACGAATAGTTTTTAGTGATAACTCTCAAACATGGCTGGGGTCTTACAGGCCATGCAAATCTCCATGGAACCCCAAAAATATGAAAATAGCTCCTAAAAACGGCCATAAAACACGAAAATATGAGTTTTTGGTCTTAACTCTCAAACATGTATCAGGTCTTACGGTCGTTATAAAACTATGGACAATAACTCATGAAAACGGCCATAAACGTGAAAATGATGAGTTTTTGGTCGTAACTCTGAAACACTTACGGTCATTACAAATCTCTTTGGAACCCCAAAATTGTGGGCAATAACTCATGAAAACGGCCATAAAACGTGAAAACGTTGAGTTTTTGGTCATAACTCTCAAACATGTATTGGGTCTTAGGTCAGTGTAAATGCCCTGAAACCGAAAAACAACGGGCAATAGCCCACAAAAATGGCGATAAAACATGAAAATGACAAGTTATTTTTTATATCTCTTTAACACGTATCGAGTCTTACGTGCCATATTATTCACCCTGGAACCCCAAAACTGTGGGTAATAGCTCATGAAAATGGCCATAAAACGTGAAATTGACGAATGATTGGTGATAAACTCTCATACATGTACCGGGTTTTACATTCGTTCTAAATCGTCCTAGAACCCCAAACTATGGACAATAGGTCATGAAACGACGAAAAATCGTCAAAATGAATAGTTTGGGGTGATAACGCTCAAACATGTCTGGGGTCTTATGGGTCATGCAAATCTCCATGGAACCCCAAAACTATGGGCAATAACTCTTGAAAATGGCCATAAAACACGAAAACGACGAGTTTTTTGTTATATCTGTCAAACATGAATCGGGTCTTACGGGCCATGCAAATCGCCCTCGAACCCTAAAACTATGGGAAATAACTCATGAAAACGGCTATAAAACCCGAAAGCGACGAGTTTTGGGTAATAACTCTCAACACTTACAGTCGTTAGAAATCTCCCTGGAACCCCAAAATTGTGGGCAATAACTCTTGAAAACGGGTCATAAAACATGAAAACGATGATTTTTTGGTCATAAATTTCAAAAATATATCGGGTCTTAGGTCGGGGTAAATGCCTGGAACACACCTAAGCAGTGGGCACCAGCTCATGAAAGCGGCCAAAGCGTGAAAATGACTTCTTTGTGACATCTTTTAAACATCTATCGGGTCTTCTGAGGCCATGTTAGCCGAGAACTCCAAAACTGTGGGTAATAGGTCATGAAAACAACCATAAAGCGTGAAAAGCAGTGCTTGGTGATAACTCTCATACATGTACGGGTCTTACATTCGTTGTAAATCGCCCTAGAACCCCCAAACTATGGACACTAGGTCATGAAAAAGACGATAAAACGTGAAAACGAATAGATTTTGGTGATAACTCTCAAACATGTCTTGGGTCTTATGGGCCATGAAAATCTCCATGGAACCCCAAACTATGGGCAATAGCTCATGAAAACGGCCAAAAAAACCGAAAAGGACAGGAAGTTGGTCATTTCTGTAAAACATGAATCGAGTCTTACGGGCCATGCAAATCTCCCTTGAACCCCAAAACTATGGGAAATAACTCATGGAAACGGCTATAAAAAACGAAAACGACGAGTTTTGGGTCCTAACTCTCAACACTTACAGTCATTAGAAATCTCCCTGGAACCCCAAAATTGTGGGCAATAACTCATGAAAACGTCCATAAAACGTGAAAACGATGAGTTTTTGGTCATAACTCTCAAACATGTATTGGGTCTTTGGTGAGTGTCAAATGCCCCGGAACCCCAAAATAGTGGGCAACAGCTCATGAAAACGGCCATAAAACATGAAAATGACGAGTTATTTTTTATATCTCTTTAAGATGTATCGAGTCTTACAGGCCATATTAGTCGCCCTTGAACCCCAAAACTGTGGGTAGTAGCTCATGAAAGCGGCCATAAAACGTGAAATTAAAGAATGATTGATGATAACTCTCATACATGTATCGGGTCTTACATTCGTTGTAAATGGCCCTAGACCCCCCCAACTATGGACAATAGGACATGAAAACGACGATAAAACATGAAAACGAATAGTTTTTGGTGATAACTCTCAAACATGGCTAGGGTCTTACAGGCCATGAAAATCTCCATGGAACCCCAAAAATATGGGGAATAGCTCTCAAAACGGCCATAAACACGAAAGCGATGAGTTTTGGTCTTAACTCTCAAATATGTATCAGGTCTTACGGTCGTTATAAAACTATGGACAATAACTCATGAAAACGGCCATAAACGTGAAAATGATGAGTTTTTGGTCGTAACTCTGAAACACTTACGGTCATTACAAATCTCTTTGGAACCCCAAAATTGTGGGCAATAACTCATGAAAATGGCCATAAAACGTGAAAATGTTGAGTTTTTGGTCATAACTCTCAAACATGTATTGGGTCTTAGGTCAGTGTAAATTCCCTGAAACCGAAAAACAACGGGCAATAGCCCACAAAAATGGCGATAAAACATGAAAATGACAAGTTATTTTTTATATCTCTTTAACACGTATCGAGTCTTACGTGCCATATTATTCACCCTGGAACCCCAAAACTGTGGGTAATAGCTCATGAAAATGGCCATAAAACGTGAAATTGACGAATGATTGGTGATAAACTCTCATACATGTACCGGGTTTTAAATTCGTTCTAAATCGTCCTAGAACCCCAAACTATGGACAATAGGTCATGAAACGACGAAAAATCGTCAAAATGAATAGTTTGGGGTGATAACGCTCAAACATGTCTGGGGTCTTATGGCTCATGCAAATCTCCATGGAACCCCAAAACTATGGGCAATAACTCTTGAAAATGGCCATAAAACACGAAAGCAGCGAGTTTTTGTTATATCATCAAACATGAATCGGGTCTTACGGGCCATGCAAATCGCCCTCGAACCCTAAAACTATGGGAAATAACTCATGAAAAGCGGCTATAAAACCCAAAGCAGCGAGTTTTGGGTCCTAACTCTCAACACTTACAGTCGTTAGAAATCTCCTGGAACCCCAAAATTGTGGGCAATAACTCATGAAAGCAGGCCATAAAACATGAAAAGCGATGATCTTTTGGTGATAAATTTCAAAAATATATCGGGTCTTAGGTCGGGTAAATCGCCCTGGAACACCTAAACAGTGGGCACCAGCTCATGAAAACGGCCAAAAACGTGAAAATGACTTCTTTGTGACATCTTTTAAACATCTATCGGGTATTACAGGCCATGTTAGACACCCGAGAACTCCAAAACTGTGGGTAATAGCTCATGAAAACAACCATAAAACGTGAAAACGATGAGTGCTTGGTGATAACTCTCATACATGTATCGGGTCTTACATTCGTTGTAAATCGCCCTAGAACCCCCAAACTATGGACAATAGGTCATGAAAAGGCGATAAAAGCGTGAAAGCGAATAGATTTTGGTGATAACTCTCAAACATGTCTTGGGTCTTATGGGCCATGCAAATCTCCATGGAACCCCAAACTATGGGCAATAGCTCATGAAAAGCGGCCATAAAAGCGAAAATGACAAGTTTTTGGTCATATCTCTCAAACATGAATCGAGTCTTACGGGCCATGCAAATCTCCCTTGAACCCCAAAACTATGGGAAATAACTCATGGAAACGGCTATAAAACACGAAAACGACGAGTTTTGGGTCCTAACTCTCAACACTTACAGTCATTAGAAATCTTCCTGGAACCTCAAAATTGTGGGCAATAACTCATGAAAACGGCCATAAAACGTGAAAACGATGAGTTTTTGGTCATAACTCTCAAACATGTATTGGGTCTTTGGTGAGTGTCAAATGCCCCGGAACCCCAAAGTAGTGGGCAACAGCTCATTAAAAAGGCCATAAAACATGAAAATGACGAGTTATTTTTATATCTCTTTAAGATGTATTGAGTCTTACAGGCCATATTAGTCGCCCTTGAACCCCAAAACTATGGGTAGTAGCTCATGAAAGAGGCCATAAAACGTGAAATTAAAGAATGATTGATGATAACTCTCATACATGTATCGGGTCTTACATTCGTTGTAAATGGCCCTAGAACCCCCCACCCCCCAACTATGGACAATAGGACATCAAAACGATGATAAAACATGAAAACGAATAGTTTTTGGTGATAACTCTCAAACATGGCTAGGGTCTTACAGGCCATGAAAATCTCCATGGAACCCCAAAAATATGGGGAATAGCTCCTGAAACCGGCCATAAAACACGAAAACGATGAGTTTTTGGTCTTCACTCTCAAACATGTATCAGGTCTTACGGTCGTTATAAAACTATGGACAATAACTCATGAAAACGGCCATAAACGTGAAAATGGTGAGGTTTTGTTCGTAACTCTGAAACACTTACGGTCATTACAAATCTCTTTGGAACCCCAAAATTGTGGGCAATAACTCATGAAAACGGCCATCAAACGTGAAAACGTTGAGTTTTTGGTCATAACTCTCAAACATGTATTGGGTCTTAGGTCAGTGTAAATGCCCTGAAACCGAAAAACAACGGGCAATAGCCCACAAAAATGGCGATAAAACATGAAAATGACAAGTTATTTTTTATATCTCTTTAACACGTATCGAGTCTTACGTGCCATATTATTCACCCTGGAACCCCAAAACTGTGGGTAATAGCTCATGAAAATGGCCATAAAACGTGAAATTGATGAATGATTGGTGATAAACTCTCATACATGTACCGGGTTTTACATTCGTTCTAAATCGTCCTAGAACCCCAAACTATGGACAATAGGTCATGAAACGACGAAAAATCGTCAAAATGAATAGTTTGGGGTGATAACGCTCAAACATGTCTGGGGTCTTATGGGTCATGCAAATCTCCATGGAACCCCAAAACTATGGGCAATAACTCTTGAAAATGGCCATAAAACACGAAAACGACGAGTTTTTTGTTATATCTGTCAAACATGAATCGGGTCTTACGGGCCATGCAAATCGCCCTCGAACCCTAAAACTATGGGAAATAACTCATGAAAACGGCTATAAAACCCGAAAACGACGAGTTTTGGGTCCTAACTCTCAACACTTACAGTCGTTAGAAATCTCCCTGGAACCCCAAAATTGTGGGCAATAACTCATGAAAACGGGCCATAAAACATGAAAACGATGATTTTTTGGTCATAAATTTCAAAAATATATCGGGTCTTAGGTCAGGGTAAATCGCCCTGGAACACCTAAACAGTGGGCACCAGCTCATGAAAACGGCAAAAACGTGAAAATGACTTCTTTGTGACATCTTTTAAACATCTATCGGGTCTTATAGGCCATGTTAGCCACCAGAAAACTCCAAAACTGTGGGTAATAGGTCATGAAAACAACCATAAAACGTGAAAACGACGAGTGCTTGGTGATAACTCTCATACATGTAACGGGTCTTACATTCGTTGTAAATCGCCCTAGAACCCCCAAACTATGGACAATAGGTCATGAAAAAGGCGATAAAACGTGAAAACGAATAGATTTTGGTGATAACTCTCAAACATGTCTTGGGTCTTATGGGCCATGCAAATCTCCATGGAACCCCAAACTATGGGCAATAGCTCATGAAAACGGCCATAAAACGCGAAAATGACAAGTTTTTGGTCATATCTCTCAAACATGAATCGAGTCTTACGGGCCATGCAAATCTCCCTTGAACCCCAAAACTATGGGAAATAACTCATGGAAACGGCTATAAAACACGAAAGCAGCGAGTTTTGGGTCCTAACTCTCAACACTTACAGTCATTAGAAATCTCCTGGAACCCCAAAATTGTGGGCAATAACTCATGAAAAGCGGCCATAAAAGCGTGAAAGCGATGAGTTTTGGTCATAACTCTCAAACATGTATTGGGTCTTTGGTGAGTGTCAAATGCCGGAACCCCAAAATAGTGGGCAACGAGCTCATGAAAAGCGGCCATAAAACATGAAAATGACGAGTTATTTTTATATCTCTTTAAGATGTATCGAGTCTTACAGGCCATATTAGTCGCCTTGAACCCCAAAACTGTGGGTAGTAGCTCATGAAAGCGGCCATAAAGCGTGAAATTAAAGAATGATTGATGATAACTCTCATACATGTATCGGGTCTTACATTCGTTGTAAATGGCCCTAGAACCCCCAACAATGGACAATAGGACATGAAAAGCAGCGATAAAACATGAAAGCGAATAGTTTTGGTGATAACTCTCAAACATGGCTAGGGTCTTACAGCCATGCAAATCTCCATGGAACCCCAAAAATATGGGGAATAGCTCCTGAAAACGGCCATAAAACACGAAAACGATTAGTTTTTGGTCTTAACTCTCAAACATGTATCAGGTCTTACGGTCGTTATAAAACTATGGACAATAACTCATGAAAACGACCATAAACGTGAAAATGATGAGTTTTTGGTCGTAACTCCGAAACACTTACGGTCATTACAAATCTCTTTGGAACCCCAAAATTGTGGGCAATAACTCATGAAAACGGCCATAAAACGTGAAAACGTTGAGTTTTTGGTCATAACTCTCAAACATGTATTGGGTCTTAGGTCAGTGTAAATGCGCTGAAACCCAAAAACAACGGGCAATAGCTCACAAAAATGGCAATAAAACATGAAAATGACAAGTTATTTTTTATATCTCTTTAACACGTATCGAGTCTTACGTGCCATATTATTCACCCTGGAACCCCAAAACTGTGGGTAATAGCTCATGAAAATGGCCATAATACGTGAAATTGACGAATGATTGGTGATAAACTCTCATACATGTACCGGGTTTTACATTCGTTCTAAATCGTCCTAGAACCCCAAACTATGGACAATAGGTCATGAAACGACGAAAAATCGTCAAAATGAATAGTTTGGGGTGATAACTCTCAAACATGTCTGGGGTCTTATGGGTCATGCAAATCTCCATGGAACCCCAAAACTATGGGCAATAACTCATGAAAATGGCCATAAAACACGAAAACGACGAGTTTTTTGTTATATCTGTCAAACATGAATCGGGTCTTACGGGCCATGCAAATCGCGCGCGAACCCTAAAACTATGGGAAATAACTCATGAAAACGGCTATAAATCTGTAAACGACGAGTTTTGGGTCCTAACTCTCAACACTTACAGTCTTTGAGAATCTCCCGGGAACCCCAAAATTGTGGGCAATAACTCGTGAAAACGGGCCATAAAACATGAAAACGATGATTTTTTGGTCATAAATTTCAAAAATATATCGGGTCTTAGGTCGGGTAAATGTACTGGAACACCTAAGCAGTGGGCACCAGCTCATGAAAAGCCAAAAACGTGAAAATGACTTCTTTGTGACATCTTTTAAACATCTATCGGGTCTTCTACAGGCCATGTTAGCCATGAGAACTCCAAAACTGTGGGTAATAGGTCATGAAAACAACCATAAAAGCGTGAAAGCAGAGTGCTTGGTGATAACTCTCATACATGTACGGGTCTTACATTCGTTGTAAATCGCCCTAGAACCCCCAAACTATGGACAATAGGTCATGAAAAAGCGATAAAACGTGAAAGCGAATAGATTTTGGTGATAACTCTCAAACATGTCTTGGGTCTTATGGGCCATGCAAATCTCCATGGAACCCCAAAACTATGGGCAATAGCTCATGAAAAGCGGCCATAAAAGCGAAAATGACAAGTTTTGGTCATATCTCTCAAACATGAATCGAGTCTTCTGACGGGCCATGCAAATCTCCTTGAACCCCAAAACTATGGGAAATAACTCATGGAAAGCGGCTATAAAACACGAAAACGAGTTTTGGGTCCTAACTCTCAACACTTACAGTCATTAGAAATCTCCTGGAACCCCAAAATTGTGGGCAATAACTCATGAAAGCGGCCATAAAAGCGTGAAAGCGATGAGTTTTGGTCATAACTCTCAAACATGTATCGGGTCTTTGGTGAGTGTCAAATGCCCGGAACCCCAAAATAGTGGGCAGCTCATGAAAGCGGCCATAAAACATGAAAATGACGAGTTATTTTTATATCTCTTTAAGATGTATCGAGTCTTACAGGCCATATTAGTAAGCCTTGAACCCCAAAACTGTGGGAAATAGCTCATGAAAACAGCCATAAAACGTGAAATTAAAGAAAGATTGATGATAACTCTCATACATGTATCGGGTCTTACATTCGTTGTAAATGGCCCTAGAACCCCCAACAATGGACAATAGGACATGAAAGCAGCGATAAAACATGAAAGCGAATAGTTTTGGTGATAACTCTCAAACATGGCTAGGGTCTTACAGGCCATGCAAATCTCCATGGAACCCCAAAAATATGGGAATAGCTCCTAAGCGGCCATAAAACACGAAAACGATGAGTTTTTGGTCTTAACTCTCAAACATGTATCAGGTCTTACGGTCGTTATAAAACTATGGACAATAACTCATGAAAACGGCCATAAACGTGAAAATGATGAGTTTTTGGTCGTAACTCTGAAACACTTACGGTCATTACAAATCTCTTTGGAACCCCAAAATTGTGGGCAATAACTCATGAAAACGGCCATAAAACGTGAAAACGTTGAGTTTTTGGTCATAACTCTCAAACATGTATTGGGTCTTAGGTCAGTGTAAATGCCCTGAAACCGAAAAACAACGGGCAATAGCCCACAAAAATGGCGATAAAACATGAAAATGACAAGTTATTTTTTATATCTCTTTAACACGTATCGAGTCTTACGTGCCATATTATTCACCCTGGAACCCCAAAACTGTGGGTAATAGCTCATGAAAATGGCCATAATACGTGAAATTGACGAATGATTGGTGATAAACTCTCATACATGTACCGGGTTTTACATTCGTTCTAAATCATCCTAGAACCCCAAACTATGGACAATAGGTCATGAAACGACGAAAAATCGTCAAAATGAATAGTTTGGGGTGATAACGCTCAAACATATCTGGGGTCTTATGGGTCATGAAAATCTCCATGGAACCCCAAAACTATGGGCAATAACTCTTGAAAATGGCCATAAACACGAAAACGACGAGTTTTTTGTTATATCTGTCAAACATGAATCGGGTCTTACGGGCCATGCAAATCGCCCTCGAACCCTAAAAATATGGGAAATAACTCATGAAAACGGCTATAAAACCCGAAAACGACGAGTTTTGGGTCCTAACTCTTAACACTTACAGTCGTTAGAAATCTCCCTGGAACCCCAAAATTGTGGGCAATAACTCATGAAAACGGGCCATAAAACATGAAAACGATGATTTTTTGGTCATAAATTTCAAAAATATATCGGGTCTTAGGTCGGGGTAAATCGCCCTGGAACACCTAAACAGTGGGCACCAGCTCATGAAAACGGCCAAAAACGTGAAAATGACTTCTTTGTGACATCTTTTAAACATCTATCGGGTCTTACAGGCCATGTTAGCCACCAGAGAACTCCAAAACTGTGGGTAATAGGTCATGAAAACAACCATAAAACGTGAAAACGACGAGTGCTTGGTGATAACTCTCATACATGTACCGGGTCTTACATTCGTTGTAAATCGCCCTAGAACCCCCAAACTATGGACAATAGGTCATGAAAAAGGCGATAAAACGTGAAAACGAATAGATTTTGGTGATAACTCTCAAACATGTCTTGGGTCTTATGGGCCATGCAAATCTCCATGGAACCCCAAAACTATGGGCAATAGCTCATGAAAACAGCCATAAAACACGAAAATGACAAGTTTTTGGTCATATCTCTCAAACATGAATCGAGTCTTACGGGCCATGCAAATCTCCCTTGAACCCCAAAACTATGGGAAATAACTCATGAAAACGGCTATAAAACACGAAAACATAGAGTTTTGGGTCCTACCTCTCAACACTTACAGTCATTAGAAATCTTCCTGGAACCCCAAAATTGTGGGCAATAACTCATGAAAACGGCCATAAAACATGAAAACGATGAGTTTTTGGTCATAACTCTCAAACATGTATCGGGTCTTTGGTGAGTGTCAAATGCCCTGGAACCCCAAAATAGTGGGCAACAGCTCATGAAAACGGCCATAAAACATGAAAATGACGAGTTATTTTTTATATCTCTTTAAGATGTATCGAGTCTTACAGGCCATATTAGTCGCCCTTGAACCCCAAAACTGTGGGTAGTAGCTCATGAAAGCGGCCATAAAACGTGAAAATAAAGAATGATAGATGATAACTCTCATACATGTATCGGGTCTTACATTCGTTGTAAATGGCCCTAGAACCCCCCCCCCCCAACTATGGACAATAGGACATGAAATCGACGATAAAACATGAAAACGAATAGTTTTTGGTGATAACTCTCAAACATGGCTGGGGTCTTACGGGCCATGAAAATCTCCAAGGAACCCCAAAAATATGGGGAATAGCTCCTGAAAACGGCCATAAAACACGAAAACGATGAGTTTTTGGTCTTAACTCTCAAACATGTATCAGGTCTTACGGTCGTTATAAAACTATGGACAATAACTCATGAAAACGACCATAAACGTGAAAATGATGAGTTTTTGGTCGTAACTCTGAAACACTTACGGTCATTACAAATCTCTTTGGAAGCCCAAAATTGTGGGCAATAACTCATGAAAACGGCCATAAAACGTGAAAACGTTGAGTTTTTGGTCATAACTCTCAAACATGTATTGGGTCTTGGGTCAGTGTAAATGCCCTGAAACCGAAAAACAACGGGCAATAGCCCACAAAAATGGCGATAAAACATGAAAATGACAAGTTATTTTTTATATCTCTTTAACACGTATCGAGTCTTACGTGCCATATTATTCACCCTGGAACCCCAAAACTGTGGGTAATAGCTCATGAAAATGGCCATAATACGTGAAATTGACGAATGATTGGTGATAAACTCTCATACATGTACCGGGTTTTACATTCGTTCTAAATCGTCCTAGAACCCCAAACTATGGACAATAGGTCATGAAACGACGAAAAATCGTCAAAATGAATAGTTTGGTGCGATAACTCTCAAACATGTCTGGGGTCTTATGGGTCATGCAAATCTCCATGGAACCCCAAAACTATGGGCAATAAATCTTAAAAATGGCCATAAAACACGAAAACGACGAGTTTTTTGTTATATCTGTCAAACATGAATCGGGTCTTACGGGCCATGCAAATCGCCCTCGAACCCTAAAACTGTGGGAAATAACTCATGAAAACGGTTATAAAACCCGAAAACGACGAGTTTTGGGTCCTAACTCTCAACACTTACAGTCTTTGAGAATCTGCCGGGAACCCCAAAATTGTGGGCAATAACTCATGAAAACGGGCCATAAAACATGAAAACGATGATCTTTTGGTGATAAATTTCAAAAATATATCGGGTCTTAGGTCGGGGTAAATCGCCCTGGAACACCTAAACAGTGGGCACCAGCTCATGAAAACGGCCAAAAACGTGAAAATGACTTCTTTGTGACATCTTTTAAACATCTATCGGGTATTACAGGCCATGTTAGCCATGAGAACTCCAAAACTGTGGGTAATAGGTCATGAAAACAACCATAAAGCGTGAAAGCGATGAGTGCTTGGTGATAACTCTCATACATGTATCGGGTCTTACATTCGTTGTAAATCGCCTAGAACCCCAAACTATGGACAATAGGTCATGAAAAGGCGATAAAACGTGAAAGCGAATAGATTTTGGTGATAACTCTCAAACATGTCTTGGGTCTTATGGGCTATTCGAATCGCCATGGAACACCAAAACTACGGGCAATAGCTCATGAAAGCGGCCATAAAACGTGAAAATGACAAGTTTTTGGTCATATCTCTCAAACAGGAATCGAGTCTTACGGGCCATGCAAATCTCCTTGAACCCCAAAACTATGGGAAATAACTCATGGAAGCGGCTATAAAACACGAAAGCAGCGAGTTTTGGGTCCTAACTCTCAACACTTACAGTCATTAGAAATCTCCCTGGAACCCCAAAATTGTGGGCAATAACTCATGAAAACGTCCATAAAACGTGAAAAACGATGAGTTTTTGGTCATAACTCTCAAACATGTATTGGGTCTTTGGTGAGTGTCAAATGCCCCGGAACCCCAAAATAGTGGGCAACAGCTCATGAAAACGGCCATAAAACATGAAAATGACGAGTTATTTTTTATATCTCTTTAAGATGTATCGAGTCTTACAGGCCATATTAGTCGCCCTTGAACCCCAAAACTGTGGGTAGTAGCTCATGAAAGCGGCCATAAAACGTGAAATTAAAGAATGATTGATGATAACTCTCATACATGTATCGGGTCTTACATTCGTTGTAAATGGCCCTAGACCCCCCCAACAATGGACAATAGGACATGAAAACGACGATAAAACATGAAAACGAATAGTTTTTGGTGATAACTCTCAAACATGGCTAGGGTCTTACGGGCCATGCAAATCTCCATGGAACCCCAAAAATATGGGGAATAGCTCCTCAAAACGGCCATAAAACACGAAAACGATGAGTTTTTGGTCTTAACTCTCAAACATGTATCAGGTCTTACGGTCGTTATAAAACTATGGACAATAACTCATGAAAACGGCCATAAACGTGAAAATGATGAGTTTTTGGTCGTAACTCTGAAACACTTACGGTCATTACAAATCTCTTTGGAACCCCAAAATTGTGGGCAATAACTCATGAAAACGGCCATAAAACGTGAAAACGTTGAGTTTTTGGTCATAACTCTCAAACATGTATTGGGTCTTAGGTCAGTGTAAATGCCCTGAAACCGAAAAACAACGGGCAATAGCCCACAAAAATGGCGATAAAACATGAAAATGACAAGTTATTTTTTATATCTCTTTAACACGTATCGAGTCTTACGTGCCATATTATTCACCTGGAACCCCAAAACCGTGGGTAATAGCTCATGAAAATGGCCATAATACGTGAAATTGACGAATGATTGGTGATAAACTCTCATACATGTACCGGGTTTTACATTCGTTCTAAATCGTCCTAGAACCCCAAACTATGGACAATAGGTCATGAAACGACGAAAAATCGTCAAAATGAATAGTTTGGGGTGATAACGCTCAAACATGTATGGGGTCTTATGGCTCATGCAAATCTCCATGGAACCCCAAAACTATGGGCAATAACTCTTGAAAATGGCCATAAAACACGAAAACAACGAGTTTTTTGTTATATCTGTCAAACATGAATCGGGTCTTACGGGCCATGCAAATCGCCCTCGAACCCTAAAACTATGGGAAATAACTCATGAAAACGGCTATAAAACCGAAAGCAGCGAGTTTTGGGTCCTAACTCTCAACACTTACAGTCGTTAGAAATCTCCCTGGAACGCCAAAATTGTGGGCAATAACTCATGAAAACGGGCCATAAAACATGAAAACGATGATTTTTTGGTCATAAATTTCAAAAATATATCGGGTCTTAGGTCGGGGTAAATCGCATACGGAACACCTAAGCAGTGGGCACCAGCTCATGAAAAGCAAAAACGTGAAAATGACTTCTTTGTGACATCTTTTAAACATCTATCGGGTCTTACAGGCCATGTTAGCCATGAGAACTCCAAAACTGTGGGTAATAGCTCATGAAAACAACCATAAAACGTGAAAAGCGAGAGTGCTTGGTGATAACTCTCATACATGTACCGGGTCTTACATTCGTTGTAAATCGCCTAGAACCCCCAAACTATGGACAATAGGTCATGAAAAAGGCGATAAAGCGTGAAAGCGAATAGATTTTGGTGATAACTCTCAAACATGTCTTGGGTCTTATGGGCCATGCAAATCTCCATGGAACCCCAAACTATGGGCAATAGCTCATGAAAGCGGCCATAAAAAGCGAAAATGACAAGTTTTGGTCATATCTCTCAAACATGAATCGAGTCTTACAGGCCATGCAAATCTCCTTGAACCCCAAAACTATGGGAAATAACTCATGGAAAGCGGCTATAAAACACAAAGCAGCGAGTTTTGGGTCCTAACTCTCAACACTTACAGTCATTAGAAATCTCCCTGGAACCCCAAAATTGTGGGCAATAACTCATGAAAACGGCCATAAAACGAGAAAACGATGAGTTTTTGGTCATAACTCTCAAACATGTATCGGGTCTTTGGTGAGTGTCAAATGCCCTGGAACCCCAAAATAATGGGCAACAGCTCATGAAAACGGCCATAAAACATGAAAATGACGAGTGATTTTTTATATCTCTTTAAGATGTATCGACTCTTACAGGCCATATTAGTCGCCCTTGAACCCCAAAACTGTGGGTAGTAGCTCATGAAAGCGGCCATAAAACAAGAAATTAAAGAATGATTGATGATAACTCTCATACATGTATCGGGTCTTACATTCGTTGTAAATGGCCCTCGAACCCCCCCCCCCAACTATGGACAATAGGACATGAAAACGACGATAAAACATGAAAACGAATAGTTTTTGGTGATAACTCTGAAACATGGCTGGGGTCTTACGGGCCATGCAAATCTCCAAGGAACCCCAAAAATATGGGGAATAGCTCCTGAAAACGGCCATAAAACACGAAAACGATGAGTTTTTGGTCTTAACTCTCAAACATGTATCAGGTCTTACGGTCGTTATAAAACTATGGACAATAACTCATGAAAACGGCCATAAACGTGAAAATGATGAGTTTTTGGTCGTAACTCTGAAACACTTACGGTCATTACAAATCTCTTTGGAACCCCAAAATTGTGGGAAATAACTCATGAAAACGGCCATAAAACGTGAAAACGTTGAGTTTTTGGTCATAAATCTCAAACATGTATTGGGTCTTAGGTCAGTGTAAATGCCCTGAAACCGAAAAACAACGGGCAATAGCCCACAAAAATGGCGACAAAAAAAAGAAAATGACAAGTTATTTTTATATCTCTTTAACACGTATCGAGTCTTACGTGTCATATTATTCACCCTGGAGCCCCAAAACTGTGGGTAATAGCTCATGAAAAAGGCCATAAAACGTGAAATTGACGAATGATTGGTGATAAACTCTCATACATGTACCGGGTTTTACATTCGTTCTAAATCGTCCTAGAACCCCAAACTATGGACAATAGGTCATGAAACGACGAAAAATCGTCAAAATGAATAGTTTGGTGCGATAACTCTCAAACATGTCTGGGGTCTTATGGGTCATGCAAATCTCCATGGAACCCCAAAACTATGGGCAATAAATCTTAAAAATGGCCACAAAACACGAAAACGACGAGTTTTTTGTTATAACTGTCAAACATGAATCGGGTCTTACGGGCCATGCAAATCGCCCTCGAACCCTAAAACTATGGGAAATAACTCATGAAAACGGTTATAAAACCCGAAGCAGCGAGTTTTGGGTCCTAACTCTCAACACTTATAGTCGTTAGAAATCTGCCGGGAACCCCAAAATTGTGGGCAATAACTCATGAAAACGGGCCATAAAACATGAAAACGATGATCTTTTGGTGATAAATTTCAAAAATATATCGGGTCTTAGGTCGGGGTAAATCGCCCTGGAACACCTAAACAGTGGGCACCAGCTCATGAAAACGGCCAAAAACGTGAAAATGACTTCTTTGTGACATCTTTTAAACATCTATCGGGTATTACAGGCCATGTTAGACACCCGAGAACTCCAAAACTGTGGGTAATAGCTCATGAAAACAACCATAAAACGTGAAAACGATGAGTGCTTGGTGATAACTCTCATACATGTATCGGGTCTTACATTCGTTGTAAATCGCCCTAGAACCCCCAAACTATGGACAATAGGTCATGAAAAAGGCGATAAAACGTGAAAACGAATAGATTTTGGTGATAACTCTCAAACATGTCTTGGGTCTTATGGGCCATTCGAATCTCCATGGAACCCCAAAACTACGGGCAATAGCTCATGAAAACGGCCATAAAACGTGAAAATGACAAGTTTTTGGTCATATCTCTCAAACATGAATCGAGTCTTACGGGCCATGCAAATCTCCCTTGAACCCCAAAACTATGGGAAATAACTCATGGAAACGGCTATAAAACACGAAAACGACGAGTTTTGGGTCCTAAATCTCAACACTTACAGTCATTAGAAATC
This sequence comes from Avena longiglumis, assembly GCA_030063025.1. Lineage (NCBI taxonomy): Eukaryota > Viridiplantae > Streptophyta > Magnoliopsida > Poales > Poaceae > Avena > Avena longiglumis. The sequence goes on from CP125978.1 coordinate 508,418,717, forward strand.
TCCCTGGAACCCCAAAATTGTGGGCAATAACTCATGAAAACGGCCATAAAACGAGAAAACGATGAGTTTTTGGTCATAACTCTCAAACATGTATCGGGTCTTTGGTGAGTGTCAAATGCCCTGGAACCCCAAAATAGTGGGCAACAGCTCATGAAACGCCATAAAACATGAAAATGACGAGTTATTTTTATATCTCTTTAAGATGTATCGAGTCTTACAGGCCATATTAGTCCCTTGAACCCCAAAACTGTGGGTAGTAGCTCATGAAAGCGGCCATAAAACGTGAAATTAAAGAATGATTGATGATAACTCTCATACATGTATCGGGTCTTACATTAGTTGTAAATGGCCCTAGAACCCCCAACAATGGACAATAGGACATGAAAGCAGCGATAAAACATGAAAGCGAATAGTTTTGGTGATAACTCTCAAACATGGCTAGGGTCTTACAGCCATGCAAATCTCCATGGAACCCCAAAATATGGGGAATAGCTCCTCAAAGCGGCCATAAAACACGAAAGCGATGAGTTTTGGTCTTAACTCTCAAACATGTATCGGGTCTTACGGTCGTTATAAAACTATGGACAATAACTCATGAAAAGCGGCCATAAGCGTGAAAATGATGAGTTTTTGGTCGTAACTCTGAAACACTTACGGTCATTACAAATCTCTTTGGAACCCCAAAATTGTGGGCAATAACTCATGAAAAGCGGCCATAAAAGCGAAAAGCGTTGAGTTTTTGGTCATAAGTCTCAAACATGTATTGGGTCTTAGGTCAGTGTAAATGCCCTGAAACCGAAAAACAACGGGCAATAGCCCACAAAAATGGCGATAAAACATGAAAATGACAAGTTATTTTTTATATCTCTTTAACACGTATCGAGTCTTACGTGCCATATTATTCACCCTGGAACCCCAAAACTGTGGGTAATAGCTCATGAAAATGGCCATAAAACGTGAAATTGACGAATGATTGGTGATAAACTCTCATACATGTACCGAGTTTTAAATTCGTTCTAAATCGTCCTAGAACCCCAAACTATGGACAATAGGTCATGAAACGACGAAAAATCGTCAAAATGAATAGTTTGGGGTGATAACGCTCAAACATGTATGGGGTCTTATGGCTCATGCAAATCTCCATGGAACCCCAAAACTATGGGCAATAACTCTTGAAAATGGCCATAAAACACGAAAACAACGAGTTTTTTGTTATATCTGTCAAACATGAATCGGGTCTTACGGGCCATGCAAATCGCCCTCGAACCCTAAAACTATGGGAAATAACTCATGAAAACGGCTAAAAACCACAGCAAATTTTTTTTTTTTCCTAACTCTCTTAGTCGTTAGAAATCTCCTGGAACCCCAAAATTGTGGGCAATAACTCATGAAAGCAGGCCATAAAACATGAAAAGCGATGATTTTTGGTCATAAATTTCAAAAATATATCGGGTCTTAGGTCGGGTAAATCGCCTGGAACACCTAAGCAGTGGGCACCAGCTCATGAAAAGCGGCCAAAAGCGTGAAAATGACTTCTTTGTGACATCTTTTAAACATCTATCGGGTCTTACAGGCCATGTTAGCCATGAGAACTCCAAAACTGTGGGTAATAGCTCATGAAAACAACCATAAAGCGTGAAAGCAGCGAGTGCTTGGTGATAACTCTCATACATGTACGGGTCTTACATTCGTTGTAAATCGCCCTAGAACCCCCAAACTATGGACAATAGGTCATGAAAAAGGCGATAAAAGCGTGAAAGCGAATAGATTTTGGTGATAACTCTCAAACATGTCTTGGGTCTTATGGGCCATGCAAATCTCCATGGAACCCCAAAACTATGGGCAATAGCTCATGAAAGCGGCCATAAAAGCGAAAATGACAAGTTTTTGGTCATATCTCTCAAACATGAATCGAGTCTTACGGCCATGCAAATCTCCTTGAACCCCAAAACTATGGGAAATAACTCATGGAAAGCGGCTATAAAACACGAAAACGACGAGTTTTGGGTCCTAACTCTCAACACTTACAGTCATTAGAAATGTCCCTGGAACCCCAAAATTGTGGGCAATAACTCATGAAAACGTCCATAAAACGTGAAAACGATGAGTTTTTGGTCATAACTCTCAAACATGTATCGGGTCTTTGGTGAGTGTCAAATGCCCTCGAACCCCAAAACAGTGGGCAACAGCTCATGAAAACGGTCATAAAACATGAAAATGACGAGTTATTTTTTATATCTCTTTAAGATGTATCGAGTCTTACAGGCCATATTAGTCGCCCTTGAACCCCAAAACTGTGGGTAGTAGCTCATGAAAGCGTCCATAAAACCTGAAATTAAAGAATGATTAATGATAACTCTGATACATGTATCGGGTCTTCCATTAGTTGTAAATGGCCCTAGAACCCCCCCCCCCAACTATGACCAATAGGACATGAAAACGACGATAAAACATGAAAATGAATAGTTTTTTGGTGATAACTCGCAAACATGGCTGGGGTCATACGACCCATGCAAATCTCCATGGAACCCCAAAAATATGGGGAATAGCTCCTGAAAACGGCCATAAAACACGAAAACGATGAGTTTTTGGTCTTAACTCTCAAACATGTATCAGGTCTTACGGTCGTTATAAAACTATGGACAATAACTCATGAAAACGACCATAAACGTGAAAATGATGAGTTTTTGGTCGTAACTCCGAAACACTTACGGTCATTACAAATCTCTTTGGAACCCCAAAATTGTGGGCAATAACTCATGAAAACGGCCATAAAACGTGAAAACGTTGAGTTTTTGGTCATAACTCTCAAACATGTATTGGGTCTTAGGTCGATGTAAATGCCTGAAACCCAAAAACAACGGGCAATAGCCCACAAAAATGGCGATAAAACATGAAAATGATAAGTTATTTTTTATATCTCTTTAACACGTATCAAGTCTTACGTGCCATATTATTCACCCTGGAACCCCAAAACTATGGGTAATAGCTCATGAAACTGGCCATAAAACGTGAAATTGACGAATGATTGGTGATAAACTCTCATACATGTACCGGGTTTTACATTCGTTCTAAATCGTCCTAAAACCCCAAACTATGGACAATAGGTCATGAAACGACGAAAAATCGTCAAAATGAATAGTTTGGCGTGATAACTCTCAAACATGTCTGGGTCTTATGGGTCATGCAAATCTCCATGGAACCCCAAAACTATGGGCAATAGCTCATGAAAATGGCCATAAAACACGAAAACGACGAGTTTTTTGTTATATCTGACAAACATGAATCGGGTCTTACGGGCCATGCAAATCGCCTCGAACCCTAAAACTATGGGAAATAACTCATGAAAGCGGCTATAAAACCGACAGCAGCGAGTTTTGGGTCCTAACTCTCAACACTTATAGTCGTTAGAAATCTCCTGGAACCCCAAAATTGTGGGCAATAACTCATGAAAGCAGGCCATAAAACATGAAAAGCGATGATTTTTGGTCATAAATTTCAAAAATATATCGGGTCTTAGGTCGGGGTAAATCATACTGGAACACCTAAGCAGTGGGCACCAGCTCATGAAAAGCGGCCAAAACGTGAAAATGACTTCTTTGTGACATCTTTTAAACATCTATCGGGTCTTACAGGCCATGTTAGCCATGAGAACTCCAAAACTGTGGGTAATAGCTCATGAAAACAACCATAAAAGCGTGAAAGCAGCGAGTGCTTGGTGATAACTCTCATACATGTACGGGTCTTACATTCGTTGTAAATCGCCTAGAACCCCCAAACTATGGACAATAGGTCATGAAAAAGCGATAAAACATGAAAGCGAATAGATTTTGGTGATAACTCTCAAACATGTCTTGGGTCTTATGGGCCATTCAAATCTCCATGGAACCCCAAAACTATGGGCAATAGCTCATGAAAAGCGGCCATAAAAGCGAAAATGACAAGTTTTTGGTCATATCTCTCAAACATGAATCGAGTCTTACAGGCCATGCAAATCTCCTTGAACCCCAAAACTATGGGAAATAACTCATGGAAAGCGGCTATAAAACACGAAAGCAGCGAGTTTTGGGTCCTAACTCTCAACACTTACAGTCATTAGAAATCTCCTGGAACCCCAAAATTGTGGGCAATAACTCATGAAAACGGCCATAAAACGAGAAAACGATGAGTTTTTGGTCATAACTCTCAAACATGTATCGGGTCTTTGGTGAGTGTCAAATGCCCTGGAACCCCAATATAATGGGCAACAGCTCATGAAAACGGCCATAAAACATGAAAATGACGAGTTATTTTTTATATCTCTTTAAGATGTATCGACTCTTACAGGCCATATTAGTCGCCCTTGAACCCCAAAATTGTGGGTAGTAGCTCATGAAAGCGGCCATAAAACAAGAAATTAAAGAATGATTGATGATAACTCTCATACATGTATCGGGTCTTACATTCGTTGTAAATGGCCCTAGAACCCCCCCCCCCCAACAACAATGGACAATAGGACATGAAAACGACGATAAAACATGAAAACGAATAGTTTTTGGTGATAACTCTCAAACATGGCTAGGGTCTTACGGGCCATGCAAATCTCCATGGAACCCCAAAAATATGGGGAATAGCTCCCGAAAACGGCCATAAAACATGAAAACGATGAGTTTTTGGTCTTAACTCTCAAACATGTATCAGGTCTTACGGTCGTTATAAAACTATGGACAATAACTCATGAAAACGGCCATAAACGTGAAAATGATGAGTTTTTGGTCGTAACTCTGAAACACTTACGGTCATTACAAATCTCTTTGGAACCCTAAAATTGTGGGCAATAACTCATGAAAACGGCCATAAAACGTGAAAACGTTGAGTTTTTGGTCAGAACTCTCAAACATGTATTGGGTCTTAGGTCAGTGTAAATGCCCTGAAACCGAAAAACAACGGGCAATAGCCCACAAAAATGGCGATAAAACATGAAAATGACAAGTTATTTTTTATATCTCTTTAACACGTATCGAGTCTTACGTGCCATATTATTCACCCTGGAACCCCAAAACTGTGGGTAATAGCTCATGAAAATGGCCATAAGCGTGAAATTGACGAATGATTGGTGATAAAATCTCATACTTGTACAGGGATTTACAGTCGAGCTAGATCGTCCTAGAACCCCAAACGATGGACAATAGGTCATGAAACGACGAAATATCGTCAAAATGAATAGTTTGGGGTGATAACTCTCAACCATGTCTGGGGTCTTATGGGTCATGCAAATCTCCATGGAACCCCAAAACTATGGGCAATAACTCATGAAAATGGCCATAAAACACGAAAGCAGCAGTTTTTGTTATATCATCAAACATGAATCGGGTCTTACGGGCCATGCAAATCTCCCTCGAACCCTAAAACTATGGGAAATTACTCATGAAAACGGCTATAAAACGCGAAAACGACGAGTTTTGGGTCCTAACTCTCAACGCTTACATTCGTTAGAAATCTCCCTGGAACCCCAAAATTGTGGGCAATATCTCATGAAAACGGGCCATAAAACATGAAAACGATGATTTTTTGTCATAAATTTCAAAAATATATCGGGTCTTAGGTCGGGGTAAATCGCCCTAGAACACCTAAACAGTGGGCACCAGCTCATGAAAACGGCCAAAAACGTGAAAATGACTTCTTTGTGACATCTTTTAAACATCTATCGGGTCTTACAGGCCATGTTAGCCTTGAGAACTCCAAAACTGTGGGTAATAGCTCATGAAAACAACCATAAAAGCGTGAAAGCAGCGAGTGCTTGGTGATAACTCTCATACATGTACGGGTCTTACATTCGTTGTAAATCGCCTAGAACCCCCAAACTATGGACAATAGGTCATGAAAAAGGCGATAAAACATGAAAACGAATAGATTTTGGTGATAACTCTCAAACATGTCTTGGGTCTTATGGGCCATTCAAATCTCCATGGAACCCCAAAACTATGGCCAATAGATCATGAAAAGCCATAAAAGCGAAAATGACAAGTTTTTGGTCATATCTCTCAAACATGAATCGAGTCTTACAGGCCATGCAAATCTCCTTGAACCCCAAAACTATGGGAAATAACTCATGGAAGCGGCTATAAAACACGAAAGCAGCGAGTTTTGGGTCCTAACTCTCAACACTTACAGTCATTAGAAATCTCCTGGAACCCCAAAATTGTGGGCAATAACTCATGAAAGCGGCCATAAAAGCGTGAAAAGCGATGAGTTTTGGTCATAACTCTCAAACATGTATCGGGTCTTTGGTGAGTGTCAAATGCCTGGAACCCCAAAATAATGGGCAACTCATGAAAGCGGCCATAAAACATGAAAATGACGAGTTATTTTTATATCTCTTTAAGATGTATCGACGAGTCTTACAGGCCATATTAGTAGCCCTTGAACCCCAAAATTGTGGGTAGTAGCTCATGAAAGCGGCCATAAAACGTGAAATTAAAGAATGATTAATGATAACTCTGATACATGTATCGGGTCTTCCATTAGTTGTAAATGGCCCTAGAACCCCCAACAACAATGGACAATAGGACATGAAAGCACGATAAAACATGAAAGCGAATAGTTTTTGGTGATAACTCTCAAACATGGCTAGGGTCTTACAGGCCATGCAAATCTCCATGGAACCCCAAAAATATGGGAATAGCTCCTAAAGCGGCCATAAAACACGAAAGCGATGAGTTTTGGTCTTAACTCTCAAACATGTATCAGGTCTTACGGTCGTTATAAAACTATGGACAATAACTCATGAAAAGCGACCATAAGCGTGAAAATGATGAGTTTTTGGTCGTAACTCTGAAACACTTACGGTCATTACAAATCTCTTTGGAACCCCAAAATTGTGGGCAATAACTCATGAAAAGCGCCATAAAAGCGTGAAAAGCGTTGAGTTTTGGTCATAACTCTCAAACATGTATTGGGTCTTAGGTCGATGTAAATGCCTGAAACCGAAAAACAACGGGCAATAGCCCACAAAATGGCGATAAAACATGAAAATGACAAGTTATTTTTATATCTCTTTAACACGTGTCGAGTCTTACGTGCCATATTATTCACCTGGAACCCCAAAACTGTGGGTAATAGCTCATGAAAATGGCCATAATAAGCGTGAAATTGACGAATGATTGGTGATAAACTCTCATACATGTACGGGTTTTACATTCGTTCTAAATCGTCCTAGAACCCCAAACTATGGACAATAGGTCATGAAGCACGAAAAATCGTCAAAATGAATAGTTTGGTGCGATAACTCTCAAACATGTCTGGGGTCTTATGGGTCATGCAAATCTCCATGGAACCCCAAAATTTTGGGCAATAGCTCATGAAAACGGCCCATAAAACACGAAAGCAGCGAGTTTTTGTTATATCATCAAACATGAATCGGGTCTTACAGGCCATGCAAATCGCCCTCGAACCCTAAAACTATGGGAAATAACTCATGAAAGCGGCTATAAAACACTAAAGCAGCGATTTTGGGTCCTAACTCTCAACACTTAGTCGTTAGAAATCTCCTGGAACCCCAAAATTGTGGGCAATAACTCATGAAAGCAGGCCATAAAACATGAAAAGCGATGATTTTTGGTCATAAAGTTCAAAATATATCGGGTCTTAGGTCGGGGTAAATCGCCTGGAACACCTAAGCAGTGGGCACCAGCTCATGAAAAGCGGCCAAAAGCGTGAAAATGACTTCTTTGTGACATCTTTTAAACATCTATCGGGTCTTACAGGCCATGTTAGCCCGAGAACTCCAAACTGTGGGTAATAGCTCATGAAAACAACCATAAAAGCGTGAAAGCGAGGTGCTTGGTGATAACTCTCATACATGTACCGGGTCTTACATTCGTTGTAAATCGCCCTAGAACCCCCAAACTATGGACAATAGGTCATGAAAAAGGCGATAAAACATGAAAACGAATAGATTTTGGTGATAACTCTCAAACATGTCTTGGGTCTTATGGGCCATTCAAATCTCCATGGAACCCCAAAACTATGGCCAATAGATCATGAAAACGGCCATAAAACGCGAAAATGACAAGTTTTTGGTCATATCTCTCAAACATGAATCGAGTCTTACGGGCCATGCAAATCTCCCTTGAACCCCAAAACTATGGGAAATAACTCATGGAAACGGCTATAAAACACAGCGAGTTTTGGGTCCTAACTCTAAACACTTACAGTCATTAGAAATCTCCCTGGAACCCCAAAATTGTGGGCAATAACTCATGAAAACGGCCATAAAACGAGAAAACGATGAGTTTTTGGTCATAACTCTCAAACATGTATCGGGTCTTTGGTGAGTGTCAAATGCCCTGGAACCCCAATATAATGGGCAACAGCTCATGAAAACGGCCATAAAACATGAAAATGACGAGTTATTTTTTATATCTCTTTAAGATGTATCGACTCTTACAGGCCATATTAGTCGCCCTTGAACCCCAAAATTGTGGGTAGTAGCTCATGAAAGCGGCCATAAAACAAGAAATTAAAGAATGATTGATGATAACTCTCATACATGTATCGGGTCTTACATTCGTTGTAAATGGCCCTAGAACCCCCCCCCCCCCAACAACAATGGACAATAGGACATGAAAACGACGATAAAACATGAAAACGAATAGTTTTTGGTGATAACTCTCAAACATGGCTAGGGTCTTACGGGCCATGCAAATCTCCATGGAACCCCAAAAATATGGGGAATAGCTCCTCAAGCGGCCATAAAACATGAAAGCGATGAGTTTTGGTCTTAACTCTCAAACATGTATCAGTCTTACGGTCGTTATAAAACTATGGACAATAACTCATGAAAAGCGGCCATAAGCGTGAAAATGATGAGTTTTGGTCGTAACTCTGAAACACTTACGGTCATTACAAATCTCTTTGGAACCCTAAAATTGTGGGCAATAACTCATGAAAACGGCCATAAAACGTGAAAACGTTGAGTTTTTGGTCAGAACTCTCAAACATGTATTGGGTCTTAGGTCAGTGTAAATGCCCTGAAACCGAAAAACAACGGGCAATAGCCCACAAAAATGGCGATAAAACATGAAAATGACAAGTTATTTTTTATATCTCTTTAACACGTATCGAGTCTTACGTGCCATATTATTCACCCTGGAACCCCAAAACTGTGGGTAATAGCTCATGAAAATGGCCATAATACGTGAAATTGACGAATGATTGGTGATAAACTCTCATACATGTACCGGGTTTTACATTCGTTCTAAATCGTCCTAGAACCCCAAACTATGGGCAATAGGTCATGAAACGACGAAAAATCGTCAAAATGAATAGTTTGGGGTGATAACTCTCAAACATGTCTGGGGTCTTATGGGTCATGCAAATCTCCATGGAACCCCAAAACTATGGGCAATAACTCATGAAAATGGCCATAAAACACGAAAACGACGAGTTTTTTGTTATATCTGTCAAACATGAATCGGGTCTTACGGGCTATGCAAATCGCCCTCGAACCCTGAAACTATGGGAAATAGCTCATGAAAACGGCTATAAAACACTAAAACGACGATTTTTGGGTCCTAACTCTCAACACTTATAGTCGTTAGAAATCTCCCTGGAACCCCAAAATTGTGGGCAATAACTCATGAAAACGGGCCGTAAAACATGAAAACGATGATTTTTTGGTCATAAAGTTCAAAAATATATCGGGTCTTAGGTCGGGGTAAATCGCCCTGGAACACCTAAACAGTGGGCACCAGCTCATGAAAACGGCCAAAAACGTGAAAATGACTTCTTTGTGACATCTTTTAAACATCTATCGGGTCTTACAGGCCATGTTAGCCGCCCGAGAACTCCAAAACTGTGGGTAATAGCTCATGAAAACAACCATAAAACGTGAAAACGACGAGTGCTTGGTGATAACTCTCATACATGTACCGGGTCTTACATTCGTTGTAAATCGCCCTAGAACCCCCAAACTATGGACAATAGGTCATGAAAAAGGCGATAAAACATGAAAACGAATAGATTTTGGTGATAACTCTCAAACATGTCTTGGGTCTTATGGGCCATTCAAATCTCCATGGAACCCCAAAACTATGGGCAATAGATCATGAAAACGGCCATAAAACGCGAAAATGACAAGTTTTTGGTCATATCTCTCAAACATGAATCGAGTCTTACGGGCCATGCAAATCTCCCTTGAACCCCAAAACTATGGGAAATAACTCATGGAAACGGCTATAAAACACGAAAACGACGAGTTTTGGGTCCTAACTCTAAACACTTACAGTCATTAGAAATCTCCCTGGAACCCCAAAATTGTGGGCAATAACTCATGAAAACGGCCATAAAACGAGAAAACGATGAGTTTTTGGTCATAACTCTCAAACATGTATCGGGTCTTTGGTGAGTGTCAAATGCCCTGGAACCCCAATATAATGGGCAACAGCTCATGAAAACGGCCATAAAACATGAAAATGACGAGTTATTTTTTATATCTCTTTAAGATGTATCGACTCTTACAGGCCATATTAGTCGCCCTTGAACCCCAAAATTGTGGGTAGTAGCTCATGAAAGCGGCCATAAAACAAGAAATTAAAGAATGATTGATGATAACTCTCATACATGTATCGGGTCTTACATTCGTTGTAAATGGCCCTAGAACCCCCCCCCCCCAACAACAATGGACAATAGGACATGAAAACGACGATAAAACATGAAAACAAATAGTTTTTGGTGATAACTCTCAAACATGGGTAGGGTCTTACGGGCCATGCAAATCTCCATGGAACCCCAAAAATATGGGGAATAGCTCCCGAAAACAGCCATAAAACATGAAAACGATGAGTTTTTGGTCTTAACTCTCAAACATGTATCAGGTCTTACGGTCGTTATAAAACTATGGACAATAACTCATGAAAACGGCCATAAACGTGAAAATGATGAGTTTTTGGTCGTAACTCTGAAACACTTACGGTCATTACAAATCTCTTTGGAACCCTAAAATTGTGGGCAATAACTCATGAAAACGGCCATAAAAGCGTGAAAAGCGTTGAGTTTTGGTCATAACTCTCAAACATGTATTGGGTCTTAGGTCGATGTAAATGCCACGAAACCGAAAAACAACGGGCAATAGCCCACAAAATGGCGATAAAACATGAAAATGACAAGTTATTTTTATATCTCTTTAACACGTGTCGAGTCTTACGTGCCATATTATTCACCTGGAACCCCAAAAGCGTGGGTAATAGCTCATGAAAATGGCCATAAGACGTGAAATTGACGAATGATTGGTGATAAACTCTCATACATGTACCGGGTTTTACATTCGTTCTAAATCGTCCTAGAACCCCAAACTATGGGCAATAGGTCATGAAACGACGAAAAATCGTCAAAATGAATAGTTTGGGGTGATAACTCTCAAACATGTCACGGGTCTTATGGGTCATGCAAATCTCCATGGAACCCCAAAACTATGGGCAATAACTCATGAAAATGGCCATAAAACACGAAAGCAGAGTTTTTTGTTATATCTGTCAAACATGAATCGGGTCTTACGGGCTATGCAAATCGCCCTCGAACCCTGAAACTATGGGAAATAGCTCATGAAAACGGCTATAAAACACGAAAACGACGATTTTTGGGTCCTAACTCTCAACACTTATAGTCGTTAGAAATCTCCCTGGAACCCCAAAATTGTGGGCAATAACTCATGAAAACGGGCCGTAAAACATGAAAACGATGATTTTTTGGTCATAAAGTTCAAAAATATATCGGGTCTTAGGTCGGGGTAAATCGCCCTGGAACACCTAAACAGTGGGCACCAGCTCATGAAAACGGCCAAAAACGTGAAAATGACTTCTTTGTGACATCTTTTAAACATCTATCGGGTCTTACAGGCCATGTTAGCCGCCCGAGAACTCCAAAACTGTGGGTAATAGCTCATGAAAACAACCATAAAAGCGTGAAAGCGACGAGTGCTTGGTGATAACTCTCATACATGTACGGGTCTTACATTCGTTGTAAATCGCCCTAGAACCCCAAACTATGGACAATAGGTCATGAAAAAGCGATAAAACATGAAAACGAATAGATTTTGGTGATAACTCTCAAACATGTCTTGGGTCTTATGGGCCATTCAAATCTCCATGGAACCCCAAAACTATGGGCAATAGATCATGAAAACGGCCATAAAACGCGAAAATGACGAGTTATTTTTTATATCTCTCTAACATGAATCGAGTCTTACGGGCCATGCAAATCTCCTTGAACCCCAAAACTATGGGAAATAACTCATGGAAGCGGCTATAAAACACGAAAGCGAGTTTTGGGTCCTAACTCTAAACACTTACAGTCATTAGAAATCTCCTGGAACCCCAAAATTGTGGGCAATAACTCATGAAAAGCAGCCATAAAGCGAAAACGATGAGTTTTTGGTCATAACTCTCAAACAAGTATCGGGTCTTTGGTGAGTGTCAAATGCCCTGGAACCCCAATATAATGGGCAACAGCTCATGAAAACGGCCATAAAACATGAAAATGACGAGTTATTTTTTATATCTCTTTAAGATGTATCGAGTCTTACAGGCCATATTAGTCGCCCTTGAACCCCAAAACTGTGGGTAGTAGCTCATGAAAGCGGCCATTAAACCTGAAATTAAAGAATGATTGATGATAACTCTCATACATGTATCGGGTCTTACATTCGTTGTAAATGGCCCTAGAACCCCCCCCCCCCAACAACAATGGACAATAGGACATGAAAACGACGATAAAACATGAAAACGAATAGTTTTTGGTGATAACTCTCAAACATGGCTGGGGTCATACGACCCATGCAAATCTCCATGGAACCCCAAAAATATGGGGAATAGCTCCAAAAAGCCATAAAACACGAAACGATGAGTTTTGGTCTTAACTCTCAAACATGTATCAGGTCTTACGGTCGTTATAAAACTATGGACAATAACTCATGAAAACGGCCATAAACGTGAAAATGATGAGTTTTTGGTCGTAACTCTGAAACACTTACGGTCATTACAAATCTCTTTGGAACCCTAAAATTGTGGGCAATAACTCATGAAAACGGCCATAAAACGTGAAAACGTTGAGTTTTTGGTCAGAACTCTCAAACATGTATTGGGTCTTAGGTCAGTGTAAATGCCCTGAAACCCAAAAACAGCGGGCAATAGCCCACAAAAATGGCGATTAAACATGAAAATGACAAGTTATTTTTTATATCTCTTTAACACGTATCGAGTCTTACGTGCCATATTATTCACCCTGGAACCCCAAAACTGTGGGTAATAGCTCATGAAAATGGCCATAATACGTGAAATTGACGAATGATTGGTGATAAACTCTCATACATGTACCGGGTTTTACATTCGTTCTAAATCGTCCGAGAACCCCAAACTATGGACAATAGGTCATGAAACGACGAAAAATCGTCAAAATGAATAGTTTGGGGTGATAACTCTCAAACATGTCTGGAGTCTTATGGGTCATGCCAATCTCCATGGAACCCCAAAACTTTGGAAAATAACTCATGAAAATGGCCATAAAACACGAAAACGACGAGTTTTTTGTTATATCTGTCAAACATGAATCGGGTCTTACGGGCTATGCAAATCGCCCTCGAACCCTGAAACTATGGGAAATAGCTCATGAAAACGGCTATAAAACACGAAAACGACGATTTTTGGGTCCTAACTCTCAACACTTATAGTCGTTAGAAATCTCCCTGGAACCCCAAAATTGTGGGCAATAACTCATGAAAACGGGCCGTAAAACATGAAAACGATGATTTTTTGGTCATAAAGTTCAAAAATATATCGGGTCTTAGGTCGGGTAAATCATACGGAACACCTAAGCAGTGGGCACCAGCTCATGAAAAGCCAAAAGCGTGAAAATGACTTCTTTGTGACATCTTTTAAACATCTATCGGGTCTTACAGGCCATGTTAGCCTTGAGAACTCCAAAACTGTGGGTAATAGCTCATGAAAACAACCATAAAACATGAAAGCAGAGTGCTTGGTGATAACTCTCACACATGTAACGGGTCTTACATTCGTTGTAAATCGCCCTAGAACCCCAAACTATGGGCAATAGGTCATGAAAAAGGCGATAAAGCGTGAAAGCGAATAGATTTTGGTGATAACTCTCAAACATGTCTTGGGTCTTATGGGCCATGCAAATCTCCATGGAACCCCAAAACTATGGGCAATAGCTCATGAAACCGGCCATAAAAGCGAAAATGACAAGTTTTGGTCATATCTCTCAAACATGAATCGAGTCTTACAGACCCATAAATCTCCTTGAACCCCAAAACTATAGGAAATAACTCATGGAAAGCGCTATAAAACACGAAAGCAGCGAGTTTTGGGTCCTAACTCTAAACACTTACAGTCATTAGAAATGTCCCTGGAACCCCAAAATTGTGGGCAATAACTCATGAAAACGGCCATAAAACGAGAAAACGATGAGTTTTTGGTCATAACTCTCAAACATGTATCGGGTCTTTGGTGAGTGTCAAATGCCCTCGAACCCCAATATAATGGGCATGACTCATGAAAACGGCCATAAAACATGAAAATGACGAGTTATTTTTTATATCTCTTTAAGATGTATCGAGTCTTACAGGCCATATTAGTCGCCCTTGAACCCCAAAACTGTGGGTAGTAGCTCATGAAAGCGGCCATAAAACCTGAAATTAAAGAATGATTGATGATAACCCTCATACATGTATCGGGTCTTACATTCGTTGTAAATGGCCCTAGAACCCCCCCCCCAACAACAATGGACAATAGGACATGAAAACGACGATAAAACATGAAAACGAATAGTTTTTGGTGATAACTCGCAAACATGGCTGGGGTCATACGACCCATGCAAATCTCCATGGAACCCCAAAAATATGGGGAATAGCTCCTGAAAACGGCCATAAAACACGAAAACGATGAGTTTTTGGTCTTAACTCTCAAACATGTATCAGGTCTTACGGTCGTTATAAAACTATGGACAATAACTCATGAAAACGACCATAAACGTGAAAATGATGAGTTTTTGGTCGTAACTCTGAAACACTTACGGTCATTACAAATCTCTTTGGAACCCTAAAATTGTGGGCAATAACTCATGAAAACGGACATAAAACGTGAAAATGTTGAGTTTTTGGTCAGAACTCTCAAACATGTATTGGGTCTTAGGTCAGTGTAAATGCCCTGAAACCCAAAAACAGCGGGCAATAGCCCACAAAAATGGCGATTAAACATGAAAATGACAAGTTATTTTTTATATCTCTTTAACACGTATCGAGTCTTACGTGCCATATTATTCACCCTGGAACCCCAAAACTGTGGGTAATAGCTCATGAAAATGGCCATACATAATCGTGAAATTGACGAATGATTGGTGATAAACTCTCATACATGTACCGGGTTTACATTCGTTCTAAATCGTCTAGAACCCCAAACTATGGACAATAGGTCATGAAACGACGAAAAATCGTCAAAATGAATAGTTTGGGGTGATAACTCTCAAACATGTCTGGAGTCTTATGGGTCATGCCAATCTCCATGGAACCCCAAAACTTTGGAAAATAACTC
Source organism: Avena longiglumis (assembly GCA_030063025.1). Classification (NCBI taxonomy): domain Eukaryota; kingdom Viridiplantae; phylum Streptophyta; class Magnoliopsida; order Poales; family Poaceae; genus Avena; species Avena longiglumis. The sequence continues at coordinate 508,434,301 of CP125978.1, forward strand.
ATGAAAATGGCCATAAAACACGAAAACGACGAGTTTTTTGTTATATCTGTCAAACATGAATCGGGTCTTACGGGCTATGAAAATCGCCCTCGAACCCTGAAACTATGGGAAATAGCTCATGAAAACGGCTATAAAACACGAAAACGACGATTTTTGGGTCCTAACTCTCAACACTTATAGTCGTTAGAAATCTCCCTGGAACCCCAAAATTGTGGGCAATAACTCATGAAAACGGGCCGTAAAACATGAAAACGATGATTTTTTGGTCATAAAGTTCAAAAATATATCGGGTCTTAGGTCGGGGTAAATCGCCCTGGAACACCTAAACAGTGGGCACCAGCTCATGAAAACGGCCAAAAACGTGAAAATGACTTCTTTGTGACATCTTTTAAACATCTATCGGGTCTTACAGGCCATGTTAGCCGCCCGAGAACTCCAAAACTGTGGGTAATAGCTCATGAAAACAACCATAAAACATGAAAACGACGAGTGCTTGGTGATAACTCTCACACATGTAACGGGTCTTACATTCGTTGTAAATCGCCCTAGAACCCCCAAACTATGGGCAATAGGTCATGAAAAAGGCGATAAAACGTGAAAACGAATAGATTTTGGTGATAACTCTCAAACATGTCTTGGGTCTTATGGGCCATGCAAATCTCCATGGAACCCCAAAACTATGGGCAATAGCTCATGAAACCGGCCATAAAACGCGAAAATGACAAGTTTTTGGTCATATCTCTCAAACATGAATCGAGTCTTACGGGCCACGCAAATCTCCCTTGAACCCCAAAACTATAGGAAATAACTCATGGAAACTGCTATAAAACACGAAAACGACGAGTTTTGGGTCCTAACTCTCAACACTTACAGTCATTAGAAATCTCCCTGGAACCCCAAAATTGTGGGCAATAACTCATGAAAACGGCCATAAAACGAGAAAACGATGAGTTTTTGGTCATAACTCTCAAACATGTATCGGGTCTTTGGTGAGTGTCAAATGCCCTGGAACCCCAATATAATGGGCAACAGCTCATGAAAACGGCCATAAAACATGAAAATGACGAGTTATTTTTTATATCTCTTTAAGATGTATCGAGTCTTACAGGCCATATTAGTCGCCCTTGAACCCCAAAACTGTGGGTAGTAGCTCATGAAAGCGGCCATAAAACCTGAAATTAAAGAATGATTGATGATAACCCTCATACATGTATCGGGTCTTACATTCGTTTTAAATGGCCCTAGAACCCCCCCCCCCAACAACAATGGACAATAGGACATGAAAACGACGATAAAACATGAAAATGAATAGTTTTTGGTGATAACTCGCAAACATGGCTGGGGTCATACGACCCATGCAAATCTCCATGGAACCCCAAAAATATGGGGAATAGCTCCTGAAAACGGCCATAAAACACGAAAACGATTAGTTTTTGGTCTTAACTCTCAAACATGTATCAGGTCTTACGGTCGTTATAAAACTATGGACAATAACTCATGAAAACGACCATAAACGTGAAAATGATGAGTTTTTGGTCGTAACTCCGAAACACTTACGGTCATTACAAATCTCTTTGGAACCCCAAAATTGTGGGCAATAACTCATGAAAACGGCCATAAAACGTGAAAACGTTGAGTTTTTGGTCAGAACTCTCAAACATGTATTGGGTCTTAGGTCAGTGTAAATGCTCTGAAACCCAAAAACAGCGGGCAATAGCTCACAAAAATGGCGATTAAACATGAAATGACAAGTTATTTTTTATATCTCTTTAACATGTATCGAGTCTTACGTGCCATATTATTCACCCTAGAACCCCAAAACTGTGGGTAATAGCTCATGAAAATGGCCATAAAACGTGAAATTGACAAATGATTGGTGATAAACTCTCATACATGTACCGGGTTTTACATTCGTTCTAAATCGTCCGAGAACCCCAAACTATGGACAATAGGTCATGAAACGACGAAAAATCGTCAAAATGAATAGTTTGGGGTGATAACTCTCAAACATGTCTGGAGTCTTATGGGTCATGCCAATCTCCATGGAACCCCAAAAGTTTGGAAAATAATTCATGAAAATGGCCATAAAACACGAAAACGACGAGTTTTTTGGTATATCTATCAAACATGAATCGGGTCTTACGAGCCATGCAAATCGCCCTCGAACCCTAAAACTATGGGAAATAACTCATAAAAACGGCTATAAAACACGAAAACGACGATTTTTGGGTCCTAACTCTCAACACTTACAGTCGTTAGAAATCTCCCTGGAACCCCAAAATTGTGGACAATAACTCATGAAAACGGGCCATAAAACATGAAAACGATGATTTTTTGGTCATAAAGTTCAAAAATATATCGGGTCTTATGTCGGGGTAAATCGCCCTGGAACACCTAAATAGTGGGCACCAGCTCATGAAAACGGCCAAAAACGTGAAAATGACTTCATTGTGACATCTTTTAAACATCTATCGGGTCTTACAGGCCATGTTAGCCGCCCGAGAACTCCAAAACTGTGGGTAATAGCTCATGAAAACAACCATAAAACATGAAAACGACGAGTGCTTGGTGATAACTCTCACACATGTAACGGGTCTTACATTCGTTGTAAATCGCCCTAGAACCCCCAAACTATGGGCAATAGGTCATGAAAAAGGCGATAAAACGTGAAAACGAATAGATTTTGGTGATAACTCTCAAACATGTCTTGGGTCTTATGGGCCATGCAAATCTCCATGGAACCCCAAAACTATGGGCAATAGCTCATGAAACCGGCCATAAAACGCGAAAATGACAAGTTTTTGGTCATATCTCTCAAACATGAATCGAGTCTTACAGACCGCAAATCCCTTGAACCCCAAAACTATAGGAAATAACTCATGGAAACTGCTATAAAACACGAAAACGACGAGTTTTGGGTCCTAACTCTCAACACTTACAGTCATTAGAAATTTCCCTGGAACCCCAAAATTATGGGAAATAACTCATGAAAACGGCCATAAAACGTGAAAACGATGAGTTTTTGGTCATAACTCTCAAACATGTATCGGGTCTTTGGTGAGTGTCAAATGCCATGGAACCCCAAAATAGTGGGCAACAGCTCATGAAAACGGCCATAAAACATGAAAATGACGTGTTATTTTTATATCTCTTTAAGATGTATCGAGTCTTACAGGCCATATTAGTCGCCCTTGAACCCCAAAACTGTGGGTAGTAGCTCATGAAAGCGGCCATAAAACGTGAAATTAAAGAATGATTGATGATAACTCTCATACATGTATCGGGTCTTACATTCGTTGTAAATGGCCCTAGAACCCCCCCCCCCCAACTATGGACAATAGGACATGAAAACGACGATAAAACATGAAAACGAATAGTTTTTTGTGATAACTCTCAAACATGGCTGGGGTCTTACGGGCCATGCAAATCTCCAAGGAACCCCAAAAATATGGGGAATAGCTCCTGAAAACCTCCATAAAACACGAAAACGATGAGTTTTTGGTCTTAACTCTCAAACATGTATCAGGTCTTATGGTCGTTATAAAACTATGGACAATAACTCATGAAAACGGCCATAAACGTGAAAATGGTGATTTTTTGGTCATAACTCATGGTGATTTTTTGGTCGTAACTCTGAAACACTTACGGTCATTACAAATCTCTTTGGAACCCCAAAATTGTGGGCAATAACTCATCAAAACGGCCATAAAACGTGAAAACGTTGAGTTTTTGGTCATAACTCTCAAACATGTATTGGGTCTTAGGTCAGTGTAAATGCCCTGAAACCGAAAAACAACGGGCAATAGCCCACAAAAATTGCGATAAAACATGAAAATGACAAGTTATTTTTTATATCTCTTTAACACGTATCGAGTCTTACGTGCCATATTATTCACGCTGGAACCCCAAAACTGTGGGTAATAGCTCATGAAAATGGCCATAATACGTGAAATTGACGAATGATTGGTGATAAATTCTCATACATGTACCGGGTTTTACATTCGTTCAAAATCGTCCTAGAACCCCAAACCATGGACAATAGGTCATGAAACGACGAAAAATCGTCAAAACTATGGGAAAATGAAAAGTTTTTGGTCATATCTCTCAAACATGAATCGAGTCTTACGGGCCACTGTTATCGCCGTATTTTGGCCAAAGACGGAGATGGGCCGTGATCAAGATGGGCTTGGAAGATACGTATATTCAACGTGTTGTTGAATCGGCCTTGTGCGTGGATTTGGGCTAGATTGCCCGTGTATGTTGTATCATAGTAGGTTTCGTTTCAGTTTAGGTAAAGATAGAGTTGTAGAGTTATTCCAAAGATAGAAAGTCTCCGGACTATAAATATGTACCTAGGGTTATCAAGAAAGGAGGACAATCACGTTCACAACAAACACAATCTCGGCGCATCGCCACCCCTTGTTTCTAGGGTTTCTTTCGGGTAAGTGTCATGCTGCCTAGATCGCATCTTGCGATCTAGGCAGTATCTACTTATGCGTTACCTGGTTTTACTCGTACTGAAGCGTTGTTGATGGCGATTAATACTATTATCATAGATTGTTTAAGGCTAGCATCGGTGTTTTTTCGCTATTATCGTTGAAGTTATGCTACCTCTAGTTATCTCGCTACCTTTGCACCTTTTCCCAAGTGTAAGGGTAGCATCTTGCTTGATCATTATTTAGCTGATTCGATCTGTTACGGTTACACCTTGTTCTCCAAGGTTTAGTTTGATATCTACGTAGTCAGGCCTTATAAAAGGGTTGAACGATCCAGTAGTACGTAGGGATGTGGTTTGCTAGTTCTAGAGAAGTTGTTCCGGTAATTGACTTTACGTCGGTTGTTAGGCCTCCTCTAGAGTTAGTTTTCTACTATCTTTTGTACCTATTAGGCTCAATTACGTGTAAGACGTTCCAGTTACATGGTGAAAACGTTAAACTGTCGTAGATTGATTTAACTTGTAGTGATCAAGCAAAACCCCATGTTACCATAAATCTAATACAGAACCATGGGATAATCGGCTCTAGGAGCCGATTCACAGGGAAACCTGGGAGCCGGTCACGGCTCGAATTTTACGTATACTTGTTTACCATGCAGGAAATCAATCGGAGCAATCCTTCACCTTCCTGATCAGGTATAGGTCAGGTGGCACGCCGAACCAAGCCGGGGCGTGTCTTGGAGTTTTGCGGGCCGTTGCCCGAGGGACCAGGGCCCACCAGGAGTTCTGGGAGCCTCCCGGCTCTTCGTGTTGCTCGTCGCTGCTCGCCGGTGAGTTTTGGCAGGCAACACATTCTGGCACGCCCGGTGGGACACTCAACAACATCTGCATCAACATCCGACGCTGAGATGGGGGACAGACCAGTCACGTACGACGATCTGCCTGAAGAGCACAAGGCCAAGTATGACGAGATCAAAGCTCTCTTTGAAGCCGATCTCATCGGCTCTTTTGAGAGGACCCGTAAGCATGGCATCAAGTGGAGGGGTTTCTCACCCGAGGGTGTTCTTGACGAGGTAGATCTGTCTGTTCCTTCAGAGGAGCGCACCAGAGCTCTGCGACAGGAGGTCAACTACATGGTGGCTCATTCTCTTCACCGCCATTCTGAGAGCCTGGTGAACGCTTTCGAGCGGATCGCAGTTCGCGTAGTTCTAGAGATCATGAAACACCAGTACTCTCCGGCTGGGCCTACTCTGGGGACTCACCAGGGAGAAAGACCGCTCCAGGCCAGGCCGCCGCTGCCATTCACACTTGCAGCTCCCGAGCCACCAGGGGCAGCGGCGTATGTCGTCTACAAAATCGGAGGCGACCCAGGCGATTGCCAGTTCCTGTTTGAACCACCTAAAGAAATCCCACATGGATATGTATGCACTTACGTGCCGGACTGCAATAACCTGACACGCACCAACCAGATTGCAACCGCGGGGATTTCTGCGGCAGGAGTTCCTGGAGCAGGGGTTTCAGCAGGCGTTTCTGGAGCAGCGGTGTCTGGGATGGACGCCGACAAACAGGCGTGGCTAGCCAAGTATGCCACTGGAACGAGTCATGAGAATCTAGCCCCTGCAGCTCAAACAGTGGAGCAGATCCGTACCATCTTGAGAGACCAGTTCGGCTTCGTGCCGAAGAGAAGGACAATCGGCTATTCAAATCCGTACCCCAACGAGTTTGACCTGATCCCGCTGCCTCCCAAGTATCGGCTCCCTGAGTTCTCCAGGTTCAGCGGATCAGAAGGATCGAGCTCGATCGAGCACGTGAGCCGATACCTGGCACAGTTAGGCATGATTTCAGCATCGGATCAGCTGCGCGTAAGGTTATTTGCGCAATCTCTGACAGGACCAGCTTTTGGGTGGTACACCTCGCTGCCACCTGATTCGATTCAGACCTGGAAGCAACTGGAAGAGCAGTTCCACATTCAGTATCATTTAGAGGCTACCGAGGCTGGCATCGCAGACCTGGCGCAGGTGCGGCGAACGGGAGAACAGCGAGTACATCCGGTAACCAGACCGTCAAGAACCGATGTTACTCAGCTCGTTTAACTGAGAAAGAAGCAGTCGAGCTAGCAGTGTTGGGTCTCTCCGGCCCATCAAGGATGTGGCTTTCCAAGTAGAGTACAACTCGTTGGCGCACATGGCCCAGAAGCTGACAATGTATGAAAAGCGCCACCCTGAGTTGTACCAAGACAAGTTCAAACGTCCGATAGGCCTGGTCGATGCAGAAGAAGACGATCCTACACAAGACCAGGAGGTGGCCGTAGCTGAATGGGCACGGGGGGCAGATCCTGTATCCTGCAAATGGGTGAAACAGCAAGGGCCTGCAAAAGGGTTCGACTTTGATGTGAGCAAAGCCGAGCAGATATTCGATTTACTGCTGAAGGAGAAGCAGCTGAGGTTACCCGAAGGCCACAAAATCCCTACGGCTCAGGAAATGAACGGGAGACCATACTGCAAGTGGCATCACTCGTTCACCCACACCACCAATGATTGCAAAGAGCTACGTCGCCAAATCAAACGGCGATAGAACAAGGCCGTCGATCCTTGGAGTTCGCCATGAAAGTGGATGTAAACCCATTTCCCGGCGTCAACATGGTAGAACTCAGTCGCTCCGCGAGGCGTCAGCTGGATTTCTCGTTCGGTGTTAATATGGCAGGGTCTGGGTACCACCATGACACGTACAAGGAGGAAGGTGGTCGCTCTCGGGGCAAAGAAAGAGAGGAGGCTGGTCCATGCGACCGGCCCAGCCACAATGACAGGCGGTATTTAACAGAGGAACAGGTGAGGAGAGTGCGGTATCAGAAGCCACATTCCACGCATCTCCTTAACAAGTATGAGCGTCAGTATGACCAACGGCGCCGGCGCGATGGAGACGATGAAGGATATGAGCACCTCGCTAGGGGACCGTCAAAAGAAAAGGAAGGCGCAGACAAACATTGGGATTGTCCCTTCTTCAAGTATTGCTGGGACGCGGGAATGAGCCGATTGCCTACAGTCGACAACTGCCCGGAATGCGGACAGCAGAAGGAGGACACGAGGCCAGTTTTAGTGTTCAAACGCCTGGGGCCTTTCCAACCTCAGAGCCGTTACAGGGAGTCCGCTCGAGCAAAAGACCTCGAGAAGCCAAGGGATGACAAAGAAGACAGGTATCACCGTCCAAGGTGGTGTCCCGACGGACTCAGACACACCCAAAAGCGTAATGTGCAGCGGCTACGTAACTTGGAAGCCGAGCGCGATTCCACGCTTTAAAGAAAGCACGGCCCGATCTGGCCGTTAAAGTAAGGCAGACCTTGGAAACGGAAGATCGCCCGAGAAGGAAGGAGTGGCGCCCCAAACCGGTAAAAGCCGATGAAAAGACATCGGCTGCCACAAACATGGTGTTCATACTTCCGTCAGAATTCTGCGCACCAAAAACCAATGAGCTACCAGTGGCAAATTTCGACTGCGGCCCACGGCCGGTTATCTTCGAGAAGCCACGCGAGAAGGGTTACAAACATCTCAAATCCCTGTACCTACGAGGTTACATCAATGGGCAACCTGTCAGCAAGATGTTGGTGGACACCGGAGCGGCAGTCAATATCATGCCATACTCCATGCTACGACGTTTGGGACGCTCCACTGCAGATCTGATCAAAACTAACGTCACGTTAAGCGACTTCAACGGCCAGACTTCGGAAACGCAAGGCGTACTGAACGTGGATCTGACCGTCGGCAGAAAAACCATCCCCACGTCATTCTTCGTCGTGGACAGCAAAAGCACTTACACTGTGTTGCTAGGAAGGGATTGGATTCACGTTAATTGCTGCATTCCGTCCACGATGCACCAGTGCCTAATACAGTGGGATGGAGATGAAGTGGAGGTCATCCACGCAGATGATTCTATCGAGATCTCCATAGCTGGCATGAACGTCTGGGAAGCAGAAGACCAAGAGCCGATCTCTGGAATCAGTCTAGACGGCTGTGAGCGCATTGAAGCTACAAAAAACGGGGTGAGGCTGGTCTTATCCACTGGCCTTACAGAGTAGAAAAGTCCACGATCATGTGTAGTACGGCCGATCCCTGCGATCGGCCACAAAAAATAAAAAGCAGCGATCATACGACAAGCAGATCAGGTAGTCGTAGCAGAGAGGTGCTCTGCCATTGTAAAACAATAAGGTGTAAACCGTCCTTGACTAATGCAATCAAAAAGGGGGCCGATTCAGGCAATCGGCCCAACTTATTTTTGTTATCCTCACCCACTGTGTGCCCTGTGTTTAGCATCGATTTGACAGGTGACGGAAAGCTAGGGTATGGGTTTACATCTGCTGATGATCTAGAAGAAATCGACATTGGTCCTGGGGATAAGCCACGACCAACATTTATCAGCAAAAAGTTAGATCCCAGTCTGCGGGGTCCGATGATAGCCCTGTTAAAACAATATCCAGACTGCTTCGCTTGGGACTATACAGAGATGCCTGGGTTAGACAGGAGCATCATTGAGCATCGACTCCCACTTAAAAAAGGATTTCGGCCATTCCAGCAGCGAGCACGACAGATGAAGGCCGAAATTCTGGAAGAAGTCAAGAAGGAGGTCGAGAAAATGTTGACAGCCAAGTTGATCAGGCCATGCAGGTACGCTGAATGGATTTCTAGTATCGTACCTGTAGAGAAAAAGGATGGCCGCTGGCGTGTTGCCATAGATTTTCGAGATCTCAACAGGGCTACCCCAAAGGATGAATATCCGATGCCGGTGGTAGAGACGTTAATCAACACAGCGGCTGGCCATAAGATCTTGAGCTTCATGGATGGCAATGCCGGTTACAACCAAATTTTTATGGCTCCAGAAGACATACACAAGACTGCATTCCGAGTACCAGGGTCGGTGGGATTGTTTGAGTATGTAGTTATGACATTTAGACTGAAGAATATTTTCCATGATCTGATCGGCAAGCTGGTGGAAATTTACATCGATGACGTGGTGGTCAAGTCTACTTCAGCGCAAGGACACCTGGCCGATCTGCAACGCGTCCTGGACCGAACAAGAAAATTCGGGCTACGGATGAATCCAAAGAAGTGTGCCTTCGGGGTGACGGCCGGTCAGTTCTTGGGTTTTTTGGTCCATGAACGCGGAATTGAGATCGGCCTGAAAAGTCAGGAGGCGGTGCGAACAATGAAGCCACCTGCCACAAAGAAGGAACTGCAGTCTCTCATCGGCAAGATCAACTTCGTCAGAAGATTCATCTCCAATCTGTCAGGAAGAATAGAGCCGTTCATGGGACTGGTGAAAATTAAATCTGACGAGGAATTTCGCTGGGGGGCAGAGCAGCAACAAGCCTTTGACGAGATCAAAGAATATCTGACGAAGCCGCCAGTATTGGTTCCGCCCCAGCCGGATAGACCATTCTACATTTACCTGTCAGTAGCTGACACGTCCATCGCTTCAGTGGTGGTACAAGTTTATGACGGGCTGGAGCGAGTTGTATTTTACATAAGCATAAGGATGCTGGACGCAGAGACAAGGTATCCTGAGATCGAAAAACTGTGCCTCTGCCTGTTTTTCACCTGCACCAAGCTGCGTCACATCTTGCTATCAGCAGAGATTGTCATCATATGCAAATCAGACGTCATAAAGCACATGCTGTCGGCTCCTATGTTGAAAGGCCGACTGGGCAAATGGATGTTTGCATTATCAGAGTTTGACATCCGGTATCAACCCGCGAAAGCAGTTAAGGGCCAGGCGTTGGCCGACCTTATCGCTGAAAGGATCAACACTAATATAGCAGCACTGCAGATCCGAGCGTGGGCTATGTTTTTCGATGGATCGGTTTGTGACGATGGGTGCGGCATCGGCATGCTACTCGTGTCGCCTCGGGGGGCAACATTTTCCTTCTCCATCAGGTTATCCGCCCCTCGCACCAACAACGTCGCTGAGTATGAGGCGATACGCAAGGGAATGGAGTTGCTCATCGTAGCTGGAGCAGAAGCAGTGGAAATTTTTGGAGACTCCAAGTTGGTGATTTCTCAACTTACGGAAGAATATAAATGCGAGAGCGAGTCCCTCTACCCATTATGGCTGCACTGCCGTGAGCTGATGGCGCAATTCCGGTACATAAACTTCACTTGGATCCCACGATCGCAGAATACCGAGGCGAATGATCTTGCACAAATGGCTTCCGGCTATAAGGATGTAGCAGAAGGAGCCGATGTTCAGGTACAGTCCCTGGAAGCAGACGACTGGAGAGCCGATATCTTCAATTACTTGAAGGATTCGGCTCGGGGGGCACCTAAACGGATAAGATACAAGGCCATGAAGTACGTGCTTATTGGGGATGACATGTTTTACAGGACTCTGGAAGGGCTATTGCTCAAACGCCTGGGGACAGCCGAGGCCAATCGGCTCCTACACGAGGTACACGAAGGCGCCTGTGGAACCCACCAATCAGCTCACAAGATGAAATGGTTGATCAGGCGATCAGGGTTTTATTGGCCCACCATGCTTGAGGGCTGTTTCAAGTACTACAAAGGGTGTCAAGCATGTCAGAAATTTGGGAAAATTCAGATGGTACCCGCGTCAGCGATGAACCCCATCATCAAGCCTTGGCCATTCCGAGGTTGGGGCATGGATATGATCGGCAAAATCAATCCTCCATCAAGCAAAGGCCACATGTGGATTTTGGCCATTACTGATTACTTCACTAAATGGGTGGAGGCTGTCCCGATGAAGTCAGTAAACTCAAAGGATGTTATCAATTTTGTGAAAGAACATGTCATCCATAGATTCGGGATTCCCCAAACTATCACAACCGATGGAGGTTCGGTCTTTATTTCTCACGAGTTTAGAAAGTTCTGTGAGGACACGGGGATCAAGCTGATTAGATCATCTCCATACTATGCTCAAGCAAATGGGCAAGCTGAAGCGTCCAACCAGAGCCTCATCAAGCTGATCAAGAGAAAAGTCGATGAGCATCCTAGACGTTGGCACGAGGTTCTGTCAGAAGCTTTATGGGCTTATCGCATGTCGTGCCATGGAGCTATAAAGACCTCGCCATACCATCTAGTATATGGACAAGAAGCCGTACTGCCTTGGGAAATTACGGCTGGATCAAGACGTGTCACTTTTCAGAATAATCTGACAACTGAGGAGTACGCAACTCTGATGAGTGACAGTGTCGAGGATTTAACCGAGCTCAGGCTGTGGTCACTGGAGAAAATCAAAGAGAACAAGGCCAAGGTAGCTCGTGCATATAACAAGAAAGTGAGGCCAAAGGAGTTCCACGCTGGTGATCTGGTATGGGAAGCTGTGTTACCATTAGGGACAAAGGATGCAACATATGGTAAATGGTCTCCAAATTGGCACGGGCCGTACATGGTCGATCAAGTTTTAAGAGGAAACGCATACATGCTCGAGCAGCTGGACGGCGTAAAGTTCCCAGTGGCGGTCAACGGTCAACATCTCAAGAAATATTTCCCAAGCATGTGGGATGATGTACAGTAAAATGTGGAGGCCGATACATGAAATCGGCCGGATATAAAAAAGAAATATATAGCCGATGCACAGTCATACGAGCTACTGAAGAAAGGCCTCGAAGGCGTGGAGGGCGTCAGCACGGACACGATCCACCTCGGCGATCTCGGCTTCGTCATCTTCATCCTTACCCGTCACTAGCTGCTTGTTCAGGGCACGTATGTCTGCCAGATCGGTCTTCAGTTGAGCTTTGAGGCCTTCCGCCTCGTCTTGGGAACGGACGATGGATTCTTCCTTGTCGCGGATGAGCTGTTTAGTCACCCGGACCTTCTCCTCAAGATCTTCCAGCTCCCTTTTCAAGGATGCGAGCTCGGCGGTACTGACGGAGGTGTCAGTTTTAGCATCCAGAGACGCCTTCTTCTTGTTGAGCTGCTGACACCTGTCTGCAATATCGGCTTTCATCGGAAGTTGGGCGTGGCGCAGATGGATCCTTTCACGAGCTAACTTCACCTGTGGCCCGAAGAAGGACAGATTTGCAACTGACCAAAGCTTCACCTGCAATGCTACTGGAAGATGGTCCTTGATTTCGGCAAGAACGCTCTTCACTTCCTCAGAACCCTCGATCAACTCCTCGATCGGAGAGGATAGCAAGGCTTTAAGACGCTGGAATTGAGGTAGAGCAACCCTGGCTTGTGGTTCAGCGTGGGCAACAGAGGGAGTTGGTTCGATGGATTCAGGGTCGAACGACAGCAAACCTGAAAGATCACAACTCTGGCAGTAAAAGCGTCGATGCATCCAAACGTGTAAGGATGAGCCGAAAGAACCTAAACGTACCTCTCCTAAAATCGAGGGGATAGCCGATGAGGAGACCATCGGCTTGTGTGTGGTCGCTGGAGGCTTGGCCAGAGTGGTAGCCGTTGCATCTGCACCTTTGGGGATTCCCAGATCCGGCGTCGGCACTGCCCCGGCTTTCCCGCTAAAAACGTCAGTCGTCTGCTCTTAGCCGGTGTAAATAATCGGCAGACAAAAGGAAACAAGTAGTAAGAGTATGAAGGGTGGTGATTTTCGAAACCTCCTGGCTTGACAAAGAAGCTTGTAGTCCTTTGCAAGTTCTCTTGGGACCCGCAGTTGGCCCCGCCTCGACTGGCGCTCGGGGGGCAGCAGGTTCAGGAGCCGACCTTTTCCTAGAAGCCGATGGTGGTGAATCTGGCTGGTTCGGTGTGATGGTCCTCTCAGAATCCGTTGGGCCTAGTTCTCCTCGATTAGTCTGGGTATCCTCACTGGAGGTGTCTTCGACGGAATCCTGTAAAAGAGGAGAACCAGTAAGCGCGAGCATGTCTGCAAGAATGGAAGAATGACAAGGATCGACCAAGGCCTGAATTAGCTTACATGCGAGCTGTCTGGAGAAGGGCTCCGGCGCCTCAAGGTCTTCCTAGCAGCTACCTTCCTCACCGTCGTTCTGGTTTTAGCCGGAACTCGAGGGGCAGCTGACTTAGGAGCTGCTGGTTTCTTGGAAGCCGATTGTGGTGTTATCGGCTGTTTCTGCATTATGACCTTTTTCAGAGGTGGCGAGTTTTTGCAGAAGAGGACCAGAGGAGCTGGCGGGAAGAACTCGAAGGGGGAGCCATCGCTGTGCGTAGGCTCAGGGCCATCTTGTTGCTGCAAATAGAAAGAATGGATTAATAAAAGGATCAATTGCAAGCGGCATCAAGAAAATTTGCAAGTAGTGGTACCTGTTCCACGAGGATGTCATAGTCAGCATCGAGCTGTTTCAGCAACGGTCCCAGAGCTCTCCTGAAGACGTGAGTCTTCCACATCGACCACCAGTCTTCAAAGCCATCGGTTGATGAGGCAAAGGTGAGGTCGTTGGGAATTGGGATGGTCAGAGCATCAAAGAAGGAATAACACCTTTGGCTGGTGAGAGGATCAGGCAGGTCGGCTCTGCTCTCCGTGAGGTGATGGAGAAAGAAGTGGGGAGCTACTTGTCCAAGGCCAAATTGTCGAGCCATAACGACTGGCTGGTAGAATTCATACCCAGGTTTGATTATTCTGTTGGACGTGCTCATGCAAACTAGAAGGAAACAGGGACGAATAACGGTGGAAAAGAGCTGCCGAGTGCTAGTGTCATCGGCAAAATTGTCCAGCCTGAAGGAGAGTGGATTTTAAAAGTGTTCCGATTCCTCCATGTAAGGGAAGAAGGTAGGGTTGTCCAGGCCTTGGAAGAAAACACTGAACCATTTAGACGCTTCCTGAGGGGTCAGCTTGCTGCCTGGCAGTCTATACAAAGCTTGGCCATAGCTAGTGCATCGGATCTGCTTCCCTTTTACATCTGGAAAGGTGCAGCTCGCCAAAAGGGGGAAGTTTGGGATGTGATTTTGGAAATACAGCTGAGCCCATAGCTGAATAAACCACCAAGGACCACCTGTTTCGACTGCTATGCCAGAGAACAGCTTGACAGACATCAACTGGAGGTATCGATAGACTTCTCCAAGGAACAGTTTGCCGAGGCCAAGTTGAGTACCTTTGGCTAGTTCGTGGGCTAAGGAGAGATAGTTTTTGGTTGGGGCAAGGGAAGGTCCACAGAAGATGAAATGCTCTAGCCAGAAGTTGAGAAAGGCTGTATGTTCTTTCTCTGAGACAGGGCCCTTTGTTTTCATATGGCGTTGGAGGTAGGCACCCCAGTTTGTGCAGTCTGTTTTAGAAGACAGTTTGTAGGGGACTTTGGTCAGTTTAAAAGCAGAGGGGCTGGGTGATGTAACATCCAGACCAGTGATCATCACCACGTCTAACAAGGTTGGTGACATAGGGCCATGACCGAACATAAAGCAGTTCAGAGCGTCAGACCAAAAGTAGCCGATGGTTTTCAGAAGGTTCTCATGTTTCTCAAGAGGAGACAATGATAAATGCAGGGCATCGGCTATTCCTGTGGTTTCCCATTGGGATTGATAAGCTCTAGCTACTCTACTGAACCAAGAGACCCAGTGTTCAGGGGGATTAGGCCAGGCTCGCAAGCAGTCGGCCCAAGAGTTTAGATCTAGATCCTGGCTTACGAACGGTATCCTGTTTGCTTCGCAAGAAATCAGATGGGCAGGACTAGAATCTGTACGAGGGCCAAGACAGAGGGAGTGTGGGAGAGAAGGATGCGGCAGCAAAATGTCTGAAACCTAGAAAGTTTAATGATGGAATAAAGGCGTTAATTCAGATGTTCGCCATTAAATTCTAATCATGTTCAGACTGCAAGGAGTAGGCGTACCTTCAGACCGGAGACCTCTGGATTGGTGTTGGACGATTCCGCCATCTAGTTTGCCGGCGGAAATGGATCTGTGCAGTTGAGGATTAAGAGTTCTTGTCGCTGTTGAGCTCAATCTGGTTGGTGAGTAATTGGAGATCTAGGTCGCCCTTTTTGAAGAAGGTCGCAGGTTACCGTTTGAGACTAAAAGTGGCCGTTTAGATTTGCCTAAATTTGCGACCAAGTTTTGACCGTGTCAATGTTTTTTGGGAAAGGGATGTACATCGGCTCTTTGAGCTTTGACTTGGTTGACGAAGTGGGGGCAGTATGGTAAAAGCCGATACGTTGCTATCGGCTTCTGGAGCATCGTTCTATTTCTGCTATCGGCTAAATTGGGGCGAAAAAAGCAATCTTCGAGAAACAGATTTTCATTCATTCATTCAAAAGATGATTGCTTACAAAAGGCTAATTGATTACAGAAAGGAGGATACTACTACTGCTACTACTACGGGTTCCTAATCTAGGCTGAGGTCGTCGTCGCTGTCGTCGCCGCCGTCTTGTTTGTCCTCATGCCGCCGCATCGTCTTTTGCTTCTGCTTGAAGAAGCCAGCCAGGCCTCCCTCGTCCTCGTCTTCGGTGTCCTCGTCGGACCCGGCGCGGAAGTACTTCACCGGCTGGTACTCCTCAGAGGAGGTGTCCTCTTCTTCCTCCTCTTCATCGGAGGAGTCGACGCCGTCCCAGGACATGGCGTCGTCGCTGCTGTCTGCCTCCAGTCCTCCCTCGGCAAGGAACTGCAGGTTGTCCTCGCCATCGGTCAAGGACGCGTCGTCCTCCGACCAAGCGGTGAAGTCCCAATCCCTCTCATCCCACCATTGTGGGGCGAGAGTGTTGTACGCCGCCGTTGGCGGGTGCTCTGGCGTCGGCTCTCGGTCACTCATCGAGTTGGAGGCTTGGGAGGACAGGCCAGACGAAGCAGAGGAGGCCATGGCGGAGAAAGAGGGTTTTTTCGGCAGAGGAAGAGGGTTTTTTGGCTGCTGGGGAAGATGGGGACTGCGAACTGCTTAGGTGGATTTAAATAAGGGGAATAGTATGAAGCGGTTCAAGGCCATAGCGGTTTCCCAGAATGTGCTGCCAAAATCGTCAAATCATGCACTGCGAAGGAGTTGAGAAGACAGGGCATTATGATGAAGGGGTAGCGTGACGATCCTGTTCTGCAACGCATTCTGTCAACGCGCAACCCGATACAAAAAAAAAGAAGGAGGGGAGAAGGAAAAAACAGAGTGGTTTTGGAATTATTATTGCCAAAACCACGGGGGCATGTGTTATCGCCGTATTTTGGCCAAAGACGGAGATGGGCCGTGATCAAGATGGGCTTGGAAGATACGTATATTCAACGTGTTGTTGAATCGGCCTTGTGCGTGGATTTGGGCTAGATTGCCCGTGTATCTTGTATCATAGTAGGTTCGTTTCAGTTTAGGTAAAGATAGAGTTGTAAAGTTATTCCAAAGATAGAAAGTCTCCGGACTATAAATATGTACCTAGGGTTATCAAGAAAGGAGGACAATCACGTTCACAACAAACACAATCTCGGCGCATCGCCACCCCTTGTTTCTAGGGTTTCTTTCGGGTAAGTGTCATGCTTCCTAGATCGCATCTTGCGATCTAGGCAGTATCTACTTATGCGTTACCTGGTTTTACTCGTACTGAAGCGTTGTTGATGGCGAGTAATACTATTATCATAGATTGTTTGAGGCTAGCATCGGTGTTTTTTCCCTATTATCGTTGAAGTTATGCTACCTCTAGTTATCTCGCTACCTTTGCACCTTTTCCCAAGTGTAAGGGTAGCATCTTGCTTGATCTTTATTTAGCTGATTCGATCTGTTACGATTACACCTTGTTCTCCAAGGTTTAGTTTGATATCTACGTAGTCAGGCCTTATAAACGGGTTGAACGATCCAGTAGTACGTAGGGATGTGGTTTGCTAGTTCTAGAGAAGTTGTTCCGGTAATTGACTTTACGTCGGTTGTTAGGCCTCCTCTAGAGTTAGTTTTCTACTATCTTTTGTACCTATTAGGCTCAATTACGTGTAAGACGTTCCAGTTACATGGTGAAAACGTTAAACTGTCGTAGATTGATTTAACTTGTAGTGATCAAGCAAAACCCCATGTTACCATAAATCTAATACAGAACCATGGGATAATCGGCTCTAGGAGCCGATTCACAGGGAAACCTGGGAGCCGGTCACGGCTCGAATTTTACGTATACTTGTTTACCATGCAGGAAATCAATCGGAGCAATCCTTCACCTTCCTGATCAGGTATAGGTCAGGTGGCACGCCCTCGAACCAAGCCAGGACGTGTGCCGGAGTTTTGCGGGCCGTTGCCCGAGGGACCAGGGCCCACCAGCAGTTCTGGGAGCCTCTCGGCTCTTCGTGTTGCTCGTCGCTGCTCGCCGGTGAGTTTTGGCAGGCAACAGCCACGCAAATCTCCCTAGAACCCCAAAACTATGGGAAATAACTCATGGAAACGGCTATAAAACACGAAAAAGACGAGTTTTGGGTCCTAGCTCTCAACACTTACAGTCATTAGAAATCTCCCTGGAACCCCAAAATTGTGGGAAATAACTCATGAAAACGGCCATAAAACGTGAAAACGATGAGTTTTTGGTCATAACTCTCAAACATGTATCGGGTCTTTGGTGAGTGTCAAATGCCCTGGAACCCCAAAATAGTGGGCAACAGCTCATGAAAACGGCCATAAAACATGAAAATGACGAGTTATTTTTATATCTCTTTAAGATGTATCGAGTCTTACAGGCCATATTAGTCGCCCTTGAACCCCAAAACTGTGGGTAGTAGCTCATGAAAGTGGCCATAAAACGTGAAATTAAAGAATGATTGATGATAACTCTCATACATGTATCGGGTCTTACATTCGTTGTAAATGGCCCTAGAACCCCCCCCCAACTATGGACAATAGGACATGAAAACGACGATAAAACATGAAAACGAATAGTTTTTTGTGATAACTCTCAAACATGGCTGGGGTCTTACGGGCCATGCAAATCTCCAAGGAACCCCAAAAATATGGGGAATAGCTCCTGCAAACGGCCATAAAACACGAAAACGATGAGTTTTTGGTCTTAACTCTCAAACATGTATCAGGTCTTATGGTCGTTATAAAACTATGGACAATAACTCATGAAAACGGCCATAAACGTGAAAATGATGAGTTTTTGGTCGTAACTCTGAAACACTTACGGTCATTACAAATATCTTTGGAACCCCAAAATTGTGGGCAATAACTCATGAAAACGGCCATAAAACGTGAAAACGTTGAGTTTTTGGTCATAACTCTCAAACATGTGTTCGGTCATAGGTCAGTGTAAATGCTCATAAACCCAAAAACAACGGGCAATAGCTCACAAAAATGGCGATTAAACATGAAAATGACAAGTTATTTTTTATATCTCTTTAACATGTATCAAGTCTTACGTGCCATATTATTCACCCTGGAACGCCAAAACTGTGGGTTATAGCTCATGAAAATGGCCATAAAACGTGAAATTGACGAATGATTGGTGATAAACTCTCATACATGTACCTGGTTTTACATTCGTTCTAAATCGTCCTAGAACCCCAAACTATGGACAATAGGTCATGAAACAACGAAAAATCGTCAAAATGAATAGTTTGGGGTGATAACTCTCAAACATGTCTGGAGTCTTATGGGTCATGCAAATCTCCATGGAACCCCAAAACTATGGAAAATAACTCATGAAAATGGCCATAAAACACGAAAACGACAAGTTTTTGGTCATATCTATCAAACATGAATCGAGTCTTACGGGCCACGCAAATCTCCCTAGAACCCCAAAACTATGGGAAATAACTCATGAAAACGGCTATAAAACACGAAAACGACGATTTTTGGGTCCTAACTCTCAACACTTACAGTCATTAGAAATCTCCCTGGAACCCCAAAATTGTGGGAAATAACTCATGAAAACGGCCATAAAACGTGAAAACGATGAGTTTTTGGTCATAACTCTCAAACATGTATCGGGTCTTTGGTGAGTGTCAAATGCCCTGGAACCCCAAAATAGTGGGCAACAGCTCATGAAAACGGCCATAAAACATGAAAATGACGAGTTATTTTTATATCTCTTTAAGATGTATCGAGTCTTACAGGCCATATTAGTCGCCCTTGCACCCCAAAACTGTGGGTAGTAGCTCATGAAAGCGGCCATAAAACGTGAAATTAAACAATGATTGATGATAACTCTCATACATGTATCGGGTCTTACATTCGTTGTAAATGGCCCTAGAACCCCCCCCCCAACTATGGACAATAGGACATGAAAACGACGATAAAACATGAAAACGAATAGTTTTTTGTGATAACTCTCAAACATGGCTGGGGTCTTACGGGCCATGCAAATCTCCAAGGAACCCCAAAAATATGGGGAATAGCTCCTGAAAACGGCCATAAAACACGAAAACGATGAGTTTTTGGTCTTAACTCTCAAACATGTATCAGGTCTTATGGTCGTTATAAAACTATGGACAATAACTCATGAAAACGGCCATAAACGTGATAATGGTGAGTTTTTTGGTCGTAACTCTGAAACACTTACGGTCATTAAAAATCTCTTTGGAACCCCAAAATTGTGGGCAATAACTCATGAAAACGGCCATAAAACGTGAAAACGTTGAGTTTTTGGTCATAACTCTCAAACATGTATTGGGTCTTAGGTCAGTGTAAATGGCCTGAAACCCAAAAACAACGGGCAATAGCTCACAAAAATGGCGATTAAACATGAAAATGACAAGTTATTTTTTATATCTCTTTAACATGTATCGAGTCTTACGTGCCATATTATTCACCCTAGAACCCCAAAACAGTCGGTAATAGCTCATGAAAATGGCCATAAAACGTGAAATTGACGAATGATTGGTTATAAACTCTCATACATGTACCGTGTTTTACATTCGTTCTAAATCGTCCTAGAACCCCAAACTATGAAAAATAAGTCATGAAACGACGAAATATCGTCAAAATGAATAGTTTGGGGTGATAACTCTCAAACATGTCTGGGGTCTTATGGGTCATGCAAATCTCCATGGAACCCCAAAACTATGGGCAATAACTCATGAAAATGGCCATAAAACACGAAAACGACGAGTTTTTTGTTATATCTGTCAAACATGAATCGGGTCTTAAGGGCCATGCAAATCGCCCTCGAACCCTAAAACTATGGGAAATAACTCATGAAAACGGCTATAAAACACGAAAACGATGATTTTTGGGTCCTAACTCTCAACACTTACAGTCGTTAGAAATCTCCCTGGAACCCCAAAATTGTGGGCAATAACTCATGAAAACGGGCCATAAAACATGAAAACGATGATTTTTTGGTCATAAAGTTCAAAAATATATCGGGTCTTAGGTCGGGGTAAATCGCCCTGGAACACCTAAACAGTGGGCACCAGCTCATGAAAACGGCCAAAAACGTGAAAATGACTTCTTTGTGACATCTTTTAAACATCTATCGGGTCTTACAGGCCATGTTAGCGGCTCGAGAACTCCAAAACTATGAGTAATAGCTCATGAAAACAATCATAAAACGTGAAAACGACGAGTGCTTGGTGATAACTCTCATACATGTACCGGGTCTTACATTCGTTGTAAATCGCCCTAGAACCCCCAAACTATGGACAATAGGTCATGAAAAAGGCGATAAAACGTGAAAACGAATAGATTTTGGTGATAACTCTCAAACATGTCTTGGGTCTTATGGGCCATGCAAATCTCCATGGAACCCCAAAACTATGGGCAATAGCTCATGAAAACGGCCATAAAACGCGAAAATGACAAGTTTTTGGTCATATCTCTCAAACATGAATCGAGTCTTACGCCATAAATCTCCCTTGAACCCCAAAACTATGGGAAATAACTCATGGAAACGGCTATAAAACACGAAAACGACGAGTTTTGGGTCCTAACTCTCAACACTTACAGTCATTAGAAATTTCCCTGGAACCCCAAAATTATGGGAAATAACTCATGAAAACGGCCATAAAACGTGAAAACGATGAGTTTTTGGTCATAACTCTCAAACATGTATCGGGTCTTTGGTGAGTGTCAAATGCCCTGGAACCCCAAAATAGTGGGCAACAGCTCATGAAAACGGCCATAAAACATGAAAATGACGTGTTATTTTTTATATCTCTTTAAGATGTATCGAGTCTTACAGGCCATATTAGTCACCCTTGAACCCCAAAACTGTGGGTAGTAGCTCATGAAAGCGGCCATAAAACGTGAAATTAAAGAATGATTGATGATAACTCTCATACATGTATCGGGTCTTACATTCTGTAAATGGCCCTAGAACCCCCAACTATGGACAATAGGACATGAAAACGACGATAAAACATGAAAACGAATAGTTTTTTGTGATAACTCTCAAACATGGCTGGGGTCTTACGGGCCATGCAAATCTCCAAGGAACCCCAAAAATATGGGGAATAGCTCCTGAAAACGGCCATAAAACACGAAAACGATGAGTTTTTGGTCTTAACTCTCAAACATGTATCAGGTCTTATGGTCGTTATAAAACTATGGACAATAACTCATGAAAACGGCCATAAACGTAAAAATGGTGATTTTTTGGTCGTAACTCTGAAACACTTATGGTCATTACAAATCTCTTTGGAACCCCAAAATTGTGGGCAATAACTCATCAAAACGGCCATAAAACGTGAAAACGTTGAGTTTTTGGTCATAACTCTCAAACATGTATTGCGTCTTAGGTCAGTGTAAATGCCCTGAAACCGAAAAACAACGGCAATAGCCCACGAAAATGGCGATAAAACATGAAAATGACAAGTTATTTTTTATATCTCTTTAACACGTATCGAGTCTTACGTGCCATATTTTTCACCCTGGAACCCCAAAACTGTGGGTAATAGCCCATGAAAATGGTCATAATACGTGAAATTGACGAATGATTGGTGATAAATTCTCATACATGTACCGGGTTTTACATTCGTTCTAAATCGTCCTAGAACCCCAAACTATGGACAATAGGTCATGAAACGACGAAAAATCGTCAAAACTATGGGAAAATGACAAGTTTTTGGTCATATCTCTCAAACATGAATCGAGTCTTACGGGCCACGCAAATCTCCCTAGAACCCCAAAACTATGGGAAATAACTCATGGAATCGGCTATAAAACACGAAAACGACGAGTTTTGGGTCCTAACTCTCAACACTTACAGTCATTAGAAATCTCCCTGGAACCCCAAAATTGTGGGAAATAACTCATGAAAACGGCCATAAAACGTGAAAACGATGAGTTTTTGGTCATAACTCTCAAACATGTATCGGGTCTTTGGTGAGTGTCAAATGCCCTGGAACCCCAAAATAGTGGGCAACAGCTCATGAAAACGGCCATAAAACATGAAAATGACGAGTTATTTTTTATATCTCTTTAAGATGTATCGAGTCTTACAGGCCATATTAGTCGCCCTTGAACCCCAAAACTGTGGGTAGTAGCTCATGAAAGCGGCCATAAAACGTGAAATTAAAGAATGATTGATGATAACTCTCATACATGTATCGGGTCTTACATTCGTTGTAAATGGCCCTAGAACCCCCCCCCCCCCAACTATGGACAATAGGACATGAAAACGACGATAAAACATGAAAACGAATAGTTTTTGGTGATAACTCTCAAACATGGCTGGGGTCTTACGGGCCATGCAAATCTCCAAGGAACCCCAAAAATATGGGGAATAGCTCCTGAAAACGGCCATAAAACACGAAAGCGATGAGTTTTTGGTCTTAACTCTCAAACATGTATCAGGTCTTATGGTCGTTATAAAACTATGGACAATAACTCATGAAAACGGCCATAAACGTGAAAATGGTGAGTTTTTGGTCGTAACTCTGAAACACTTACGGTCATTAAAAATCTCTTTGGAACCCCAAAATTGTGGGCAATAACTCATGAAAACGGCCATAAAACGTGAAAACGTTGAGTTTTTGGTCATAACTCTCAAACATGTATTGGGTCTTAGGTCAGTGTAAAGGGCCTGAAACCCAAAAACAACGGGCAATAGCTCACAAAAATGGCGATTAAACATGAAAATGACAAGTTATTTTTTATATCTCTTTAACATGTATCGAGTCTTACGTGCCATATTATTCACCCTAGAACCCCAAAACTGTCGGTAATAGCTCATGAAAATGGCCATAAAACGTGAAATTGATGAATGATTGGTTATAAACTCTCATACATGTACCGGGTTTTACATTCGTTCTAAATCGTCCTAGAACCCCAAACTATGAAAAATAGGTCATGAAACGACGAAATATCGTCAAAATGAATAGTTTGGGGTGATAACTCTCAAACATGTCTGGGGTCTTATGGGTCATGCAAATCTCCATGGAACCCCAAAACTATGGGCAATAACTCATGAAAATGGCCATAAAACACGAAAACGACGAGTTTTTTGTTATATCTGTCAAACATGAATCGGGTCTTACGGGCTATGCAAATCGCCCTCGAACCCTGAAACTATGGGAAATAGCTCATGAAAACGGCTATAAAACACGAAAACGACGATTTTTGGGTCCTAACTCTCAACACTTATAGTCGTTAGAAATCTCCCTGGAACCCCAAAATTGTGGGCAATAACTCATGAAAACGGGCCATAAAACATGAAAACGATGATTTTTTGGTCATAAATTTCAAAAATATATCGGGTCTTAGGTCGGGGTAAATCGCCCTGGAACACCTAAACAGTGGGCACCAGCTCATGAAAACGGCCAAAAACGTGAAAATGACTTCTTTGTGACATCTTTTAAACATCTATCGGGTCTTACAGGCCATGTTAGCCGCCCGAGAACTCCAAAACTGTGGGTAATAGCTCATGAAAACAACCATAAAACGTGAAAACGACGAGTGCTTGGTGATAACTCTCATACATGTACCGGGTCTTACATTCGTTGTAAATCGCCCTAGAACCCCCAAACTATGGACAATAGGTCATGAAAAAGGCGATAAAACGTGAAAACGAATAGATTTTGGTGATAACTCTCAAACATGTCTTGGGTCTTATGGGCCATGCAAATCTCCATGGAACCCCAAACTATGGGCAATAGCTCATGAAAACGGCTATAAAACGCAAAAATGACAAGTTTTTGGTCATATCTCTCAAACATGAATCGAGTCTTACGGGCCATGCAAATCTCCCTTGAACCCCAAAACTATGGGAAATAACTCATGGAAACGGCTATAAAACACGAAAACGACGAGTTTTGGGTCCTAACTCTCAACACTTACAGTCATTAGAAATTTCCCTGGAACCCCAAAATTGTGGGCAATAACTCATGAAAACGGACATAAAACGTGAAAACGATGAGTTTTTGGTCATAACTCTCAAACATGTATCGGGTCTTTGGTGAGTGTCAAATGCCCCGGAACCCCAAAATAGTGGGCAACAGCTCATGAAAACGGCCATAAAACATGAAAATGACGTGTTATTTTTTATATCTCTTTAAGATGTATCGAGTCTTACAGGCCATATTAGTCGCCCTTGAACCCCAAAACTGTGGGTAGTAGCTCATGAAAGCGGCCATAAACGTGAAATTAAAGAATGATTGATGATAACTATCATACATGTATCGGGTCTTACATTCGTTGTAAATGGCCCTAGAACCCCCCCACCCAACAATGGACAATAGGACATGAAAACGACGATCAAAAATGAAAACGAATAGTTTTTGGTGATAACTCTCAAACATGGCTAGGGTCTTACGGGCCATGCAAATCTCCATGGAACCCCAAAAATATGGGGAATAGCTCCTGAAAACGTCCATAAAACACGAAAACGATGAGTTTTTGGTCTTAACTCTCAAACATGTATCAGGTCTTACGTTCGTTATAAAACTATGGACAATAACTCATGAAAACGGCCATAAACGTGAAAATGATGAGTTTTTGGTCGTAACTCTGAAACACTTACGGTCATTACAAATCTCTTTGGAACCCCAAAATTGTGGGCAATAACTCATGAAAACGGCCATAAAACGTGAAAACGTTGAGTTTTTTGTCATAACTCTCAGACATGTATTGGGTCTTAGGTCAGTGTAAATGCCCTGAAACCGAAAAACAACGGGCAATAGCCCACAAAAATGGCGATAAAACATGAAAGTGACAAGTTATTTTTATATCTCTTTAACACGTATCGAGTCTTACGTGCCATATTATTCACCATGGAACCCCAAAACTGTGGGTAATAGCTCATGAAAATGCCCATAATACGTGAAATTGACGAATGATTGGTGATAAACTCTCATACATGTACCGGGTTTTACAGTCGTTCTAAATCGTCCTAGAACACCAAACTATGGACAATAGGTCATGAAACGACGAAATATCGTCAAAATGAATAGTTTGGGGTGATAACTCTCAAACATGTCTGGGGTCTTATGGGTCATGCAAATCTCCATGGAACCCCAAAACTATGGGCAATAACTCATGAAAATGGCCATAAAACACGAAAACGACGAGTTTTTTGGTATATCTGTCAAACATGAATCGGGTCTTACGGGCCATGCAAATCGCCCTCGAACCCTAAAACTATGGGAAATTACTCATGAAAACGGCTATAAAACCCGAAAACGACGAGTTTTGGGTCCTAACTCTCAACACTTACAGTCGTTAGAAATCTCCCTGGAACCCCAAAATTGTGGGCAATAACTCATGAAAACGGGCCATAAAACATGAAAACGATGATTTTTTGGTCATAAAGTTCAAAAATATATCGGGTCTTAGGTCGGGGTAAATCGCCCTGGAACACCTAAACAATGGGCACCAGCTCATGAAAACGGCCAAAAACGTGAAAATGACTTCTTTGTGACATCTTTTAAACATCTATCGGGTCTTACAGGCCATGTTAGCCGCCCGAGAACTCCAAAACTATGAGTAATAGCTCATGAAAACAACCATAAAACATGTAAACGACGAGTGCTTGGTGATAACTCTCATACATGTACCGGGTCTTACATTCGTTGTAAATCACCCTAGAACCCCAAACTATGGACAATAGGTCATGAAAAGGCGATAAAAAGTGAAAACGAATAGATTTTGGTGATAACTCTCAAACATGTCTTGGGTCTTATGGGCCATGCAAATCTCCATTGAACCCCAAACTATGGGAAATAGCTCATGAAAACGGCTATAAACGCAAAATGACAAGTTTTGGTCATATCTCTCAAACATGAATCGAGTCTTACGGCCATGCAAATCTCCCTTGAACCCCAAAACTATGGGAAATAACTCATGGAAACGGCTATAAAACACGAAAACGAAGTTTTGGGTCCTAACTCTCAACACTTATCATTAGAAATTTCTGGAACCCCAAAATTGTGGGCAATAACTCATGAAAACGGCCATAAAACGTGAAAACGATGAGTTTTTGGTCATAACTCTCAAACATGTATCGGGTCTTTGGTGAGGGTCAAATGCCCCGGAACCCCAAAATAGTGGGCAACAGCTCATGAAAACGGCCATAAAACATGAAAATGACGAGTTATTTTTTATATCTCTTTAAGATGTATCGAGTCTTACAGGCCATATTAGTCGCCCTTGAACCCCAAAACTGTGGGTAGTAGCTCATGAAAGCGGCCATAAACGTGAAATTAAAGAATGATTGATGATAACTATCATACATGTATCGGGTCTTACATTCGTTGTAAATGGCCCTAGAACCCCCCCCCCCACCCAACAATGGACAATAGGACATGAAAACGACGATCAAACATGAAAACGAATAGTTTTTGGTGATAACTCTCAAACATGTCTAGGGTCTTACGGGCCATGCAAATCTCCATGGAACCCCAAAAATATGGGGAATAGCTCCTGAAAACGTCCATAAAACACGAAAACGATGAGTTTTTGGTCTTAACTCTCAAACATGTATCGGTCTTACGTCGTTATAAAACTATGGACAATAACTCATGAAACGGCCATAAACGTGAAAATGATGAGTTTTGGTCGTAACTCAAACACTTACGGTCATTACAAATCTCTTTGGAACCCCAAAATTGTGGGCAATAACTCATGAAAACGGCCATAAACGTGAAAACGTTGAGTTTTTGTCATAACTCTCGGACATGTATTGGGTCTTAGGTGTAAATGCCACAAACCGAAAACAACGGGCAATAGCCCACAAAATGGCGATAAAACATGAAAGTGACAAGTTATTTTTATATCTCTTTAACACGACGAGTCTTACGTGCCATATTATTCACCATGGAACCCCAAAACTGTGGGTAATAGCTCATGAAAATGCCCATAATACGTGAAATTGACGAATGATTGGTGATAAACTCTCATACATGTACCGGGTTTTACAGTCGGTCTAAATCGTCCTAGAACATCAAACTATGGACAATAGGTCATGAAACGACGAAATATCGTCAAAATGAATAGTTTGGGGTGATAACTCTCAAACATGTCTGGGGTCTTATGGGTCATGCAAATCTCCATGGAACCCCAAAACTATGGGCAATAAATCATGAAAATGGCCATAAAACACGAAAACGAAGTTTTTGGTATATCTCACAAACATGAATCGGGTCTTACGCCATGCAAATCGCCCTCGAACCCTAAAACTATGGGAAATTACTCATGAAAACGGCTATAAAACCCGAAAACGACGAGTTTTGGGTCCTAACTCTCAACACTTACAGTCGTTAGAAATCTCCCTGGAACCCCAAAATTGTGGGCAATAACTCATGAAAACGGGCCATAAAACATGAAAACGATGATTTTTTGGTCATAAAGTTCAAAAATATATCGGGTCTTAGGTCGGGGTAAATCGCCCTGGAACACCTAAACAATGGGCACCAGCTCATGAAAACGGCCAAAAACGTGAAAATGACTTCTTTGTGACATCTTTTAAACATCTATCGGGTCTTACAGGCCATGTTAGCCGCCCGAGAACTCCAAAACTATGAGTAATAGCTCATGAAAACAACCATAAAACATGTAAACGACGAGTGCTTGGTGATAACTCTCATACATGTACCGGGTCTTACATTCGTTGTAAATCGCCCTAGAACCCCCAAACTATGGACAATAGGTCATGAAAAAGGCGATAAAAAGTGAAAACGAATAGATTTTGGTGATAACTCTCAAACATGTCTTGGGTCTTATGGGCCATGCAAATCTCCATTGAACCCCAAACTATGGGCAATAGCTCATGAAAACGGCTATAAAACGCAAAAATGACAAGTTTTTGGTCATATCTCTCAAACATGAATCGAGTCTTACGGGCCATGCAAATCTCCCTTGAACCCCAAAACTATGGGAAATAACTCATGGAAACGGCTATAAAACACGAAAACGACGAGTTTTGGGTCCTAACTCTCAACACTTACAGTCATTAGAAATTTTCCCTGGAACCCCAAAATTGTGGGCAATAACTCATGAAAACGGCCATAAAACGTGAAAACGATGAGTTTTTGGTCATAACTCTCAAACATGTATCGGGTCTTTGGTGAGGGTCAAATGCCCCGGAACCCCAAAATAGTGGGCAACAGCTCATGAAAACGGCCATAAAACATGAAAATGACGAGTTATTTTTTATATCTCTTTAAGATGTATCGAGTCTTACAGGCCATATTAGTCGCCCTTGAACCCCAAAACTGTGGGTAGTAGCTCATGAAAGCGGCCATAAACGTGAAATTAAAGAATGATTGATGATAACTATCATACATGTATCGGGTCTTACATTCGTTGTAAATGGCCCTAGAACCCCCCCCCCACCCAACAATGGACAATAGGACATGAAAACGACGATCAAACATGAAAACGAATAGTTTTTGGTGATAACTCTCAAACATGGCTAGGGTCTTACGGGCCATGCAAATCTCCATGGAACCCCAAAAATATGGGGAATAGCTCCTGAAAACGTCCATAAAACACGAAAACGATGAGTTTTTGGTCTTAACTCTCAAACATGTATCAGGTCTTACGTTCGTTATAAAACTATGGACAATAACTCATGAAAACGGCCATAAACGTGAAAATGATGAGTTTTTGGTCGTAACTCTGAAACACTTACGGTCATTACAAATCTCTTTGGAACCCCAAAATTGTGGGCAATAACTCATGAGAACGGCCATAAACGTGAAAACGTTGAGTTTTTGTCATAACTCTCGACATGTATTGGGTCTTAGGTCGATGTAAATGCCCCGAAACGAAAAACAACGGGCAATAGCCCACAAAATGGCGATAAAACATGAAAGTGACAAGTTATTTTATATCTCTTTAACACGACGAGTCTTACGTGCCATATTATTCACCATGGAACCCCAAAACTGTGGGTAATAGCTCATGAAAATGCCCATAATACGTGAAATTGACGAATGATTGGTGATAAACTCTCATACATGTACCGGGTTTTACAGTCGTTCTAAATCGTCCTAGAACACCAAACTATGGACAATAGGTCATGAAACGATTTAAATATCGTCAAAATGAATAGTTTGGGTGATAACTCAAACATGTCTGGGTCTTATGGGTCATGCAAATCTCCATGGAACCCCAAAACTATGGGCAATAAATCATGAAAATGGCCATAAAACACGAAAACGACGAGTTTTTTGGTATATCTGTCAAACATGAATCGGGTCTTACGGGCCATGCAAATCGCCCTCGAACCCTAAAACTATGGGAAATTACTCATGAAAACGGCTATAAAACCCGAAAACGACGAGTTTTGGGTCCTAACTCTCAACACTTACAAGTTAGAAATCTCCCTGGAACCCCAAAATTGTGGGCAATAACTCATGAAAACGGGCCATAAAACATGAAAACGATGATTTTTTGGTCATAAAGTTCAAAAATATATCGGGTCTTAGGTCGGGGTAAATCGCCCTGGAACACCTAAACAATGGGCACCAGCTCATGAAAACGGCCAAAAACGTGAAAATGACTTCTTTGTGACATCTTTTAAACATCTATCGGTCTTTATGTGCCATGTTAGCCGCCCGAGAACTCCAAAACTATGAGTAATAGCTCATGAAAACAACCATAAAACATGAAAACGACGAGTGCTTGGTGATAACTCTCATACATGTACCGGGTCTTACATTCGTTGTAAATCACCCTAGAACCCCCAAACTATGGACAATAGGTCATGAAAAAGGCGATAAAAAGTGAAAACGAATAGATTTTGGTGATAACTCTCAAACATGTCTTGGGTCTTATGGGCCATGCAAATCTCCATTGAACCCCAAAACTATGGGAAATAACTCATGGAAACGGCTATAAAACACGAAAACGACGAGTTTTGGGTCCTAACTCTCAACACTAACAGTCATTAGAAATTTTCCCTGGAACCCCAAAATTGTGGGCAATAACTCATGAAAACGGCCATAAAACGTGAAAACGATGAGTTTTTGGTCATAACTCTCAAACATGTATCGGGTCTTTGGTGAGGGTCAAATGCCCCGGAACCCCAAAATAGTGGGCAACAGCTCATGAAAACGGCCATAAAACATGAAAATGACGAGTTATTTTTTATATCTCTTTAAGATGTATCGAGTCTTACAGGCCATATTAGTCGCCCTTGAACCCCAAAACTGTGGTTAGTAGCTCATGAAAGCGGCCATAAACGTGAAATTAAAGAATGATTGATGATAACTATCATACATGTATCGGGTCTTACATTCGTTGTAAATGGCCCTAGAACCCCCCCCCCCCCACCCAACAATGGACAATAGGACATGAAAACGACGATCAAACATGAAAACGAATAGTTTTTGGTGATAACTCTCAAACATGGCTAGGGTCTTACGGGCCATGCAAATCTCCAAGGAACCCCCAAAATATGGGGAATAGCTCCTGAAAACGTCCATAAAACACGAAAACGATGAGTTTTTGGTCTTAACTCTCAAACATGTATCAGGTCTTACGTTCGTTATAAAACTATGGACAATAACTCATGAAAACGGCCATAAACGTGAAAATGATGAGTTTTTGGTCGTAACTCTGAAACACTTACGGTCATTACAAATCTCTTTGGAACCCCAAAATTGTGGGCAATAACTCATGAGAACGGCCATAAAACGTGAAAACGTTGAGTTTTTGTCATAACTCTCGACATGTATTGGGTCTTAGGTGTAAATGCCCTCAAACCGAAAACAACGGGCAATAGCCCACAAAATGGCGATAAAACATGAAAGTGACAAGTTATTTTATATCTCTTTAACACGACGAGTCTTACGTGCCATATTATTCACCAGAACCCCAAAACTGTGGGTAATAGCTCATGAAAATGCCCATAATACGTGAAATTGACGAATGATTGGTGATAAACTCTCATACATGTACCGAAGTTTTACATTCGTCTAAATCGCCCTAGAACACCAAACTATGGACAATAGGTCATGAAACGACGAAATATCGCAAAATGAATAGTTTGGGGTGATAACTCAAACATGTCTGGGGTCTTATGGGTCATGCAAATCTCCATGGAACCCCAAAACTATGGGCAATAACTCATGAAAATGGCCATAAAACACGAAAATGACGAGTTTTTTGGTATATCTGTCAAACATGAATCGGGTCTTACGGGCCATGCAAATCGCCCTCGAACCCTAAAACTATGGGAAATTACTCATGAAAACGGCTATAAAACCCGAAAACGACGAGTTTTGGGTCCTAACTCTCAACACTTACAGTCGTTAGAAATCTCCCTGGAATCCCAAAATTGTGGGCAATAACTCATGAAAACGGCCATAAAACGTGAAAACGATGAGTTTTTGGTCATAAATCCCAAACATGTATCAGGTCTTTGGTGAGTGTCAAATGCCCCGGAACCCCAAAATAGTGGGCAACAGCTCATGAAAACGGCCATAAAACATGAAAATGACGAGTTATTTTTTATATCTCTTTAAGATGTATCGAGTCTTACAGGCCATATTAGTCGCCCTTGAAACCCAAAACTGTGGGTAGTAGGTCATGAAAGCGGCCATAAAACGTGAAATTAAATAATGATTGATGATAACTCTCATACATGTATCGGGTCTTACATTCGTTGTAAATGGCCCTAGAACCCCCCCCCCCCCAACAATGGACAATAGGACATGAAAACGACGATAAAACATGAAAACGAATAGTTTTTGGTGATAACTCTCAAACATGGCTAGGGTCTTACGGGCCATGCAAATCTCCATGGAACCCCAAAAATATGGGGAATAGCTCCTGAAAACGGCCATAAAACACGAAAACGATGATTTTTTGGTCTTAACTCTCAAACATGTATCAGGTCTTATGGTCGTTATAAAACTATGGACAATAACTCGTGAAAACGGCCATAAACGTGAAAATGATGAGTTTTTGGTCGTAACTCTGAAACACTTACGGTCATTACAAATCTCTTTGGAACCCCAAAATTGTGGGCAATAACTCATGAAAACGGCCATAAAACGTGAAAACGTTGAGTTTTTGGTCATAACTCTCAAACATGTATTGGGTCTTAGGTCAGTGTAAATGCCCTGAAACCGAAAAACAACGGGCAATAGCCCACAAAAATGGCGATAAAACATGAAAATGACAAGTTATTTTTTATATCTCTTTAACACGTATCAAGTCTTACGTGCCATATTATTCACCCCGAACCCCAAAACTGTGGTAATAGCTCATGAAAATGGCCATAAACGTGAAATTTAATGATTGGTGATAAACTCTCATACATGTGCCGGGTTTTACATTCGTTCTAAATCGTCCTAGAACCCCAAACTATGGACAATAGGTCATGAAACGACGAAAAATCGTCAAAATGAATAGTTTGGGGTGATAACGCTCAAACATGTATGGGTCTTATGGGTCATGCAAATCTTCATGGAACCCCAAAACTATGGGCAATAACTCATGAAAATGGCCATAAAACACGAAAACGACGAGTTTTTTGGTATATCTGTCAAACATGAATCGGGTCTTACGGGCCATGCAAATCGCCCTCGAACCCTAAAACTATGGCAAATTACTCATGAAAACGGCTATAAAACCCGAAAACGACGAGTTTTGGGTCCTAACTCTCAACACTTACAGTCGTTAGAAATCTCCCTGGAACCCCAAAATTGTGGGCAATAACTCATGAAAACGGCCATAAAACGTGAAAACGATGAGTTTTTGGTCATAACTCCCAAACATGTATCAGGTCTTTGGTGAGTGTCAAATGCCCCGGAACCCCAAAATAGTGGGCAACACCTCATGAAAACGGCCATAAAACATGAAAATGACGAGTTATTTTTTATATCTCTTTAAGATGTATCGAGTCTTACAGGCCATATTAGTCGCCCTTGAAACCCAAAACTGTGGGTAGTAGGTCATGAAAGCGGCCATAAAACGTGAAATTAAATAATGATTGATGATAACTCTCATACATGTATCGGGTCTTACATTCGTTGTAAATGGCCCTAGAACCCCCAACAATGGACAATAGGACATGAAAACGACGATAAAACATGAAACGAATAGTTTTTGGTGATAACTCTCAAACATGGCTAGGGTCTTACGGCCATGCAAATCTCCATGGAACCCCAAAAATATGGGGAATAGCTCCTGAAAACGGCCATAAAACACGAAAACGATGATTTTTTGGTCTTAACTCTCAAACATGTATCAGGTCTTATGGTCGTTATAAAACTAAGGACAATAACTCGTGAAAACGGCCATAAACGTGAAAATGATGAGTTTTTGGTCGTAACTCTGAAACACTTACGGTCATTACAAATCTCTTTGGAACCCCAAAATTGTGGGCAATAACTCATGAAAACGGCCATAAAACGTGAAAACGTTGAGTTTTTGGTCATAACTCTCAAACATGTATTGGGTCTTAGGTCAGTGTAAATGCGCTGAAACCCAAAAACAACGGGCAATAGCTCACAAAAATGGCAATAAAACATGAAAATGACAAGTTATTTTTTATATCTCTTTAACACGTATCAAGTCTTACGTGCCATATTATTCACCCTGGAACCCCAAAACTGTGGGTAATAGCTCATGAAAATGGCCATAAAACGTGAAATTGACGAATGATTGGTGATAAACTCTCATACATGTGCCGGGTTTTACATTCGTTCTAAATCGTCCTAGAACCCCAAACTATGGACAATAGGTCATGAAACGATAAAATCACAAAATGAATAGGTTGGGGTGATAACGCTCAAACATGTATGGGTCTTATGGGTCATGCAAATCTTCATGGAACCCCAAAACTATGGGCAATAACTCATGAAAATGGCCATAAAACACGAAAACGACGAGTTTTTTGGTATATCTGTCAAACATGAATCGGGTCTTACGGGCCATGCAAATCTCCCTTGAACCCCAAAACTATGGGAAATAACTCATGGAAACGGCTATAAAACACGAAAACGAAGAGTTTTGGGTCCTAACTCTCAACACTTACAGTCATTAGAAATCTCCCTGGAACCCCAAAATTGTGGGCAATAACTCATGAAAACGGCCATAAAACGTGAAAACGATGAGTTTTTGGTCATAACTCCCAAACATGTATTAGGTCTTTGGTGAGTGTCAAATGCCCCGGAACCCCAAAATAGTTGCAACAGCTCATGAAAACGGCCATAAAACATGAAAATGACGAGTTATTTTTTATATCTCTTTAAGATGTATCGAGTCTTACAGGCCATATTAGTCGCCCTTGAAACCCAAAACTGTGGGTAGTAGGTCATGAAAGCGGCCATAAAACGTGAAATTAAAGAAAGATTGATGATAACTCTCATACATGTATCGGGTCTTACATTCGTTGTAAATGGCCCTAGAACCCCCCCCCCCCAACAATGGACAATAGGACATGAAAACGACGATAAAACATGAAAACGAATAGTTTTTGGTGATAACTCTCAAACATGGCTAGGGTCTTACGGGCCATGCAAATCTCCATGGAACCCCAAAAATATGGGGAATAGCTCCTGAAAACGGCCATAAAACACGAAAACGATGATTTTTTTGGTCTTAACTCTCAAACATGTATCAGGTCTTATGGTCGTTATAAAACTAAGGACAATAACTCGTGAAAACGCCATAAACGTGAAAATGATGAGTTTTGGTCAGAACTCAAACACTTACGGTCATTACAAATCTCTTTGGAACCCCAAAATTGTGGGCAATAACTCATGAAAACGGCCATAAACGTGAAAACGTTGAGTTTTGGTCATAACTCTCAAACATGTATTGGGTCTTAGGTCGCTGTAAATGCCTCAAACCGAAAACAACGGCAATAGCCCACAAAATGGCGATAAAACATGAAAATGACAAGTTATTTTTATATCTCTTTAACACGATCAAGTCTTACGTGCCATATTATTCACCCCGAACCCCAAAACTGTGGGTAATAGCTCATGAAAATGGCCATAAAACGTGAAATTGACGAATGATTGGTGATAAACTCTCATACATGTGCCGGGTTTTACATTCGTTCTAAATCGTCCTAGAACCCCAAACTATGGACAATAGGTCATGAAACGATTTAAAAATCGCCAAAATGAATAGTTTGGGGTGATAACGCTCAAACATGTATGGGTCTTATGGGTCATGCAAATCTCCATGGAACCCCAAAACTATGGGCAATAACTCATGAAAATGGCCATAAAACACGAAAACGACGAGTTTTTTGGTATATCTGTCAAACATGAATCGGGTCTTACGGGCCATGCAAATCGCCCTCGAACCCTAAAACTATGGCAAATTACTCATGAAAACGGCTATAAAACGCGAAAACGAAGTTTTGGTCCTAACTCAACACTTACATTTAGAAATCTCCCTGGAACCCCAAAATTGTGGGCAATAACTCATGAAAACGGGCCATAAAAC
This sequence comes from Avena longiglumis, assembly GCA_030063025.1. Classification (NCBI taxonomy): domain Eukaryota; kingdom Viridiplantae; phylum Streptophyta; class Magnoliopsida; order Poales; family Poaceae; genus Avena; species Avena longiglumis. The sequence continues at coordinate 508,470,377 of CP125978.1, forward strand.
ATGAAAACGATGATTTTTTGGTCATAAATTTCAAAAATATATCGGGTCTTAGGTTGGGGTAAATCGCCCTGGAACACCTAAACAGTGGGCACCAGCTCATGAAAACGGCCAAAATCGTGAAAATGACTTCTTTGTGACATCTTTTAAACATCTATCGGGTCTTACAGGCCATGTTAGCCGCCCGAGAACTCCAAAACTGTGGGTAATAGGTCATGAAAACAACCATAAAACGTGAAAACAACGAGTGCTTGGTGATAACTCTCATACATGTACCGGGTCTTACATTCGTTGTAAATCGCCCTAGAACCCCCAAACTATGGACAATAGGTCATGAAAAAGGCGATAAAACGTGAAAACGAATAGATTTTGGGGTGATAACGCTCAAACATGTCTAGGGTCTTATGGCTCATGCAAATCTCCATGGAACCCCAAACTATGGGCAATAGCTCATGAAAACGGCCATAAAACGCGAAAACGACGAGTTTTTTGTTATATCTGTCAAACATGAATCGAGTCTTACGGGCCATGCAAATCGCCCTCGAACCCTAAAACTATGGGAAATAACTCATGGAAACGGCTATAAAACACGAAAACGACGAGTTTTGGGTCCTAACTCTCAACACTTACAGTCATTAGAAATCTCCCTGGAATCCCAAAATTGTGGGCAATAACTCATGAAAACGGCCATAAAACATGAAAACGATGAGTTTTTGGTCATAACTCTCAAACATGTATCGGGTCTTTGGTGAGTGTCAAATGCCCCGGAACCCCAAAATAGTGGGCAACAGCTCATGAAAACGGCCATAAAACATGAAAATAACGAGTTATTTTTTATATATCTTTAAGATGTATCGAGTCTTACAGGCCATATTAGTCGCCCTTGAAACCCAAAACTGTGGGTAGTAGGTCATGAAAGTGGCCATAAAACGTGAAATTAAAGAATGATTGATGATAACTCTCATACATGTATCGGGTCTTACATTCGTTGTAAATGGCCCTAGAACCCCCCCCTCCCAACAATGGACAATAGGACATGAAAACGACGATAAAACATGAAAACGAATAGTTTTTGGTGATAACTCTCAAACATGGCTGGGGTCTTACGGGCCATGCAAATCTCCAAGGAACCCCAAAAATATGGGGAATAGCTCCTGAAAACGGCCATAAAACACGAAAACGATGAGTTTTTGGTCTTAACTCTCAAACATGTATCAGGTCTTACGGTCGTTATAAAACTATGGACAATAACTCATGAAAACGGCCATAAACGTGAAAATGATGAGTTTTTGGTCGTAACTCTGAAACACTTACGGTCATTACAAATCTCTTTGGAACCCCAAAATTGTGGGCAATAACTCATGAAAACGGCCATAAAACGTGAAAACGTTGAGTTTTTGGTCATAACTCTCAAACATGTATTGGGTCTTAGGTCAGTGTAAATGCCCTGAAACCGAAAAACAACGGGCAATAGCCCACAAAAATGGCGATAAAACATGAAAATGACAAGTTATTTTTTATATCTCTTTAACACGTATCGAGTCTTACGTGCCATATTATTCACCCTGGAACCCCAAAACTGTGGGTAATAGCTCATGAAAATGGCCATAATACGTGAAATTGACGAATGATTGGTGATAAACTCTCATACATGTACCGGGTTTTACATTCGTTCTAAATCGTCCTAGAACCCCAAACTATGGACAATAGGTCATGAAACGACGAAAAATCGTCAAAATGAATAGTTTGGGGTGATAACTCTCAAACATGTCTGGGATCTTATGGGTCATGCAAATCTCCATGGAACCCAAAAACTATGGGCAATAGCTCATGAAAATGGCCATAAAACACGAAAACGACGAGTTTTTTGTTATATATGTCAAACATGAATCGGGTCTTACGGGCCATGCAAATCTCCCTCGAACCCTAAAACTATGGGAAATTACTCATGAAAACGGCTATAAAACGCGAAAACGACGAGTTTTGGGTCCTAACTCTCAACGCTTACATTCGTTAGAAATCTCCCTGGAACCCCAAAATTGTGGGCAATATCTCATGAAAACGGGCCATAAAACATGAAAACGATGATTTTTTGTCATAAATTTCAAAAATATATCGGGTCTTAGGTCGGGGTAAATCGCCCTAGAACACCTAAACAGTGGGCAACAGCTCATGAAAACGGCCAAAAACGTGAAAATGACTTCTTTGTGACATCTTTTAAACATCTATCGGGTCTTACAGGCCATGTTAGCCGCCCGAGAACTCCAAAAATGTGGGTAATAGCTCATGAAAACAACCATAAAACGTGAAAACGACGAGTGCTTGGTGATAACTCTCATACATGTACCGGGTCTTACATTCGTTGTAAATCGCCCTAGAACCCCCAAACTATGGACAATAGGTCATGAAAAAGGCGATAAAACGTGAAAACGAATAGATTTTGGTGATAACTCTCAAACATGTCTTGGGTCTTATGGGCCATGCAAATCTCCATGGAACCCCAAACTATGGGCAATAGCTCATGAAAACGGCCATAAAACGCGAAAATGACAAGTTTTTGGTCATATCTCTCAAACATGAATCGAGTCTTACGGGCCATGCAAATCTCCCTTGAACCCCAAAACTATGGGAAATAACTCATGGAAACGGCTATAAAACACGAAAACGACGAGTTTTGGGTCCTAACTCTCAACACTTACAATCATTAGAAATCTTCCTGGAACCCCAAAATTGTGGGCAATAACTCATGAAAACGGCCATAAAACGTGAAAACGATGAGTTTTTGGTCATAACTCTCAAACATGTATTGGGTCTTTGGTGAGTGTCAAATGCCCCGGAACCCCAAAATAGTGGGCAACAGCTCATGAAAACGGCCATAAAACATGAAAATGACGAGTTATTTTTTATATATCTTTAAGATGTATCGAGTCTTACAGGCCATATTAGTCGACCTTGAACCCCAAAACTGTGGGTAGTAGGTCATGAAAGCGGCCATAAAACGTGAAATTAAAGAAAGATTGATGATAACTCTCATACATGTATCGGGTCTTACATTCGTTGTAAATGGCCCTAGAACCCCCCAACAATGGACAATAGGACATGAAAACGACGATAAAACATGAAAACGGATAGTTTTTGGTGATAACTCTCAAACATGGCTAGGGTCTTACGGGCCATGCAAATCTCCATGGAACCCCAAAATATGGGGAATAGATCCTCAAAACGGCCATAAAACACGAAAACGATAATTTTTTGGTCTTAACTCTCAAACATGTATCAGGTCTTATGGTCGTTATAAAACTATGGACAATAACTCGTGAAAAGGGCCATAAACATGAAAATGATGAGTTTTGGTCGAATCAAACACTTACGGTCATTACAAATCTCTTTGGAACCCCAAAATTGTGGGCAATAACTCATGAAAACGGCCATAAAACGTGAAAACGTTGAGTTTTTGGTCATAACTCTCAAACATGTATTGGGTCTTAGGTCAGTGTAAATGCCCTGAAACCGAAAAACAACGGGCAATAGCCCACAAAAATGGCGATAAAACATGAAAATGACAAGTTATTTTTTATATCTCTTTAACACGTATCGAGTCTTACGTGCCATATTATTCACCCTGGAACCCCAAAACTGTGGGTAATAGCTCATGAAAATGGCCATAAAACGTGAAATTGACGAATGATTGGTGATAAACTCTCATACATGTACCGGGTTTTACATTCGTTCTAAATCGTCCTAGAACCCCAAACTATGGACAATAGGTCATTAAACGACGAAAAATCGTCAAAATGAATAGTTTGGGTGATAATGCTCAAACATGTCTGGGGTCTTATGGGTCATGCAAATCTCCATGGAACCCCAAAACTATGGGCAATAACTCTTGAAAATGGCCATAAAAAATGAAAACGACGAGTTTTTTGTTATATCTGTCAAACATGAATCGGATCTTACGGGCCATGCAAATCGCCCTCGAACCCTAAAACTATGGGAAATAACTCATGAAAACGGCTATAAAACCCGAAAACCACGAGTTTCGGGTCCTAACTCTCAACACTTACAGTCGTTAGAAATCTCCCTGGAACCCCAAAATTGTGGGCAATAACTCATGAAAACGGGCCATAAAACATGAAAACGATGATTTTTTGGTCATAAATTTCAAAAATATATCGGGTCTTAGGTCGGGTAAATCGCCCTGGAACACCTAAAAAGTGGGCACCAGCTCATGAAAACGCCAAAACGTGAAAATGACTTCTTTGTGACATCTTTAAACATCTATCGGTCTTATGTGCCATGTTAGCCGCCGAGAACTCCAAAACTGTGGGTAATAGGTCATGAAAACAACCATAAAACGTGAAAACGACGAGTGCTTGGTGATAACTCTCATACATGTACCGGGTCTTACATTCGCTGTAAATCGCCTAGAACCCCAAACTATGGACAATAGGTCATGAAAAGGCGATAAAACGTGAAAACGAATAGATTTTGGTGATAACTCTCAAACATGTCTTGGGTCTTATGGGCCATGCAAATCTCCATGGAACCCCAAACTATGGGCAATAGCTCATGAAACGGCCATAAAACGCGAAAATGACAAGTTTTTGGTCATATCTCTCAAACATGAATCGAGTCTTACGCCATGCAAATCTCCCTTGAACCCCAAAACTATGGGAAATAACTCATGGAAACGGCTATAAAACACGAAAACGACGAAGTTTTGGGTCCTAACTCTCAACACTTACAAATATTAGAAATCTTCGAACCCCAAAATTGTGGGCAATAACTCATGAAAACGTCCATAAAACGTGAAAACGATGAGTTTTTGGTCATAACTCTCAAACATGTATTGGGTCTTTGCTGAGTGTCAAATGCCCCGGAACCCCAAAATAGTGGGCAACAGCTCATGAAAACGGCCATAAAACATGAAAATGACGAGTTATTTTTTATATCTCTTTAAGATGTATCGAGTCTTACAGGCCATATTAGTCGACCTTGAACCCCAAAACTGTGGGTAGTATCTCATGAAAGCGGCCATAAAACGTAAAATTAAAGAATGATTGATGAAAACTCTCATACATGTATCGGGTCTTACTTTCGTTGTAAATGGCCCTAGAACCCCCCCCCCCCAACAATGGACAATAGGACATGAAAACGACGATAAAACATGAAAACGAATAGTTTTTGGTGATAACCCTCAAACATGTCTAGGGTCTTACGGGCCATGCAAATCTCCATGGAACCCCAAAAATATGGGGAATAGCTCCTCAAAACAGCCATAAAACACGAAAACGGTGAGTTTTTGGTCTTAACTCTCAAACATGTATCATGTCTTACGGTCGTTATAAAACTATGGACAATAACTCGTGAAAACGGCCATAAACGTGAAAATGATGAGTTTTTGGTCGTAACTCTGAAACACTTACGGTCATTACAAATCTCTTTGGAACCCCAAAATTGTGGGCAATAACTCATGAAAATGGCCATAAAACGTGAAAACGTTGAGTTTTTGGTCATAACTCTCAAACATGTATTGGGTCTTAGGTCAGTGTAAATGCCCTGAAACCGAAAAACAACGGGCAATAGCCCACAAAAATGGCGATAAAACATGAAAATGACAAGTTATTTTTTATATCTCTTTAACACGTCTCAAGTCTTACGTGCCATATTATTCACCCGAACCCCAAAACTATGGGTAATAGCTCATGAAAATGGCCATAATACGTGAAATTGACGAATGATTGGTGATAAACTCTCATACATGTACCGGGTTTTACATTCGTTCTAAATCGTCCTAGAACCCCAAACTATGGGCAATAGGTCATGAAACGAAAAATCGCAAAATGAATAGTTTGGTGCGATAACTCTCACACATGGATGGGGTCTTATGGGTCACGCAAAGCTCTATGGAACCCCAAAACTATGGGCAATAACTCATGAAAATGGCCATAAAACACGAAAACGACGAGTTTTTTGTTATATCTGTCAAACATGAATCGGGTCTTACGGGCCATGCAAATCGCCCTCGAACCCTAAAACTATGGGAAATAACTCATGAAAACGGTTATAAAACCCGAAAACGACGAGTTTTGGGTCCTAACTCTCAACACTTACAGTCTTTGAGAATCTCCCGGGAACCCCAAAATTGTGGGCAATAACTCATGAAAACGGGCCATAAAACATGAAAACGATGATTTTTTGGTCATAAATTTCAAAAATATATCGGGTCTTAGGTCGGTGTAAATCGCCCTGGAACACCTAAACAAAGGCACCAGCTCATGAAAACGGCCAAAACGTGAAAATGACTTCTTTGTGACATCTTTTAAACATCTATCGGGTCTTACAGCCATGTTAGCCCGAGAACTCCAAAACTGTGGGTAATAGGTCATGAAAACAACCATAAAACGTGAAAACGACGAGTGCTTGGTGATAACTCTCATACATGTACCGGTCTTACATTCGCTAAATCGCCCTAGAACCCCAAACTATGGACAATAGGTCATGAAAAGGCGATAAACGTGAAAACGAATAGATTTTGGTGATAACTCTCAAACATGTCTTGGGTCTTATGGGCCATGCAAATCTCCATGGAACCCCAAACTATGGGCAATAGCTCATGAAAACGGCCATAAAACGCGAAAATGACAAGTTTTTGGTCATATCTCAAACATGAATCGAGTCTTACGGCCATGCAAATCCCTTGAACCCCAAAACTATGGGAAATAACTCATGGAAACGGCTATAAAACACGAAAACGACGAGTTTTGGGTCCTAACTCTCAACACTTACAATATTAGAAATCTCCCGAACCCCAAAATTGTGGGCAATAACTCATGAAAACGGCCATAAAACGTGAAAACGATGAGTTTTGGTCATAACTCAAACATGTATCGGGTCTTTGGTGAGTGTCAAATGCCCCGAACCCAAAATAGTGGGCAACAAACATGAAAACGGCCATAAAACATGAAAATGACGAAGTTATTTTTATATCTCTTTAAGATGTATCGAGTCTTACAGCCATATTAGTCGCCTTGAACCCCAAAACTGGGTAGTAGCTCATGAAAGCGGCCATAAAACATGAAATTAAAGAATGATTGATGATAACTCTCATACATGTATCGGGTCTTACATTCGTTGTAAATGGCCCTAGACCCCCCCCAACAATGGACAATAGGACATGAAAACGACGATAAAACATGAAAACGAATAGTTTTTGGTGATAACTCTCAAACATGGCTAGGGTCTTACGGGCCATGCAAATCTCCATGGAACCCCAAAAATATGGGGAATAGCTCCTCAAAACGGCCATAAAACACGAAAACGATGAGTTTTTGGTCTTAACTCTCAAACATGTATCAGGTCTTACGGTCGTTATAAAACTATGGACAATAACTCATGAAAACGGCCATAAACGTGAAAATGATGAGTTTTTGGTCGTAACTCTGAAACACTTACGGTCATTACAAATCTCTTTGGAACCCCAAAATTGTGGGCAATAACTCATGAAAACGGCCATAAAACGTGAAAACGTTGAGTTTTTGGTCATAACTCTCAAAAATGTATTGGGTCTTAGGTCGTGTAAATGCCCCAAACCGAAAAACAACGGGCAATAGCCCACAAAATGGCGATAAAACATGAAAATGACAAGTTATTTTTATATCTCTTTAACACGACGAGTCTTACGTGCCATATTATTCACCCTGGAACCCCAAAACTGTGGGTAATAGCTCATGAAAATGGCCATAAAACGTGAAATTGACGAATGATTGGTGATAAACTCTCATACATGTGCCGGGTTTTACATTCGTTCTAAATCGTCCTAGAACCCCAAACTATGGACAATAGGTCATGAAACGACGAAAAATCGTCAAAATGAATAGTTTGGGGTGATAACGCTCAAACATGTATGGGTCTTATGGGTCATGCAAATCTCCATGGAACCCCAAAACTATGGGCAATAACTCATGAAAATGGCCATAAAACACGAAAACGACGAGTTTTTTGGTATATCTGTCAAACATGAATCGGGTCTTACGGGCCATGCAAATCGCCTCGAACACTAAAACTATGAGAAATAACTCATGAAAACGGCTATAAAACCCGAAAACGACGAGTTTTGGGTCCTAACTCTCAACGCTTACATTCGTTAGAAATCTCCCTGGAACCCCAAAATTGTGGGCAATAACTCATGAAAACGGCCATAAAACATGAAAACGATGATTTTTGGTCATAAATTTCAAAATATATCGGGTCTTAGGTCGGGTAAATCGCTCGAACACCTAAACAAAGGCACCAGCTCATGAAAACGGCCAAAACGTGAAAATGACTTCTTTGTGACATCTTTAAACATCTATCGTCTTACAGCCATGTTAGCCGCCCGAGAACTCCAAAATGTGGGTAATAGGTCATGAAAACAACCATAAAACGTGAAAACGACGAAGTGCTTGGTGATAACTCTCATACATGTACCGGTCTTACATTCGCTGTAAATCGCCTAGAACCCCAAACTATGGACAATAGGTCATGAAAAAGGCGATAAAACGTGAAAACGAATAGATTTTGGTGATAACTCTCAAACATGTCTTGGGTCTTATGGGCCATGCAAATCTCCATGGAACCCCAAACTATGGGCAATAGCTCATGAAAACGCCATAAACGCGAAAATGACAAGTTTTTGGTCATATCTCTCAAACATGAATCGAGTCTTACGCCATGCAAATCTCCTTGAACCCGAAAAATATGGGCAATAGCGCATGAAAACGGCTATAAAACACGAAAACGACGAGTTTTGGGTCCTAAATCTCAACACTTACAGTCATTAGAAATCTCCCTGGAACCCCAAAATTGTGGGCAATAACTCATGAAAACGGCCATAAAACGAGAAAACGATGAGTTTTTGGTCATAACTCTCAAACATGTATCGGGTCTTTGGTGAGTGTCAAATGCCCTGGAACCCCAAAATAGTGGGCAACAGCTCATGAAAACGGCCATAAAACATGAAAATGACGAGTTATTTTTTATATCTCTTTAAGATGTATCGAGTCTTACAGGCCATATTAGTCGCCCTTGAACCCCAAAACTGTGGGTAGTAGCTCATGAAAGCGGCCATAAAACGTGAAATTAAAGAATGATTGATGATAACTCTCATACATGTATCGGGTCTTACATTCGTTGTAAATGGCCCTAGAACCCCCCCCAACAATGGACAATAGGACATGAAAACGACGATAAAACATGAAAACGAATAGTTTTTGGTGATAACTCTCAAACATGGCTAGGGTCTTACGGGCCATGCAAATCTCCATGGAACCCCAAAAATATGGGGAATAGCTCCTGAAAACGGCCATAAAACACGAAAACGATGAGTTTTTGGTCTTAACTCTCAAACATGTATCAGGTCTTACGGTCGTTATAAAACTATGGACAATAACTCATGAAACGCCATAAACGTGAAAATGATGAGTTTTTGGTCGTAACTCTGAAACACTTACGGTCATTACAAATCTCTTTGGAACCCCAAAATTGTGGGCAATAACTCATGAAAACGGCCATAAAACGTGAAAACGTTGAGTTTTTGGTCATAACTCTCACACATGTATTGGGTCTTAGGTCAGTGTAAATGCCCTGAAACCGAAAAACAACGGGCAATAGCCCACAAAAATGACGATAAAACATGAAAATGACAAGTTATTTTTTATATCTCTTTAACACGTATGGAGTCTTAGGTGCCATATTATTCACCCTGGAACCCCAAAACTGTGGGTAATAGCTCATGAAAATGGCCATAAAACGTGAAATTGACGAATGATTGGTGATAAACTCTCATACATGTACCGGGTTTTACATTCGTTCTAAATCGACCTAGAACCCCAAACTATGGACAATAGGTCATGAAACGACGAAAAATCGTCAAAATGAATAGTTTGGGGTGATAACGCTCAAACATGTCTGGGGTCTTATGGGTCATGCAAGTCTCCATGGAACCCCAAAACTATGGGCAATAACTTGAAAATGGCCATAAAACACGAAAACGACGAAGTTTTTGTTATATCTCAAACATGAATCGGGTCTTACGCCATGCAAATCGCCTAACCCCTAAAACTATGGGAAATAACTCATGAAAACGGCTATAAAACCGAAAACGACGAAGTTTTGGGTCCTAACTCTCAACACTTACAACGTTAGAAATCTCCCGAACCCCAAAATTGTGGGCAATAACTCATGAAAACGGGCCATAAAACATGAAAACGATGATTTTTGGTCATAAATTTCAAAAATATATCGGGTCTTAGGTCGGGTAAATCGCCTCGAACACCTAAACAAGGGCACCAGCTCATGAAAACGCCAAAAACGTGAAAATGACTTCTTTGTGACATCTTTTAAACATCTATCGGGTCTTACAGCCATGTTAGCCGCCCGAGAACTCCAAAACTGTGGTAATAGGTCATGAAAACAACCATAAAACGTGAAAACGACGAGTGCTTGGTGATAACTCTCATACATGTACCGGGTCTTACATTCGTTGTAAATCGCCCTAGAACCCCCAAACTATGGACAATAGGTCATGAAAAAGGCGATAAAACGTGAAAACGAATAGATTTTGGTGATAACTCTCAAACATGTCTTGGGTCTTATGGGCCATGCAAATCTCCATGGAACCCCAAACTATGGGCAATAGCTCATGAAAACGGCCATAAAACGCGAAAATGACAAGTTTTTGGTCATATCTCTCAAACATGAATCGAGTCTTACGGGCCATGCAAATCTACCTTGAACCCCAAAACTATGGGAAATAACTCATGGAAACGGCTATAAAAAACGAAAACGACGAGTTTTGGGTCATAACTCTCAACACTTACAAATATTAGAAATCTCCCGAACCCCAAAATTGTGGGCAATAACTCATGAAAACGGCCATAAAACGTGAAAACGATGAGTTTTTGGTGATAACTCAAACATGTATTGGGTCTTTGGTGAGTGTCAAATGCCCGAACCCAAAATAGTGGGCAACAAACATGAAAACGGCCATAAAACATGAAAATGACGTGTTATTTTTTATGTCTCTTTAAGATGTATCGAGTCTTACAGGCCATATTAGTCGCCCTTGAACCCCAAAACTGTGGGTAGTAGCTCATGAAAGCGGCCATAAAACGTGAAATTAAGGAATGATTGATGATAACTCTCATACATGTATCGGGTCTTACATTCGTTGTAAATGGCCCTAGACCCCCCCAACAATGGACAATAGGACATGAAAACGACGATAAAACATGAAAACGAATAGTTTTTGGTGATAACTCTCAAACATGGCTAGGGTCTTACGGGCCATGCAAATCTCCATGGAACCCCAAAAATATGGGGAATAGCTCCTCAAAATGGCCATAAAACACGAAAACGATGAGTTTTTGGTCTTAACTCTCAAACATGTATCAGGTCTTACGGTCGTTATAAAACTATGGACAATAACTCATGAAAACGGCCATAAACGTGAAAATGATGAGTTTTTGGTCGTAACTCAAACACTTACGGTCATTACAAATCTCATTGGAACCCCAAAATTCTGGGCAATAACTCATGAAAACGGCCATCAAACGTGAAAACGTTGAGTTTTTGGTCATAACTCTCAAACATGAATTGGGTCTTAGGTCAGTGTAAATGCTCAAACCGAAAAACAACGGCAATAGCCCACAAAATGGCGATAAAACATGAAAATGACAAGTTATTTTTATATCTCTTTAACACGACGAGTCTTACGTGCCATATTATTCACCCCGAACCCCAAAACTGTGGTAATAGCTCATGAAAATGGCCATAAAACGTGAAATTGACGAATGATTGGTGATAAACTCTCATACATGTACCGGTTTTACATTCGTTTAAATCGCCCTAGAACCCCAAACTATGGACAATAGGTCATGAAACGATTTAAAAATCGCAAAATGAATAGTTTGGGGTGATAACGCTCAAACATGTCTGGGTCTTATGGGTCATGCAAATTCCATGGAACCCCAAAACTATGGGCAATAACTCTTGAAAATGGCCATAAAACACGAAAACGACGAAGTTTTTGTTATATCTCAAACATGAATCGGTCTTACGGCCATGCAAATCGCCTCGAACCCTAAAACTATGGGAAATAACTCATGAAAACGGCTATAAAACCCGAAACGACGAAGTTTTGGGTCCTAACTCTCAACACTTACAAGTTAGAAATCCCCGAACCCCAAAATTGTGGGCAATAACTCATGAAAACGGGCCATAAAACATGAAAACGATGATTTTTGGTCATAAATTTCAAAAATATATCGGGTCTTAGGTCGGGTAAATCGCCTCGAACACCTAAACAAAGGGCACCAGCTCATGAAAACGCCAAAACGTGAAAATGACTTCTTTGTGACATCTTTTAAACATCTATCGGGTCTTACAGCCATGTTAGCCACCGAGAACTCCAAAACTGTGGGTAATAGGTCATGAAAACAACCATAAAACGTGAAAACGACGAAGTGCTTGGTGATAACTCTCATACATGTACGGGTCTTACATTCGCTGTAAATCGCCTAGAACCCCAAACTATGGACAATAGGTCATGAAAAGGCGATAAAACGTGAAAACGAATAGATTTTGGTGATAACTCTCAAACATGTCTTGGGTCTTATGGGCCATGCAAATCTCCATGGAACCCCAAACTATGGGCAATAGCTCATGAAAACGGCCATAAAACGCGAAAATGACAAGTTTTTGGTCATATCTCTCAAACATGAATCGAGTCTTACGCCATGCAAATCTCCTTGAACCCCAAAACTATGGGAAATAACTCATGGAAACGGCTATAAACACGAAAACGACGAAGTTTTGGGTCCTAACTCAACACTTACAAATATTAGAAATCTCCTCGAACCCCAAAATTGTGGGCAATAACTCATGAAAACGCCATAAACGTGAAAACGATGAGTTTTTGGTCATAACTCTCAAACATGTATTGGGTCTTTGGTGAGTGTCAAATGCCCTGAACCCCAAAATAGTGGGCAACAACCATGAAAACGCCATAAAACATGAAAATGACGAAGTTATTTTTATATCTCTTTAAGATGTATCGAGTCTTACAGCCATATTAGTCGCCCTTGAACCCCAAAACTGTGGGTAGTAGCTCATGAAAGCGCCATAAAACGTGAAATTAAAGAATGATTGATGATAACTCTCATACATGTATCGGGTCTTACATTCGCTGTAAATGGCCCTAGAACCCCCCAACAATGGACAATAGGACATGAAAACGACGATAAAACATGAAAACGAATAGTTTTGGTGATAACTCTCAAACATGGCTAGGGTCTTACGCCATGCAAATCTCCATGGAACCCCAAAAATATGGGGAATAGCTCAAAACGCCATAAAACACGAAAACGATGAGTTTTTGGTCTTAACTCAAACATGTATCGTGTCTTACGGTCGTTATAAAACTATGGACAATAACTCATGAAAACGGCCATAAACGTGAAAATGATGAGTTTTTGGTCGTAAATCAAACACTTACTGTCATTACAAATCTCTTTGGAAGCCCAAAATTGTGGGCAATAACTCATGAAAACGGCCATAAAACGTGAAAACGTTGAGTTTTTGGTCATAACTCTGAAACATGTATTGGGTCTTAGGTCGCTAAATGCCTCAAACCGAAAAACAACGGCAATAGCCCACAAAATGGCGATAAAACATGAAAATGACAAGTTATTTTTATATCTCTTTAACACGACGAGTCTTACGTGCCATATTATTCACCCGAACCCCAAAACTGGGTAATAGCTCATGAAAATGGCCATAAAACGTGAAATTGACGAATGATTGGTGATAAACTCTCATACATGTACCGGGTTTTACATTCGCTCTAAATCGCCCTAGAACCCCAAACTATGGACAATAGGTCATGAAACGACGAAAAATCGCCAAAATGAATAGTTTGGGGTGATAACTCAAACATGTCTGGGTCTTATGGGTCATGCAAATCTCCATGGAACCCCAAAACTATGGGCAATAACTCTTGAAAATGGCCATAAAACACGAAACGACGAAGTTTTTTGTTATATCTGCAAACATGAATCGGGTCTTACGGCCATGCAAATCGCTCGCCTCAACCCTAAAACTATGGGAAATAACTCATGAAAACGGCTATAAAACCCGAAACGACGAAGTTTTGGGTCCTAACTCTCAACACTTACAACGTTAGAAATCTCCCGAACCCCAAAATTGTGGGCAATAACTCATGAAAACGGGCCATAAAACATGAAAACGATGATTTTTGGTCATAAATTTCAAAAATATATCGGGTCTTAGGTCGGTCGGGTAAATCGCCTCGAACACCTAAACAAAGGCACCAGCTCATGAAAACGGCCAAAACGTGAAAATGACTTCTTTGTGACATCTTTTAAACATCTATCGGGTCTTACAGTGCCATGTTAGCCGCCCGAGAACTCCAAAACTGTGGGTAATAGGTCATGAAAACAACCATAAAACGTGAAAACGACGAAGTGCTTGGTGATAACTCTCATACATGTACCGGGTCTTACATTCAAGTAAATCGCCTAGAACCCCAAACTATGGACAATAGGTAATGAAAAGGCGATAAAACGTGAAAACGAATAGATTTTGGTGATAACTCTCAAACATGTCTTGGGTCTTATGGGCCATGCAAATCTCCATGGAACCCCAAACTATGGGCAATAGCTCATGAAAACGGCCATAAAACGCGAAAATGACAAGTTTTTGGTCATATCTCTCAAACATGAATCGAGTCTTACGGGCCATGCAAATCTCCCTTGAACCCCAAAACTATGGGAAATAACTCATGGAAACGGCTATAAAAAACGAAAACGACGAGTTTTGGGTCCTAACTCTCAACACTTACAGTCATTAGAAATCTCCCTGGAACCCCAAAATTGTGGGCAATAACTCATGAAAACGGCCATAAAACGTGAAAACGATGAGTTTTTGGTCATAACTCTCAAACATGTATTGGGTCTTTGGTGAGTGTCAAATGCCCTGGAACCCCAAAACAGTAGGCAACAGCTCATGAAAACGACCATAAAACATGAAAATGACGAGTTATTTTTATATCTCTTTAAGATGTATCGAGTCTTACAGGCCATATTAGTCGCCCTTGAACCCCAAAACTGTGGGTAGTAGCTCATGAAAGCGGCCATAAAACGTGAAATTAAATAATGATTGATGATAACTCTCATAGATGTACCGGGTCTTACATTCATTGTAAATGGCCCTAGAACCCCCCCCCCCCAAACAATGGACAATAGGACATGAAAACGACGATAAAACATGAAAACGAATAGTTTTTGGTGATAACTCTCAAACATGGCTAGGGTCTTACGGGCCATGCAAATCTCCATGGAACCCCAAAAATATGGGGAATAGCTCCTCAAAACGGCCATAAAACACGAAAACGATGAGTTTTTGGTCTTAACTCTCAAACATGTATCAGGTCTTACGGTCGTTATAAAACTATGGAGAATAACTCATGAAAACGGCCATAAACGTGAAAATGATGAGTTTTTGGTGTAACTCTGAAACACTTACGGTCATTACAAATCTCTTTGGAACCCCAAAATTGTGGGAAATAACTCATGAAAACGCCATAAAACGTGAAAACGCTGAGTTTTTGGTCATAACTCTCAAACATGTATTGGGTCTTAGGTCGCTGTAAATGCCCTCAAACCGAAAAACAACGGCAATAGCCCACAAAATGGCGATAAAACATGAAAATGACAAGTTATTTTTATATCTCTTTAACACGACGAGTCTTACGTGCCATATTATTCACCCGAACCCCAAAACTGTGGGTAATAGCTCATGAAAATGGCCATAAAACGTGAAATTGACGAATGATTGGTGATAAACTCTCATACATGTACCGGTTTTACATTCGTTTCTAAATCGCCCTAGAACCCCAAACTATGGACAATAGGTCATGAAACGCATTAAAAATCGTCAAAATGAATAGTTTGGGGTGATAACGCTCAAACATGTCTGGGGTCTTATGGGTCATGCAAATCTCCATGGAACCCCAAAACTATGGGCAATAACTCTTGAAAATGGCCATAAAACACGAAAACGACGAGTTTTTTGTTATATCTGTCAAACATGAATCGGGTCTTACGGGCCATGCAAATCGCCCTCGAACCCTAAAACTATGGGAAATAACTCATGAAAACGGCTATAAAACCCGAAAACGACGAGTTTTGGGTCCTAACTCTCAACACTTACAGTCGTTAGAAATCTCCCTGGAACCCCAAAATTGTGGGCAATAACTCATGAAAACGGGCCATAAAACATGAAAACGATGATTTTTTGGTCATAAATTTCAAAAATATATCGGGTCTTAGGTCGGGGTAAATCGCCCTAGAACACCTAAACAGTGCGCACCAGCTCATGAAAACGGCCAAAAACCTGAAAATGACTTCTTTGTGACATCTTTTAAACATCTACCGGGTCTTACAGGCCATGTTAGCCGCCCGAGAACTCCAAAACTATGGGTAATAGGTCATGAAAACAACCATAAAACGTGAAAACGACGAGTGCTTGGTGATAACTCTCATACATGTACCGGGTCTTACATTCGTTGTAAATCGCCCTAGAACCCCCAAACTATGGACAATAGGTCATGAAAAAGGCGATAAAACGTGAAAACGAATAGATTTTGGTGATAACTCTCAAACATGTCTTGGGTCTTATGGGCCATGCAAATCTCCATGGAACCCCAAACTATGGGCAATAGCTCATGAAGACGGCCATAAAACGCGAAAATGACAAGTTTTTGGTCATATCTCTCAAACATGAATCGAGTCATACGGGCCATGCAAATCTCCCTTGAACCCCAAAACTATGGGAAATAACTCATGGAAACGGCTATAAAACACGAAAACGACGAGTTTTGGGTCCTAACTCAACACTTACAACATTAGAAATCTCCCTGGAACCCCAAAATTGTGGGCAATAACTCATGAAAACGGCCATAAAACGAGAAAACGATGAGTTTTTGGTCATAACTCTCAAACATGTATCGGGTCTTTGGTGAGTGTCAAATGCCCTGGAACCCCAAAATAATGGGCAACAGCTCATGAAAACGGCCATAAAACATGAAAATGACGAAGTTATTTTTATATCTCTTTAAGATGTATCGAGTCTTACAGGCCATATTAGTCGCCCTTGAACCCCAAAACTGTGGGTAGTAGCTCATGAAAGCGGCCATAAAACGTGAAATTAAAGAATGATTGATGATAACTCTCATACATGTATCCGGTCTTACATTCGTTGTAAATGGCCCTAGAACCCCCCCCCCAACAATGGACAATAGGACATGAAAACGACGATACAACATGAAAACGAATAGTTTTTGGTGATAACTCTCAAACATGGCTAGGGTCTTACGGGCCATGCAAATCTCCATGGAACCCCAAAAATATGGGGAATAGATCCTCAAAACGGCCATAAAAGACGAAAACGATGAGTTTTTGGTCTTAACTCTCAAACATGTATCAGGTCTTACGGTCGTTATAAAACTATGGACAATAACTCATGAAAACGGCCATAAACATGAAAATGATGAGTTTTTGGTCGTAACTCTAAAACACTTACGGTCATTACAAATCTCTTCGGAACCCCAAAATTGTGGGCAATAACTCATGAAAACGGCCATAAAACGTGAAAACGATGAGTTTTTGGTCATAACTCTCAAACATGTATTGGGTCTTAGGTCAGTGTAAATGCCCTGAAACCGAAAAACAACGGGCAATAGCCCACAAAAATGGCGATAAAACATGAAAATGACAAGTTATTTTTTATATCTCTTTAAAACGTATCGAGTCTTACGTGCCATATTATTCACCCTGGAACCCCAAAACTGTGGGTAATAGCTCATGAAAATGGCCATAAAACGTGAAATTGACGAATGATTGGTGATAAACTCTCATACATGTACCGGGTTTTACATTCGTTTAAATCGCCCCTAGAACCCCAAACTATGGACAATAGGTCATGAAACGACGAAAAATCGTCAAAATGAATAGTTTGGTGCGATAACTCTCAAACATGTCTGGGGTCTTATGGGTCATGCAAATCTCCATGGAACCCCAAAACTATGGGCAATAAATCTTAAAAATGGCCACAAAACACGAAAACGACGAGTTTTTTGTTATAACTGTCAAACATGAATCGGGTCTTACGGGCCATGCAAATCGCCCTCGAACCCTAAAACTATGGGAAATAACTCATGAAAACGGTTATAAAACCCGAAAACGACGAGTTTTGGGTCCTAACTCTCAACACTTACAGTCTTTGAGAATCTCCCGGGAACCCCAAAATTGTGGGCAATAACTCATGAAAACGGGCCATAAAACATGAAAACGATGATTTTTTGGTCATAAATTTCAAAAATATATCGGGTCTTAGGTCGGTGTAAATCGCCCTGGAACACCTAAACAGTGGGCACCAGCTCATGAAAACGGCCAAAAACGTGAAAATGACTTCTTTGTGACATCTTTTAAACATCTATCGGGTCTTACAGGCCATGTTAGCCGCCCGAGAACTCCAAAACTGTGGGTAATAGCTCATGAAAACAACCATAAAACGTGAAAACGACGAGTGCTTGGTGATAACTCTCATACATGTATCGGGTCTTACATTCGTTGTAAATCGCCCTAGAACCCCCAAACTATGGACAATAGGTCATGAAAAAGGCGATAAAACGTGAAAACGAATAGATTTTGGTGATAACTCTCAAACATGTCTTGGGTCTTATGGGCCATGCAAATCTCCATGGAACCCCAAAACTATGGGCAATAGCTCATGAAAACGGCCATAAAACGCGAAAATGACAAGTTTTTGGTCATATCTCTCAAACATGAATCGAGTCTTACGGGCCATGCAAATCTCCCTTGAACCCCAAAACTATGGGAAATAACTCATGGAAACGGCTATAAAAAACGAAAACGACGAGTTTTGGGTCCTAACTCTCAACACTTACAGTCATTAGAAATCTCCCTGGAACCCCAAAATTGTGGGCAATAACTCATGAAAACGTCCATAAAACGTGAAAACGATGAGTTTTTGGTCATAACTCTCAAACATGTATTGGGTCTTTGGTGAGTGTCAAATGCCCCGGAACCCCAAAATAGTGGGCAACAACTCATTAAAACGGCCATAAAACATGAAAATGACGAGTTATTTTTTATATCTCTTTAAGATGTATCGAGTCTTACAGGCCATATTAGTCGCCCTTGAACCCCAAAACTGTGGGTAGTAGCTCATGAAAGCGGCCATAAAACGTGAAATTAAATAATGATTGATGATAACTCTCATAGATGTATCGGGTCTTACATTCGTTGTAAATGGCCCTAGAACCCCCCCCAACAATGGACAATAGGACATGAAAACGACGATAAAACATGAAAACGAATAGTTTTTGGTGATAACTCTCAAACATGGCTAGGGTCTTACGGGCCATGCAAATCTCCATGGAACCCCAAAAATATGGGGAATAGCTCTCAAAACGGCCATAAAACACGAAAACGATGAGTTTTTGGTCTTAACTCTCAAACATGTATCAGTCTTACTACGTTATAAAACTATGGACAATAACTCATGAAAACGGCCATAAACGTGAAAATGATGAGTTTTTGGTCGAATCAAACACTTACTCATTACAAATCTCTTTGAACCCCAAAATTGTGGGCAATAACTCATGAAAACGGCCATAAAACGTGAAAACGTTGAGTTTTTGGTCATAACTCTCAAACATGTATTGGGTCTTAGGTCAGTGAAAATGCCCTGAAACCGAAAAACAACAGGCAATAGCCCACAAAAATGGCGATAAAACATGAAAATGACAAGTTATTTTTATATCTCTTTAACACGACGAGTCTTACGTGCCATATTATTCACCCCGAACCCCAAAACTGTGGGTAATAGCTCATGAAAATGGCCATAAAACGTGAAATTGACGAATGATTGGTGATAAACTCATACATGTACCGGTTTTACATTCGCTCTAAATCGCCCTAGAACCCCAAACTATGGACAATAGGTCATGAAACGACGAAAAATCGCCAAAATGAATAGTTTGGGGTGATAACGCTCAAACATGTCTGGGTCTTATGGGTCATGCAAATTCCATGGAACCCCAAAACTATGGGCAATAACTCTGAAAATGGCTATAAAACACGAAAACGACGAGTTTTTTGTTATATCTGTCAAACATGAATCGGGTCTTACGGGCCATGCAAATCGCCCTCGAACCCTAAAACTATGGGAAATAACTCATGAAAACGGCTATAAAACCCGAAAACGACGAGTTTTGGGTCCTAACTCTCAACACTTACAGTCGTTAGAAATCTCCCTGGAACCCCAAAATTGTGGGCAATAACTCATGAAAACGGGCCATAAAACATGAAAACGATGATTTTTTGGTCATAAATTTCAAAAATATATCGGGTCTTAGGTCGGGTAAATCGCCTCGAACACCTAAACAAGGCACCAGCTCATGAAAACGCCAAAACGTGAAAATGACTTCTTTGTGACATCTTTAAACATCTATCGGGTCTTACAGCCATGTTAGCCCGAGAACTCCAAAACTGTGGGTAATAGGTCATGAAAACAACCATAAAACGTGAAAACGACGAAAAGCTTGGTGATAACTCATACATGTACCGGTCTTACATTCGCTGTAAATCGCCCTAGAACCCCAAACTATGGACAATAGGTCATGAAAAGGCGATAAAACGTGAAAACGAATAGATTTTGGTGATAACTCTCAAACATGTCTTGGGTCTTATGGGCCATGCAAATCTCCATGGAACCCCAAACTATGGGCAATAGCTCATGAAAACGCCATAAACGCGAAAATGACAAGTTTTTGGTCATATCTCTCAAACATGAATCGAGTCTTACGCCATGCAAATCTCCTTGAACCCCAAAACTATGGGAAATAACTCATGGAAACGGCTATAAAACACGAAACGACGAAGTTTTGGGTCCTAACTCTCAACACTTACAAATATTAGAAATCTCCGAACCCCAAAATTGTGGGCAATAACTCATGAAAACGCCATAAACGTGAAAACGATGAGTTTTTGGTCATAACTCTCAAACATGTATTGGGTCTTTGTGAGTGTCAAATGCCCGAACCCCAAAATAGTGGGCAACAACTCATGAAAACGGCCATAAAACATGAAAATGACGAAGTTATTTTTATATCTCTTTAAGATGTATCGAGTCTTACAGCCATATTAGTCGCCTTGAACCCCAAAACTGTGGGTAGTAGCTCATGAAAGCGCCATAAAACGTGAAATTAAAGAATGATTGATGATAACTCTCATACATGTATCGGGTCTTACATTCGCTGTAAATGGCCCTAGAACCCCCCAACAATGGACAATAGGACATGAAACGACGATAAAACATGAAAACGAATAGTTTTGGTGATAACTCTCAAACATGGCTAGGGTCTTACGGCCATGCAAATCTCCATGGAACCCCAAAAATATGGGGAATAGCTCCTAAAACGGCCATAAAACACGAAAACGATGAGTTTTTGGTCTTAACTCTCAAACATGTATCAGTCTTACGGTCATATAAAACTATGGACAATAACTCATGAAAACGGCCATAAACGTGAAAATGATGAGTTTTTGGTCGAACTCAAACACTTACTACATTACAAATCTCTTTGAACCCCAAAATTGTGGGCAATAACTCATGAAAACGGCCATAAAACGTGAAAACGCTGAGTTTTTGGTCATAACTCTCAAACATGTATTGGGTCTTAGGTCAGTAAATGCCTCAAACCGAAAAACAACGGGCAATAGCCCACAAAATGGCGATAAAACATGAAAATGACAAGTTATTTTTATATCTCTTTAACACGACGAGTCTTACGTGCCATATTATTCACCCTGGAACCCCAAAACTGTGGGTAATAGCTCATGAAAATGGCCATAAAACGTGAAATTGACGAATGATTGGTGATAAACTCTCATACATGTACCGGGTTTTACATTCGTTCTAAATCGTCCTAGAACCCCAAACTATGGACAATAGGTCATGAAACGACGAAAAATCGTCAAAATGAATAGTTTGGGGTGATAACGCTCAAACATGTCTGGGGTCTTATGGGTCATGCAAATCTCCATGGAACCCCAAAACTATGGGCAATAACTCTTGAAAATCGCCATAAAACACGAAAACGACGAGTTTTTTGTTATATCTGTCAAACATGAATTGGGTCTTACGGGCCATGCAAATCACCCTCGAACCCTAAAACTATGGGAAATAACTCATGAAAACGGCTATAAAACCTGGAAACGACGAGTTTTGGGTCCTAACTCTCAACACTTACAGTCGTTAGAAATCTCGCTGGAACCCCAAAATTGTGGGCAATAACTCATGGAAACGGGCCATAAAACATGAAAACGATGATTTTTTGGTCATAAATTTCAAAAATATATCGGGTCTTAGGTCGGGGTAAATCGCCCTGGAACACCTAAACAGTGGGCACCAGCTCATGAAAACGGCCAAAAACGTGAAAATGACTTCTTTGTGACATCTTTTAAACATCTATCGGGTCTTACAGGCCATGTTAGCCGCCCGAGAACTCCAAAACTATGGGTAATAGGTCATGAAACAACCAAAAACGTGAAAACGACGAGTGCTTGGTGATAACTCTCATACATGTACCGGGTCTCACATTCGTTGTAAATCGCCCTAGAACCCCCAAACTATGGACAATAGGTCATGAAAAAGGCGATAAAACGTGAAAACGAATAGATTTTGGTGATAACTCTCAAACATGTCTTGGGTCTTATGGGCCATGCAAATCTCCATGGAACCCCAAACTATGGGCAATAGCTCATGAAAACGGCCATAAAACGCGAAAATGACAAGTTTTTGGTCATATCTCTCAAACATGAATCGAGTCTTACGGACCATGCAAATCTCCCTTGAACCCCAAAACTATGGGAAATAACTCATCGAAACGGCTATATAAAACTAAAACGACGAGTTTTGGGTCCTAACTCTCAACACTTACAGTCATTAGAAATTTCCCTGGAACCCCAAAATTGTGGGCAATAACTCATGAAAACGGCCATAAAACGTGAAAACGATGAGTTTTTGGTCATAACTCTCAAACATGTATCGGGTCTTTGGTGAGTGTCAAATGCCCCGGAACCCCAAAATAGTGGGCAACAGCTCATGAAAACGGCCATAAAACATGAAAATGACGAGTTATTTTTTATATCTCTTTAAGATGTATCGAGTCTTACAGGCCATATTAGTCGCCCTTGAACCCCAAAACTGTGGGTAGTAGCTCATGAAAGCGGCCATAAAACGTGAAATTAAAGAATGATTGATGATAACTCTCATACATGTATCGGGTCTTACATTCGTTGTAAATGGCCCTAGACCCCCCCAACAATGGACAATAGGACATGAAAACGACGATAAAACATGAAAACGAATAGTTTTTGGTGATAACTCTCAAACATGGCTAGGGTCTTACGGGCCATGCAAATCTCCATGGAACCCCAAAAATATGGGGAATAGCTCCTCAAAACGGCCATAAAACACGAAAACGATGAGTTTTTGGTCTTAACTCTCAAACATGTATCAGGTCTTACGGTCGTTATAAAACTATGGACAATAACTCATGAAAACGGCCATAAACGTGAAAATGATGAGTTTTGGTCGAATCAAACACTTACGGCCATTACAAATCTCTTTGGAACCCCAAAATTGTGGGCAATAACTCATGAAAACGGCCATAAACGTGAAAACGCTGAGTTTTGGTCATAACTCTCAAACATGTATTGGGTCTTAGGTCGTTGTAAATGCTCAAACCGAAAAACAACGGCAATAGCCCACAAAATGGCGATAAAACATGAAAATGACAAGTTATTTTTATATCTCTTTAACACGACGAGTCTTACGTGCCATATTATTCACCCCGAACCCCAAAACTGTGGGTAATAGCTCATGAAAATGGCCATAAACGTGAAATTGACGAATGATTGGTGATAAACTCTCATACATGTACCGGTTTTACATTCGCTCTAAATCGCCCTAGAACCCCAAACTATGGACAATAGGTCATGAAACGACGAAAAATCGCCAAAATGAATAGTTTGGGGTGATAACTCAAACATGTCTGGGTCTTATGGGTCATGCAAATCTCCATGGAACCCCAAAACTATGGGCAATAACTTTGAAAATGGCCATAAAACACGAAAACGAAGTTTTTTGTTATATCTCAAACATGAATCGGGTCTTACGGCCATGCAAATCGCCTCGAACCCTAAAACTATGGGAAATAACTCATGAAAACGGCTATAAAACCGAAACGACGAAGTTTTGGGTCCTAACTCTCAACACTTATAGTTAGAAATCTCGAACCCCAAAATTGTGGGCAATAACTCATGAAAACGGGCCATAAAACATGAAAACGATGATTTTTGGTCATAAATTTCAAAAATATATCGGGTCTTAGGTCGGGTAAATCGCCTCGAACACCTAAACAAAGGCACCAGCTCATGAAAACGGCCAAAACGTGAAAATGACTTCTTTGTGACATCTTTTAAACATCTATCGGGTCTTACAGGCCATGTTAGCCGCCCGAGAACTCCAAAACTGTGGGTAATAGGTCATGAAAACAACCATAAAACGTGAAAACGACGAGTGCTTGGTGATAACTCTCATACATGTACCGGTCTTACATTCGCTGTAAATCGCCTAGAACCCCAAACTATGGACAATAGGTCATGAAAAAGGCGATAAAACGTGAAAACGAATAGATTTTGGTGATAACTCTCAAACATGTCTTGGGTCTTATGGGCCATGCAAATCTCCATGGAACCCCAAACTATGGGCAATAGCTCATGAAAACGGCCATAAAACGCGAAAATGACAAGTTTTTGGTCATATCTCTCAAACATGAATCGAGTCTTACGGACCATGCAAATCTCCCTTGAACCCCAAAACTATGGTAAATAACTCATGGAAACGGCTATATAAAACGAAAACGACGAGTTTTGGGTCCTAACTCTCAACACTTACAGTCATTAGAAATTTCCCTGGAACCCCAAAATTGTGGGCAATAACTCATGAAAACGGCCATAAAACGTGAAAACGATGAGTTTTTGGTCATAACTCTCAAACATGTATCGGGTCTTTGGTGAGTGTCAAATGCCCCGGAACCCCAAAATAGTGGGCAACAGCTCATGAAAACGGCCATAAAACATGAAAATGACGAGTTATTTTTTATGTCTCTTTAAGATGTATCGAGTCTTACAGGCCATATTAGTCGCCCTTGAACCCCTAAACTGTGGGTAGTAGCTCATGAAAGCGGCCATAAAACATGAAATTAAAGAATGATTGATGATAACTCTCATACATGTATCGGGTCTTACATTCGTTGTAAATGGCCCTAGACCCCCCCAACAATGGACTATAGGACATGAAAACGACGATAAAACATGAAAACGAATAGTTTTTGGTGATAACTCTCAAACATGGCTAGGGTCTTACGGGCCATGCAAATCTCCATGGAACCCCAAAAATATGGGGAATAGCTCCTCAAAATGGCCATAAAACACGAAAACGATGAGTTTTTGGTCTTAACTCTCAAACATGTATCAGGTCTTACGGTCGTTATAAAACTATGGACAATAACTCATGAAAACGGCCATAAACGTGAAAATGATGAGTTTTTGGTCGAATCAAACACTCACGACCATCACAAATATCTTTGGAACCACAAAATTGTGGGCAATAACTCATGAAAACGGCCATAAAACGTGAAAACGTTGAGTTTTTGGTCATAACTCTCAAACATGTATTGGGTCTTAGGTCAGTGTAAATGCCCTGAAACCGAAAAACAACGGGCAATAGCCCACAAAAATGGCGATAAAACATGAAAATGACAAGTTATTTTTATATCTCTTTAACACGACGAGTCTTACGTGCCATATTATTCACCCCGAACCCCAAAACTGTGGGTAATAGCTCATGAAAATGGCCATAAACGTGAAATTGACGAATGATTGGTGATAAACTCTCATACATGTACCGGTTTTACATTCGTCTAAATCGCCCTAGAACCCCAAACTATGGACAATAGGTCATGAAACGAAAAATCGTCAAAATGAATAGTTTGGGGAGATAACACTCAAACATGTCTGGGGTCTTATGGGTCATGCAAATCTCCATGGAACCCCAAAAATATGGGCAATAACTCTTGAAAATGGCTATAAAACACGAAAACGACGAGTTTTTTGTTATATCTGTCAAACATGAATCGGGTCTTACGGGCCATGCAAATCACCCTCGAACCCTAAAACTATGGGAAATAACTCATGAAAACGGCTATAAAACCCGAAAACGACGAGTTTTGGGTCCTAACTCTCAACACTTACAGTCGTTAGAAATCTCCCTGGAACCCCAAAATTGTGGGCAATAACTCATGAAAACGGGCCATAAAACATGAAAACGATGATTTTTTGGTCATAAATTTCAAAAATATATCGGGTCTTAGGTCGGGGTAAATCGCCTCGAACACCTAAACAAGGCACCACTCATGAAAACGCCAAAACGTGAAAATGACTTCTTTGTGACATCTTTAAACATCTATCGGGTCTTACAGCCATGTTAGCCACCGAGAACTCCAAAACTGTGGTAATAGGTCATGAAAACAACCAAAACGTGAAAACGACGAAAGTGCTTGGTGATAACTCTCATACATGTACCGGTCTTACATTCGCTAAATCGCCTAGAACCCCCAAACTATGGACAATAGGTCATGAAAAAGGCGATAAAACGTGAAAACGAATAGATTTTGGTGATAACTCTCAAACATGTCTTGGGTCTTATGGGCCATGCAAATCTCCATGGAACCCCAAACTATGGGCAATAGCTCATGAAAACGGCCATAAAACGCGAAAATGACAAGTTTTTGGTCATGAATCGAGTCTTACGGGCCATGCAAATCTCCCTTGAACCCCAAAACTATGGGAAATAACTCATGGAAACGGCTATAAAACACGAAAACGACGAGTTTTGGGTCCTAACTCTCAACACTTACAGTCATTAGAAATCTTCCTGGAACCCCAAAATTGTGGGCAATAACTCATGAAAACGGCCATAAAACGTGAAAACGATGAGTTTTTGGTCATAACTCTCAAACATGTATTGGGTCTTTGGTGAGTGTCAAATGCCCCGGAACCCCAAAATAGTGGGCAACAGCTCATGAAAACGGCCATAAAACATGAAAATGACGAGTTATTTTTTATATCTCTTTAAGATGTATCGAGTCTTACAGGCCATATTAGTCGCCCTTGAACCCCAAAACTGTGGGTAGTAGCTCATGAAAGCGGCCATAAAACGTGAAATTAAAGAATGATTGATGATAACTCTCATACATGTATCGGGTCTTACATTCGTTGTAAATGGCCCTAGACCCCCCCCAACAATGGACAATAGGACATGAAAACGACGATAAAACATGAAAACGAATAGTTTTTGGTGATAACTCTCAAACATGGCTAGGGTCTTACGGGCCATGCAAATCTCCATGGAACCCCAAAAATATGGGGAATAGCTCCTCAAAACGGCCATAAAACACGAAAACGATGAGTTTTTGGTCTTAACTCTCAAACATGTATCAGGTCTTACGGTCGTTATAAAACTATGGACAATAACTCATGAAAACGGCCATAAACGTGAAAATGATGAGTTTTTGGTCGAATCAAACACTTACGGTCATTACAAATCTCTTTGGAACCCCAAAATTGTGGGCAATAACTCATGAAAACGGCCATAAAACGTGAAAACGTTGAGTTTTTGGTCATAACTCTCAAACATGTATTGGGTCTTAGGTCAGTGTAAATGCCCTGAAACCGAAAACAACGGGCAATAGCCCACAAAATGGCGTATAAAACATGAAAATGACAAGTTATTTTTATATCTCTTTAACACGACGAGTCTTACGTGCCATATTATTCACCCGAACCCCAAAACTGTGGGTAATAGCTCATGAAAATGGCCATAATACGTGAAATTGACGAATGATTGGTGATAAACTCTCATACATGTACCGGGTTTTACATTCGTTCTAAATCGTTCTAGAACCCCAAACTATGGACAATAGGTCATGAAACGACGAAAAATCGTCAAAATGAATAGTTTGGGGTGATAACTCTCAAACATGTCTGGGGTCTTATGGGTCATGCAAATCTCCATGGAACCCCAAAACTATGGGCAATAACTCATGAAAATGGCCATAAAACACGAAAACGACGAGTTTTTTGTTATATCTGTCAAACATGAATCGGGTCTTACGGGCCATGCAAATCGCCCTCGAACCCTAAAACTGTGGAAAATAACTCATGAAAACGGCTATAAATCCGTAAACGACGAGTTTTGGGTCCTAACTCTCAACACTTACAGTCTTTGAGAATCTCCCGGGAACCCCAAAATTGTGGGCAATAACTCGTGAAAACGGGCCATAAAACATGAAAACGATGATTTTTTGGTCATAAATTTCAAAAATATATCGGGTCTTAGGTCGGGGTAAATCGCCCTGGGACACCTAAACAGTGGCACCAGCTCATGAAAACGGCCAAAAATGTGAAAATGACTTCTTTGTGACATCTTTTAAACATCTATCGGGTCTTATAGGCCATGTTAGCCACCCGAGAACTCCAAAACTGTGGGTAATAGCTCATGAAAACAACCATAAAACGTGAAAACGATGAGTTCTTGGTGATAACTCTCATACATGTATCGGGTCTTACATTCGTTGTAAATCGCCCTAGAACCCCCAAACTATGGACAATAGGTCATGAAAAGGCGATAAAACGTGAAAACGAATAGATTTTGGTGATAACTCTCAAACATGTCTTGGGTCTTATGGGCCATGCAAATTCCATGGAACCCCAAACTATGGGCAATAGCTCATGAAAACGGCCATAAACGCGAAATGACAAGTTTTTGGTCATATCTCTCAAACATGAATCGAGTCTTACGCCATGCAAATCTCCTTGAACCCCAAAACTATGGGAAATAACTCATGGAAACGGCTATAAAACACGAAAACGACGAAGTTTTGGGTCCTAACTCTCAACACTTACAAATATTAGAAATCTTCCGAACCCCAAAATTGTGGGCAATAACTCATGAAAACGGCCATAAAACGTGAAAACGATGAGTTTTTGGTCATAACTCTCAAACATGTATTGGGTCTTTGGTGAGTGTCAAATGCCCCGGAACCCCAAAATAGTGGGCAACAGCTCATGAAAACGACCATAAAACATGAAAATGACGAGTTATTTTTTATATCTCTTTAATATGTATCGAGTCTTACAGGCCATATTAGTCGCCCTTGAACCCCAAAACTGTGGGTAGTAGCTCATGAAAGCGGCCATAAAACGTGAAATTAAAGAATGATTGATGATAACTCTCATACATGTATCATGTCTTACATTCGTTGTAAATGGCCCTAGAACATCCCCCCCCAACAATGGACAATAGGACATGAAAACGACGATAAAACATGAAAACGAATAGTTTTTGGTGATAACTCTCAAACATGGCTAGGGTCTTACGGGACATGCAAATCTCCATGGAACCCCAAAAATATGGGGAATAGCTCCTCAAAACGGCCATAAAACACGAAAAGATGAGTTTTTGGTCTTAACTCTCAAACATGTATCAGGTCTTACGGTCGTTATAAAACTATGGACAATAACTCATGAAAACGGCCATAAACGTGAAAATGATGAGTTTTTGGTCGTAACTCTGAAACACTTACGGTCATTACAAATCTCTTTGGAACCCCAAAATTGTGGGCAATAACTCATGAAAACGGCCATAAAACGTGAAAACGTTGAGTTTTTGGTCATAACTCTCAAACATGTATTGGGTCTTAGGTCAGTGTAAATGCCTCAAACCGAAAAACAACGGGCAATAGCCCACAAAAATGGCGATAAAACATGAAAATGACAAGTTATTTTTTATATCTCTTTAACACGTATCGAGTCTTACGTGCCATATTATTCACCCTGGAACCCCAAAACTGTGGGTAATAGCTCATGAAAATGGCCATAAAACGTGATATAACAAAAAACTCTCATACATGTACCGGGTTTTACATTCGTTCTAAATCGTCCTAGAACCCCAAACTATGGACAATAGGTCATGAAACGACGAAAAATCGTCAAAATGAATAGTTTGGGGTGATAACGCTCAAACATGTCTGGGGTCTTATGGGTCATGCAAATCTCCATGGAACCCCAAAACTATGGGCAATAACTCTTGAAAATGGCCATAAAACACGAAAACGACGAGTTTTTTGTTATATCTGTCTAACATGAATCGGGTCTTACGGGCCATGCAAATCGCCCTCGAACCCTAAAACTATGGGAAATAACTCATGAAAACGGCTATAAAACCCGAAAACGACGAGTTTTGGGTCCTAACTCTCAACACTTACAGTCGTTAGAAATCTCCCTGGAACCCCAAAATTGTGGGCAATAACTCATGAAAACGGGCCATAAAACATGAAAACGATGATTTTTTGGTCATAAATTTCAAAAATATATCGGGTCTTAGGTCGGGTAAATCGCCTCGAACACCTAAACAAGGCACCAGCTCATGAAAACGGCCAAAACGTGAAAATGACTTCTTTGTGACATCTTTTAAACATCTATCGGGTCTTACAGCCATGTTAGCCGCCCGAGAACTCCAAAACTGTGGGTAATAGGTCATGAAAACAACCATAAACGTGAAAACGACGAAGTGCTTGGTGATAACTCTCATACATGTACTGGGTCTTACATTCGCTAAATCGCCCTAGAACCCCCAAACTATGGACAATAGGTCATGAAAAAGGCGATAAAACGTGAAAACGAATAGATTTTGGTGATAACTCTCAAACATGTCTTGGGTCTTATGGGCCATGCAAATCTCCATGGAACCCCAAACTATGGGCAATAGCTCATGAAAACGGCCATAAAACGCGAAAATGACAAGTTTTTGGTCATATCTCTCAAACATGAATCGAGTCTTACGGGCCATGCAAATCTCCCTTGAACCCCAAAACTATGGGAAATAACTCATGGAAACGGCTATAAAACACGAAAACGACGAGTTTTGGGTCCTAACTCTCAACAGTTACAGTCATTAGAAATCTCCCTGGAACCCCAAAATTGTGGGCAATAACTCATGAAAACGGCCATAAAACGTGAAAACGATGAGTTTTTGTCATAACTCTCAAACATTTATCGGGTCTTTGGTGAGTGTCAAATGCCCCGAAACCCCAAAATAGTGGGCAACAGCTCATGAAAACGGCCATAAAACATGAAAATGAGGAGTTATTTTTATATCTCTTTCAGATGTATCGAGTCTTACAGGCCAAAATAGTCGCCCTTGAACCCCAAAACTGTGGGTAGTAGCTCATGAAAGCGGCCATAAAACGTGAAATTAAAGAATGATTGATGATAACTCTCATACATGTATCGGGTCTTACATTCGTTGTAAATGGCCCTAGAACCCCCCCCCCTCAACAATGGACAATAGGACATGAAAACGACGATAAAACATGAAAACGAATAGTTTTGGGTGATAACTCTCAAACATGGCTAGGGTCTTACGGGCCACGCAAATATCCATTGAACACCAAAAATATGGGGAATAGCTCCTGAAAACGGCCATAAAACACGAAAACGATGAGTTTTTGGTCTTAACTCTCAAACATGTATCAGGTCTTGCGGTCGTTATAAAACTATGGACAATAACTCATGAAAACGGCCATAAACGTGAAAATAATGAGTTTTTGGTCGTAACTCTGAAACACTTACGGTCATTACAAATCTCTTTGGAACCCCAAAATTGTGGGCAATAACTCATGAAAACGGCCATAAAACGTGAAAACGTTTAGTTTTTGGTCATAACTCTCAAACATGTATTGGGTCTTAGGTCAGTGTAAATGCCCTGAAACCGAAAAACAACGGGCAATAGCCCACAAAAATGGCGATAAAACATGAAAATGACAAGTTATTTTTTATATCTCTTTAACACGTATTGAGTCTTATGTGCCATATTATTCACCCTAGAACCCCAAAACTGTGGGTAATAGCTCATGAAAATGGCCATAAAACGTGAAATTGACGAATGATTGGTGATAAACTCTCATACATGTACCGGGTTTTACATTCGTTCTAAATCGTCCTAGAACCCCAAACTATGGACAATAGGTCATGAAACGACGAAAAATCGTCAAAATGAATAGTTTGGGGTGATAACGCTCAAACATGTCTGGGGTCTTATGGGTCATGCAAATCTTCGTGGAACCCCAAAACTATGGGCAATAACTCTTGAAAATGGCCATAAAACACGAATACGACGAGTTTTTTTGTTATATCTGTCAAACATGAATCGGGTCTTACGGGCCATGCAAATCGCCCTCGAACCCTAAAACTATGGGAAATAACTCATGAAAACGGCTATAAAACCCGAAAACGACGAGTTTTGGGTCCTAACTCTCAACACTTACAGTCGTTAGAAATCTCCCTGGAACCCCAAAATTGTGGGCAATAACTCATGAAAACGGGCCATAAAACATGAAAACGATGATTTTTTGGTCATAAATTTCAAAAATATATCGGGTCTTAGGTCGGGGTAAATCGCCCTGGAACACCTAAACAGTGGGCACCAGCTCATGAAAACGGCCAAAAACGTGAAAATGACTTGTTTGTGACATCTTTTAAAGATCTATCAGGTCTTTCAGGTCATGTTATGTGGCATCCCGCAAAACCACTACTAGAAAAATCGCGTTGTTTTTGTGCATTGCATCATCATGACCGCATGCTCATGTCATCATGCCACCTTGCATTTGAGCATCGTCATCATCTTGCATTTGCTTGTGTAAAAACTATTTTCGCAAATCCTGGTTTTGTTTTCCAAACGCCAAACCCGGGGCTCCGGATTATTTTGTTTTGGCTGCTATCGGTTTGCAAACGGTGTTTTAAAAACAAATAAAATATTATATCATTTTAGTGGGGCAGTCGAACGGGCCGGATAGACCCGAATGACCACCCCAGATATATAATCGGTCCAACCTAAATCCTAAATCTACCAGATAACCTACCCAGCCCTCCCCTCCACATCACCCCCACCTATCCCAGGCCGCCACATCACCCTGGCCATTCCCCCACCCTATCAGGCAGTGCCACCTCACCTCCCACTCACCCAATCCCAACCCCCACCCCCACTCTCTCTCTCAGCCGGCACACACGCGCTACACACACGCACACAGCGCGCGCCGCTAGCCCCGGACCCCACCCGCGCCCCCAGCAACCCCACACGCTCCCACCCGACCCCGCGGCCCACCTGCCAGCCTCACACTCCCTCTCTCCCCTAAACCGCTCCCCACCCCGATGCCCTCTTCCTCCCTTCTTCCACCTCCCTCACACGGACGTGCGCAACCTCCCGCTTCGCCGCCGCCTCCTTCGGCACCACCCCCGCAGTAGCGCCTCCGCCGCCGGCCGCTGCTTGCGCGTCGCGCGGCCCGCCTCCTCTCCTGCTGCCGCCTCCCCTCCACGCTCTCGCCTTAAGCCTGCCTCGCGCGCCCGCTCCTGCTCGGACCGCCTCGCCGCCTCCCGACGCTCGCTGCCGCTGCCTCGCGCCGCCCGCTGCCGCCAGCGAGCCCTCCTCCAGCTCGCCACGGGCCCTGCCTCAGGCGACCCACGCGCTTTCCTCCGCCGAGCTGCCGCCGCCGCTGGCCCACCCTCCGCAACCACGCCGCCTCTCCTGCTGCCTGTCCCAGCCAGGCCCGCCTCGCAGGCAACCTCCTCGCGAGAACCTCTCCGGCGATCCTCCGTTCCCCGTCGCCGGCCTGAGCCCCAACCAGCTCGCCGTCGTCCTACCGCCCGGCCCAGCGCCTGCCCATGCAAATAGCCTCGCCTATGCCCTTTGGAACTCCTGGATGAGCTATGTGTGGCCCGATGCCTGATATGGAGAAGTGAGGTTGACGTGGTACTAGCTATGTGGTGTTCGATGACCAAGTACCAAGCTCTCCAACACGGACTTGTCACTCCCGAAGGAGTCGACGACAGGAAACCTCAAGGACTTCTTCCTGGAGTCCGAAGAACGCCGACATGGATGCGAAGACCAAGCCTCGACATCCCGTAACCGGTGTCGCGCCAAGATCTCCGAAAACCCCGTTACCGGACGAGTTCGCCATCGACCTCGAGTTCTCCCACACGGATACCAAGCGACAAGATCTCCTTCATGGAAAACGAAGCCGAACCGAAGACCGATCCGAAGCGCCAAGACCTCCGACAGGGAACCGACCAGTTCGCCGAGAACCGCACCCGAATCTGAAGCACGACAAGATCTGCCCCGTTATCCGAGAACGATCCCGGAGTCCGAGAACGATCCCGCCGAAAACCCCAGATCCGAACTCTGAGACCGACCCCGAACCCCGAATCCCCTGGAGCCCAAGTTCGTCGAACCCTACCAAGATCTGCCGAACCCTAATGTGTGAAACCCTTCCCGAAACCCTATTTTATAACATAATATAACTTGTCGCATAATAATTGTCTTGCATGCATACATTCATGTGGTTTGGGGGCCTTATGCCGATTCACCTCATAATTAAATATGGGGTCCATATGTGGGCAAATCTAGCCTTATATTGGCCTCATCTAAATTTGTGTAGCGAACCCGGTGCTATCTTCTGCCATGTTAAGACAACATTTAATTGCGGGGTAGCTAAATAACATGAACCACCTAATTAATTGTCGGGACCCCGGTTCCACTTAATATTGACCTAATTGCATCGCACCTTTTCCATGTCATACATCATGCATGCATCATGCCGATCTTCTGCCGTTGTATTAAATATTGCATCCGGTGTTTATTCTAGTGTTTTGCTTCTTCGCGGATAAGGCCGTTGAGTTTATGCGAGTGTCGACCCGATCTTCGGTTGAACCTTCGTCAATGTTTTCAGGCGAGCATCTCCCCCTTTCTACCTATCTTACTTTTATAGTATTTATTCCCTCCTGTTGATCTATTGCTATCTGTGTTGCGATGCTCTAGTTTCGTACCCGTGATATCCTTGCAGCCTTATATTGCCTTGGACACATCCTATTACCAGTTGTTTGGTAGATAGTTGGACTTGCGCGCAGTAGTCGCTTGCTCAAGTGCTGTTGCGTGTTGTCAAGTGCCACAGTTGTTGGTGTATTGCCGCATGTTTGATGTTGGAGATGACCATAGCTTTACTTATCGCTCACTTTAATTCATGTTTAACAACTAAAACTGAAGTAAGGAGGCATCGTGGGTGATAGATAATATTTGGTTTCGAACGCCCATCGGTGTCCCGAGGACCCCGAGTACTTGATACTGCTCCTTGATTTATCGCGCTATCCACATCCGGAGGTATATGGGACCCCCGAGCGAGCTTGATTCACTCTTATTTTGGGGCCACAAAATAGTTTGAGGTTTTATTTACTATCCTGTACTTATGCCATGCTACTTCAGATTTACGACAGCGAGGAGCACATCAGATCGCTTTAGGTAAGCGGAATATTTTCAGTATCGACAAGCCCAGCCACACTTTCGGTTCCCAAACCGCTTACGTACCATCGACGCAAACCTTGAG